>CM024555.2:26464157-27064796 GCA_014182405.2 Eucalyptus sideroxylon
CGAAGACATTGAGGTTTATAGTATAGATAATATATCTGGATTAGACCAACCCTAAAGTCCTAGAATCAAGAATCAACCCACATAGTACAGGGTCTAGGGGTTATAAGACTAAAGACTAGCCTAGTCTTATTGGGAACTAGACTAGAATCAGTCGAGTTGGGCCAGTCCAGGATTGATCCTAAACTAATGCTCACCCTTAGTTTATACTAAGTGATAACATAAAATTAAGTTTGTTCAATGCCAAAAGAAAATAAAAGGAATACATGAATTTTTAGAAAAAGAAGGAGAAGTTATTCTCTCCGTGTTCATTTAGAGAAAGAATCATAAATGGCAAGATTTTAACATCATGCTAATGTCACGGTCTCGAGGTTCCTCTAAACGAAGGGCCGTGTATGATTCTAGAAGATCAAGAGCTAGAGTTTCAAAATTCTCCTAAATCTTCCCTTGGATGAGCAATACATAAATGTATCGGGTTCTAAAGTATTATTGTCATATATATCGGTAGTTGGTAGTTTTATTGTTAGATCGAAAATTAGTCAAAGAGTTTTAATAAGAGTGACTCTTGTATAAATAAAATGGTTCTTTCTCTCATTTTATCCATTTAAACAATTGAACAATATAGAGCATTTAAACGCAAAACTTCTCTTTTTAGAACACTCCAGGTGAACGAGTCTGTGCATTTGACACTAGCATCTTTCTCTAAAGTCGTAATCAAATCAATTTTATGGATAGTGTTTTATCTGTAGAAAAGATTATTTTATTTTTAAATTATTTATCTAGGTATAAACTACCAGTGTTTTGAATGAATGATTTGATAAAAAAAAAAAGAAGAAACTCAATCTAATCAATTAAATCCAACTTCTTTTCGTTGGAACAAATCCATTCTTTATTAAGTAAATTCTCCACAAATAGAAATAAAAATCCCTTTTTTTTAATTAGTGTAGTTCCTAATTAATTAATTAATTAAAAAAAATTCGTTCCTTCCAAAAATTGGATTTGTCTCATATTGAACTTGGGCGAGCGTTGGAACATTCTAGTCGGCACCAACCGAGGCCAATTACACACCTCCTCCTCCCGTCCTCGTCCCCTTTTCTCACCGGCGCGTCGTCATCCGTTCCGATATTTATCCCCGTCCGAAGCAGGCGCCCTTTCTCTCTCTACAATCCCCCTTTCTCTCTCCTCATGGCATCCTCTGGCGGCAGGACCGGCGCCGGCGGCGGCGTCGGCGGCGGCCCGCAGCTCTATTATTGTCACCAGTGCAGCCGTACGGTCTCGATCAACCGCTCCCCGACCGCCGATCTCGTCTGCCCCGACTGCAACGGCGAATTCTTAGAGGAGTCTGAGAGCCCCGACGTCAGCCCCATGCTCCCCCCCTTCTTCCCCTTCGAGAACTTCGGCACCAGCGGCTCCATCGGGTCGGGTTCGGGGTCGGGCGGCGGCATGAGTTTCAGCTCCGGCGCCGGGTTCCCCTGGGTCTTCACGTCCTCCTCCACCGCCGGCGGCGCCGCGGGCGGAGGGGCGGGGGGGATGGACGATTTCGCGGCGCTCCTCGGGGGCGCCTCCGCCTTCGGCGACGGCGGCGGCAACAGCAACAATCCGGACGCGTTCAACCCCCTCCTCTTCCTCAACAACTACTTCCAAACCCTAAGAGCCGGCGGCGCCAACATTCAGTTCGTCATTGACAACAATACCGGCGGCGACAGCGGCGGCTCCTTCCGCTTCCCCGGGAACATCAACCTAGGCGACTACTTTATTGGCTCCAATCTCGAGCAACTAATCCAGCAGCTCGCGGAGAACGATCCCAATCGCTACGGCACGCCCCCTGCGTCAAAGACCGCAATTAATGGGCTTCCGGTTGTCAAGATCGACGAGGAATCGCTCTCCTCGGACAATTCGCAGTGTGCGGTCTGTAAGGACACGTTTGAGCTTGGTGAGGAGGCAAAGCAAATGCCTTGTAAGCATATATACCATTCTGATTGCATTTTGCCCTGGTTGGAATTGCACAATTCTTGCCCTGTTTGTAGACATGAATTACCCACTGATGATCCTGATTATGAGCAAAGGAATAGGGGTCCCCAGGCCCAGCAAGTTCTTGGTAGTCGGACCCAATCCGATGTGTCTAGCGACTTGTCCGGTGCTCCTGCGTCTGGAGACAATTCTCAGACGCCACAGACAATGGAGCGGCGATTCAGGATTTCATTGCCACTTCCGTGGCCGTTCAACAGGACATATGGTTCTCCTGCAGAGACAAGTGATAGTGGCAGTGGGAGTGGTAACAATAATGGAAACAACGATGGGAATTCAAATGCCGGGGGTGGTGTTAAATCGGAACTTTGAATCGGAAACCAGACAGGAAGATCTTGATTGAGAACCTGTGGGTGCTGGTCATCAAAGAACGAGTGAGTTATGTTTTCGCATTTTTTTTCTGGTTTGTCTTATTCCTGCTTTTGTAGTCCATACTTGTAGTATTATTATTTTATTTTTATTTTGGACAATACAAACTTGGGGTAGTTCAATGTATTGTTTTGCCTCCTCTAAACCTTAGATAAGAGATAAGTAGATATTGGTAGCTGTAATAGCCAGGGATTTGCATAATAGAAGGTGATGTTCTTGCTGGTTTAATGTGCATCTTCATTAAATGAAACCTTATATTATGCTTAAATTTCATGCAAATTGACTAGAGTTTCATCATAACCTGCAGCTTCTGTTATCTTCTTGTCATATAATCTGGTGATGACTACTATTATATGTTTTACTGTGAACTTTTAATTGGAGACAGTAGTTTGGCTGATTGCTGTGGAAGTTTTTCTGTGACAAGCTCACATCGATTTTGAAAAGAGCAATGCATGCAATAATCTTCCGGAATTCAAAGTTTTTGCTTTCACTTTGTAGTGAATGTAAGTAATCAGTCATGGCTCATGCCCTACTTTAAGCCGAGATAATTAGCATTTTCCCTTTTATTAAAAATATTCTTTTTAATCAAACTGATTTTGAAGCGCCAGTGTTTTGTTTTCCCATCATATGTATTATCAGCAGACCTCTCTGTTTCTATGAATGTTAATGCTACTTAAATTAAATTTAGGAGGAAACTAGATAAACTGTTTTTTATTGGGCTTATGTGGTTGTTCTGGTCAGCAGGACAGCAATGAGTATAAGTGCAGGTTATGGTAGTTGTTTCTTCATCTAGAATAGGGATACAAAATAGTCTAGTTTTCAAAAAAGGATTCAGAATACTCAATTAGGCTTGGATGACTACTATGATGGCATTATTAGTTAATCAATGGACATTCTTGTAGCTGATTAATCATTTTGTATGTGTGGAGACTTGATATTATAGTTGTAACTTTTCACTCAGGAGAAAAAGAGAGGCTGGGAAGGAAGAATGTTTAATGGAGAATGACTTAGTTTTTTTGTTTATGGTGGATGAAAGATTATGTGGAATGAACTCTGAAATGCAGCAGAAATTCTTGTCGCTGACAGATGAAGTAGAGGTGTAGGTGATAACATCCCATATGGGCACAATTATCATCCGCGTGACTAGATGAAGGCTCTACTGAACTGTCTAATAATCTTTCGAGAAAAGAATGAGCTCCTTCTTTATTTCAATTGCTGCCTCTAATCCATGTGGCGCTCCAGTTTGCAAATGCCTTTAAGACTTATCGAGCTAGCATCCTTACCACAGAGTGGATTTAAGGACTGTTTAAAGTGGAGAGCTAGAACAACATTGGGAGCTAGTAGTTTGGTAGGTCAATGGCATTTTATAGTATGATGGAATGTGATGTTCTAGAAGTAGCAATTCACTAAATCCTTGTGTTTTTGCCCAAATTGTCGAGGGAGAGAGTTTATTAAAAAAGCGTACCTCAAACATAACTATAGGAAAGATTCGAAGTGGCAGAACTGTAGTATTGAGAGAAGTTGTGGGGGAAAATGATAGGCAGCTTTTAAATTGTCATCTCTAGCACTTTCCTCATGTTTTCTGGAAAAGATGTGCCAGTTCTTGCATTTTTTTTCCTCCAAGAGACTCTATAAGGCATTGGAGAAATAGAAGTCTCATGTGTCAACAACACAGTCGGTGGGCCTTTTCACTCTGTAGATTTACTGATTAAGTTAGATTGCTGTTAGCAAAGATGCTATCACACTTAGGGGTGATCGAGTCCAGGTTGGTAGGGTCTAGACCTAAACCCTGTATCCGACTCTGTTATAACCGGTTCTCATTTTCTAGACCCTATACCCGACTCTATTTGTATTATACCCTGTACCCGACCCACCCTGTTTTTCCAATCCGGTTCCAGGGTCAACCCTATTTTCATTGAAACCTATTTTGCAATCTCCCGATATTTTATACAACTTTGAATTTTATATTAATACGCGATAAAATAATGTAATCCTCTTAATTTGTATTGAAACATTAAACACTTGTAATAAATAAATACATGAACTTTTTGAGTAAATGAAAAATTAAGGATCCACAGGGCTAATTATAATAAAAAAAAATCATAAAGCAAAGAATTAACAACAAACGTGGGTTTAATATTAGTCTTATTCCCACAACTAAAGCTATTCATTTATGCAAGCATAACTCCTCCTACAAAAGAGAAATTAGGCAAGCCAATCCATGTGATACACAAGAATACATCATCCATCCATCAGACAATGCAAGAGGGAGTCGGTGAGGGAGAGAAGCAAGTGAGGAAGGGGAATGACAAAAGAGGAGTGCTGTGTATGTTTGAGAGAGCCAAGAGGAAAAATGTTGTGTGATTGCGGGGGAGTAAAAATAAAAATCGGGAGGAAAAAAAAGGTTTTGGACCTCTACTTCCAAAACCGGTCTGGGAACCGGTTCCAAAACCGGTCCGAGAACTGGTTTTTGAGTGGGTAATCACTCGGAACCTGTTCCAAGACCGGTTTAAACTGGTTCCGAATTTTGGGAACCGGTTCCCAGACCGGTTTCAACGGAAACCGATTCTTGACCCTATTTTCCGGGTGGGCTGGTCTGGGAATTGCATATACCCGGTCCGGTTACACACCCCTAATCACACCAGTATAGTCTATTATCTATATAAACATGTATAATTATGCATACATATATAAATGGGGACATATATCCCTTTGTCATGTATGTTTAGCTTTTCCACAATGTAAAATGGTGGGATGAGTGGCTTCAATGCCTTGTTGTAGACAATTGTAAGAGAGTGAATTGATACTTTACGTGTTTAGTTTACATCTAGAGCAAAATATTTGTGAACAATTTTCCATTATGCAAGCAATATTATGCTTTCCTCCTATATCCACGGATCCAGTTTAGTGAGCCACAGAGTTCTGTCACTGTCTCTTTGCTTTCAACCTTAAGACAGTTGATGTGTGTTTTTACTGGTTTTGTTCCCAGTACCAGAGTAAATCATTAAGCTGGCGAACATGTTTAGATCATTAAATGAATTATTGTGAGTTTTATTTGCCTCTTGTGTTAGTTTGTGTTAGTGCTTCGCATCCAGTGGAATACTGACTATTTCTTAGTTTTTTCAAATTAGTTTATTTTCCGTAGCATTAAGGTAAATCTTCTCCCAGCATCTTCTTCTCAGTAATTTAGATAGAAATTCAAAGGAGTTAGGCTTGGTGAGGTTCCTTTAGCACCAGAATCTTTTTCCTTTCTGTGCTTATCTTGCTATGGTTCCTACAGCTGTCCTTTTAAGTTGTCTGAGCTCAGGCCTTTTATACCTCGCATGATAATTATCTCGCAACTATGTGCTCCCCCTTGCTGGGAGGGAAATCAATTGAGTTTGCTAGTCTTCTTTCCACTAGCTTTCATTTTCAGGGGATACTCTGATTGTAGGTATTTTCTTTATTGTGGTTATGCTGATAGTCTTATCGTATTGATGTTCTCGTTGGTCCATCCTCACATAGTTTTATGTCGATGTCCACTGTTTCTTCTTTTGTTAGCATATAGTTTAGTCTTAAATTTTACAACAAAGAATGTGATGACAGCATATCGACACTTTGGAGTACTTTTGTTGAAGGAGTCATTTAGGGTCAGGAACACTTTAAGAGTGCAAGTGTCAGCCTGCAACTTCTTTATTCGTTCGATATCCACTCTTGCGTAACTTGTAGATTTTTTGGCTTTTTCTTCATAGTAGTTCATATTCTTCTGAAACCTACTGTAACAAAATGAGGAAGTTTGTCTATATATGACACCAATAATGGCATACGATGACTGAAATTGGCATCCTATAGCTTTCTGCCTGTTGACAGCCAAGTTGGCAGACCTCAGATATGTCGAATAATTATTTGAACTAACGTTGCATATCTTTAGACGATTGGTGAATAGATTAAATAGACAGATGAAAAGAAAGTTGTCTGTGGAACTTCTCTCTCTCTAAATGCTAGCCCACACAAGGGTTTTACTTTGAATCTGAATTAGAGTGACTTGTAGAAATATCCTTGGAGAATTAATGTTGCAAGTGGCTTTGTCTTTCTGTTCTCCTTTGTTGGAGATGTTGATGTTTAATTAAACATACAGTGAGTTAGGCAGATGTTTCTGTTTTATTGTTGGAAACCTTCTGTAGGGTAAGTATCTTATGATCAGAGAGAGAGAGAGAGAGAGAGAGAGAGAGTAAATGGTTAATCAAACTTTATGTTGGGGGGCACTCTCAGTTTTATGGAGTTGCGACAGTAGGTATGACCTCTGTTTCAATACTCTCTTTTGCAGGGAAGCTTCTTTGGCAGGGGGAATTTAGCTTTGAACCTGTCACTATTCCGTAATTTAAAAGCCCCTCCAGGTGAGAGGTGTATCGAATACATTCATAGGCGAACCACTATCTTCATCAGAATGTTGGGAGATAATTTTTTGTTATCCTGTTGATATACTATACTTTTGTTCGAGTGTCATTTGTTTCTAGTAGTATGATGTTTCTCATCTGGGAAAATGTATACCCTAGCATATGTATGTTTAACGTGTCCTTTTTTATTCAAGCTAATTACTGTCTTGAAAAGGATTTGCTCCTGTTGGAACTCTCTTTTTGCTTTCTCCTGGCGCAATAATCGAAAGAGTTCCTGAGAAAGGCATTCACATGGTCTTATACTCTATCCAAATGCTAGAATATCCGTGGGGGAAGATGTTGAGTTAGCGCTATATGTTCATTCTCTCAATGGATCTATGAGCAGTACATCATCTTGTCCGTGGTTCTGCGTTTCCTGGTGCCGAACATTCATGCATTTCTGACATATTTCTAGAACCGTTTTCCATGTTGGGCTCCGCCACAGGTACCCTTTTTTGGGTGATACGACCTTGGGTAACAGTAGATGTTAAGCCTGTTTGGTTCGGCTTTGGGGAAATGGTTTTGGGAAAATGTAAATATCTTTTGGGTAAAGGAGTTTTCCGAAATGCTATATCGTTTGATGATTTATATTTTTAAATAGCATTGGAAAATAGTTTTGGCGTAAATGCCGTTTGGTAAAATTCACATTTATAAAAAGGCTTTTGTTATTTTTATTTTTTTGAGTCTGAAAATTAAATTCGATGGAGGTCAACCGCCAGCCAATTGCCGGACAATCGCTAGATGGCCAAATTTGGCAACCTAAGGTCGCGTGTTTATGCGGCATCGCCTAGGTTGCGGGGTGCACCATTCCGGGCGATGCTCACTAGGGATGTGCTACTCCCAAGGTGGCGGAAGATGAATAATCATGGATGAACAGGGAAGAATGAACATCGGACCTGTATTTTCAAGATGTTGAAAGCTCAAAGTATGTCATCTTGAAAGCTCCAAGTAGGTTTCAGCATTCGCAAAATCATTGAGCAAGAGAGTCTCAAAAATACTTGCGAAGCATTTTATATTTAATCTGCTTGTAAAAGTTGAAACCAAACAGGGTCAAGGTCCCCTAATGCATCACAAGGTTCTACTAATCCGGGTGTGGTAATATAGGACGCTGTTAACATGCCCTCCCCCTCAGATCTGAGCGAGACTCGACACGTCATAATGTCATAGCATTAAAGCCGATGAGGACGCGTAGCGAAAGAATTCCAAAAAGCGGAGGATGACGGACGTCTCGGGTACCGACCTCCCCTCTTGAAACTCTTGGAAAGCAAAGAGACAACGGCCCATGGCTATATCTCAAGTCGTCGATTCGCGTTCCACAGCTTTGATAGGTCCATTTACCGGTAATCTCCAAAAGGAGAAGTCGATAGTCAAAATTGAGATAGATGACAAGACTATGAAAGATCCGTTTTGTCATCGCCTTTTAAGAGAGTGAGAAATTAGATGCTGACTAAGGCCTGATGCCACACAACGTAGGCTCAGTCTCGCTCCTAACTTTCTTTGAAAAGACGCACGTCCTTCCGTAACTTGATGCGCTTTTGCGGGTTTGATCTGTGCGTTTTGCCGCCAAACCCTGTTATCGTCAAATCAGAGAGAGCTTACGACCACCGATTTCGGGTGTCCAATGTCGAACGAAACACAGGTGACCCTTCTCTACTGGTCGCCCGAAGATGGCAGTCTCCCGAATTTGACCGTGATATTTTTCCTCGTGCTTTTCGACACTTCATTTGAAATCCGTAGCTCATTTTCACTAGATTGTGCCCGCATGATTGACGGACAAACCTTGAAATTCGTAACTTTTATTAACTAATTTAAGTTGTTGAATTTTTCTTATTGAGAAAAAATTATATATAATTAAATTTTCACGTCATTTTATAAATCATATAACTCGTAAAATACGTACTTTTCTTCAAATCTGCTCCCGAATTAGTATTCCCAATTAATTAAATTGCCAGGGTTGACTCGGGAATTGGAAAATATATAATAAAAAAAGACTTTGGAAACTGTAACCTTGTATTAAATGAACGAAAAATTATTAACTGGATATATATATTATATGCCTATCTCACACGACGAATCCCCAAATAAATATTAGGGTCAAAGGATAGAGAGAGAGAGAGAGGAGCAACGGACAAGCATTGCTCGGACCTAGGACGCGTCTCAGCTAATCATCACCTAACGTGAGCACGAACAAGCACAAAAATTAAATAAAAAAATAAAAAAAATTTCTGGACGGTTTCTACTTTGAAAAAATGACACAAATCGGTTTTCAATTTTGGCTAGATATACATTATGCTTTATAAAATTTTAATCTGTTCAATATAAATTTTGAAAATTTGATATATATTTAATGAACAAAAAGTTTGCGGCTCATGATATATACGAGTCGAAGTTTATGAACCGTGACATTATTTATTCAATTTTTTACTATTTTTATTTATTTATTTTAGTTATTATTGTGACAGAGAATCCATAAATATTTCCTGCCGAAGAATATGCGATTCCGCAGTTAAAATTTCAGAGAAAGCTCGATCGAACTCCCCCACATCGCCTGTCTTTCTCTCTCTCTCTCCGCTTTCAATCATTCATTCGTTTCGCCTTCCTTCTGTCGGTGCTGCTCTCTAGCTGTTCGACAAAATCCATTGCAGAGAGAGAAAGAAGAGAGAGAGAGAAGAGAGAGAGAAGGAGGGTGGGGGCCTTCGCTTCCGCATTCTCTCTTCGCTCTCGCGCTTCCCGTCCGAAGCTTCTCGTGCTTTCCCGGTCGCCCCGCGGCTGCTTCCCCCTTTCCGCTTGATCCGGAGGGGAGATCGGCTCGATCCGGCCGTCGGATCGGCGGAGGAGGAGGAGGAGGAGCAGGAGCAGGAGATGTCTCCTTCCAACGGCGTCGCCGGCGGCGGCGGAGCCGGAGCTGCCAACGGCCGCAACTACCTGGAGCACGAGGTGACGAAGATGGACACCCTCGCCGGGGTCGCCATCAAGTACGGCGTCGAGGTTCGTCGGCTTTCTCCCGTTTGGCGGCCCGCGCGGTTCGTTTTTTCGTGTGCTCTAGATCTTTGTGTGGTGAGGATTGAGGTTGTTCCTGCGGTGGGGATGGCTCGATTGGAGTGTTGTGGCTTGGGTTCCGGGGCGAACGGCTTGAAACGAGCGCCTTTCCGGAGTTGTTTGGTAGGAGTAGGATCGCGTGCTTTTGTATTTCGCTCCCGGATGAGTGGAGGTTGCTGTCCGGACTGACTTTTGACTGGCAATGTCGGAATGCTAGAAGAGCTAATTTTAGGCTTGTGGGTTGCTGGTGTCTGTCCGTGGATAACGGCTCGGCTTAGGTTGTGTAGGATTTGCGCAAAACTTTGGATGTGTTTCTTCTGGATCAAATCCTTAATTTTTTTTTTTAACTGGAGTTGAAGTCATTTTTAGGCCGGCTTATAAGAGTGGAATGTGTTGTGGAGATGGAAGTAAATAAGGAATTTGTGGTTGTCGAGTCTCTGCAGTTTCTGATGCAAATAGGCTATCCTGTAATCTTCTAATGGGGTTTTGCATGTGACAGGAAATGCTCTCTCTGCATCAATCATATGAAATGATATGCCTGTGATAGTCTCGTTGTACTTTAAGGATCAGAAACTAATCTGGCATGCAAGTGAGGTCTTTCCTGTGTAATGGTTAGATTTACCCTAGAACACAGTTCTACATTTGCTACTATCGAGCATATTGCACCTCTCCAGAGACTACATCCTTATGGTCAAGTAGCTACCTTTTGCATCCCTTCATATGGGATTAGGTCACCAGAATAAGTGTTCCCATCTCAGAATTGTGATATAGCTAAAGGAATGTGTTTCACTTACGTGATTCACTAAAGGTTATCTTGCTCTTCTAATGGCTTTTATTTTGCTGCATAGGTCGCAGATATAAAAAGGCTGAATGGGTTAGCCACTGATCTTCAAATGTTTGCTATGAAGACGTTGCGGATACCATTACCGGGAAGACATCCACCTTCCGCCATCCCGTCTGAGGACTCTGGTTCTTCAAGGTATTGTGTAATGATGCTTTGTTATATTAAGGACATTTTATGAAGACAAGACTCCTGTCTTTCTGAAGCAAAGGACTGCAAAATACCTATGCTTGATTGCTTTTTTGAAAGGTCCCTATCTTGTTTATCATAGCATTGTGGTATATTCTCTGCCTATCATCATTTAGTGGTCAAAACCTTAGAAAGAACAAGGATAGCCAGAGTAGTTGGATACCTGACAAGCCTTTTCTTTTAACAAAAATTATGTGGTCATGTTAATGAGTACCTTATGTGAGTGCTTGTTAAGCATACGTAACAAATGATGATTCTCTTTATACATTTAGTACATGTGCCCTAGGACAACCATTGCATTGTAAGTAGTAAATATTCCTTTGGTAGGTACATACCAAATTGCTTTAAGGGCACTTTCAACAAAGTCATTCATATGTGGCTACTGCACTACTGACTAATCTAACGAGAGACTGCAATATACTCTAGAAAACATGCTGGGATTTGTTGTTCCCTGACCATCTAGGAGTTCTAACAGAATCAAGACATCATAGCCTCAAGAAGACATCCCTCTGAGCCTTCTCCATGGGAGATGGCTGACCTTTTTCAGAAATATGCACATGGTCCTGAAAGATGCAGAGCTAATGTTTCTCTTTATGTACTTAAGGATATCTAATCCCCTAGATTTCCTTGGAGTTTTATAATTGCTGTCATTCCCTTTTACCACCAGACGATTTCAAATTTATGCACATTTGAGTGTTTAAAGGGCAGCTGAAATGCTAACTTGGGCAAGATGATCACTGGATGAGTGGGCCTCAGTGATGGCAAAGTTAAAATTACTTTGCTTCTATGAAACCTAATTGACCAGAAAACAATTAAACGAAAAGGAAGAAACTACCTGTCCTGTTCTTTCAAGGACTTGGAGAGCAATTCCTGGTAGATAAAATTTCCAAGAAACAAGGAGTTGGATCTGTTAAGTTTGATTAAAACTATTGTTTCCCAATATTCTTCTGCTTTCACTCCCACAGAAGTATTCTTTCCATTGCCGTTGAAATTATTTCTATATAAGAACCACTTTACTGGTGAAAGTTAATGCTGCTCACTAATAACTGCTCATCGACCCCTTGTGCTTGTCTACTCATTGTGGCTGTACGTAAAGAGCAGAGTTGTGGAGGGAGAATCTTGTCTTGGTTTTCATAAAGTGAGATTGCCAAGTCTTTTACTTAAATAGTAGTCGTTGTTATGGGATGTTTATCAACTGAGATTGTCAAGGCTTCTACCTTTCTTTTTTGGTTGGATCAGGGCTTCTACCTAAATGTATTGATAAGGGAGAGAAAAGATGATAAAGCTTTTCTGGCTTTTTGTCTGAATTTTACATTTCCGCATGTGGAAAGAAGTACGAATATCTTCATATGCCTGGTGCTCGCTAATAAGTACTGCTCCTAAGTGATGAAAGAAGAAGCATCATTTTGGTGTGGTGCCTCATTTTTCACTCTTGTTAGGGGATAATATTCTGTACAATCATCTCTGCACATTATACTGTATGTGACTAATAAGGCTCAAATTGTTTGCAGAGAGAATGGGTGCAAAAATAGTCGCTCACATCGAACCACCTCTAATATCTTGGACTCCTTAGAGTCTCTAAGATTGAAACCACCTCTAAAGGTCTCTCCGGCAATGAACACCTTGCAAAATTACTACGGCCTTGATTTACGGAATAAAAGAAGTGTAGAAGGCATGGAAATGACTGTTTATAGAACAGGAACCCCTTACATCTTTGACAATGGATTGCCTCCTAAAGCCTCACCTTTTCCTGAGTCATCTTACAAGACTCGAAGTTTAGGTTTTTCCCAAGATGGAGTTGCAGACTATGGGCCTCTTACAGATTCTGGGGATGATGAGGGAGAGAAATCTAGTGAAAAGTCTGTCCGGAGGCGTCAAAAGGCGGAACCGGATTTAGGGGTTGGGACTCCAGAGAAGTTGTTGAAAGAAGAAAACAGCGGTGGAAGACGTAGCAGTTTCTCCACAGTAACAGGAAAGGGTTTGGCATTGAGACCAAAATCAGCCAGTCGAACATCGTTGACTGGTGATGTGGAGTCAAGCTTGTTGAATGCTATCCCTCTCGGTATTGGGGATTCTGTAATGGTCGATGAACCTGTTGGTGTACGGAAGACCTCAAGCTTATCTAGCCTCCAGGATCAGGATGGCCGTAGGTCCTCGTCCTCATCCATTTGGTCAACTTCCAACTGGAACTTGAAACCAGACTTGCCAGTACTTTCAGCTGCGTCCATCACCGGACCACTTTTGGAGGGCCTCCCACTAGCGATGTCTGGCCGTAGGAACAAAGCAGCTCTTGATTAGCCGTAGAAAGCTCGCACATATACGTCATTTATTTATTTGGATTTCGATTTAATGGAACAAGTTGCCAAGGTTACGCCACATTCATATGTTACCGCCCTGAAATGTACATTGAGGGGAAGAACGAAGGAAAACCCCGGTGAGGTATAGGATATAGATCATTGTGCCAACTCCACGAGAAGGTCGATCGGTCAACAGCCTGAAATGGGCAGGCTATCGTACCGCTATTCTATTCTTGTATTTCCTAATATTTGTAATCTGTCATCCAAATTGATTGAATTTGTAAGTACCGCAATCGCAATAATCTGTGGTCGACTATGCATTAATGAAGAATGTATCACCATTTGTTACTGTGGTCTGCGCCGTATGCTTTTGGGAGTGACTGTTGGATAATTGCAGGTTCATGTCATTACTAAATTTGATGTTTGGCATTAATGCGTGGCTACCGAAACTACTAAGTGCAAAGTTCACTTTCCACGAGATTCTCTCTTCTCGTCTCGTGGTTATATAAGATCATGACATGTTCAGTGATGGTTATTAATTACCGAGTCTCCAGAAATTATTACCTATGTGAAAATGAACGATTATGAGGCCGTCACGATGTCACAAAAAAATAGGTAGCAAGGTTCTTGCATGTATAGTTTTTTTCCGGGGTAGTCACACGGGAGGTTATTGAATTTTTCTTTGATGTTAAATGTGATCCTTGAGTTTTTTTAATTCAGTTTAGTCTAAGGACTTTCAAAAATCATCTCAATGTGGTCTGTTCATCAAACGAAGAACCTTGTAACACGTTTTCTGCTAACGTGGAATGTCACCTCAGTAATGACCAGCCAAAAATAAGAACATGGAAATCATCTGCAGCATATAGAACCCAAGCTTTCTAAACAACTCTATTAAGATCGGACACGAAAAGGGAACAAAATTTTCAAAAATTCCCAAGACAAAAGAAAGAATTCATATTGATGTTAACTTGGTTCATGTTACTCAATTCTAACTACTGACAAGCCCCCTTTGCTTGAACACATCAAGCATAGCAGCACCAATCTTTGCTGGGGACTCTACTACTGTAACACCGGCTTCTCGAAGTGCGTTGATTTTACCCTGAGCTGTGCCTTTGCCACCTGACACAATAGCTGCAAGAAGCGAGATATGGGACCTCAATTCTATGAGAAACAAGAACGTCCTAGGGTATTTCTCAACTGCTGGATAGAGTGACAATGTGTTGAGAATAGTAAATTGGAGGAAATGCTCACCTCCAGCATGACCCATACGACGACCAGGGGGAGCAGTTAGACCAGCAATAAAAGCAACAACGGGTTTCTCTGTCTTGCTTTCCTGTTTGATTGATCACCAAAGACAGTTCAGTGACAGTCTAGGAGAAGAATTATATGGGGCAGCGGAACATGACTAGTTTTTGCAAGCATAACTCTTCCCAAACACACAAGACATCACAAACTCCAGACAAATGAACATTTTCACAATGAGCAGGGGATGTTAAAGCAGAAGAACTCAAACAATGACAAATGCACAGCTCAGCAGTCGTACAAAAGTCCCTCTGAGCCGCCACACTAAACTATGTAAGGGTTTTGAATAATAACATAAGGAAAACAGGTATCCTAGGCACTTGTTAAGCAATCACCGATGTGCTTTATGAATGCAAAACAAAAAAGTCTACATTTTGAATCCTCTTGGGGACATGTCTAAACATTACACTTTATTCAATTTTAATGACTTGAAGATACAGATTCTCTCCTTATAACAGCACTCAGAAGAAGTGATTAGTGCCCTCAGGGTACCGATTGACAAGACGTAAACATCACTAAAATTCTTTGTAAAGTTGCCTGCATGCATGAACAATCCGTACCACTAGTGAAACAAGAGAGCTTTCAGCTGTCAGTTAGTTGTTCTCCTGTAGTCTAAAAATTTACTATGAACCATCTCTGAAACAAACACAAGCATTAGAAGTACAGGTCCATGTTTCTTTCAAGTTGCTCTGACAGCAAGAACGTGTTGCCAAGCAATCTCCAGAAGTAATGAAAATATCTTCATTAAAAAGTACACGAAACAGCAAATAAAGCATTCCAAATATGTAGGAATCTTATCTTTGGATGCGGAAGACTGAATAATCAAACAAAAGTGCCAGTTATGCCTATCTCTTTCATTTTGTCATGAACTGCCAAGATTCATCAAAGGGTAGAAAAAAAATTCTCACCTTAATAAATGCAGCAGCATCTTCTTCAGCAGTTCCACCTATTTCACCTATTAGAATAATCCCTGGAAGTGTACAAGTGTCAGGTATCTATGTTCAAGAGAATTGTATGAACGGAATTAGAAGATCACCAATAATTCTAAGAGAATTGATGCAGTGATGAAATTATGAGGAGAGATTTACTAGGGAATCTATACCAGTTCAATCAACCAAGTGAACATACACTCTATGGAAAAGAATATACTTGCCGCTACATAAAGAGTATCATGATCTAAGCCAAACAAAGTTCAAAATAGATTAGATGAACAGCAGGCCAAGTGGACCAAATTGTGTTAGTCTCCTGGATCCTAGTGCTCCCTTTTTCTCATAAAAGGAATTCTCATAAGTCACAATCCATTCTCCTAAAATCTTAGACCAAATAGATGATTAGGAAAAATAAGAACGTGTCTGTGCTTTCGCTGAGTGGCAGATTGAATAATGAGAAAAACAATCATGAACAACCCCAATTGAATTATGAGCATACTAACTGACATCTTGGACATCTACCTTCTGTTTGAGGATCCACAACAAATCTCTCGAGGCAGTCAACAAAGTTGGTCCCATTGAAAGGGTCACCACCTATTCCCACACATGTGATTGTCCAAGACCAACTGCAGTCGTTTGAAAAACCTGCAAGGAAAAGGGAAGATAAAGAAATAATATAATTGTGTCATCCAACTAGGCATATCTATATAACTGCTATTCCAGCAAACAAGAATCCACAAAAATCCAATGACCCACGAGGCCCACAAACAAAAATTGACAAGTGAGCTAAGTGACAAATTTCCCAATTCAGCAAGTACTCATAAGATGGATACTGCCACTAAAATATTGGACATGATCCGGGCAGATACAGATTAGACACAAGCTGTTCTTTAACTAACATTTAGATGATGTGAGGGCCCAAGGGCATGATTAAAGAAAATGAAAACAAGAGTTTCCACCCAGGAAAAGAAACAGAGTCAGTATTTGATTAGAGCAACTGCAGGGGCCAACTTTGTCCCAAAGAATTAGCAATGCATTGGTCAAATTAGGAGTCGCCCCTGACAGAAACGAAGTACAAGGCACAACCTATGCATATACTACTTCCCATGTAAAACATGAATAATAAAGACAATTTCAGCAAAGAGATCAGAAGGCAAGGATGTCAAACTGACAAACAATTCTCCTAAAAAAATCTTTAATTTCTTCAATGGGCTTTTCAAAAAGGAATGTGCATTCAGAGAGAGAAAACACTAAACCATTAAAGGGATATGAGAAGTCCAAAAGTGATACTGCTCCATATGTTGCTGGATAACTATTTATGTGCAGCAGTGTAAATCTAATCAATTCTGAACCGAGGAAATTTTAGGAATGCCATAATATTCCTGCTAAAATAAAGAAGGCTTACTGCTTCATAAGTCAAGGTCCCAGAGCGGGACACAATACCCACACGTCCTGGTTTGTGTATGTACCCAGGCATAATGCCTATTTTACATTCTCCAGGTTTAATAATACCAGGGCAGTTAGGTCCAATCAGTCGTGTCTTGGATTGCCTGTTCAGAGCAGCCTTGACTCGAACCTGGAATCATAAGCATACATTTGTTATGTCCAACTTCGGATATCAGGAGTCATAAATTCATAATTAGTATACAACCCTGATAAGTAAAACCATTTACTTGTACAATTATTCAAAAAAGAATCGCTAAGTAGCTAAACTAGTCCAGAATGACCAAAGCATATTTTGGCTTGAAAGAAGAGTTTATGTTCATCAGTTTGATTTTAAATCACAGAAAATGTAGATCTTTTTTATGAATCTCAGGAAGTCTTATGTTCAACAACAACATTTAAAGTATCCATACTTGAAACTTAGAGAGAGAGAGAGAGAGAGAGAGAGAGAGAGAGAGAGAGAGTACCGAGGAAGGAGGGGAAAAGGGGAAAAGGGGGGGCAACGCCGGGGGAGGGGGGGGGATGGGGGATGGGGGAAGGGATTAGAATAAAAGTTCTTGACTTCTAGTCTATGCAATTGTAAAAGGAAGTCAAAATCCTAACGTTGTATTAATGTTCTCCGAGTATCATATTAAAAAAAAAAAAAAAATTGTGATTGAAAAGTGAAGTTCTTTCAAACTCAACAGCCTTTTAAAATGCATCAATCCTTCCTTATCAATCATCAACAAGTAAGCATGGTTGTTTGCCCATACCAGGTGAAAGGGTATAATTTAGAAATACCATATCATGCTGAGGGATCCCTTCCGTGATGCAAACAACAAGATCGAGCTCAGCTTCCATGGCCTCCATGATGGCAGCAGCAGCAAATGGAGGCGGAACATATACGACCGAAGCATTAGCCTTAGTTTCAGCCTTCGCTTCAGCAACCGTATTGAAAACCGGAAGGCCCAAATGCTCTGTGCCACCCTTTTTGGGAGTCACACCACCCACCTGTTCCCATAAAGTACATTAAATCTTATGATCAACTCGCAAGACACTCCCAATCCCAAGTCCCATAACTAATTCAAGCGATTCAAACTGTAGTCCACATTGACTTAGCGCTCAAAAGTGGAGAATCATCTCGCGACAGATTTTCGCACTAAAAGCAAGACTAAAAAGAAAGACTCCATCATACTCTACAATGCAACCGCTTAAAAAATCTTCGTGCAACTGGACAGATTTACCGGTGGACAAAAAAAAAAGAGAGAGAAGTGCTCAAACGAAACTGGCATGTACGGGCAACGTGGACACGAAGCGAAGCCAGTGCTCCAAAGCAAAAGCTCGAACGGGCTACGTCTTCAACAGTTCCATATCATCCGCTTAAAGACAGTACCGACAATCGCCTATCAAACCTACCGACTAGCACTGGCACCGAAAAAGCTCGGAGCGCCGCGACACCTCACGCCGACGCCGCAACGTCCGACTCCGAAGCCGAAACGGAAGCCGCCGCCCGGTAGAGCCAAAAAAAGAAGCAGAGAAATGACATGCGTGCCGGCAAGGAGAGAGAGACAGAGAGAGCGCGAGAGACTCACCATCTTGGTGCCATACTCGATGGCCTGCTCGGTGTGGAATGTGCCGTTCTTGCCGGTGATGCCTTGGCAAATGACGCGGCTGCTCTTGTCCACGAACACCGCCGGCTGGTGCGGCGCGGCCGCGGCGGCGTAGCCCCGCGCCCGGGACGACGCGAGGGCGGCGAGGAGAGAGGACGGCTTCTCCGATGCGATCGAGCCGATGAGCTTGGTCGCGGCACGTCGAGCCATCGATTCGATTCCCTCGCCTCCTCTCTCTCTCTCTCTCTCTCTCTGCGTCTCTCTAGGAAAAGCGCTCGATCGAGGGGGACGTTCTCGCGAAGTCGCAGGAAGCAGCGGAGGTCCCGACGATGATGGGCTTTTTTCCGGGCTCCGATGGGAAAGGACTGGGCTGCTGGGCTCGAGCCCGCTTCACTATGCATCCAAAAAGCGCGCGCATATGATCGGGAAACATGAATGAAAGGAAATGAGACTTAGGCCCTGTTTGGAACCATCCAAACAATCTTGATTCCGATTTTTGTTAGAATCGCCTTTCGGAACGTAAATCGCGTTTAGTAAATTTTTGTCAAAATTGATTCTGGGAACAAATTTACTCCCAGAATCAGTTTTGGACAAGAATTCGAATCGGAAAAAATATGATTCTCCGTCCGAGAATCAAAAAAGAGAATCAAAAGTCTTAAATCAAAAAAAAAATTATTTCTATATTTTATTTTTATTTCTTCCTAGTATGAAATATATATTTGTTGTATATAGAATACATATTTAATTTTATGTTATAATTTAGTATTTTTATTTATTACATATTGTAGGGATATTAGTATAGTTTATACTATGGTTTATTATTTACTATATAATAAAAATTGATTAGTTAATATTTTTATTACTTAGTATAAAAATATAATTAATCAGTGAATGGTTTATGAAAATTCAATATCAAATTTATTTTAATCTAAAAAGGTAATTAAAAAGAATTGGAATAGAAATTTTATATAGTTACCAAACGCGTTTCTATTCTTTTTTCTATTCCGAATCGAAATTTTATTTGTTACCAAACACGTTTTTTTTTTTACTCGGAATCAATTCCTGGAAACAATCGAAATAATCATTTCGGTCGAATCGATTCCCCTAACGAATCATCGTTACCAAACGTGCCCTTAGCTTTACTTTAGGAAGAAAAATTCAAAAACCTTCCAAGACGGGAAAATTTTCAGTTTAAATTTAGGATGCGCGAGAGATTTTGTAATAAGATGAGAGTTACTTAGCACTCTTTCTAAATCGAGTATTGGTAAATTGCTGCTAACTGGTTCTTTCGTCTCGGGGTTTGTTGAGTTCCGCGATTAGACAGCATTGATTGCTATCAGTCTGAGCTTCTTCTGAATGCTATAGTCTCTGCTACATGATGATACATTATGCCTTTTGAGGATATATAGTCATGAAACATTATGGCCAGTAGGACAATGATGAAAGAACTCAGCACGATTTAACTCGTGCTCTTCCCTTGTGTTACATCGCACCGAACCGGTGCCACGAGCAATGGAAATCCATTCCTCTCCTTATCTCGATCACAAGTTCCTAGACAAACTCAACCCTCTCTCTCTCTGTATCTCTCTCTCTCATCCTTCCAATAGAATAAAGAACGGGGGGTTAGGAAGCAACGGCCATTATTCATGACTAGCAAATCTACACTATACAGCTTAAGTTGACATGTCAGCACCAGATTAATGTAGAGTCGTTCGTGGGTACCGGGCAGCGAATGATGCAAGGGAACGTTAGCCATCATGAACTACTTCTAGCCACGTGTCTGAAAACTGAGACGAATGTCACGAAGGAGCTTGCACATCGCCTTTGCAGAACTTCCATGATCCATCCTCTTGCTTCTTTAGGACGTAACGAATTTTATAAGAGCTGGCATTGGCAAAAGAGGAAACAAAATGAAGTTAACACCCACAGCAAGTACTGCCAAATCGGATTCAGAAAAGGGAAAGGTGGAACCGTCTTAAAGAAGTTGGAAGGAGACGAAAAAAGTGTTATGGCCAATTAAGTGAAAAAGAGCAGACAAGGCAAGGACTTTCGCATTTTTGAGAGAGGATCTCTGCCACGAGGATAAAGAGAGATAGGTTCTCTTTCTTAATCAAAAGCGTCACCCATATGACAAACCAATTAAAAGTTAAAGCAGAACTGAAGATTTGTTCATGATTGCATTGTACTCAATTAACCTATAGGCATTAACGACTTAACCTACCTGTAGTAATTTGGGTTCTTTGGCTGAGATTCATCAACAAGCTCAGCAGCTTCGTCCAGAAGAGCATCAATTTCAGCCATCTCTATGCCCATCCCATCTGAAAGAATCTCAGCTCGAAGGACAGAGAGTTGCAACAGGACAAATCTCCAATAACAAGACCTGGCTTTAGCCTTGTCAACCAAAGCTTGCCACTGATCCAAAATACATTATTGCCAAATAAATATATATCAAGAGAAAAAAGATGGAAAAAAGAGAAGGACCCGTGTCTTTGCACCTCAAGGAAAACATATCCTTCACATAGTGGGCTAATTGCAATCCCATAAAGAAAATCTTTGAAAACGATCATGCCAAAAATCAAGGGTTTAGATTATATTTTACATACAAAACTTCAGATGCTTTTGACAATGTAGCAATAATATGGTAACCCCTTATGTACACAAGTGACTAAAAACCAAGTAGATATGGGGCTAAGCAACAAAAATGAAAGGGATAACAACCAAGCGTGGCTCAGAAAACGAAGGGCAAAATAAGGGCACTTCTTAACCTTCCATGTTAATTCAGAAAATATTTCTCTGTGGTTATTGGTAAAAA
This sequence comes from Eucalyptus sideroxylon, assembly GCA_014182405.2. Classification (NCBI taxonomy): domain Eukaryota; kingdom Viridiplantae; phylum Streptophyta; class Magnoliopsida; order Myrtales; family Myrtaceae; genus Eucalyptus; species Eucalyptus sideroxylon. Next base: position 26,485,408 of record CM024555.2, read on the forward strand.
AATCAGTTCCCAGATGGTCACATTATGGCTTAAGTGTGTGACCCAAAAACCAATATGACCAGGGGGTTCTTGACTGAGAGTGCATAAACCAATCAATCATTGTAAAGCTACTATGCTCCCTCACTTCCTTGCAATAACCAGCTTGGTAAGTCAGCTTGGTGTCTCACAATAAATCGAAAGATTAATTAAGTATCTCCACTGTGTGAACACAAAAATACAAAAAGGACATTTACCTGAACTAGCATGGACTCATCAAGTATTTCAGGAAGGAACTGAATGTGATAATCAGGCCCTAGAGCCTCAGCTTTGATTGTTTGCCACTGTTTCACAAGAGATTCAGCATCCTCCAATTGCATTGGCCTCCTGGTAACTACTGCTGTTGATGAGAACAAACCCGAAGCCAAAAATGAATTGCTTGTGCTTTTAGAACCAGAGAAGCTTTCAAACTGCTTCTTCACCACGGTCAACAATTTGTCCACTCTGCTGGTCATGCCATTTCCCTCACGGTGAGCAGAACCAGCCTTATGTGGAAAAGAATCCACATGACAGACAGTAGATCCTGTATCCCTGTCGGATATGCTAGTAGAGATACATCTAGATCCATTGGCCATCCTTATCACATTCTTGCTCAGTGGCCTAAGGGTTATGAACATAAAGCAACCCAAAACTGTAACAAAGACAATCCGTCCAATTATATTCTTCTCACTGAACAGCATATCCAAAATGGTGCTATGGTGTCCACCAAGCCTTCTTTTCATTTGAATAGAGGGTGAGCTGATGTTGCTTCCACTGCTGTTCTGACCGACCATGTCTGTGCCCTGAATATCAGTCAACTGCTTAACAGCCAATCCAAGGTGTCGGGAGGAACTCGAGGCGGGAAGAGATTCATCAAATTCTCTTCTGTTTGTTGCTAGAGAAGTGGATAGTGGCCTGTGGTTCACCGACGACATGGTTTCTACTGCTCGTTTGCTTTTCTTTTGGGCAGATCTTTTTTCCCCACTAAAGAAATGACCCTGCAAGGACATCCTGTTATAATCATTTGATGTTTCTGGGTGAATTTATCTTATGACACAAGTCATGCTGACAAAAAAAAATTCTTACCAATGATGGGGAACAATCTTGTGTATCTGCAAATACAGTAAGAACTGCATCTTTTAGCCATTGTTCCTGCTTAAATTAACAAGGAGTTAAACATATAAAATCAAAACAGAGCATAAGCAAATGACAAAAACAGCAGAGAAGCAACAGAATATGGACAGATATTACAATGCAATGTCCACCATATAGCATTGTTTGACATTTAAATTTTATCATACTACAGTCAGCAGAGCAACATAACAATAACTTGCCTGAAACCAGATAATTAAAGAGAAATAAAATAAATGCTAATTAAAGAGAAACAAAATAAATGCTTAGTACACTATAGATAAAGCTCATATTGTTACCACCAGCAAACAAATCAAGAGTATGAGACACCATTTGGCCCAAAAAGAAAAGTATGAGACACAAGACTGCTGTGATATTCACAGCTGGCAGATCCAGTATGGCAGAAGACGTTAGTGAAGTCATTGCTGCAATTTATATTGAAGAAAATAAGTTCAAAATCCAAACTAAAGAAATCCAGAATCTAAACAAGATCCTTTTCCCTCCTTTTAATTTTAAGCTAAGGAAGTACAAGTCAGATGTCCTTCCCCACAGATAAAATGCAGTGCATACAGTAAGAAGACAGAGGTCAAAACCAAGTCCCCATGCTCTGAGAAAGCTTAGATAGCAAGAAATGAAACAGAAGCCCATTTTATTAGCTGCACACACCCTAGTAGTAAGGCATAGACTCCTACTCATAAATCTATATAAACTTATATAACCCTGTATAAACTCGCATTAAAAATATTTAATGCTTCGGCCTCCCAAGGTTCTACCATGGCATATAATGGGTATCAGAGGGGAAAAGCAAATGATTAGACATCTGTACACATATCAAAATACATTTCATGACATGTTTGAGAGGTTTGAGTTCGATAGCAAGCATGCATCATCAAGGAATTACGAAATGGGAAATATGAGATCATTGCAAAATCAAATACTCACCAAAGAGGGACCTGTGCCAGAAACATCTTTGATTTCCTTTCTTGTAGGTGACTTCTGTGTAGTGGAATTGGAATTTACTTCCAGCTGGTGAAGTCTGTGAACTGCCTCTGCCTCACTACCCTGCAAAACTAGGTAACTCACAAATTATTTGATGAAGATACAGTCAATAAATGAGAGATCTGCCTGACCAATTCAATATGATAGCACAGCATACAGAGGAAAGATAGCAGAAAAGAAGTACACTTCAAATGTACCTGACCAAGAAGGAATAAGCAGAAGGCTTCCTCAAATTTCAGATCGATACCTTCCGATGCTATCAAGCATTCGCAAATAACTTTTGCCCTGTTGATCTGCATCCATCAGTAACACGTTCTAACATGAGCACAAAAGAATTTAATGATTACCATTAGAAGACATGAAGTCCAACCAAAAAAGAAAGGATAGAAAGAAAGAAAAAGCAAGAGCTGTGAAAAAGGCCACGGGGAGGGTGAAGAAGAACGATGGAGTATATCAGCAATTCTTACCAACTCCATTTGCTTCGCTGAAAATCCCAGAGCAATATGAGCTATCAGCACCACGTAGAAACAATCAAAATCAACAATCACCCTCTGATTTTGAGATTCTAGAGATTTCTTGTTCTTCCTTGTCATGGCTAGATCATCCCAGGGGAGGAGATCTATTATTTCTGTAGCCATAAGTCTACATAGTGCTTGGTTTAAAAAACATGGCCAATCTTGGACTCTGCATGAAGTTTCCACATCAAGGCCCTGCCTCAGCAATTCACGCAAGGCCGCAAGTGCTCCCCGTCTCCGTTCAGCATTTTCAGGAGAACAAGGCATGCCCAGCAATTCCAAAGTGCAAGCAGGGGCAAGCTCCTCCAAAGATTCTTCAATCTACATTATTCATCAAAGAATTTACAACGATGACTAATTACAACTTAAAGCAAAGATGAGATATGCCGTAGCATAAATCTATTCAAAAGGAGTCTATCTTGCCCAGACAGAAATAATATCTGATCTAAATGAACCATCTATTCAGATGGAGGTTACCACTTTAAAAATCCTTTTACTGATCCAGGGCAACAGGGAAGAAAATTGTTACTTATTCTACACAAAAAATAGATTCTTCCCCTGCAATTTCACAAAACGCACTAGTTAACTGCATATGATTTTACCTGAGACAGTAATGGCATTTTTCCAAGGGAAATCTTACTTCTGAGAAGACACTGAGCACGAGCCAGGGCTTCAAATCCTTGGGACACTTTGTTCTTCTCAAAGCTAGTCTTCGCAATTGCACACTTCAAGAAAGCGCCTAAGATAAGACAAGGAAGCATAACAAGGCTGCTACAACTTGATGAAACTCTCTTTTATCCTGGTGGTTTTTCTCACCTCGGCAAGTGCCATAGATAGAAGCAGATCATGAACATGTGGCTTTGCATCTGGATGTTGAAGAGCTGCTTGACCAATATTTAGCACCAGCTTTTCTTCTCCAACCTGCCATAGACAATAAAAGTGGCAACATTGCACCTACCATCTGAAGCAATGGGCATTTGTCTTTCCTATTCAAAGAACTTTTCTTTTCAGATTATTAATAGTAGCAATATTCTAGGACGACAAGGGAAAATCATCAGCATTAGGAATAGCTAATCAATCACTGACACTTAGCTTCTCCTATTTATGTAAAATATACCTCTTGAAGGAGGCAGAGAGCACCAGGCAACCAAGCCCACGGAATTCTAAGAGATGATTTAGGTAGGATTTTTTCCCTTGTATTTCCAGAATATTCTGGTTCAAATAGAAGTTTATCCCTCACGTCCATAAGAAGATCCTGCAACAAAATCGATAGAAAATAAAAGTTCTCTTTAATTAATTGAAGAAGATACTGATGGAACAGGAAACAACGATAGTGAACCTTGAAGTTGCTACCTCTCGAGATTTGACGGCCTCCATAGTGTATCCCTCCTCTACTTCAGCACGTTTCAATTGCATGACTGACTTCACGATCTCATCTTTCTCTGCTTGATCGGGGAGGCCAAGAAGCTGCAAGCAAATGTAATCTGCTGTGAGTGGTTCAGCGAATGAAAAGGAGAAGTGCAGAAACGCCGGATAACAGTAAATGCATGATCTATTTGTGTCATGAAGGACAAGAACTGTGCATTTGCAAAGCACGCCGAGAAAGTATCAATTTCAAATTGGATCGTCGCCATAACATCCTTCCAAGCTAACTCTCGCCAGCTGATGAACGAGCAACCGAGTAATAAGAAATAATTTCGCTTCATTTCTCCGTCGACTGCACCCAGAACTAGTTCCAATAGCGCACTGACCCAAAATCTAAGCAGGGAAACGACCCAACTAACATCTTCGTGAGCTCGTAAACGTATTCGAACGAAGCCGAATCACCTGATAACAAGTGACGGGGATCTCGACGGCGCTCCGAGCCGGCGGACTCTCCAAAACGCGAGCCGTCGCGGCGGCCTTCAACCTCCACGCGCGGGACCCGGCCGCCGCGGGGCGCGGCCCGCTCGCGAGCCCGCGGGCGCCGGTTCTGGAGACGGCCGCCGCCCGAGCGAGGCGGAGGAGCGACAGCGAGGCGTTCCGATTGGGGTCGCCGCGGCCGCGGCCGCAGACGCGAGGAGGAGGAGGAGGCGGCGGAGCGGCGGAGACGTCGGCCGCGACGCGAGCCAGCGCCATGGGGGAGCAGACGGATTCCTGGACGCCACTACTACATTTGAGGGGGGAGATCCCGGAGCTAGGGTTTTTATGGCCGGAGCTCCGGGGCGGGGCAGTGCAGTGAAGCGAGGTTCGCCGGCGGGGGAAAAGCTGAGCGAGATGGGAGCTCGATTTTGTGCTCTTTTCCGGGGAGGTGATTCCGCTTGAAAGGCGTCCGCGTGAGCTGGATTAAAGGATTTATCTCGGCAAGACCGTTGGGGAGCTCTGGAATTCGGGGGGCTGCGCTCGCCTGCGTCCGGAGCGCACCGGACCGGATCCATCGGGGCCGTTCATCTGTTGCCGGGTGTGGGTGGGGTCCGCAGTGGATTCGTGAAGCGCGGGATCGTGCGCGATGGGGCTCCGCCCGTCGGATCGATCGGGAGACGTCGTGTTGATAACTCCTGTGGGAACGAACGGCTAGGATTTCCCTGACCCAAGCCCCACGCGACGGATCCATCCCGACCGTCCATTCCGCTGGCTTCGTGCGTCGGCCCACTTAGATCCCATAAGATGCACGATCCCAAACTAAACCCGAGTCCGGATAAGAAATTGTTGGGCCGGTCTTGCTTGGGCCCTGGTCCATCACACGTGCGAATTACTCCTTTGGTTCTTTCTTTCTTCTCAAATAGGTGTGGTTGCATCTCCTACTTTAACCAGCTTTTCTAATGCAAATTCATTTTATCAGTTTTTTTTTTTATTTTAATTCCTCCTATGTTCTCTAAGTTACTGGTTTTCCACATCGTTACTCCAAAATACATAGCAACATTCAGCAACCGAAATTAGCGGTACTTAAGCAAGCTATAATTGTTACGGACTTCAATTTTTCATGTATCATATACCTCCAAAATCATACATTAATAGGATCTATTATGGACTTCAATTTATCATGTATCATATCCCTCGAAATTCATAACTTAATAGGATCCGTCGTCTTACCAAACTCTCAAGCTCTATACATGTTTGAACCTATAATTCCACGGTGAAAGCCTCAAACCCATTGCTCTATTGTCTTGTTGTTCCAATCGTGAGACCAACAATAGGATGTCTTGTCGACTCTGTCGAATAAAACTAAATGAGAAAAATCTTTGCAATCTTGAATTTCTTGAGGCAAGTTTGATGGACACATTATTATACCAACTCCACTCCCTGTAATGCATGACTCAAGAACACAATATTACAATAATACAACCGATTCGACTTTTTTTCACATATAGTTGATGGTTGAGGCCGTGTTGTTGACATGTAGTTGAGATAATCATCCTCATAACGCTAGTAGACACTAAAGGAGGACTTCTAGTGATGACTAAAAGGCCAACTCGCTTATATGCTTGTTACTAATGACTACTGTCAAATAACTGCAAATTAACTAGCTATGATTTGTGGCGTCATGAATTATTTTTATCGGCATTCCAACCTAGAGACTCAATGGAAAGAACCATTGTCCCTTCAGGAAATAAAGGACATTGGTTCACCATCTCAGTGAATACACGACCAACTGACGAGACATTAATTAGGGCAATAGTGATGAGAGCCAAAAGTGTTTCTGGTGCTCACTACTAATATCAATCTATATGCAAACCATAAACCGTCAGAGTTTAAGATAGTGTAGGCAATATTGTTTCACACTATCACAAATTAAGACATCTGAACCTTCAATAGTATGGTTGAGGGTACCTATAGTGTCTCGCACTTCGATAGTCAACAGTAATAAAAAATAAACTACTAACCTGCCCTAAATTTCAACAGGCTATGAAGAACTGCGGAAGACATTCTAAAGACATGAAATATATTAAGATCATATCTTTAAGTACAAAGGCATGGATCTCCTTACATAGGAGCAAATAGCTCACTCGCTTTTACCAGACATGGATCCTTGGCCAAGTCTGGAGATGAATCCATGTGCTTTTTCAAATCCAAGTCCAGATACTCAAAAACTAGACAAAGCCTATTCTCATTGTGCACAACATCTTGAAGCCTACCATAAGAAAAGTGCTAGTTCATGCATGAGACCATTAGACAAGAAACTGCAAAACATGATGGGATCCAAATAAGAACGATTACAAAAACAATAGGACCAAAAGATTAAGGCTAATGGATTTAGATTTAATGCAACAAAAAGCAAAGCTCGTTTTTTCCTTCTTCTTTTTTTCCTAACAAAGACAAACCATCTGTCCTTGTCAAACAATACTGAAAAACAATCATTTCATATGTTGGGTTGTGTTTATACCTTGGAGCAGTAGGCTATCATGAGGAAGTAAATGTAATAATCTTTTCCCCGTGTCACTGTTAATTAAAGAAGAAACCACCATATCACTTGAGTCTATGGAAGCGATTGAATCTCTTCAATGCATGACATTGCGATGGAGATCATTCTTCCCTCCATTTTTTAGTTCTCGAAAATGGCGAAGAAAAGCAAGGGAAAGTGCGCCGAACAAAAGAACAAGTACTATTTTGCCTAAGATAAGCCATACACTGAGAATGGCTTTAAGGAGCATAACTAGAGCAAGCACCGCAGCTGCAATCACCGGTGCGGTGCCTGTGAATCATTTTTCTTCAACCTTCGGGAGCTTGAAGAGCATGAAGAAAGCTTCGCTGAAGCTTGCGCTGGGTGGAAGGAGGGGGAAAGTGATCGCGGTGACCGTATGTCTAAAGCGCTTTCTCTACTCAGTTTTTTTTTTTTTTTTTTAAGATTTCATTGAAGGATCGGGAGGATTGTCCTGAAAGCTGAACTCTAAGTATTTTGAATCACCTAGCATTTAGTTTTTTTTTCTTTTGCTAATCGCATTGGTGGATTGATTTTTTTAAATTTATAGAACGCTTGCCTGCTTGTTGAATTTGTTTAGTTTTTTTTTTCTTTTGCTAATCGCATTGGTGGATTGATCTCCAACACTCAACTCACAACTTTTCAACACTCAACTCACAAGAATCTTTAAAGAGAGAAACTTCTAGAGAGAGAAACTTTGGATTTCTATTACTCATGAATGAGATGATTTACAATGAGAGGGAGACCTTTATATACAAGTACAAGACAAACCGTATCCGTAGATCTCCCTTTGATCTAACGGTAGAAATTATATCTCCTCAACTACCAGTTACCTGCATTTATTACCCAATGGTACAATTACAGTCTTGCCCGCCCTAGGAGTATTCTAGAAGACTCGGGAAATACTAGCAAGCGGGATACAAGCCGATGGTCGGATGTGTCACGTCCGTCCCGTAGAAATCTCTTGGACATGCTTTCTTTCGGGCCATGACACTATGTTTTGCCTTCGCTAGAACATGTAATGACATTAAACAATATAAAGAAAGCTGAACTTAGTAGGTATTCTAAATCACCTAGCATTTAGTTTTTATTTTCTCTTGCTGATCGCATTGGTGGATTGATTGTTTTTTTTTTTTTTTTTAAATAGAACTCTTCCCTACTTGTTGCTTCTGTAGGGAAATTTGAAGGTTCGAATTCATTTTACTTTATGTACGAGCCTCAATGTGACGGTGGCTCTTTCCTGTTGGTTTTATGCACAATTTCCTATATTGCTTAGTGTAGAAAAATACTTGCACTGGTCTTCGATTATTAACTAAAGAGCTAATTTGGCAACGGTTACAAAGAAATATTGTCGTTTCAGGAGCTAAACATTCTCAAATATTAAGGAATTGTGGACGTGCTCATTTATGCCATACAAGATTTTTTACTTTTTTCTCTAGTCCTATGCACCCAAAACATAATAAATAAATTTATAAAAAAAAAAAAATTGCGACGGAAAAATTGTATATTATACATTAATTAGTTTTGTGTATTTATCATAACATATGCTAATATACTCCAAAAAATTTAAACCAAAACAAATAGGGATGTGTATCTCTTTATCTTCTATATTAAGAGATTTCCCATTTTGTTTTCTTATTAGTCGACAGATGTAATCAGCTAATAACTAATCATCCAACATCCATAAATAATTACTAACTACGTCCTTATATTTTACGTGAATCAATTATAGAGTATACTTTTAGTAACACTCCCACAAAGCTTTATACTGTCCAACTTTCTTCTCAATTTTTTGATTTGCAGTGTAATAATCGGGCAATTAATTTACTTCTCTTTTTTCGTATTATGAATTTATTATCTGTATGCTCTATTTCTATTTAGGATAGGTGTCAGCTTACTTGCTATTTTCTTCACTACATCACAACAAAATCAAATAAAAATTACGTTATTTTGTTTCCTCTTTCGGCTGATATTCCTCCATTGTTTATTTTTAACAATCATATTTTCAGAAGATAATTCTAATGTAATAAACATGATTCAAACTAAAATTTTGTTTCTTTCTTCCAATTAGGAATTTGGATTGAGAGTCTATATTTTTATTGATTAGCAATTAACAACTTCTATGATTAACAATTAAGTCATCAAAATTGATACTCTATCTCTTCTCTTATGAAATTTTACTTCATATCAATTTGATAAAGTTTGAAAATGATAAAAAAACTGGGCAAGTCTTCAATCAGGGTTGCTAGGACTATGCTCACAATACCTTTCTTCGAAGGATTTGCGGGCGATAATGAACAATTAAAATATCCTCTTCATTCCACGAGAAAACATTACTTGCACAAACATATAATCTTCCCAGTTTATTCGATCACCTTATCTTCTTGTACATACGACTCGGCATTTGCCATGCACCCGCCACGTCACTCTGCACGACTACCAATGCCCGGTCCCATCTTCGAGCATCCGCGAAGCATCCGATCCCTCCCCCGCCAAACCCAAAAACCGTGTCCGGCAAGGCGACAGACTCGGACCGCCCACCTCGCCACGTCATCACCCGCACACACCAATTTGCCTCCCCTTCCCTCCCTCCACCCCGATCCCGCCACGTGTCCCCGTCCCTCCAGCGGCTACTTTAATTTAACCGTCAAAGCGGATGGAAACAAAGAAGAATTAATTTCCTTTTTAACTTTAACCTCCACACCATTGATTGATTCCAATGATGTCAGTCGGAAATTTTGGCCTAGACTTTTCAGCCCAAGTCAAACAAGAAGGTTTAGTAGTTTGATCTTTCTTCAAAGCAGTGAGGGAGTCTGAGGTTATAACCTTGAGAGAATACACCGGTTGCTTGGAAGGTTGAATTTATAAGTAACTGCGACATTACGTTATGTTTGAATCTGGAAGGTTGGAATGCCTACCACCAATTAATTCAACCAATCGGAAGGCCGGTAAGATATTCTACAAAATTGGGTATATTAGGTGCAATCAGATCATAGTTGGAGTATATTTTACATGCCATGCATGGGTTAGCCAGTTATTCTAACATTTCTATGTCCTTCCAACGAAGCAAGCATTGATCCATCAGAAAAATAAGGGGTGTCAAGTCCTAAGTTCTTCCCTCTCCCGTCAACTTAACCGGTTTCTTTTCATTTGATACTACAAAGACCCTCCACGTTTGCCTGGAAGGCCAGCAAAACCCAAAACCGGTCACATCCAGTTTCCCGCGGAAAATGCAAAATTGGAGCACGTGCCGGCAAGCAAAAGGGTGACCTGCTGCTGGTCCTCTTTATAAGAAGGTCATCGTCTCTCTCTCTCTCTCTCATGACCAAATGATTCATCTTAGAATGCAAAGCTAGTCTAAATCCTTTCCTTTCTTTCAGGTATCCAAACTTGGGCTTTAGTCCGGAGCACATGATCCAATTCAGACCCGCCGCTTGCAAGCAAAGGAGGAAGAAACCTCGGAGATCGCTGCCCTTCTCAGATATGGAAATGGTGGGGAATGTATCTCCCGTGCTTACCCATAATGACACCATTGCATTGTCAAAGCCCTAGTCTGATCCTAAATCTCTAACTGCACACTCAACATATTGGATAAGTCGGCCGCATTTACAACATTCGTTAGTCATACACTTTTATTTATTTATTTATTAGCACCCATTTTCTTTATAAAAAAAAAGGAAGCAAAAATTTTCAAAGAAGAAAAGTGGAAGACCATCTCAGCCAAGTCGGCCAACAATGTCAAGAAGCTTCGCTGAGGCACTTTCAATTCGGCCGACAATGTCACCAATGGGGTGGGCACCGTTTATATCATTGCCATCTCGGCTGTTACCGGACCAGCAATTCTAAAATTTTTACATTAGTAGAAGCTAACAATCTCACATACACATACAATTTTTGTCACTTCAAAACATTTAGGACACATGTTGGCTTACTTGCGATTTCCTTCACTTTATTACAACAAAATCAAATGAAAATCGCATTCTTTCGTTTCCTCTTTGGTTGATATTCCTCACTTGTTTAATTTAATAATTATATATTTTCAGAATACATTTCCAATCTAATAAAGCATAATTCAAACGAATATTTTATTTCCTTTTCCACTTAAGATTTGAATTCCTATTTAGACCGAGAATCTATCTTTGTATCGATTAGCAGCTAACTTCATTTTTAGTTAACCATTAAGGAAATCAAAACTGATACTCTATCTGCGGATAGAAAGAAAGAAGAATTAATTTCTTTATTTTCAAAAAGAAGAAGAAAAAGAAAATTTTATATCCCCACACACGCGAGAATTCGAGAACTTCAGATAAATTTGAATAAGAAACCACCATATCACTTGAGTCTATGAGAAGCGATTGAATCTGTTCAATGCATGACATAGAGGAGGATAGTACCATTGCGATGGAGATCATTCTTCCCTCCATTTCTCACTCCTTGAAAATGGCGAAGAAAAGCAAGGGAAAGTGCATCGAACAGAAGAACAAGTACTCTTTCGCCTGTGATAAGCCATACACTAAGAATGGCTTTAAGGAGCATATAACTGGAGCAAGCACTGCAGCTGCGATCACCGCTACGGTGCCTATGAATCATTTTTCTTCAACCTCCGGGAGCTTGAAGAGCTCAAAGAAAGGTTCGCTGGAGCTTGCGCCTGGTGGAAGGAGGGGGAAAGTGATTAGATTCACTTCAACCTTCGAGAGCTTGAAGAGTATGAAGAAAGGTTTGCCGGAGGCTAGGTGGAAGGAGGGGGAAAGTGATCGTGGTGACCGTATGTCTGAAGCGCTTTCTCTACTCACTTCTCATTTTTTCTACTCACTTCTCATTTTTTCTCTTGAGTGAGTGACTTCTCCTCCTTCTCTATTGAGCGAGCGAGTCCTTTTTTTTTTTTTTTAGATTTCATTGAAGGATGAGGATCGAACCAATCGTCCTAAAAGCTAAACTACAATAGTAGGTATTCCAAACCGTCTAGCATTTAGTTTTTGTTTTGTTTTGCTGATCGCTTTAGTGGATTGATTTTTTTTTTTTTAATAGAACGCTTGCCTGCTTGTTGCTTCTGCAGGAAACTTGAAGGTTCGAATTCGTTTTACTTTGTGTACGAGCCTCAATGTGACAGTGGCTCTTTCCTGTTGGTTTTAGTAACATGCTATTGTCACGAGCCGATCGATCAACTCTCGATCACGGGTCGATCGATCAACTCTTGATCACATGTAGGCTGACCCGTGCGGCCTTAGGATTTTACCTCTAAGCAGCCCTTTCAACACTCAACTCACAAGAAGTCACAAGGATATTTAGAGAGAAAAACTTCTAGAGAGAGAAGCTCTAGATTTCTCTTACTCATTCATGAGATGATTTACAATGAGGGAGAGACCTGTATAAGGTAAATCGTATCCGTAGATCTCCCCTTTGATCTAACGGTAGAAATTATATCTCCTCAACTATCAGCTACCCGCATTTATTACTCAACGGTATAATTACAGTCTCACCCGCCCCTAGGAGTATTCTAGAAGACTCGGGAAACCCTAGCAAGCGGAATACAAGCCGAGGGTTGGATGTGTCACGCCCGTCCCGTAAGAATCTCTTGGACATGTTTTCTTTCAGGTGACACTATGTTTTGCCTTCGCTAGAACATGTAATGACATAAAGAAAGCTGAACTCCAATAGTAAGTATTCCGAATCTCCTAGCATTTAGTTTTTATTTTCTTTTGCTGATCGCATTAGCGGATTGATCATTTTTTTTTTTAAGAACGCTTCCCTGCTCGTTGCTTCTACAGGGAAACTTGAAGGTTCGAATTGTTTTACTTTGTGTACGAGCCTCAATGTGACAGTGGCTCTTTCCTATTGGTTTTATACACAATTTCCTATATTGCTTAGCGTAGAAAAATACTTGCATTGGTCTTCAATTATTAACTAAAGAGCTAATTTGGCAACGGTTACATAGAAATGTTGTCGTTTCAGAGCTAAACATTCTCTAATATTAAGGAATTGTGGACGTGCTCATTTATGCCATACAAAAATTTTTACTTTTTTCTCCAGTTCTATGCACCCAAAACATAATAAATAAATTTATAAAAAAAATTTGCGATGGAAAAATTTGTATATTATACATTAATTAGTTTTGTGTATTTATGATAACATATGCTAATATACTCCAAAAATTTTAACCAAAACAAATAGGGATGTGTATCTCTTTATCTTCTATATTAAGAGATTTCCCATTTTGTTTTCTTTTTAGTCGATAGATGTAATCAGCTAATAACTAATCATCCAACATCCATAATTAATTAGTAACTATGTCCTTATATTTTACGTGAATCAATTATAGAGTATACTTTTAGTAACACTCCCACAAAGCCTTATACTGTCCAACTTTCCTCTCAATTTTTTGATTTGCAATGTAATAATCGGGCAATTAATTTACTTCTATTTTTTCGTATTATGAGTTTATTGTCTATATGCTCTATTTCTATTTAGGATAGGTGTCAGCTTACTTGCTATTTTCTTCAATACATCACAACAAAATCAAATAAAAATTACGTTATTTTGTTTCCTCTTTTGGCTAATATTCCTCCATTGTTTATTTTTAACAATCATATTTTCAGAAGATAATTCTAATGTAATAAACATGATTCAAACTAAAATTTTGTTCCGTTCTTCCAATTAGGAATTTGAATTGAGAGACTATATTTTTATTGATTAGCAATTAACAACTTCTATGATTAAACCACCGGCCGCGGTGGCTCCACTGGATAAGACTCTGCTGATCCTCAACGAAGAGGTGAAAGGTTCAAAACTCAGGGGAGATGCTAAGTGTATTAAGTGTGACTCAGGGGTGGTGGGTCCTCCTGCTTAAGTGTCACTTGGGGGTTTACGACGCGGCTGTCGGCTGCAAGCTGGTTCCTCCAATACCAAAAAAAAGAACTTCTATGATTAACAATTAAGTCATCGAAATTGATACTCTATCTCTTCTCTTATGAAATTTTACTTTGTATCAATTTGATAAAGTTTGAAAATGGTAAAAAACTGGGCAAGTCTTCAATCAGGGTTGCTAGGACTATGCTCACAATACCTTTCTTTGAAGGATTTGTGGGCGATAATGAACATTTAAAATATCCTCTTCATTCCGCGAGAAAACATTACTTGCACAAACATATAATCTTCCTAGTTTATTCGATCACCTTATCTTCGTGTACGTACAAACGTCACATCACTCGGCACTTGCCATGCACCCGGCACGTCACTCCGTACGACCACCAATGCCCGGTCCGATCTTCTTTTTTTAACAGGACCGGTCCGATCTTCGAGCGTCCGCGAAGCATCCGATCCCTCCCCCGCCAAACCCAAAAACCGTGTCGAGCAAGGTGACAGACTCGGACTGCCCACCTCGCCACGTTATCACCCGCACACACCAATTTGCCTCCCCTTCCCTCCCTCCACCCCGATCCCGCCACGTGTCCTCGTCCCTCCAGCGGCTACTTTTTAATTTAACCACCAAAGTGGATGGAAACAAAGAATAATTAATTTCCTTTTTTCTCTTTGAATAATAAAATTTTACAAGCATTTTTCTCTTGAGCCATCACTTCTCTCCTAGGTTGCACGGACATGTTCGGGAGGACCTCCGAGTCGTGTCCGACACGTGTCAGAGCATGTCGGACACGTCGACACGCTCGGACTCTCTCGGACACGCGTTGACCGCGTGTCGGATTTGTCGACACGTGGTCAACTTTTGTCGACACGTTTCGACACACGTGTCCGAGGGTGGAGGCGAGGGCGAGGGAGCAGAGATGAGATGAGGCCGCGAGCGAAGGCGAGCCCGCGACGGCAAGACGGCGAGACGGCGAGAGAAAGAGTAGAGACTGAGGCGAGGGCCATGAGGAGGAACTTCATGAGGGCAGCATCGTCGAGTGGGGGAGCGGCAGCGGTGGCAAGGGGGAGGAGGAGGAGTTTGCGGCGGTGTGCAGCCTCTCGGCACACAAGGACCGCGTGTTCCATCCCTGGCGAGCAAAGATCAGGAGAAAGAGAAGAGGAAAGGCGTTGTGCAGCGAGGAGAAGGAGAAGAAGAAGGCATCGCTAGGGTTTTAAGAGGAAAAATAAAAGAATAAAAAAGGGGACTTAGTGTGTTGGAGGGAGGGGGAAGTGACGACTGACGAGTGTGTTGGAGGGAGGGGGAAGTGACAGGAGAGAAGGGGAAATGACGACTGACGAGGGCTGATTGATAGCTTGTCAGGTGGAGGGAAAAAAAAGTGAAAAAAGAATTGGGGGTGGGGAAAGACTCGAAAGAGGAGGGAAAAAAGTGGTTTGGGAGGGAAAAAAAGTGAAAAAGAATTGGGGGTGGGGAAAACTCGAAAGAGGAGGGAAAGAAGTGGTTTGGGCGCCTGCGGGCCCGGGGGTGGGGGTGGTGTTAGAGGGAGAGGAGTTGGGTGCTTTTTATTTAATCAAAAAAAGTTATTAAATGAAATTAAAAAATAATTTCAAAAAATAAAAATATTGTAGTTTGAATTATTAGTGTAAATCTATTGTAAGTTCTTTTTTAATTAAATTTGAATCAAATTAATTAAAAATAAAAATATTTATTTAATATACAACGTGTCCCAAATAAGCGTGTCGGAATTTTTTATTTTTTATAAATGACATGTCGACGTGTCATGTCGTGTCGTGTCGCGTGTCACGTGTCCGTGTCGGTGCAACCTAGCTTCTCTCTGCCTTCCTTGTCCTCGGAGGGTCTCTCCTTTTATAGGAGAAAGAGAGGGAAATAAGACAAAGATGGCCTCCACAAATGCCAACACCGGTGTCGACCTTCTGAATCCATACGCCTCCTATAGGTAATGATTTGTGAGCATAGCTTTTGCCTTTTTCTTTTTCTTCATTTATTAACCAAGGACAAATCAAGACCCCAAAAGATGACTAGAGAAGTGAAGAGAAAATTCCCTCCTACAAATTTGTCAGTGCATGCATTAATGAGGAAGAACAAAAGTGAACGTGAAGACATGCGCATAATCCTTGGGTAGAAGATGAGACTCAATGGAAGGAACCAATGTCCCTTCAAGAAATAAAGGACATTGGTTCACCATCTCAATGAATACACGACCAACTGACCAAATATTAACTAGGGCAATAGTGATAAGAGCCAAAAGTGTTTCTAGTGCTCACCGCCAATATCAATCTATACGCAAACCATAAACTGTCAACGTTTAAGTTTGTGTTTAAGTTTGTGTAGGTAATATTTTTTCACAATGTCACAAGTTAAGGTATCTAAACCTTCAACAGTATGGTCAAGGGTCAACAGTAATAAAAAATAAACTACTGACCTGCCCTAAATTTCAACAGGCTATGAAGAATTACGGAAGAAATTCTAAACATCCAAAACATATTAAGATTGTATCTTCGAGCACAAAGGCATGGATCTCCTCGCATAGGAGCAAACAGCTCACTCGCTTTTACCAGACGTGGATCCTTGGCAAAGTCTGAAGGTGAATCCATGTGCTTCTTCAAATACAAGTCCAAATACTCAAAAACTAGATACAGCCTATTCTCACTATGCACTACATATTGTGGCCTACCATAAGCAAAAGTGCTAGTTCATGCATGAAACCATTAGACAAGAAACTGCAAAGCATGATAGGATTCAAAATCCAAATAAGAACGATTAAACACCTTCCACGCTTCACCTAACCTTGGGCTCGTGGCTTGGTGGTCAACGGGGTGAGGGGAACAACATAGGGAACACGATGTTCAGAAAAGAGTTAGATCAAATTGGGAACAACTAAAGAATGAAGAGATGAAAAATCTTGCTTGCGGTTGTTTCTTTTATCCTCCTCTCAACTTAAAAACGTGGGACCCAAGAATTATCTCAAAGATTTTTATGTGTATGAATCAAATCCTTGGGAAGTGTGTATTAAAACAACATTGGTCACAGAGAGACTTCAAAGAAAGAGATACGGCAACTGAAGACTTTGACGTTCAACAAAGACTCAACGTTATAATAGTGTGGAAAAAGTTCAATTATGGTGACTTTTGTTTTATAAATATAAAATATCAATTTTGATGATTGTCATGCCCAAACATTGTATCGATTGAAATTGTATTTGGTTTTAGCTGCAAGGATCAAACTTATCCAAGCTGATCTCTTCTTTTGTCTTCCCAGGAGCATAATCTTTAACAGGGTGCTGGTCGTGCATGTGGAAGTCAAAGGATTATCAATTGGACAAAAGACACATCTTCCGCATATAATATGAAACAAAATTTTCTTCTCCCTTTTTTATGTTATACAAAACCAAATCATAAGTAGGAGGTATGGTAATGAGTAAATATGTTTCTCTTCTAGTTTTTGTCCATCCATACTGGATTGATGAGTAAGTAGTCATGCATCACCTTAGGGCCCCAATTGCACATTTCGAATTCGGTTTACTCATGCTATCCGAGTATACAAGGAGCCGTTAGTTGATTGCGTTTGAAGATAGATTTTTGCAAATCTATATGACTTAGTATATGATGGATTATATTCTTTCCGCTTGCTTCATTTCACAAACCAGGATCGATTATAGCATCCCTGACTTTATATCTTACTAGTTCTTGTCTATAGTGCACGGAAGCTGAATTATTTTTATTTTCAAGATGCCTTGGCATGCAGAATCAACTTATTGTAGAAAATTTATTTACATAAACAACTAATCAATCAAGAAGGATCAAATCTATTTATGACTGTAAAATACTGAGATCGATAAGTACAGCATAATTAAAATGTATTTGTTTAAGCCATTACTTCACTTGAAGAAAAGTAGATCAATCTGATAGTCAGTGATCTATTGAAATACCAAATCTTTCTCTCTATAACCTATTTCAATATAGCAACTAATTGATAGATATAACATATTCTTTTATAAGTTAAAGAGGGACCTAGCAAACCTTAATCAATAGTGTGTCAATTGGGCATTTCCCATTACGAGCTTCAGTTAAACATAATTGTCTATATTTTGCTACTCAACTAGGCCCGTTAACAACATATGCCAATATCCAATTTAATCAAATCACTGTAGGGTTCAACAAATATTGGAATATCCATTAACCCGATTATTTAAAATAGAAAATTAATTAATTAATGTAAGCCTATATTATAGAAAATTTCCAACATTCTCCCACTTGGGCTACATTAATCAATTTATTTTATTTTGAAAAATATTTTACATTGAAAACGACACTATCGGGTTAATAACTAAAAATTTTGTTTTATGTTGGCACAACTTTAAAAAATAATATTCTAATAATAGTATTTCAAAACAAATCCAATCCTATATAACCTTAGTATAAGACTATGAAGATCAATGTGTTAAGAAAATGCGACAACACAAGACCTTCCATAATTATATATAATAAGCCTTATATTTTCATGGATCATGGGCCTAGTAGTGTAGTAAGAAATAAAGTACCAACATGTAATCAAAATATATATATATATATATATTTTATCGATCCTCAATGCAATTTCTCAACAACATGAAACTACATTAACGCAATTTCTAAACAACATGAAATTGCATGACTATGTCACAATCCAACATGAGATCTCATAATCAGTGACATCTAATCATTTTTAAACTAAAATTTGTTTAAAGAGATTGTTTTATACTTCAATTTCTCAGTCAACAGAAGAAAGGATAACAGTAGAATCAATAATAATGATCATTGAAAATAAATGCTTTAATAGATATCATGAAAGTATTATCAGTTTGCATATAACTATAATATCCAAAAATACAAATTATATAGCTCCCACTAACAAAAGAAATTAAAAGAATCCAAAACATCCATATTCTTTACATGTTCTTTAAACAAAATGGATCGTAGGCCTTTTGTTAGAGGATCGGCCAATATGGAGTCAGTTATGATATTTTCAATTACAATGTCTCCCTTTTTTACCAAGTCTTTAACAGCATAATATTTTGATCTAATTAACATTTCAACCGTGGCATTATTATTGTTTACAAAAAAGGTAATTGTTTGTCACACATAATGCAATAAGATCTATTATGGGCAATAAGCAATTCAATAAAAATAATTAGTATATTATAAACTTCCATTTGGGTAGAGTGTATAATGCACAATTATTTCTCACAGCATGAAGTTTATAAAGTAACAACAAGGAGAATTACATATAAATGTCAAGGATCGATCCCCATAAATCATTTAAATCATACATTTCCATAATATCAATATAGTATGGAATTACATATAATTTTCAAAACATTTATCCCCTTTGGGCAGATAAATATTTTTCAATTAGACATCCCCATCTTTCAAATATGAGAATTAATCTTCATGCTATTTTCCAAATTACTATACACAATAACCCCTTTTGGGTGAGTAATTGTATACAATAATTTTTATCAATATAAACCTCCCAAAAATTTATGCCCAAAATTCATCAAACAATATGAAATACTTTACAACATGTGCTTCCAAATATCATATTGCATTTTTCAAGCAACAAGTTTTGCCACAATTTTTAAAAATATATATATATTTTTTATTTTTTATTTTTATTATGATTTTAATATCTCGGACCCAACCCGCGGGCCCTGACCCGCGCCCGGCCCACACGCAAGCCCCATTGAAACGGGCGGGCCACGAATTAAAAATGGCCCATGGATTTAAAACAAATAAAAACGGGCTGAGCACATGAAAGTGGGCTGTTTTAAATGGCCCACGAAATGGGCTGTTTTACATGGCCCGCGAAAAGGGCTGTTTTATTTTAATGGCCCAAGATTCTGGGCTCACGCCCAGAATCAGGAATTTTAAATATAAAAAAAGATGGGCTTCGCCCATATTTAGGCCCAGCGTTGTTGCGCTACCCTTTCCGCCTCCATCCTTTATCCCTGGCTCTACGAGGCGGATGGTTGCAGGGAAGTGGTGTCGCACGTGCTCGTATCAAACCCTAAACCACCCTCTTTCAGGATCAATCGAAGAGGATCGGTCCCGGAGACTCGCCCGAGGAAGAAGACGCTTCCTCCCTTTCTTTTCTCTCTCTTTCTCTCACATTTTCATGCTACGTGTTGTCAGACCAGAAAAGAGAGGACACCCACGACTTCTCTCTCACCCATTAAGTTGATTTTTCTTAAAATTTATTGATGGGTCTTGTTTCTAACATCAATGTAATTAACTAGAATGAATTAAACGAAGGAAGAACGAGTAAATTTTTCACATATAAGCTTCAAAGTTTCGGATCTAAGCCTCAAATGACCGAAAATTCGGTTTTCTTAAATTTAATCACTAAAAACTTACCTTAATGCAATAAAAGGATGCTAAAACATATATAACGATTTACAATGAACATCAATCAATTGCGAGTGATTTGAAAATTTAGAACTTTTTCATGTATAAACCCTAAAATTTCAAATTTGATTTTCTCTCTCAATTCTTAAAGAAATTATACAAATTATATATGATTTGAAAGATCTCAATATGTAGAACAAAAGCCTATGATTTCAGGATCAATTGAGCAAAAAAATCCACAAGAAAAAAATAACGCCTATATTCGGCTCAAAAAGAAAATTTTGAATTTTGTTCATAAAAAAAAAAAAAGTCATATATAATTTGCTCTGTTACCACATGTAGAAAATTTATTCACATAAACAACTAATCAATCAAGAAGGATTGGATCTATATATGACTGTAAAACACCGAGATCGATAAGCACAACGGAATTAAAGTATACATGTTTGAGCCATTACTTCACTTAAAGAAAAGTAGATCAATCTCATAGTCAGTGATCTGTCGGAATGCCAAATCTTCTTCTCTATAAACTATTTCAGTATAGCAACTCTCAACTAATAGGTATAACCCACATTTAATAGGCTAGAGAGGAGACCTAACAAACCTTAATCAATAGCATGTCAACTAGGTCATTTCCATTACGGGTTTCAGTTAAATACAATTGCCTACACTTTGCTTCTCAACTAAACCCGTTATTAATAGATACCAATACCCAATTCAATCAGATCACTGTAGGGTTCAATAAATATTAGAATATCCATTAACCTAATTATTTAAAATAGAAAATTAATTAATTAATGTAAGTCCATATTATAGAAAATTTCCAACACTTATGCCATAAAGATTAAGGCTCTATTCATGTAGAAAACTTTAATAAACTCTAGAGCATTGCACTTCAAGTTTAAATACTTATTCATAGACAAGAATGTGAATGGTTCCTTCATGCAAGGTTCACTAAATCAATTATCATCACTTATTCTCCAAACATAATAAATAACTCGTAAGTGAAAAGTAAAACTACCATATGGCATATGAAAAGGTTGTAACTTGCAAGTAATTGGCAATTATTACTAATAACCAAGTAGCATTTACTCACAAACTCAATTTTATCTATTGTCATATTCGAGATTATAGTTACAAATTGTAGGAATATAAATAGAATATATATTATGTATACTATGCCCTCTTGGAAATTGACCTATTAATAACTGACATTATTAATTCAAAGAGCTCTCTTTTTATTATAGCGATATGTATAGATAGATTCAATTTCTAGAAACACCAAAAAAAATAGAAAAAATAAAAGAAGTCAGCATAGAAACGATGTTACCTGATTTGGCAGTGGCTACATAGAAATATCGTCATTTCAGGAACTAAACGTTCTCTAATATTAAGGAATCGTGGACGCGTTCAAGGAGTAACCATTGAGATCTCTCATTTATGCCATATAAAAATTTCTACTTTTTGCTCAGGTTGTGTGCACCCGAAACATGATAAATAAATTTAAAAAAATTGCGATAGATAAATTTGTATTTTATATATTAAATAGGAATGTGTATTATGATAACATACGCTAATATGCTCCATTAACCCAAAACACGAGAAGTGGGAATGTATATCTCTTTATCTTCTATATCAAGAGATTTCCTTGTTTGTTTTCTTATTAGTCAACAGATGTAATTAGCTAATAACTAATTATCCAACATCCATAATTAATTAGTAACCACCTTTTTATATTTCACGTGAATCAATTATAAAGCATACTTTTAGAAACACTAACATAAGATCTAATTGGCGAGGGAAGATTTCACTCAAGAACTAAGCTAGAATATTTTATAACACCTGTTAACTTTTATAATTATTTTGATTTCAAGATGAGTAAAGGCTTTTTTTGTTGAAGATTTCACTCATGAACTAAGCTAGAATATTTAGTTAGTACTCTTAAACTTGGTTGGCTTGATTGTTTATCTATTTACTATAAATTTTACTTTCAAAAGTAGCGGCCGATGTCCAGCGGCAGTTGGTGACAACCGATAGCAAGGCCAATGACCGGTGGCAACCAAGGTGGGTCGCGGACGGCGAATAGTAGGGGGCAGCAAGGAAAAAGAAAAAAAAGAAAAAAAAAAGAAAATGTCTTATTTTCAGAAATTGTTTTCGTGAACGAGAATTCATTTTTTTCTATTTTGTTCCTATTTCTCGGCTACTATTCTATTTTAAGCTACTTTTGTCTATTCTTATTTCCTGGCTATTTTTCTATTCCAGGGATTAAAAAAATTTAGTTGACGTTCGTAAACAGATTTTTTTTTTTTTTTTATTGGAGGAAACGGCTTGCAGCCGACAGCCGCGCCGTAAACCCCCAAGTGACACTTAAGTAGGAGGACCCATCACCCATGAGTCACACTTAATACACCTAGCGCCTCCCCTAGGTTTTGAACCCTTCACCTCTTCGTTGAGGATTAGCAGAGCCTTATCCAATGAAGCCACCGCGGCCGGTGGTTCATAAACAGATTTTTATTCTTCTTTTTTCCATGAAAAAAAATAATATGATGATTGTGTTTCGACGTAGATGATGACTGAGTTTATGGAGAATCCTCAGGCGGCAGAAGCGAAAACGCAGCAGCATTCATCCTTCCTAATTTTCGATCAATCCATGCTCACTTGCCATAATTCCCGTAACTTCTCTCCACTCATATTACACACAGAAATACGGAAAATCCATAGCTGGTCGTAAACATACTTCATTCAGTCAGCACAAGAAAAGTCCAAAGGAAAACATATACTGGTAATCCCCAAAAAATCGAACTTAAACGCTGTGCAGCCTCTTAGGAACTCGACGTAATTTCTGCTTCACCATTGACGGAAAGCCGAGCCAAGAAGAACAGAAACAACACTAGAACTGCAGCCACGGCAACCATGGAAATCCATCTGCAAATTCTCTCGGCAATAGCTGCCTTCCCGAGGTGGATCAATAGCAGCGAGAGAAAGGCTGATGCGAAGGCGAGCATGATGGACAGCACTAGCAATCTGAAGGTAGACGGATCTTGCCTGAGGATAGACGTCGGAAGGAGGATAAGGGCGTTGCCTATTACAAAGGCGAACTGCAAGATGAATCTCACGGTGGAGGCTTCACGATGATGACGATCATTATGATGGGGATCGATTCCGGATGAACTGGGATGAAGCGGCGTCTTCAGATCCATGGGAAAGTGAAACGAGGGGGAAGAGGAGGATCTGGTTTTTCTTCGAGGGTTGCGGAGGTAAATTGTACGAAAGTTCTCCTCTTTATACGCACTAATATGTGTTGGAGATATGATTTGATATAAAAGATACCATCTAAGATTGGATTTCAGTCAATTGATCGAATCAATTTGAGATCACAATTGATACGATATTTCTTTCCTTTCTTTTTTACTGTTCATACAGTACACTGTAAATAGGTGTAAAGAATGCATCTATCTATAGGCCCAGATCATGTGTTTCGTCTATTTAGATATGAGATTCTACGATGAATCTATCTAGTATGGGATCCATGTAAGTCCTTTTTTTTTTAAGAGAATAGCCCATTTCTCCTTTTGACATTCACATGGAAGGGCTCGGCATGAGGTTAAATTCCCATATGTATTTGCCGCGCTCGTCAGGAAAGGCCGGGTAGGTCTGGTGCTGTCGATTTTGTATAAGCTTTTGGACGGTTTGAACGGGGCGGTTTCAATCCCAAGCATGGTTCGTGCAATGAGTTGCTTGTTGCACTTAGGAAGGCGGATATGAGAGCGGAGTTCAGGGAGGTGTTGACAAATTGAGAGGGAAGGATGGGTTTGAGTTGGATGCTCGGGGTTATAACATTCGTATTCACGCGTTCGGGTTTTGGGGCAATTTGCCGACTTCTCTGCACCTTTTCGAGGAGATGAAGGTGAGGAGTTCGGGTATGTGTAGCCTGTTGGATATTTCAATAATATTTTGAAATATTAATAATAATAACTTCGATAATAGTTATGACCGCATTGAGACCATTATTATTTTTAACGGTCACATAACTGTTTCTTAACGGTCATACAACGGCTTTCCAATCGTTTTGTAACGTTTAATTTATTTCTCAAATAAATCTTTCATTATTTTACAACGGCTCTTTTAACGGCTATATTTTGTCTGAATATAAAATCTCACAAGACAATCTTAAAAATACACACTGAATGAAAGAGAATATTCTTTCTTTTTGAAATCTTTCCTTTCCTTTTTTCTTGCTGGGTTATACACAGACGTTGTTTCTGTTCCTTCTAATATTCAGTGCGGAATATAGAAGAAGGTCTGTTGTATCTTGGGAGGATAGCCGTCAGAAGCCTATCGCACCGAGTTTCGCACTCCGAGGGGCGGAATTATCCTTAAGGATAGTGCTTACGTTTGCACGCCTCAGACAAATTTATTTGTTCTTACCAGCTTTTTCCTACAATCTTAAGGATAAGTCCCATGGAGCATCAAGTCGATACTGCTGTCGATGCCTCAATCTCCACCAGTTCAGTTGCACTACCACCACTACCACATATGTCCTATGCCAAACCATTCCCCGACATATCGAAGATTGAAGTTTTCAACGGCAACAATTTCAGAAGGTGGCAAGAAAGGGTTTTCTCTATCCTAGATGTGCACAACGTGGCTTTCGCACTTACAAAGGCCGAACCAACTGATAACAAGTTTCGAGATCAATGGATACATGCTAATAAGGTATGTAGGCACACAATTATTAGTACTCTTTCTAATGAATTGTTTGATGTCTACTGTCCGTACAAGGAAGCGAAACAAATATGGGACTCCATGACTGCAAAGTACACTGCCGAAGATGTGAGCAGACAAAAATTTGTAATCGGGAATTATTATCGATGGGAAATGTCCGATGATAAGGAGATCAAGACACAAATCAATGAATATCACAAGCTAGTGGAGGACTTGAAGGCAGAAAACATCAACTTACAAGAAGAATTTCTTGCGGGCCTGCTAATTGAAAAGTTGCCTGAGTCTTGGAATAACTACAAGCAACAACTCAAGCACAAGGACAAGCAATTGTCACTAGCCGATCTGATCGTGCATATCATCATTGAGGATACAACTCACAAGGAGATCAAAGCTGCCAAAGCTAAGGAAATTATTACCAGGGCAAATTTGGTGTAAGGCAAATTTCAACATCGCCAAAATAGGTATTATAACAAAAAACCTTATTACAAACCCAAGGTTGCTCACCCCACCTTAAAAAAGAAAGGCTCTTGCTTTGTTTGTGGAAAACCAGGTCATCATGCAGCGCACTGCAGAAAGAGAATACTAGGAAATGACAATCCTGCTAAACCAAAAGTCAATTTGGTTAAAGCAGATGACTCTAATGATATAATTGCTGCAGTTATTTCCAAGGCCAACATTGTGGCCAATGTGAAAGAATGGGTGGTAGACTCAGGTGCTACCAGGCATATTTGTGCAAACAAAAATGCCTTTTCCTCCTACACGCCAGTAGGGGAAGGAGAAGAAATTATTTATCTTGATGATTCAAGAACAGCTCAAGTTCTTGGGAAAGGAAAAGTTCTTCTCAAGCTCACATCTGGCAAGACTTTGGCCCTGAATGATGTATTACATGTCCCTAATATAAGGGCAAACCTGATCTCAGTAGTGCTTTTGGGAAAGGTTGGGGTGAAGGTGTCATTCGAATCTGATAAGATTGTAATGACAAAAAATAATGTCTTTGTGGAAAAGGGTTATTGTAATCAAGGACTTTTTGTTCTTAACGTTTCTAATGTTATCAATGAAAATGCTACTGCTTTCGCTTACTTGACTAAATCTGTTGATTTATGGCATGGTAGATTAGGTAATGTTAGTATTTCTTATATTAAGAAAATGCAAAAACAAGGTTTAATTTATGGAATTAAAAACCCATGTTTTAATAAATGTATAATATGTGCCGAAACAAAATTAACTAAAAAGCCTTGTATTTCTATAAATAGAGAATCTGATTTTTTGAGTTTAATTCATACTGATCTAGGAGATTTAAAACAAACTATGACTAGAGGAGGTAAAAAATATTACGTGACCTTCATTGATGATTATTCTAGATTTACCAAAGTTTATTTGCTTAGGCATAAAGATGAAGCTTTTGATATGTTTCTTTTGTATAAAGCTGAGGTAGAAAATCAATTGAATAAAAGGATAAAAAGAATTAGATCGGATAGTGGTGGAGAATGTGTATTGCTTAATAAATTTTGTGAAAAGGAAGGAATAATTCATGAAACTACGCATCCTTATTCCCCTGAATCTAATGGCATAGCTTGAAAGAAAAAATAGGACTTAGAAAGAGATGATGAATTCTATACTTGTTAGTTCTAATGCTCCAAATAATTTATGGGGTGAAGCTATTTTATCTGCATGTCACATCCAAAATAGAATACCTCATAAGAAAACAGGTAAAATACCCTATGAATTTTGGAAAGGTTATCGTCCTAATTTAAAATATTTGAAAGTGTGGGGGTGTCTTGCTATAGTTATGCTTCCTAATTCTAAGAAAAGGAAAATAGGCTCTAAATCATCTTATTGCATGTTTATTGGTTATGATGAACATAGTGCTGCATATAGATTTCTTGTATTAAAAAGTGACGTGCTTGATAATAATACTATAGTTGAGACAAAAAATGCAGAATTTTTTGAGCATATTTTTCCATTAAGTGTTGATAATATTTCTCTTGCACCTCTTCATAAAAACGTTTTAGAAAATTCAAATGATGAATTGAGAAGGAGCAAAAGAATAAGGAAAGAAACTTTTTTTGGGAATGATTTTTATACTTATCTTATTAATAATGATCCTTTGATTTATTCTGAAGTAGTATCTTCCTCATAAAGCAATTTTTGGAAAGAAGCTATAAAAATCGAGATTGATTCTATCTTACAAAATCAAACTTGGAAATTAGTTGATTTACCACCCGGTGCAAAACCGATCGGCTGTAAATGGATTTTTAAAAGAAAATATAATCCTGATGGTTTTATTGATAAATATAAAGCAAGATTAGTTGCAAAAGGTTTTACACAAAAACAAAATGTTGATTATTTTGACACTTTTGCTCCAGTTACGAGAATTTCATCTATTCGTGTTTTAATTGCTTTGGCTTCCATTTACAAACTTATTATTCACCAAATGGATGTTAAAACAGCTTTTTTAAATGGTGATTTGGAAGAGGAAATTTACATGGTGCAACCTGAAGGATGTATTTTTCCTGGCCAAGAAAATAAAGTTTGTAAACTTGTTAAATCTTTATACGGCTTAAAGCAAGTGCCAAAGCAATGGTATGAGAAATTTAATGATATTCTAGTTAATAATGGATTTTTCTCTATTGGAGTAGATAAATGTGTATATACAAAAAGTGTTGATGTTGAATTTATAATTATTAGCTTATATGTTGATGACATACTTATTTTTGGTACATGTATTGATGTAGTGAATGAAACAAAATGTTTTTTGACTTATAAATTCGATATGAAAGACATGGGGGAAGCTAATATTATTTTGGGTGTTAGAATCGTAAAAAGTGATAATGGCCTAATACTTACTCAAGCGCATTATGTGGAGAGGCTACTTAAAAAATTTGATCACTTTGATGTTAAACCTGTGAATACTCCTTATGATTCTAATATCCAATTAGTGAAAAATAAAGGAGATGGTATGGTTCAGTCTAAGTATGCTCAAATTATTGGGAGTTTGATGCATTTAATTAATTATACTCGACCTGATATAGCTTATGCTGTATGTAGACTAAGCAGATATACACAAAATCCCAGTGATGATCATTGGACTGTTTTGAGCAGATTAATGAAATATTTGAGAGGAACCATGAATTATGGTATTTTATATAGTGGATTTCCCGCTGTATTAGAATGATACAGTGATGCTAATTGGATTTCAGATTCAAATGAGACAAAATCCACTAGTGAATATGTGTTCACCCTTGGTGGAGGTGCTGTAACTTGGAAGTCAGCCAAACAAACGATAATTACTAAATCCACCATGGAGTCAGAGTTTGTGGCTTTAGAATTAGCTGGCAATGAGGCTGAGTGGTTAAGGAACCTCTTAACGGATATTCCTTTGGGAATGAAATTGACACCTTCTGTGTCTATGCACTGTGATTGCCAAGCGGCAATAGCCATTGCAAAGAATAAAACTTTCAATGGTAAAAATAGACACATCCGATTGAGACATGATATAGTAAAGCAGCTGCTTAAAGATGGAATTATATCCATCGATTTTGTAAAGTCAGAAGTGAATTTGGCCGATCCTCTGACTAAACCTATGAAAAGAAAATTAATTTATAACACATCGAGGGGAATGGGACTTAAGCCAATTGAGGAAAAGCAACAGTGATGGTAACCCAACCTATGTGATTGGCGATCCCATGAATTAGGTTCATATGGGTAATAACAAGTCACTTGTTGTTCTGGTGATGCACTATTAAAAATTATTGTCCATCCTAAGATGAGAATGGTGCAAAACTGCAAAGAAAAAAGAGGTTAAGCTAAACTCTTAATGAAATTCCATAGCCATTATTGGTGATGTATTAAGCTGCAGAATACACTTGATGGAATCACCTATATAAGTGTGGAGTGGGGCCACTCCTATGAGAATTTTTGGCGAAAATCTCTAAAGCACTTATGAATAAACCAAGCATGCGCATGGCCTATTAGCGCAAAACCGCGTTGAACAACAAAGTCTGTGGGAGTGCAATGTGATTGATGAAAATTATAATTTACAAAAGAAATTTTTGGTTCATAGAAGTTTCAAACTTCACCAACAATTTCGTGAATTATATTTCATTTTTTCTAGGGCTGGTTCATAGCCTAACAAGCACCAGTTCCGATGCATTACACTCCAATAACCTAGCATCATATTAATTTTATTTTCAAAATATTTTGAAATATGTGGGGGATTGTTGGATATTTCAATAATATTTTGAAATATTAATAATAATAACTTCGATAATAGTTATGACCGCATTGAAGACCATTATTATTTTTAATGGTCACATAACGGTTTCTTAACGGTCATACAACGGCTTTCCAATCGTTTTGTAACATTTAATTTATTTCTCAAATAAATCCTTCATTATTTTACAACGGCTCTTTTAACGGCTATATTTTGTCTGAATATAAAATCTCACAAGACAATCTTAAAAATACACACTGAATGAAAGAGAATATTCTTTCTTTTTGAAATCTTTCCTTTCCTTTTTCTTGCTGGGTTATACACAGACGTTGTTTCTGTTCCTTTTAATATTCAGTGCGGAATATAGAAGAAGGTCTGTTGTATCTTGGGAGGATAGCCGTCAGAAGCCTATTGCACCGAGTTTCGCACTCCGAGAGGCGGAATTATCCTTAAGGACAGTGCTTATGTTTGCACGCCTCAGACAAATTTATTTGTTCTTACCAGCTTTTTCCTACATAGCCATCCTCTCAATTTTAGGAGGTAAAAGAACACAGCAAATTAGATCAAAGATTATGACTAATTATCTAAAGAAAAACACATCAGCTTGAGTTGTCAGTTTTCATTTGCCTCTTAAGATCAACATATCACAAGCACAGTTACTAACATGTTATTTCATAGCCAAGAGTTTTGAACAATATGATGCAAGTCAAATCTAGCCGAATGTGCCTGTGACGTGCTTATTTTGGTTTTGATTAGAAGATTTGTGAAAATAGGACCTGATTAGACAAATTAAAAAGTCAAATAATTTGATTAAGAAAAGCGCGAAAGTAGACGAAAAGTGGAATTTATCCTTCACAAAAGTAAAATAAAGCCTAAAATTCAGGGATGATCCCTTTGTTACTATCCCAACCCAAAAACATGGAGAGTTATGTCATGGCTTGATGAATCAACATAATCCAGAGGTTTTCTGAACAAATGCCATGATCGATTCATGATTGAGCGACCCTTAACCTATCTTTCGAAGACTTAAAGTTTTTTTGAATGTTCTTGAATACTCTTGGGGATGGGCAATATGGTAATTGTTTACATATGTAATAAATGTGAGTAGATAATAGTTTGGGATATATAATCTCTACTGTGATATGAAGATGAGATCTATGGTTATGGTTAGTCTTATACTTATATATATAGGGGCACCTCTTCTTCATTTGTATCTCATTCACAATTGAAATACGTGAAACTTCTCCCAAAGGCTAAAGGGTTTGAGATACTTTGCCTCCTACGGAAACAACTACTTTTTGTTAGTTTAATTGGTGTAAACATTCACAAAACGATCTTATTTTGCAATTTACACCTACACATATAATCAGGCCAAGTACATCTTCTTTTGTAATTTACACACAAATATAATCAGGCCAAGTAATTTCTGTGGCATCACTTTCCAGTCTCTCAAATGGAGGACCTTAGAGACCTCCGATTGAAGAAAGCCTCCGAGGAACAGTAATAATGACGAGAGGAAGAAAAAGGATGATGAGGTAGAAGCGACATTTCCCATGGATTCTCCTGATAGTGGTCACGAAGACAATAATATCCAGAAGGTAGGTTCCTCGGTTGGTGTTTAGGGTGAGCCGATATTGGAAGATCTATGTTCCTATCATCATGCTCGCGAAGAGAGCCGGGAGAGATTGGCCAACATGTTCGATCTGTTGCTTGTTCCCTTGTGGTTTACAAAAAGAGAGACGGTTCTTCCCAGCTAAGGACTCGCTGCGTAGTCTTCTTATCTGTTTTTGGAAGCAAATGGTTCCGCTGCTTAAAATTGGGAGGGCTCGGGCTTTTGATGGCCATATTTTAATCGTCCTCTATAAAGCTGATATCCGTTTGTTTCTCTATTTTTCCTTGTCCTTTCTTCCTTTAGATAAAGGATTTGTACAGACATTTGCTTCTTAAGCTCTTTCCTTTTTCAGTTCATGACACTGGCAGAAAAATCAAGCAGATCTTAGTGATTCAAGGATCACGGATCTCCAAAAATATTAATTATGCACATAGTAAAAGCTACAATAGAATAGAAACGAACATGGTACAGCTTTCTCGCACCTATTTCAACTGCCCAAAAAGAAAAATTAGCTGTAGCACTAACGAGAAGCTGCTTCACCTAATTTTGAGATGTTATGGCTTTCCAGCTGAAAATCACAAAACATACGTATAATACTTCACATTACACGTACAGCACAATCACAGTTGCATCAAACGTATTTGGTTCTTATAGCCCCCAGTTCATGTTCCACCAAATTGGTTGGGCCAATTTGGTGTAATACATGATTTACCTTTTTTCCTTCACTAGTCCCCTAAGATTATCTATTAGATGTTCATCGGGTCTCCAGTATATGGTTTCACTTTCACTTTAGTTTTTATGTAATTCACGATACGTGAAAAGAGTTTATGAAAATTTTCTCTGGGTCGTCCACTATATTAAGCCATCCAAAAGTTTGTATTAGTATATACAATTGATTGGTGATACCTGTGCCGTAAAATCAATCGTGCAAGGATTGCACTTCCCCTTCGGATTCCGTCTTGACGGTATTGTAAGGGCCTGTTCCAAGCTCAAAGGAGAGGTTACACTTCTTGTAAAAAATGGCAGCCTCTGCAGGCATGACTAGAATGGATCACGGAAAAGTGAAAATGATAGCCATCGCTTGCAAGGATAAAGTTCCAGTAATGTCTGAGAGGTAAGGGAGCCTACAGACCTAAAGTAGCTAACGAAGTGTCACTACAAGAAACTTCTGCACCATAACACAAAGATTGAGAGATATTACAACTCACCTAATTTCTTATTAGTACTGTTAAAATAGATTTAGAATCTCATGTAGTTAAGATGATAAATTCGACCATCGAACTCTCCTGTTTCACCAGTGAATGCAGGATTCCCAATTTTTTTCTAGGTAAACTCCTCTTTGAGCATCCTGATATCTTATCACAGACCATAGATCCAAATGATATCAGGCGGCCTGATACTTTCTACAGTTCAAATGACTGCTAAAGAGTTCGAACAATCATTACAAAGTTCCAAAAGCTGAACAACCCTAGCAGATATCCTTGAAGATATAAATTTATTGTGGAGATGGATGTTTTCCATCACAACCGCATGTGATTGCGGTAATGATTAACCAGAACGTCGCCTGGAGTCCATGTAAAAGCATGATATCTAATCATCAAAAGAAAATTTAAATAGAAACCCAAAAATTATTTTATCACGGTACGATGTGAGGCAGCTACACTGGAATGATGGGTCAACTGGACTTTTGGTTGGGGTGCAAAGTGTGATGTTGATAAAACCAACCAGAGTTACTACAAGGAATCAAAGCTAAACTGCCCGACAACAGGTGGGACTCATGAAGGGCTCGTGCCTCTTCGCAAGTTTTTATCTGTTTCTTACTAAGACGACCTACATAATTATTTTCTTGACACTTATCTTTTGCATTTTTGATTCCTTGTCAGGTACGGGGGGACCTATTCGTGATGTTTTATGGTCGTATTCTGGTTCAGAATTTGCCGTTGTTTATAGATGTAACCTTCACAGTTTCAAATTAGTCTCATTGCATAATGGACTAGTAGTTCTTTGACCATGAAACAACCCATGCGGCACCTAGTAAGTGGAATTCACCATACCAGATTTCGTTCCATAGTAACGGCAAATAGCTTTCTTAGACGAGATCGTACCACGCTCAGTTGGCTCGAGTGTCTAGTCCATTGAGAGCGAAACAATAGATTTCTTTAGGTTCAGCAACTGATTTCAGCCTACCGTAGCTTAATCAGGAGAGTGTTATCAGCTTCCGACTAGTTTATACACAGGCGGCCAACCCCGCCTTCAGAGTTTTTAAGTAATGAACAAGTGTTCTTAATAGGTAAATGAGATGAAAGTGTTCTCTTTTGGTGGCTGACCGTCGATTATTACGTGGATATACTTATTGTCAGTAGAATCTGCGGACAAGGGTTTGGAATAGAACTCCCACACACAATCAGCGGTAGAAGTAAAAATTCTTTTTAACGAATAGAAATAACATTTGCTCAATCCGCACTAAATGGAGTCATTAGCTCACGCTCCTGCATATTTTTAAGTGAGATAGCCGTTTTCTATTATCGATGCACGAATTCGTCGCGCCAAATGGTCATTATCTCACGCCCTGCGTAGGTTCCATGGAATAACTTCCTTTCTTTTGCCTTTCCGTATCTCCAATTTTTGGGAAAATAGTCTTAAACTTTTTGCAATTGTATCAATTCAATTCATTTGGTCAAATTTAGCTAGTCAGTACTAATGTGAATGTCGACTAGCACTAGCCGTTCAACCAATGCTAACGTTGAAATTTTTTAAGTATTTTATTTTTTCAAATTTTAGAAAAAAATTAAAATTAAAATTAATAAAAATATTCAAATAAAATAAAATATTATTAAAAATTACCACGTTAGCTTCAGCTAGACAGCCAACACCAACCAACATCTATATCAGTGCCGATCGGCCAAATTTAGCCGAATGGACTAAATTGATATAATTACAAAAGACTTAGGAATTTTCCGATAGATATAAGACTATTTTGGTAATTGTCTCCCAATTTTTTACATTTCACAACATTATTTTGTTAATTTCATAGAAATGGTTGAGATTTCTTAATGATTCAAGGAATCGATGTCAAATAATGATGAAATCTCAAATTATAGAAACCAAAATGCTAAATGTAAAAGCCATATTTAGAGCATATAGAGGCTCTGTTCATTTTGTGCGTGGCGTTTGTAGAAAATGCTAAATGTGTGATCACCGTTGTGTACATGGGTATCGCAAATAGCATTGCATACGCTATGTGTTCCGCGAATGGATGAACTATGGCTGCAAAAAGAAATAAAAAGAAAAAGAAAAATGGTACAAAATCAAAGTTTGCCTGACTACATCATGAAATCAAAAGGTAAACAATAATGTGAGATTTTGTGATACCACTGCCAACTGTTCTAAAAGCTTAAGCTGTTAGATGAAGGCGTGATTTATTATTTAAATATTCTAACACTCCCCCTCACGCTTAGTCTGGTCTTTTGCCTAGTACTAAGCGTGGAAATATAATTGGGGAGGCAAATAGGGGCCTGGAAGATTCAAACTCAGGACCTCCTAGCTCTGATACCATGTGAGATTTTGTGATACCACTGCCAACTGTTCTAAAAGCTTAAGCTGTTAGATGAAGGCGTGATTTATTATTTAAATATTCTAACAAATAAATGCAAGAGCTACTTAAATGCAACATCGACTATGTTGCCTATCTAGTTACAACGAGTCATTCGGTCCCTACTAAGTACCATGCGTGCCAATACTCCTAAACAATAAGTAGCTCTCCGTCTTTACTAAAAGAAGTCTGACAAGAAACCCGATCCAATCAGATTTTGTAAATCTTAGTATACCTAACTCATGTAAAAAGAAGTTGCAGTTGATCGTTGGGAGTATTGACACATTTTCGTCGGGAAAATTGTCCAAAAAGTCCTAAACTTAATGTAATTTTGCCAATTCAGTCATAAACATTTTAACTTTGCTAATTGAATCCTAAACCTTTTTATTTCTTGCCGATTCAGTCCATCCAGCCAATTTTGGTTGGAAAATGCTGACGTGGATGCTGGCAGTGCCATGTAGGATTGCCGGCGCTAACGTAGACAATTTTTAATAATATTTTAATATTTTTTGAATTTTTTTCTGTTTTTTTCCTCTTTTTTTTTTCTTTTTGGCTTTTTCCAATGGTCGACCATCGGCCATAGCTGGCCGGCTAGCCTCGCCCACCATAGGGGAGGCTTGGTCGGGTGACGGCGACCCCGGCGAGGGCGCCTTGGCCCTGGCGAGGGCCGACCTCGCCAGATCTAACAAGGGGAGCCCTCACCACGGGTCGCCCTCGCCCAGGCAAGCGTCGGCCTTGCCCTTGGTCAGGCGGGCGACAGTTGGCCACCGGCCACAGGCTGACACTTGGCCAACCGGGGGCGAGGGCTGGCCTCGCTAGATCTGTTCTGGGTGAGGCCAATGCTTGGCTAGGCTCCCCTCGCTAGATCTAGTAGGCCGGCCCTCGCCCAATAGAGCGTTGCCCCTGGCTGGCTGGGCGTCAGCTAGCCACCACGAGGTCGACACTCACCTGGGTGAGGGCGACCCCCAGCAAGGGCTCCCCTCACCAAATTTGGTGAGGTCGGCCCTTGCCAGGCCAAGGCGCCCTCGCCAAAGGTCGCCGTCGCCCGGTTACCATCGGTGGCTGGTCATTGCTCGTGGCTGGTGGCCGGCCACTAGAAAAAGCCAAAAATAATAAAATAATAATAAAGGAAAAAAAAATAAAAAATAAAAAATTCAAAAATTTAAAAATTTTAAAATATTATTAAAAATTGTCCATGTTAACGCCGATAGTCCTACGTGGCACCACCACCATCCACATCAGCATTTTCCTGCCAAAATTGGCCAGATGGACTAAATCGGTAAGAAGTGAAAAAGTTTATAACTCAATTGGCAAAATTAAAAGGTTTATGACTGAATTAGCAAAATTGCAATAGGTTTAGGACTTTTTGGACAATTTTCCCCATTTTCGTGATAGAAGACACGGTTACACTTTCAAAGATAGAACTGTTAAGGTTTGACAAGTCTTTTAATTGCATAATGGACTAAATAAAATAACGTTAAATTAAATGTGATGTAAAGTATGACTTACGTGAGATGGGCTCAGTGACAATGGAGAAGTGGTGGTGGGAGCGATAGCGGGAGTAGAGAAAATGATGGTGCAAGGCTCGGTGAAGCCAGTAATAGAGATATTCCACGACCAAGGCATGAATCAGGACGGTGATGATCACACCGTCTGTTTTCCATAGTGGTAAGTGAGACGCTTGAGGGTTTGCCCAACGAACCATGTATAATAGAATTGTAGTGAGCAAAATCTGGTCGTCCCTGCATGGAAAGACAAAGAAGGAAAAAGAAATTCGCTCTAAAAATGAGTAAGAAATGACTAAACTTCGATGGCCCTTAATCACTGCGTCCTGATTATGCCGTGTTATTGATCAAGAAGATAGGGCATCGCATGATAAAAGGGAGTAGTTAAATTATATGATTAACCACTGTGCACAAAGGGTCCCGCTCTTTTAAACATACATCCTAGACAGAGAGTTTGACCGGCTACTGTTCATATGTAAACTTGACACCTCGGTTGAAGCAACATTAGTCAATGCATAGCTTCAGTTAACAGAAAATACAAGAAGCAACATTAGTCAATGCATAGCTTCAGTTAACAGAAAATACAAGAATGATCTGCAACACAGAGAGAGAGAGAGAGAGAGAGACCAGTTGCTTTCTTGGTCCACCTAGGGTGTCAACGGTTCAGTTCGATTCGATTTTTTGATTTTTGGTTTTCAACTTTTATTTTTCGGTTTTTGCATTTGTTTTTTTTTTTTTTTCATTTTTTTCTGTTGTATTTCCAAGAAATAAGCTCTTATCGATTTATTGATTCAGCTCGGTTCGGTTAACTGATAAAAATCAAATCGATAAAAAAAATTTCGGTTTTTAATGAGAATCGAACCAAATGAAAACTGAACCGAATTTTTCAATTCGGTTCGGTTCGGTTTTTGACACCCCTAGGTCCACCTGCTCGAACCTGATGCCTCTGTCGAGGATCCGGTTGTTGCCTTTGGCAGTTCGGTGGCGAGAAAGGGAGATCCAAATCTGATTGTGAAGCATCCTCCCCATAAGAAATGGGAGTATTAAGGAAGTAGCTGAAGTCCCTTTCGCCAGGCCCTTTCGCAATGAATTGGTACGTGCCGTGAACCACCCATGGCGCCAAAATCACGTACTGTCGAAGGGGAAGGTTTCACGGCAGAATCAAAAGGATGGTGAGGCGCGAAAGTTGACTAGGCGAAACTCACAAGTGCATTTATGCACATCTCTCATTTAAACAAATTTGGGAGATAATTGGTTGATATTATTTGATTGTTGACGAGTGTGTGTCTGGTAGTTATCAAATTAATAGATTGAACCAGACATGAATATTGTCCAGAGGTGCTTCTTGCATGGTGTATAATTTGTATACGTTAGAACTAGTGTGCTATTTTCCATAGTTATCAGAATTACCACTCTGTCCTATTTTCTAGATAGTTGAAACGCTAATTTTTGTTATCTCACTTGTAAATTGATTTTTGTTGTCTCACTCGTAAAACTTGCTTTGCAATAACATGTTCTTGATACGATGAACCCGAGCACTACCAAGTGAAAATTCTTTCGTTTGAAAATAGATTGTGCATACGAAATGCATCTACACAAAATATCAAGCAATTAATGTGGCATCGTGAACAACGACTCAAGCCGACTTTTTGATAAAATTCTAAATTCACCAACCTCAGGCAATGTTTTGAAATAGGCCAAGAAACACGAATTAAAAAGCGCGGTATACCTTAAAGCTCCCCAGAGGCTTCCATGGCCAGTCGGTGAGAATTCCTGGTTTGGAAGCCATTTCTTCGAGTCTACTTTTTGGCAGACTATTCTTTTAGTGAGTACACTTTGTGCTAAAATTGGACATGCCCGACATCTTGCTTTAAGTGCGTCTTCCCACCCACCCTATGCACGTTTATGGTCCATCGTCAACGCCCCAAATTAGGATTGGACCAACGCGGGTCAGACTCATTGGCCGTCCAACCGGCGGTGTTTGGCCTGATTTTGTTAAATTTGTTGTGTTTTTAGAAAATTTTCTCATAAAGTCTGTACATCTCCCCATCCCTAACATTACAACATGTGGATTAGTTTGCTTGCTCAAGTTGAAGTCTTGTCCATCATCGATTGCGATGCACGAAGGATCATCCGATTTTTTGGAACTTGATTTTAGTATCTCAACCACCAATATGATTGATAGATTAAATTGCAGCAAAATTTTTCAGAAAGAACATGGGATTTTGTTTTGATCAATTGCAAGTATTATAATGTTTATCAGGGCATAAAGGGTGTTGGTAGCTAATAGTCCAACCCAGAGGAGGGTGAATTGATTGTTTTAGAAATTTTGATGATTTTTTTACAGAAATTAGTTAATTGCTAAGTAAAGATTAGGTCAACGTGATGTTTAGAAAAGCTGTGAAGCAATTATGCACTAATAAGAGTAATAAATGAAAACAACAGCGCACAAAGAATTATGGTGGTTTGACTTTAAAAATGGTAATAAACCCTAAAATAGTAACAACTCTAGTATTTGTTTTTTAATTTTTGTTTGCCAAATGATCAGTTTCAGGTACCGGACAGAACTAGAGTAGTCGGTTGAGTTCGGTTCCCAATCCCAAGATTGTCTAGTCCGATCCCTGATCCCAAAAACTGGGAGTCAATCCTCCTGATCTAGTTTTTGGTTCTTAGGTGGGACTAAATCGGACTGGGATCCAATCACCCTCAGTATTTTTTTTACATAATATATAATTTGTATATGTTGGAACTAGTGTGCTATTTTCCATAGTTATCGGAATTACCACTTTTTGTTCTATTTTCTCAATAGTTGAAATAGTAATTTTCGTTATATCACTTGTGAACTGATTTCTGTTATCTCACTTATAAAAATTACTTTGTAATAACATATTCTCGATACGATGAACTCAAGCACTATCAAGGGAAAATTCTTTCATTTGAAAAAAGATTGTTCATACAAAATGCCTCTACACAACTCTAATATCGAGCAATTAACGTGGCATCGTTAAGAACGACTCCAGCCAACTTTTTGACAAAATTGTATATTCTCCAACCTTAGGGAATGTTTTTGAAACCGGCCAAGAAACCTGAATTAAAAGCGCAGTATACCTTGAAGCTCCCCAGAGGCTTCCATGGCCAGTCGGTGAGAATTCCCCATTTCTTATTCTCTACTTTTTGCAAGACTATTCGTTTAGTGAGTTCGAGGCCCCTCGTGCTCAAATTGGACACGCCCGACGTCTCTTATAGAAATTCTGCTCTTGCTTTAAGTGCGTGCCACCCACCCCATGCGCGTTCATGGCCCACCACCCAACGCTCCAAGCTAGGACTAGACTAGACCAACCCGGCCGGACTGATGGGCCATCCGACTGGCGGTGTACGGCGAGATTTTATTTGCTTGCTCAAGTCGAAGTCTTTGCGTCCATCCGATGACGATGACATATGGGATGGACGATCCATCCCATGACGGTGTTCGGCGTGATTTTGTTAAAATCTGTCATGTATTTTTAGAAATTTTTCTCATAAAGTCTGTATTTCTCCCCATCCCTAAAATTACAACACGTGGATTAGTTTGCTTACTCAAGTCAAAGTCATGTCCGCCATCGATCACCATGCGCAAAGGATCATCCGAATTTTTAGAGCATGATTGTAGTGTCACAACAATTAATATGATTGATAGATTAAATTGTGGCACAATTTTCCAACAGGAACATGAGATTTTGTTTAGATCAATTGCAAATATTATACAAAGATTTTGTTGATAAGTGCATAAAGGGCATTAATAAATAACTATGACTAAGTAGTGCACTTTCTAATGTACAAACCGCTAATGTCATGTGTAATTCGTTGCACTAAAAGTCAAAAATTTTTAAATGAAACCTGATTAATAAGTTTCCCCTGAATATTCATTACCATCATCCTTATTTTTTTTGTCAAAAGAAAAGTATATTTATTTCTCAAAAAGATACATGAGAAGTACATAAACCTTCTTGACAAAGCAAATTAAAGTAAAGTAAAGGTCAAAATATTACAAAACAAAACCAAATTCAGAAAATAAGGAAGATCAACAGAGCACCAATAAGGTTAAGTGTACACTCGTTTCGTAAGAATGGATCTATCGAGTAAATTAATTAATGACCGATCACTAGATCTCATATCATGATTAGTGATGAGTACATGCTATAAAAAATTTTCTCCAATAACTATGTTGTTGCTAATTGGCGATACGCATTTAGATTTGGCTTCCTCTACAC
The DNA here is from genome assembly GCA_014182405.2 of Eucalyptus sideroxylon. NCBI lineage: Eukaryota > Viridiplantae > Streptophyta > Magnoliopsida > Myrtales > Myrtaceae > Eucalyptus > Eucalyptus sideroxylon. Next base: position 26,525,627 of record CM024555.2, read on the forward strand.
TATTGCCATATGGAGACAACCAAAATAGATTAAATGAGCATAAATCTAACTTTTGGAAGAATAAATCTTCGTAGTTCAACGAGACGCTGGAGCTCTTGCGATTATCATTGAAACTAGAAGCAGAAAACCTATATACAGACATAACATGGGGGTATTGAATCTTTGAAATTTTCATAGTTTAGCAAGACACCAAAGCTGCTACAATTATCATTGAAACTAGAAGCGGAGAACCTATATCTGAACAAAGCATGAGAATATCAAATTTCTGAAAACATTGTTAAACTCCCAAATCTAAATTTAGAGACAAGAACTCCTAGAAAGTTCAAACTCTTAGATCTAAAATTTGACCAAAAGAAGAGAACTCCTAAATCTAGGTCGGGAAAGAAGAAAAAGGAACAAGAAAACTCAAATTAAATCAAGGACAGATGGAAATTTTGACCGCAACCAATTTGTAATGGTTTTATGACTATGATTTGATTTATTTCTTTATAAACCATCTCATTATGGTTAAATTTCAGGAATTGTCTAATTCGGCAGTCCATCTCAAGTATCTACTTGCATGCCTGTCCATATGAAATTAAGTGGCAAAAATGGTTCTGGTTCAGTAATGTTAGATTTGTCAGTGTCTTACCGATATCTTGCTCGATGATGGTTTGTTTTCAATCTTTGAAGTTCTTATAGGTTTTATATACAAACTTACTGACGATGTCTTTTAACTCTTTTGGCCTGATATATAACTTTCAGGGCCACATGTTTCAAATGGCAGCAAAAACAATCACAAATATCTGAGCTGCCACAGTATTTTCTTGTACCCCACCGTATACAATATTTAGCGATGAAGCACGCTCTAACTTCTAAAGCTAGTATTGCATTTTCTCCTGGCTGTGTATCAATCGGATTGAACTTTGGTAGTTAGAATTCATTTTCCTAAATTAGTATATAATACTGGTCATCCTCCACGGTTACATGAAATCTTGCTGGTAATTGACTCAAGATTTATGCTAAACATCTTATAACATTGTTCTTCAGTCATGATAATTTCTTCTCAAAAAATAAAAAACATCGAAACCTTGTTTCCATGCTTTCACAATATGTAGGATGTGGTTCTAGCTCTTCATTTAGCTAGAATCAAGCTTCCGCCCAATGCAAGCTCCACCAGCGAATCTTTCTTCAAGCGCTTGAAGAAAAACGATCTAGGCACCACATCAGTGATCGAAGCTGTGGTGCACTCTCCCTTTATGCTCCACAGATACATTCTCAAAATATGGCTTTTTGCAAGTGAAATGGTATTTCTTCTTATGCTCGACGCACTTTCTCTTGCATTCCTTCCCCATTTTTGAGGGACTGATAAAAGGAGAGAAATTGGAGGTGACGTCTGGACGTCTGGACAGAAGGCAGCAGGCAGAGGGGAAATCAAAAGCGCGGGAATCAAAACCGTTTAGAGTGAAAAGCCACAAGCCAGGGAGAAAACCATCGATTATATGGTCAACGGCTTCCTTTTTCCCTTAATATTCTCATCTTTCCTACTTCAAAGTTGAGGAAATACATGTTCCTATTCAATATATAATGTATAAATTTTTCTGATGCAAATTTTTTCATAAATTTGGTATTCCTCGCTCATGCTCAAAAGGATTGTATAGAAAAAAATTCTAGAGAGAAAAGCTTTGGATTATATTTGTATTTCACTTTCTAAGATGGATGCAAAAGAGGAGATGAGGCCCTATATATAAAAGTATAACATAACCATAACTGTAGATTTCTTATTGATCTAACGGTAGATATTACCTCTTTCCATCTACCCAACTACCTGCATTAATTGCAAGAGTATATAATTACCGTATTGCCCGTCCAAGAAATATTCTAGAATACTCAAGAAAATACTAGGACTTGAGGGATAATTGAGAGTCACTTGTTCATTATTTAATTAGGGTCCTTTGTATGGAAACTCTTTAGATTGTATCACTTCCTTGGATCGTAACATAGAGGTGTGTATGCAATTGCTAAACTAGGTTCATCTATGAGGCTATGAAGCCACAAAGTAATTTGATTTTGGTGTTAATAGTGATTAGAGATTGTGTAGGTTGTTGCGTCAGAAGGCCCTTTGACCTGGGCATGATGAAAATGAGGTTGTGTCTTTATTTTTATTTATTTTAATGTATATTGCTTTGTGGTAGACCCGTCACATGAGTGGATCAGGTCGAAAATGGGTCAACCCATATTTGACCCATTTAAGCCGTTTTGATCCCGTCATTTACGTGCCATATATGTGCAATATACGTGTAATCTTGGGAGATACAATAATTAATAGAATTTTCAAAATATCTATAACAATGAAAATTGTTCTAGAGAAATCCATAATTATTCCTAACATATGTACTTGATATACATCAACTCTCCGGTTCACTGCCCTAGACAAGAATTTCATGCAAATTGGCGTCTTCACGCTCACAAGGGCAAGTATGGAGTTCTGCTCTAAGAGTTTAAAAAATCTTTTTAGTGTGATGTTTGTAATGGATGATCTTAACTTCAAGCACAAAGGCATGGACCTCCTACTCCTAGTGTAGGAGCAAACAGCTCACTCACTCTTACCAAACGTGCAGCCTTGACAAAGTCTGGAGATGAATCCATGTGCCTCTTCAAATCCAAGTCAGAGACTCAAAAACTAGATACAGATAGAACCTCTTCTCATTGTGCACTACATCCAGTAACCTGCCATAAGCAAAAGGGCAAGTTCATACATCAAGAAACTGCTATGAATGATGGGATTCATAATCCATATAAGAACATTAACAAAATCAAAAGGAGCAAAATATTAGGCTAATGGATTTGGATTTAGTGCAACAGAGAGCAAAGCTCTTTTTTCCATTTTTTTTTCCTGACAAGGACAGACTACCTTCATCAAACGATATTGAAAAACAATCGTTTCGTATGCTGGGTTGTGATGCATTACAGTGCCTTAAAGCGCTCTGAGGAAGTAAGGCCCTGCATGGTAATGTTTCTGTTCCTTTTCTGTTCCCGGGAACAAAAAAAAAAATGTTTCTGTTCCGGGGAACGGTTTTGAACAAAAGAACGCGTTTGGTAACGTTTGTTCCGGAATAAAAAATGAATAGAAACACATTTGGTAAATTTTATTCTTCTTTTTGTTTCTTTTAATTTTTTAATATTTTTATTTTATTTTCCATTTTTTCCTTTCTTTTTTATTTTTTTCTTCTTTCGGCCGGGTCGGCCTCGGCCACCCTCGCCGACCCGGCGAGGCCGAGCCTCGCCGTGGTTGGGCGTGGCTCGGCCTCGCCTTGGGGGCGAGCTCGAGCTCGCCCGGATCCGCGAGGCCGAGCGTCGCCGCCCCGGCGAGGCTCGATGTCACCGACCGGCAAGGCCGAGCCGAGCACCCGCGCCCCAAAGCCCGCAGCTTGACGCCGTCCCGATCTCACCACACCATTCGCGATGCCGTCCACGCGCCTTTGTCCGCGTCGCCCGTGTCAATCCCGGGCCTCTAGTGCCGCGCCGCCGTCGCACCGTCCTCCGGAGCCCCTCGTCGGAACCCTAGCCGAAGATCTCCCTCGACGCCGAGTCAAGGTCGAGCCTCGACGGGGCCGGCAACACTCCGGCGAGATCGTCGACCCTCGACGGCCCCTCGACGGCCGGTCGCCGGCCATGGCCGAGGCCTGGCGACCACCAAAGAAAAAAAGAAAAAAAAGAAAAAAAAAGAAGAAAAGAGAAGAGAGAGAACAAGAGAAGCGTTTCTTTTTGGCTTTGAAGAAGTGTTTCTTTTCTCCAGAAGAATTTTTGTGTTTCTTTTTTTTTTTCTCCACTTTTGTTCCGAACAAAAAAAAAAAAAGAACAAAACACAACAAACGCGTTTACTTCTTTTTTTGTTCACGTAAAAAAAAAAAAAAAAAGTGTTCCAGAAACATTTTTTTGGAACGTTTCCATGCATTGCCTAAAATGCATTGATTTCGGTCTTCTCTCAGGCATTTTATCGAGCAATTGATGCATGATTTAAAAGGCACATTCCAGAGAGAGATTTGATGTAATTTTCGGGACGAAAATGATACATTATGGTCTGAATCAATATGTTTCATGCCAAATCCATCCTAGTTTTTTCCAGTTTACTCGAAATTTTAACGATCGAATTCAGTGTTCTTAGACATTCTGTGCTTCATTCAGGCAATATAACAAACAGTTGGCACGCATAGATGAACAGAGGTTTTAAGTTCAAATATATAGCATTCCTCAAGCCAGCCATGATACATCAACGTTCCACACACATAAATCGTCTTAAGCTTGCTTCGATTTTGCTCAGTTTGTCCAGATTTTGATCCAAAAATTACATAGACGCTCAGGACCTTTTCCGGCCAGAAAACAGAGATAAAACAGGGGCTTGAGGGAGAAGGATCCTTGCTGTCTCCTTCGGCGAGTCAAGATCCCGATCGGCGGCGGCGAGGAGCAACTAGTCGGGCTCCTTCGGCTGCAGACAGGTCGCCGAATGAGTGGAAGCTGGCCCACAAACTGATCCCTGACCGGAGCTTTGGAAACCGGCGATGAGCTCCGGCGATCGGGTTCTCGGCCAGTCCCCGAGAACGGAAGGAATGCTCTCTCTCTCTCTCTGTAAAATCGTTTGCGACGTCTCTCTCCCCTCTTCTGCCACGTCCTTCTCTCTCTTTTTGCTGGCGGACTGGCTTATCTCACCTGCCTGTGAGTCTCGCCATTGTGCCCGTCGAATCCTTTGGCTCGGTTGCCACTCATTCGGTCACAGCCCTCTCCCTCTCCCCTTTGCTCACAGTCGTTCGTACGCGCCAGAGAAAGAAGGAAGGACATGGGCTTAAGTTGGCCACCACGGCCGGTAGTTATATAAATGGGCTAAGGGAAAGAAGGGCTATCCGAAAATTTTGATAAGTGGGCCGGACACGCTGGCACACATGACTTCATTTATCTTTTTTTTTTTTCATTTTCTTTCATTTCATCATTTTTATTCATTATTTTGTTCTCTTTTTATATTTCAAAATAAATGAATACTTAAAATGTCGACCAAAAATTTGGGTATTAACAAGTACAAACATTAATTTATATAGACTTTTTATAATTTTTCCTCAAAATAAATGAATACTTAAAACGCTTACGCAAAAATTTCGGTATAAGCCTGGTAACCTCCAAGATTAAAAAAACATTAATTTATATCATAAACGACATTAATAACTGCATTTTATTCCATTCCATCTAGAACAACGACTTTCTTAATGAAGTAGATAGGAACATTCACCAAGGTGCAAGAACTTGTCAACTCTGTGGTTCATTGCCCTAGACAAGAATTTGTGGCTTCACGCCTGCAAGGGTGAGAACGGAGCTCAGCAGAGTCCACACACCATCCCCACAAAATCAATGCATCGGCCACTACCGGTCCAAATGCATTGGCCTTGGTCTTGTCAAACCTCTACCATAAGAATAGAATTAGGCTTCCAAAGCACATGTCAATAGCAAAATATGATCCATCACCATTGGGAGTGGGATGAACTTTGAGTATTTTTGGGGACTAAGTCCCCGATTGCATTTGTGATGATCGAGATTGCAAAAAATCAGGAGAATTGTCCAAAAAGTCCTAAACCTATTATAGTTTTGCCAATTTAGTCATAAACCTTTTAATTTTGCCAATTGAGTCCTAAACATTTTCACTTTTTGCCAATTAAGTCCATCCGGCCAATTTTGGCCGGAAAATGTTGACGTGGACACCGGCGATGCCACATAGGACCGTCGGAGCTAATGTGGATAATTTTTAATAATATTGAATTTTTTTGAATTTTTTTATTTTATGTTTTTTCATTTTTTATTATTATTTTTTCTTTTTGGCCTTTTCCGGTGGCTAGCCACCGCTGCCGATCGGCCTCGGCGAGGGCCGGCCTCGCCGGATCTCGGCGAGGGGAGCCCTCGCCGGGCGAGCTTTGGCCTCGCCCGCACCAAATCCGGGAGGCCGGCCCTCGCCCCCCAGCCGCCGAGCGTCGACTTGCGGTTGGTGGCTAGCCGTCGCCCGCCCAACCGGGGTGAGGGCCGGCCTCGCCCGATCTAGTCTCGGGCGAGGCCGACGCTGCCCCCGAGGGCTTCCCTTGCTAGATCTGGCGAGGCCGGCCCCTCGCCGGGGCCGGGCGGCCTCGCTCGGCGTCGCCGTTGTCGGCCGGCCTCGCCCGTGGCAGGCGAGGCCAGCCGATCACCCGGCTATGGCCGGTGGCCGGCCACCGGAAAAGGCCAAAAAGAAAAAAAGAAAATGAAAAAAATTCAAAATAAAAAAATTCAAAAAAAAAAAAAATATTAAAATATTATTAAAAATTATCAACGTCGTCTTGATGGTCCTACGTGGCATCGCCGGCGTCCATGTCATTATTTTCCGGCCAAAATTAACCGGATGGACTTAATTTGTAAAAAGTGAAAATGTTTAGAATTTAATTGGCAAAATTAAAAGGTTTAGGATTGAATTGGCAAAACTGCAATAGGTTTAGGACTTTTTATATAAATTCTCCCGCAAAAAATCCATAGCAGAAGGTTAGGCAATGTTTTGGTAATGATGAAAATCCCTCAACTCCTTGTGTAGCCGAACCTTCAATAGATTCTGGCATAAGGGGCGGGTACACACTCGTTGCCAAACCAAGGTCTTTGAATGCCTGATGGAATAGCCATAAGATGCTCGGCAATATGACACATCCCATGGCTATTCCAATTACCTGGCTCAGAAATAGGGACCGGGGGAAGTAAGGGTCAAATAGCCGGTAGTCAAATTTTGCATAAGGTCAGATGCGGTGGCGACAATATTCATCATGGCCCCGCAAGCGGCGAGGGCGGCGAGGACCCCACCGTGGGATGTCCCGGCCCACGACCCGACGATGAAGATTGCGAGTGTCATGTAAGTAAACGCTAGGGACCAGTCTGTAAATCCACATCCATAGGCATTGCAGAAGGCTAGGATGGGGGCGGCAACGTACAAGACCAGCAAGTGGTACGACTTAAGCCGGGGGAATATATGCGGACTGCGATTAGGAAGTAGGCTGCGACGGCAAACCTAGTGGGAATTTGGTCCCTGTGGAAGTAGCTCATTCGGCGTTGCTCATCGAAGGTGAGCTGAGGGCACTCAGGGGATGGCTGTTCACGGCCTTTGGAAGACTGTTTTTTTCCTTGATTTGATGATGAAACCCCAAGAGGCCCGGCTCAACACTCTACATAAGTTGTAGAGGCCGTCGCCGACAATCATGGCGATGGATATAAATACCTATTCAGAAAAGAATGCGTGTCAACGAAGAGGAGCATAGAAATAATGTTAAGGAGTCGAGTCAAGCCATGAACGATTAACATTACCTTGTATCCTTCAAGGCCGTGCATGCTGTCGGGTTAATATAATTTTACGTGCACCATATGTGCCATTTACGTGCCATATACGTGCAATATACGTGTAATCTTGGGAGATACAACAATTAATAGAATTTTCAAAATATCTATAACAATGAAAATTGTTCTAGAGAAATCCGTAATTATTTCTAACCTATGTACATTTTACGTGTGCCATTTACGTGCCAAATACGTGCAATATAAGTGTAATCTTGGGAGATACAATAATTAATAGAATTTTCAAAATATCTATAACGATGAAAATTGTTCTAGAGAAATCCGTAATTATTTCTAACCTATGTACTTGATATATGTCAGCTCTCCGGTTCACCGCCTTGAACAAGAATTTCATGCAAATTGGTAGCTTCACGCTCGCAAGGGGGAAAAGTGCTAAAAAGTCCTAAATCTTTTTGCCTCTGTGCCGATTTAGTCCTAAACCTTTTTTTTGGTGCCGATTCAGTCCTAAACCTTTTTAAGTTGTGCCAATTCAGTCTTTTCCAGCCAATTTTGGCCGGATTTTGCTAACTGGATACCGGTCGACTGACGTGGCCTAATCGATGCGACGTAGACAACTTTTAATATTATTTTAATATATTTTTTTCTTTTTTCTTTTTGCCTTTTTCCTCCAGCCGATCGCCGATGAGGGCAAGGTCGACCTCGCCGGCCCTCGCCGGCCATGGACGAGGCTCGCCCATGGCCTGATTTGGCGAGTTCGGGCGAGGCTCGCTCTCACCGAATTTGGCGAGGGCCGGCGAGGCTCGCCTCACTAGATCCAGCGAGGGCGAGCCTCGCCCATGGCCGCCTTGCCATATCAGGCCGTGGGCAAGGCTTGCCCTCGCCGGATCCGGCGAGGGCCTCGGCGAATCTCGACCTTGCCGATCCGGCGAGGGCGAGGCTCGCCCATGGCCCGATCCGGCGAGGTCGGGCGAGGCTCGCCCTCGTCGGATCGGTCGGCAAGGTTGAGCCTCGCCAGCCCCTCGCCGGCCATAGGCGAGCCTCGCCGGATCAAGCCATGGGCGAGCCTCACCCTCGCCGGATCTCGGCGAGGTCGAGATTCGCCGACCCTCGCCGGCAATGGGCGAGGGCGAGGCTCGCCCATGGCCCGATCCGGCGAGGCGGCCATGGGCGAGGCTCGCCCTCGCCGAATCCGGCGAGGTCGAGCCTCGCCGACCCTCGGCGGCGGTCGCCTTTGGCCATCCACCGGACCTCGGCGACCGGCTGGAGGAAAAAGACAAAAATAAAAAATAAAAAAAAATATTAAAAATATTATTAAAAGTTGTTCACGTCAGCCGGCCGACGTCCAGTTAGCAAAATCCGGCCAAAAGGACTGAATTGGCACAACTTAAAAAGATTTAGGACTAAATCGGCACAAAAAAAAAGGTTTAGGACTAAATCGGCACAAAAGTAAAAGGTTTATGACTTTTTTTAAGATTTTTTCCTCTCGCGAGAGCGAGTATGGAGCTCGGCAGAGTCCATACACTGTTCCCGCAAATTAGTCCCAAGGTGATTGTTGGTCCATACACATTGGCCTTAGTCTCGTCGATCCTCTTCTACAAGAATAGTATCAGGCTCCTAAAGCACACCTTGATAGCGAAATATAATCCAAAGTAAAATGGGATCGTCATGGCCAATATAAAGAAGAAACGAATGTCCATGTGATGCTCGTTAGGACCACCAAATATAATTACCTTCCAGAATTCCATCTTTGCTTGAAGCTTCCGTACTATGTAAAAGATTTGGAGTTAGTAATGTGATTTTAGAATAGTCAACACATATTTCCATTTGGTCTCTTATGTACTATCGTCTCCTTAAATTTTAATTTCATGCAAAAAATATAAATCTTTTTTCTAATGATCCTCTAACTATTGGATATTTGTCATTAAGGATTCCTAGATTTAACTCTCCAACAAACTTGATCACTGCCCTAAAAATCTCACGGGCTCACCTAAGCCTGACCCATGCCACAAGGGCCTGACGCGCTATTGGGCGGGTTTAGACAAGGGTCTACAATTATAAAGCCTCTTTTTTTTTTTTTAAACCTGATTTGCTTGACTCACATGATTATTATATATATATTTTTCCAGTAATAGAAATTCAATCCGAGACTTGATTGGAGCACGCTCGACAAGCACCGCTACTCTCTGATTATCAATTACAATAGGAAATTCCATTCCCCATATTATTGGCATTTTTTTTCTTTTTATCATCGGTGACAAATTTTAGGCAAAAAATGAATAATATTAGCGAGATTATATATAATTGAAAAAATTTGTGATGACATATATATTGTACAAGACAATTAAATAACATCACCATCACCTTTTTGGTCATGTGGCATCTTTTTCTAACATGCTTTTGACATCTGTTATCATAGACATCATTTAATTAGTCAATGATTTCATCTTCAACGAACATCCGAACTATATATAAATATATATTCTAAAATAAACTTTATAAGCAACTAGCAGGAGAATTAGTGGAGATTTAAATCCAATTTTCATGAATTAGAAAATAGTTTAGTCGAATGACTTGGTGGGGGGTCATCGCTAATGAAATCTATGTATGAAACTTCACTAATTAACCCAGTATGAAAAAGAAAAAAACATTAGTATTTCCCAAAACTCATGCGATTTGAGGTCGTGTAACAAAATATTAAAAGTTCTCGCTCAAAAAAAAAAAACAAAATATTAAAAGTTCGAAAGAAAGAAAGAAAAAAAAATTGAAAAGTGAAAATTCAGGCACACTGGCCGGAGCGCGAGCGACGAGGGGGCAGAAAGAGTTCGCTTCCCGCCATATTTTCCGAAGCTGAAATCGAACTGCGACCGCGAGAGAGAGAGAGAGAAATGGGGCGAGCTCCGAAGAGCGCGGGGTCGAACCCTAGCGGCGGCGACAACCCGGAGGCGGCGGAGCGGCGGAGGCTGAAGAAGCTCGCCTTCTCGAAGGGGGCGCTGTCGGAGGCTCCGGCGAGGTGCGCCGCCCCGCTGGGCCCGTCCAAGACGGTGCTGAAGCACCACGGGAAGGACATCATCAAGAAGTCCCAGCGGAAGAACCGCTTCCTCTTCTCGTTCCCGGGGCTCCTCGCCCCGATCGGGGGCGGGAAGATCGGGGAGCTCAAGGACCTGGGCACCAAGAACCCCGTCCTCTACCTCGATTTCCCTCAGGTATTCGCGTTTTCGGTCTCGAAGTTGTGTTCGAATTCCTCTGTGATTCGAAAATTTACGTTGTCTGGAGTTGATTGAAAAGGCAGAGAGACGAGGCAAATTGGGAACGGAAGAATCTAGGTTGGAGAGAATGGAAAATTGATTCTGTTTTATCGAACTTTGTCTTGTATGTTTAACTGAGGAGAATCGAGACCGAGATTAGTCATTGGCGTTTTACTTCTCAGGACCTCAATTTCTGCTAAAGCCGAAAATCAGAGGCGGTGATTCCCCAATTTGCAAATTGAGTCTCAGAATAATGAACATGTGCCAGACATTTACTTGCCTATTTTGCAAACAGCTGCTACGCTCAAGATCAAAGTTCTTTTTTTTTTTCCCTTTTTTCTTCAGTTCATCTTCTTCTGATTGAGCCTTTTTACATGATTGATATCAATGAGCAGTTCATTCTTTCGTCATACCACTGAAATCGTTTCAAACTTGGAAAGCAGATGATAGGAATCTGTACTTTCTTCTCTCCAGTTAATCTGGAGAACTAAGATTATTGATGGATGTATTGAGTTTGCCTATTGATTTTTGGGAACTCTTTCTATTGTTAAATTGTAGGGACAGATGAAGTTGTTCGGGACAGTTGTATTTCCAGAGAATAGGTATCTGACATTGCAGTTCTCTAAAGGCGGGAAGAATGTTATGTGCGAGGATTACTTTGATAACATGGTCAGTTTTTCCATATCGTCCTCTTTTGCCCTGCCTCCATCTTACTTGCTCACTCTTGCCATTGCTGCTTTGACAACTTTGTTCCGGACAGCACAATTAAGCATATTTGTGACCATTGATGTTGCCTGCCGAGTCTTCAAGGGAATCCCTTCATATACTTGTCGATTTCAATGAAGCAGTGAACTTTTCTATGATGTTGCTCTTCTTCCTTTCTCTCCTTCATACTGAGTTCAAAGCTGGACATTTCATAACCGTTTAATCTGATGATTAATATCCTTCACTAGTTCTGTACATAAAGAGGAATGAGATTGATCTGACAAAGTCTAGGGCCGAATTTTAGTTAATAGGCTTTGTAAATTTGCGTATGCTTATTATGATACATCTACTGAGCATGACTCTGGAAGTTTTATGTGTTAGGACCCTGGTATTTGTCATGGCCCATATAAAGGCAAGAAACCAATGCATGTCAGGACTTTTTGAAGAAGTAATCGCAGTTGGATTTGCATACAGTATATGTTGGACTTATTTCCCTAGCATGAATCTTAAACTGAAAGTTTTATCAGTTGTAACTTGCCTTTGCTGTCACTTGTCACAACTTGCTGACATCTCAAATCAACTATATATACAGTCTGGAACATTGTGAAGGTATGAATCCTCTTGAAAAATGGAATTTTGAGTTGAATATACGGAGCATGCGGCAGTATCAGTATCATTTTGTTGTGCAAGGATATTCTCTTGCTACTAGTGGACAAAAAGTCAATGGTGTTCTTGAGCAATTTCAGATCGAATTCCAATCATCACTTTTCTGGGTGCTATACACCATGTGCATTTTGACCATGTCATCTGAGAAATCCTTTCCTTCTTTCATCAGTGATTATTTGTGGTGAAGTTTAGAGTTTATTTATGGGCATGCTCATGTGCCTTCTTGCATTTGTCTTGAGACGGCACTTTATTTTGATTCTGGAAATCTATGAGAATGCATAAAAAGAAAAATACCGACATCATATTTTGAAACTTTTACACTACTTTAAGCATGCACTTTTCAACTCTAACAGAAATACATGTTATACCTAAGGCATGACCCTTCTGTCCTTTCTTGATATTGATGATGCTGGCAGATTGTATTTTCGGATGCCTGGTGGATTGGGAAAAAGGATGATAACCCCGAGGAAGCACGTTTGGATTTTCCTGAGGAGTTGATTGAGGTTAGCTTTTCTATTCAATCTTTCAAACTTGTCCATTGTCATGTATTCCATTGGCTTGTTTTTCAACAGTAGAATAGAGAAGCAAGGAAAAAGGGAGAAACATTTCTAGTGGATTACGTGATTTTTCTTTTGGTTTCAGGGCCAACATCTAGAGCATGACTTTAAAGGTGGGGCAGGAGCAACCGTTGTAGATAAGCTACCGGGTAATAGAACAGCAAAGAAAATTGCAGAAGACCCCCAGATTCCTAGATCTCCATCTGAAGATGATGCATCAAATGATGGCAATGAGTTGAAAGAACCAACGGAAGTGACACCAGTTCGCCAGTCAGAGAGAAACGTGGGAAAAAAGTTAAGGTTGGCGCCCTTAAGTTACTATCTTTTGATGTCATTTATACTGCTCTTCCAAAAATGATGCAAACATCCACTGAATTTCTCCAGTTAGGTTATGGTGCCAATGCAAGATGATGTGAACTGTTTATCTTGTCTTGATATGTAGTACCTTTCACTCTCATGCATGGGTTTGCACATACAGAATGAACAATTGATTTGGGTTATGAACTGTTTGGTTTTTTGTGAACGCTCTTTTTTGACCTAGAGAGATCTAATTGGTAGTTGCAGCATCTCTCTCAGCTTCAGGCATCGCAAAGAGCAATGAGACAGCCAACTAGCAGAAAACTCCTAACCCTAAAAGAAAGTTCATCATCAAAACTGAATGTACTCTGGTGGCTGTGTAGCCTTGTCATAGTTTCTTAAATGCATGCTACCTTTCTCAGGATATCTAGGTTTTCCATCACAGTTTAATTGTAATGCATCAAATATATTCAGCTAGTTATTTTCAATTTTTTTTAAGGCATATTTGATGATAATAATGGCTCTTTGGAGGTCTTGGCAAAAAGGGTTCAAGTACCCTGGACCCTAGATTGTGCAATTGATGATAGATAACGCATGTATGCATGTTTGTGAAAGAATTATTGAACCGGACAATAAAGTGTAAATGTTGATTGCAGACACCAAGGCAAGACGTTTTATTCCTCTAGTATTGTATTGTAGGCGATCGGCATTCTGGATTTTTCAATCATGTCTGACTAGGTTGTTCTGTATACTTGCTTAAAATCCTATTGTTTCTAAATGGAATAAGTTTTCCTGCTAATATTTTTAAATGGTTCAGATATATGGAGGTTTCTTCTGGAGATGATTCTATTGGAAGTGATTTGGGTGTGGCTGATGCAGAAGAAGAAAAGGTTGATCTTGAGTTCGATTGTACAAAATGGATTTTTTACTCTTAGATTTGCTATGATTGTCTTTTTTCTGTTCTGTTTCTTGATCCATATAATTATTTTATTGTCATCAGAACCTTATATAAAGCTTTCATTTAAAACTCTCAATTTTGATTGCTATAGGTTCCAGGTTCCTTGGTAGGACAATCTGACATTTACCATCGAGATTCTGTAGAAACGATGGAACAAAGTGAAGACTGTTCGGTACCAGCAACCAAGTCTAAGAAACGGTCTGTTACTTCAACCAGGTCCAAGGAAACCTCTCGTGCTAGTCATGGTTCACTTGTTCAGGCGACTATCTCTACATTGTTTAAGAAAGTGGAGGAAAAGGTGAGTGTTATAAATCAGTGAAAAGTAGTCAACTAAGAATTTAGGCATTGTACTCTTTCCAGCATGTATGAACAATGATAACTGCTGGAGTGTGCTGCAGTTCATACGAGACATGCTTTCTTTCTAATCTGCTTTGTATTTTTCTGATGTACTAGAATGGTCTTGTAGATATCAGAAAAAGGTATAAATGAGACATATAGGTGCTGCAGTGCTTAAAACGCTCACTTCTTACCATTGTCCTTTAATCACGGAAGAAAGGAGTCACTATGCCGGGATCACTTTTATTACTGATCTCATACTGATAGAATATAAAAGGACCAATCTGTTTTTCCCTTGAGGATTGCCTTCTCCAATTTCAAAATTTTTATTTGCTTTTTGGGAGAATTGCAGATGGATATTTAAAGCTGAGCTATTCTTAGCCCCTATATTTTGTTGTCTTAATTGAATTCATATGGGTTATCCATACTTTTTGGGTGTGGAATTCCTGTTTTCATTAAGAAAGCCCTAACCTTTTCCCTATAATTCAGGAGACAGACTATTTCTTTCAGTAGTTGCTTGTATCTTTTCTCCTAGTCTTGCGTGCTTAATCTGTTCAAATTTTTTCTGTTGATTTGGTTTTAAAACTCTTCAGTGACTCCAACATGGGAGCCGGATATATTTGAAACTTTCCCCATTTTATTGATAGGCCCTTCCTTGAAATTAAGGTCAGTAGCTGTTATCGTCTCATCTGAGACAAGGTTCCTTGCAATTCCTTTTGGCCAGAGGTTTCTAGCAATCTGCTTACCTTTCTGGAAATTCCATCTTTGCTCGAAGCTTCTGTAATGTATAGAAGGTCGGGAGTTGTATCATGTTTCATGTTAGAAATTCTGTAGTTATACCAATAATCTGCAGAATATTCAGGCCACAATATTCTCACAGAGCTCTTCTATTTCAGAATGAACCAGAAAAGCAGGAGAAATCTCGATCAGTTACAGGTTTCATTAACTTCCTGATTGCTTTTCTTCTTTTCTATAGGATGAGAGAAACACTAGGATCCTGATAGAAACAAATCTGTAATTTTGTTCAGTTTCTGGGAAGAAAGCAAGGAAGACTGAATCAAAGAGGAAAATTGATCAGGTGAGGGAGCCTTGCACAAGCCATCTTCATTTTGACTTTCTGCTGCACCTTCTTGCCTAAAATGGCGCACCTTCCTTGATGGTATTTATATTTTGTTAATGAGGCTATCAACCGTTTTCTAAATACTTATTTTCTTCTGTTTTGTGTTATTCTAGTCTCAGGAGGGACGAAATAAAAAGAGAAAAGTGATTAAAGGAAAAGAAATCGGTGGTTAGTCTACTCTCTCCCTGTACCCTCCCTCTTTATCATCTCCTGCTTTCCCGGGGTGTGCATATGCTTTCAATCCTTTTATTTGGCTGGCCCATGTATCTTTAGGTGAAAGATGATGACTTCTGTCCATAAAGGAGTATAATGTCCAGCCAACCTTATCAGAGGGCTGTGATTGTCCAAATCAATGAAAATAGGCAGAGGACGTGCGAACAAGGCATCTATGATATGAAAGTCTTAAAAGGGGACAATGTCTAGTCAAACCAGCTAACTCCCATGCACGCATCAAACCAAGTTACGGCACTTATGATGTCATCCCTCCCCCCTCCTTTCCCTTTTTTGTAAGATAACAATTTACCAATAGAGAAGAAGGTTCAAGGACATGAAAATATTCAGTTTCAATATGGCCTGCTGATAGCCATTGTCTGAACTTGCACATACTGCCTAATTTCCCAAATAATTGCGGCAAACCAAACTAAACTGAAAAATTATCATTCAGTTTGCTTTGGATGTTCAGTTCAATAAAAAGGGAATATTTAAGTGTTTTTCATTATATCCAGAGGATGCCTGTGTAGATTTTCTTCAACAGCTCCAACCTATTGGCCAAGAATGATCCTCCTCCCTGGGGTAAAAACTTTAGTTAAAGACTATTAACAGATCAGTCAGCCATGTTTTCTGACACCCTTCCATTCATGTAGCCAACAAGCAAGGATTATTGGAAAAACAGAGGGGGACTGGTGGTTCAAACTTAGTATTGTGTGATGACAGATAAGTCAGTCAAGTTAATTAGGAGCAAGCTAGCAAAGATGTTTTTGACAATAACACATATGCAAAGTTCCTCAATCTCTTTCTAA
The DNA here is from genome assembly GCA_014182405.2 of Eucalyptus sideroxylon. Classification (NCBI taxonomy): domain Eukaryota; kingdom Viridiplantae; phylum Streptophyta; class Magnoliopsida; order Myrtales; family Myrtaceae; genus Eucalyptus; species Eucalyptus sideroxylon. Next base: position 26,541,856 of record CM024555.2, read on the forward strand.
CAATTGTCGAAAGATGCTTAATGGAATGAATTCCTGAGAAATCTCCTTCTCGGCCCATCCAATTGTTTTCATGTGATAGGGAATGCAGATTCAAGGTCCTGGACATGTTTGATGGCATGGGTTTGAATTCCAGAATTATTGGCCTAATGCATGTATCGACCATGTGTTTGATTACTCTTTTAATAGTGAGAGACTGTCAGCCATTAATTGTTGAATTTGAAATTGCAGCGCCAGAGGTCCAGGCAAAAAATGAAGATTTCGAGGTAACCTGTACAACCATTAGAATTTTGTATTCAGTTTGATGGCTTCTCGTATTTCTAATTACTATGGTTATACCTTCTGTCAGTCTCATTAATTGTCATTTGTTATATTTGAATGCTCGCATGTATAGTTGCAAAAGTGGTTTATTTGTTGAGCAGGAAGCTCTTAAAAATGCATTCCGAAATAATGAATGAGAGAGAGGACTTGGTGACAGATTGGGCTGCAGACACTAGCTTGTTTGGTTAGAAAGTATGTAGGATGTAATGTTTAAACTGTCAATCAGGGCAAAAGGCCAATGTCTGTAGTGTAACTATGCGTGGTCTAGTTCCACATGTTTGAGATTCCTTCTTGTGTATATATAGAGAAGATTGATGAGTTGTCAGTTGTGTAACCTAGGTAGATGCCCACAGGAGCATACTTTTAGAAGCCTCTTGTTCAATGTGATGGTTGCAATTCATTTATGTCAGCAGAGGAGAGATTTGATGGTCATTAAACGGTCCAGCATGCAAATGAGTAGAAACTCTAAGCTCCCAATTGCCGTTTGTTATGTTGATCTGGTTAAGGTTCAGCTAGTTCATCCTAAAGTTCATGATGATCAAATTTGACATTGACATTTTCTATCATGGGAAACGGCTTAACTTTCGTAATCTTGCGTTTGGTAGTTTCTATGGCATAATCCATCTTTGCTTTCACTAAAGATGTCGACTCTTTCCACATTCAAATTTTGCCGCTATCGATTGCCATTTGCCAAAGGAATGAATCTTGTACCATCCCAAGATTCACCTTTTGCCACCATTAGAGAACTAGCTAATATTGTCCAAGTAAAAAACACAAGCAGCTAATATAAGTAACTGTTGTAGGTTGAAGAGGACCCCATTGAAGAGTCACCAAGCGCATCACAGGTACCATTTGAATTGGATGAAATTAATGAAGCATTTTGTTTCCCTTCAACATGAAGCTATTGATGTTAGCCCTGATTCTCTGGGAACATCATTTTGACAGCAATCTGAAAACTGCTGATAGGAAGCCAGAAATTGTAGGTTTGCTGGCGCAAGTTTTACTTGACTTTAAACCCTTCAGCTCTATTACGTTTGACGAGACAAATTGAGATTATACATCTGTGTTGTCCTGGCACTCAATAATTTTCTCTTCTTTTTTTCATCCAGGATGCTGAAGGAAGTGATGCAGAGTGGACTGCTTGAGATTGTAAAGTGACTACACTTTTCTGCCCGAGCCATACTTGAAGACATTCAAGCGCGTCCCTTGATTCCTCGCCGATGTCGTATTATCCACAGTATTCTATACAGCCAAAGCATTGCTGCAATAGCCATAGCCATAGAGTTACTTCTCTCCATCTTGGGAAAGGCCGTCCGTTAGAATAGCTAGTAATTTTTTTTGTTATTGCTAAAGTAAAATAATGCATAGTGTATCACTATCTAAATCATGTATGCAACAGGTTATTTTCACGGGCATGATATCTTTGTTTCTTTTGACAGTTTTGAGTAATTTCTGCAATCTACTATGGATGTTCTACGGGCGTAATACAACACTAGATCCCCAATCCGCATTGAGAGATGAATTATAAGAAAAGCTACTCAAGAAGGATATTGAAATTATTAGATCTTTGTGGTTAAAAATATTCACTTTCGAATATTTATCATCAATCGTCAAATGATTTTAATAGTGGCATACATTATTTTATCAATATATTACCGTAAAAGATGATTGATAAGGTAGTTTTTTTATGCTCTCGTTGTTGATCCTGACCCATAGCCATTTCACGAAATAAAAATGGTTATCAAGTCGGGATTAGTGATATACAATTTAATTGAGTTAAATTGGTAAATAAAAAAGAAAAGCTAAAATTTTGTGTCACGAATTGATCTCTTCAATTCGATTTATAAAGTCACAAAAAGTAATACCATCTCTTCGAGAAAGTGAAAGCACCGGGTACAAAATTCTATCGTGATACTGAAGATTTAAGAAAAGTTTGGTCTTGATGTGATTGTATTATAGGCACTAATTGATTGATAAATTAATACGGGATGAGCTAACATTTGCCTCATTATTTTCATCTATCTTTGGAGAGTTCCATTTCTGCTTATTTATTCCTGATGGCGCTTCACGTTGTCCTAATACATCGATTAATTTACAAAGTTAATTTATCTCGAAGAGCCCCCTAAGCTGTCGCGCAGACCTTCCTCGTGCGTTCTCCTCGGAGTCTCCGAGGTTGACCACGACATGGTATCGGCATGGCGTCGAATGAAGCTGCCGCCAGGGCGCTCGAGCTCCTCCACCACCCGTCCCTCTCTCAAGCCCTAAACGCCTTCGCGAGGCCGTCCCACCTCAAGCAGGCCCACGCGCACCTCCTCGTCGCCGGCCTCGCGCGCCGCCTCTTCACTGCCACCCGCCTCCTGGCCTGCGCCGCCGTCTCCGCCCTCCGCGACCTCCGGTACGCGGAGGCCATGTTCGGCGGCGTCCGAGCCCCCACCTTCTTCATGTACAACACCATGATCCGGGCCTTCTCCGAGTGCCCCGGTCAGGACTGCCTCCGGGGCGTGGCGTACTACGTTCGGATGCTCCGGAACGGCGTCTTCCCCGATAACTTCACGCACCCTTTTGTGTTGCGGTCGTGTTCGCTGTCGTCGCAGTTGCTGGTTGGCAGGCAGGTTCACACCCACGTCGTGAAATTTGGGTCGGGTCGCGATATTTACGTTGTCAACAATATGCTGAGTATGTACTCGAGCTGTGGAGAGATGGGGGATGCGCGCCAGCTGTTTGACGAATGTTCCGGGCTCGTGGATGTTGTTTCCTGGACTAGTTTGGTCACGGGGTACGTGAAGGCTGGTGATATCGATGCGGCCTGGTCTTATTTCGATAGGATGCCACGGAGGAATGTCGTTTCATGGAACGCGATGATATCAGGGTACGCACAGTCGGCAAGAATTTCTGACGCGAGGAAGCTCTTCGACATGACGCCAGAACGTGATGCGTCGTCATGGAGTGCGATGATTTCTGGCTATGCTCAGTGCAAGATGTGTGCAGATGCACTGGGGCTTTTTAAGGAGATGATTGGAGGAGGAATTGTGGCCAATGAGGCTGCTGTTGTGAGTGCAGTTTCGGCTTGCGCGCAGCTTCGCGCGATTGAGTGGGGAACTTGGCTCCACGAGTATACAGTGGAGAATGGGTTCGCAATGAATGTGATCCTGGGCACTGCGCTTGTAGATATGCATGGCAAGTGTGGAAATGTTGAGAAAGCTGTTGAAGTGTTCAATTTGATGCCCGAAAGGAATGTCTGTTCTTGGAATTCTATGATTGCTAGCTTGGCCTTGAATGCACATGGAAAGCAGGCACTGTCACTGTTCTGGCAAATGCAGCGTTTGGGTCACACTCCGAATCACATAACATTCACTGCTGTGCTAAGTGGATGCAGTCATTCAGGGTTAGTTGAAGAGGGTCGTCAAATTTTTAGTCTTATGACAGAAAAGTATCAGCTTGAACCTTGGTCAGAGCATTATGGTTCGATGGTTGATTTGCTTGGGCGAGCTGGGTTTATAAGGGAGGCGGTGGAATTTGTTAAGGGGATGCATATTGAGCCTCATCCTGGCTTATGGGGATCTCTTGTTGCTGCCTGTAAGATTCATGGAGAGATTGAGTTAGGTAAACAACTTGGGAAACACTTGATTGACTTGGAGCCAGATCATGGTGGGCGCTATGCTTTATTATCAGATCTATTTGCATCTATTGAACGATGGGATGATGTGGAATTGGTGAGGAACTCGTTCCTACAGAGGAAGGTAGTCAAGACCCCAGGAAATAGTATCATTGAGTTATGAAGATACTCTCTATCTTTTTAACTGCCTTCCCAAGAAGCCTGTTTCTAAGGGCATACATAAAACAGAAGGAAACAGGAATTCAGCCCCGAGTATAGGGCACTTCTCAGTCTGAAATCAGATGGCATTATTCTCCTCATTTTCTTCCACCACCTCGTCAAGTTAATTGCTCAAAACCACGTTGCATATGAATGCTATCATTAAACATAATGAGGAGCTATCATATTACATGGTGAAAAGATCTCAATGCTTTATTGTAATCAGAACATAAACTTTTTAGATCATTGGTCTTATTATTGCCAATGCTGATGCCCTTTATTATCCAATACAACTCAGTTACTGTGGTATTGCTCCTTAAAGATTATAGTCACGAGCTATGCATTGCTGAATTGAAGAGCTTATGCCTTTTCTTGCAAACTATTCAGCACATTTTGGAAACTCTTCTTGAAAGACCCCACTACTTCAAGTTCTAGCTGAGCTCCAACGGCATTCCAATCAATCCCCAACTCTTCAAGCATACAGTAAGTGCATTCAGCCTCTGATACATTTGCATCGATAGTTTTCGAGACAATTCCATGGTGCAAGAATGCTTTTAGAGCTTCATCTGGCATGGTCGAGATCTACAAAATACACCTACCAATCACTATTAGCACCCTCAATTACCTTCACTACCATTTCTGCTACATATATCCTTGAAATGGTCAATTATGATTTGCACTTCACAGTAAGAGATGCTAGCTCACCGTGTCTGGCCCTATCAGGGGATTAATGTAGGAGGTATCAGGATAGGATGGATTCTTGACATTTGTTGAGGCCCAAAGCAACTTCTGCTTCCTGGCACCTCTCTTCCTCAAAGCTTCCCATCGTGGCCCAGAGAACTTTTTCTGAAAAAGCTTATATGCTAAAGTAGCTTGTGCTACTGCAGCCTGAGGTTCAATTGAAAGTGAGGAAGAAAAGCATGGGCTGGACTTGCATATAAAAGACAACTCATGCCATCATATTTTGGATGCACATACCTTTCCTTTGAGCTTAAGTGCCTGGGAGGTACCGATTTCTTCAAGCTTTTGATCAATAAGGTTATCGACCCTACTTATGTAAAATGAAGCAACACTTGTGACCCTGGAAATATCTATGAGCCCTGAAGCCTCAAGTCCATCCAGATAAGCATCAACAGCAGCTTCATACGTCGGTAGGGTGAATATGACCTGTCAAACCATTGGATGGTTTGAGTGTGCCGTAAGAACTTCAAGCAAGAGATGCTTTGATAGTTAATTTTTCCTATTTGGAGAAGCTCTTGATGCAGCTAATTCTATATAGAGCAAGTAAACAAAAGTATAAGGGGTCTTATTAGTATCCATTGTCAAAAAATGCGATGGGTGTAATTTGGCTATTTAAAGCAGATGTAGCCAAACTTTTATCAATTGTCATATGGACAAATTACCAGCAATACCAATGTACTGAGCAAGTGTGATTTTAACCACCATGGGGAGAATCATATTAGTGGAGTTACTTGGTTGCTTGAACTTACTGTTGCATTTACACATATGCTTTGTGAAATTACTTCCTTGATGGAAATTATAGATTCTGTTGTTGCAGGGATCTTGATGCATATGTTTGGGCAGTTCACCATTTCACAAAGTCTTTTTGCCTCCTCAGTTGTCCACCGAGTATCATAAGCAAGCATGGGTGAAACCTCAATGGAGACATAGCCATCTTCTCCATCTGTATCAGTAAAAATGGTTTGAAAAAGTTTGCATGCTTCTCGAGCATCATCAACAACCATTTCCCAGTATGCACTTTCAACATCCTTCTTTGCTTGTAGGAGTTCCCTGGATCAACTCACGTTTATGTTAGTAAGAAATAGTCTATTGAGATACAGTCTGACATCTCTAAGTTGCAAACTTTAATTAGTGGATTGTTCAGAACACAAAATGACACATTAAAATATTCTCTTTTGGCTGTCTAAACTTTTCATAGGGAGGTGTAACCAAAGAGTGATTAGACAGTGCAGCCAGCTGCAAAAGGTGGTGATTGGCCTCTCCAAAGTGACTGCATGTACAGGTCACTTAAGCAACTGGTGCTGAAAGTTATGGTGTCAAATTCTTGTTAGAATTTAGTTACCTTTTCTTACAAGTTGCCATTTATTTAGCAAATTATAGAGCAAGTATTATAACTTATGGGGACAGAAATGAAGCTTTAAGCTTTTCACTAGCTCCTTACCTAAATTGTGAGTGATAAGCATCTGATGACAACATAGCTCTTTCATAAATCTGCAGCCATATTTCATGCATAGTTAGAGAAGCAAAATCCAGTGTCAGTGGCTTCAACAATTAAAGTTGTATTTAGTAGTTACTGCAGGATTAGTAGTGACACCTCTGATTCCACTAGCAATCAGTGGAATCAAATCCGTGACTGGTTGTCTCATGTTGTCATACCAAGGGCTTTGGCCTTGCTTCTCATACAGATGATGCAGTGTTGTTCTCTTTGTTTGGTTCCTGGTGCTGCCATCGAAGGAGCAACTGATCCTGCATATACATGGAAAGCATACATTTCTTTCTGAGGCGCAAAAGAACGAGAAATGAAATTTTCTATGAACAGCTAGAGTTTATAAACCAAGGCATGACAGGTCTATAAAGGCCCATCTTGTTTGCTATTCTGTTGCATGTCCTTTCAGTGGCTTAGTTGATTACTGTTTTGTCAAGAAATCTCAGTATGCAAGTCCAACAACAGTTGAAGCTCAAAGCTAATCACTTTGCGAATGGGGTGGTGATGACAGCTACTAAAAAAGAGGAACCAGTTTTGGTTCATCCAAACAGTCAAGTCAGTAATATATAGTCTTTGTTTGTGAACTTCATTGGCTGAGCTGATATCATACTTCTGCTTGACGAAAATCGAGGATGGATGGATCAGATTGTAGCACAGAAGTCATGCATGTTCTACTGTTCCCAAACGACAAAAGGCTATGAATGGTCATGACAAATCAGCCGCTGATGAGCGTATGATGTATCTACAACAATACTAGGAGAAGAAGCAAAATCACCTTGAGCCAAACAGGGTCGGGAGTGATCTGAAGCCAAGAAGGTGATTGCAAGCCATGGCACATGTTCAGGCTGAGGCACAGTATATACAGACCAGAAGTCGCCATTTATAATGAGACTAAAGACGGGCAAGGATCACCTATCTAGTTCGGTGCCTATATTGAAGCCTCAATGAATCTTACCCGTGGATTTATTAGTTATAAATTACACAATTACCTTTGTTTTTATGGATCAATAGTTAAGACGGATGTGGTACCGGATAGAAACACTGCCGGAAGCAGAGGATCTGATCACGAGTAAGATGGCATAAACTAACTGTAGATGCTGTCGAATAGTCTCTGAATCCTTGAATGTTTCTGAGGATCCAAAGCTTGTGGATTTGGTAGCTGGTCTACACATTGAAGTCTATGTGGGAGCCTGCTAAACTAACTGTAGATGCTGTCGAATAGTCCCGCAATTTTCGTTTCACCTTTACATTTTCCCTATGGAAAACACAAATCATGACAACCCAAAATGTATGTTTAGATTTTTTTGGTCGACGTTTACGTCACGCCAAAATGAAGTTTGGTGACTGTCAGCTTTAATCAAGTTAGGATTGGATTGGGGGTTGTTAGGATTGGATTGGGGACTGTTAGGATAGTGTCGGTCCATTTATGATAAGTTGATAACTAGAAGGTAGTGCACGGCTCACATAAAATCCAATGGGGAAAGGTATCAGAAAAAATTTAAACATATTACATTTGTATCAATTTAGTTTTAAATTTTTTGATCTAGTGTCAATTTTGTCATGCCAACTAATTTTGGCTGAATATTACTGATGTGGCATGGTCGTATTATTTAATATGAATAACTAATGAATATTATTTTAATTAAAAAGAAATAAATGGATAACTGTGAATATTATTTTAATTAAAAAGAAAGAAAAGGAAAGACGGAAAAAAAAGAATTAAAAAAAAAACGAAATTGACCTAACTTGAGTATGAAATGACCTTGATACGAGGGAATGAACTAGAGACGTAATGGATCATGAAACCATTAAATCTTTTATTGGTTTTTGTTTTACTTTTGAATAGTTTTTCTAGTACAGTGGAGAGCCAATTCCATGTCGGGTTTTTCTGTTAGCTCTTCCAAACTATATATATATTTTTTTTAAGTTTGTGCTTTGAAGCTTTTTTGAGCTCTTCTTTTATCCATCTCTTCCTTCGTATGTAATGACCGTATCTGCCATGAAATCACTGGTTTATTTGACAGGTTTCCCCTAAGGAGATGGATATTTTAGAAGAGATAAAATCCTTCTTAGGGGAGGATGAGAACAAAGAGTCGAATCTTGTGCCATTTCCTTTGCTCACAAAGAATGCCGTTGAATTCTCACGCTATAGAGCTGAGGTAATTTGACTTGATCTTTACACACGCACGCACGCACGCACATTCATACTAGATTGGAATTATCTTTCCTGTCCATGCCGTGTCTAAGACATGAGTACAAGATAGCATCAAACCTGATAATTTTTTCCTCCCAGATATAACAAAATAGGGATTGCCCATCTTTTTTGTGGACATTATGGCAAAGATCACTCGAATGGTTTAACATTGAGATTTGGAAGGGAGAATATGTAACTGTCTATTGCTTTTATTCGTCTTTCTAGTTCTGATCCATGAAAATCCAATCATGCCTAGGAGATGTTTTGTCCCAAAGCAGATTATATTTTCTATGTTCGTGGTTGGCTATATCCTGTTGTTCCTATGTTGGTTGCCTGCAGTATCGATAATGTCATTGACCAACACAAACAACTAGGTCTAAGGTCAAACATCTTAAGCATTTAGTTGTTAACGTGGAGCAGGACGTTGCAAAGAGTGTGACAAAAGTTGCTGTTAGAGAATCACGGGCTCAGGACTCTAGGAATGAAATTCTGAACTCTGAAAAGTGAGTTACCAGCCATATGCATTCCATTTTTAGTTAATTTTTTCTGGTCAGATGGTCTCTCTCTCTCTCTCTCTCTCACACACACACACACACACACACACACACACACATTACCTCATTCAAATAGTTTGAGGTCCTCATGAAGGCATGGGGTTCACATAACTAATTTGCTATGTCTCGTGCTCCACATTCTCTATCTTCCGAGGTCTTCCCCTACGCCTTTTTATTATGAGTCCCGATCGTCCTGACCGTCTCATCGCATGACTGCGTCTTTCTGGATCTTCCTCTGCCCCTTTGAACCTGAGCCTCTGGAAGCCTTTCTTTCATGAGGCTGGGCCATTGAGCTTCTTTCATCTCCTCTTCGATCGGATTCTTGATTTGGTCTTTTGGTTTCTAAGTAATGCCAAGGGAAGTGAAAGGGATTGGAGTTTTATGATAATGTGGTCTAACCACAAAGCTTGATTATGGACCCACCGACAGTCCAATTCCCAAGTGGGTCTATGGAGCTATCGGGCGATTCCCAATTCTAATTTTTGGAAATCGATCCTTAGTAGATGTTTTTGGTAAATGATAACCCCTATCACCGGTTGACCCTCACTATGGTCAGTCATCGGCCATCGCCAAGACTAGCCATTGGCGAAAAGGAAAAGAATAAGGAAAAAGAAAAGAAAAAAAACCAAGACCAAATCCAATGGAGATGAGGTAGGAAAACTTTCGAAAATCTTAAGAAAATTTGCAAAAATCATTCATTTTAGTATCAATTGTGTCACATAAAAAGCGGTGCTAATTGGATCACTACATCAGTAACTTTCAGCCAAAATTGATGAGAAAAGTAACATTCAAAAATCATCAAAAAGTTTAGAACTGGATTAGTTAATTTAAATAATTTAGAATTAAATTGATCATTGTATTATAGATTTAAAACTTTGTGGACCATTATCCGCTAGAGTACATCCTTCAAAACCCTACCTTCCTTTATTTTTATACGTGGGGCACATGCACTTGAAGATCTTTTAGTTGGTGATTTAAGTCACGTTGTTGTCGCATCGAGTCGAGTTTGGGAATTTTGGACCGGTGACTAATTTTTTTCCTAGATAATTTATTCATGATTTACCAACAACAATATGAAATTACAGACTTTTTTTTTAATAGTTTGCATAGCATCAATTTTTAGTAACAACTTACCAACTTTCATTTGCATAACTTACTGTAATTTCTGAATTTACTAACTCTGCGTGAATCACCAACTTTAAGCTGGGATGAATTGTCAGTTTTTGTCAAACTAAATTACTCAGTTAATTTTGAATTACCAACTTGCATTTGAGTTACTTTCCAATATATATTCTTCATTTTTATAATTTACAAAAATTCTATTGAGTTACAATTTAAATTTCCAAACTAATTTTTATTTGGTTGCTAAAAATTTTTGATGCGTCGCGGATGCTATGACCATATTATTATTAAGTACCCTGGTTTTATTGTGGAAATGTTAGGTAGAGATGACGGTAAATGAGCTAAGCTTCACCGAACTGCAGCCTCTGATGTGCTTCCATCGATAGTTCTTGAAACGACTCCGTGGTGCATGAATGCTTTTAGAGCTTCGTCGGGCATGTTTGAGATATGCAAGAAAACACCAACTTGATCACAGCCAATGTCTGCTGCATTATCATGTCTTTCGAATCATCGATTCTGATTCATGATAAGAGATGATGCGGCTCACCGTGTCCGGTCGAGGTAGGATGGATTTTTGACATTCGTGGAGCCCCAAAGCCTCGACGAACAGTTTGCATTTCAAAGAATACAATAGTGTGTAATGGACCGTTTCACTTTGTTCTTGTACTTTAGTACAGACTAGTAAAATACTCGTACATTTCACCGGCTTTACGTACCTTTGTACCATACCTTACATGATTGTGAGATATTTTCATGTGGTCGAAATTGAAATATTGACAAAAATCAAATGGATGTGTAAAAGCTGAATTAGACTGAAATCAAATGGTTCTAAGAAAAAAGCATGTTAAGAAAAACCCGTGTGATATATGAAAGAATTTAACTTCTATAAAGTTTGATACAATAATCCTTTCAGATTCAAGTATATCAATTTAACGTACGATGAAAATGCTATTTTAACATGATATATTTGTGATGGAGTTGTTGTTCTAGGACTAATAGTACATTTTATAGTTTGGTAATATGGGTAACTCTTATGGGAAAAAAAAAAAGAGGGTAAATCTTATAGTAATTTGTAGTATTTTATTTTATTGTCGTCCAGTTCATTTGATTGAAGTAAGATTGATGACATTTTGTGTTATACAAATACTTTTGTTTGAATGTTAATTAGAGATATGCAATGCAATAAGATCAAAATGAAGAAGGGGGATTTCTTAATGTAATGTGCAAAGTATTTTGTATTGAAAAGAATGATGTATGGTTAGAAACATTATTTAAACTTAAAGTATAAGAAATAAATGATAAAAAAAATACATGGCATGGAGTTGGTAAGTTCCAATCCCACTTTCACCAATTTCATTCTTACTCAATTATAGAAAAAATTGTCCAAAAAATCATAAGATTATTATACATCGTTCATTTCAATTTGGTTAATTTAGTGAAATCTTTTGAAAAATTTTCAATGTGGTCATTCTGATAAATTTTAGTTGGAAATTACTAACGCAAACGTGATCGTTCCACATGACTTGGCTTGATGTGAACGGTTTTTGCAATTCTTTTTGAAAATTTCCTTCATTGTTGATTTTTTTCCAATTCTTTTCTTTCTTTTTCTATTTTTTCATTTTCTTTTCCTTTTTGTCTATGGCCCATGTCAATGGTGGTTGATGATTGGCCACAAGCAAGGGTCGCGCTACCTTACATTTGGGCAAAGTTTTCATGGCCCTCGCTGATCAGTCACTCGTTGCTAGATTTAGGTAAATAGTGGTCATTGGTCCATGAGGGTGCCCCTCACCTATGGTCGATCATCAGCCATCGCTAGGACTAGCCATTAGCAAAAAGAAAAATAATAGGGAAAAATTAACAGAAAAATTGAGAACAAATCCAGTGGAGACATAGTGGGAAAAGTTTCGGTTTTTTTATTTTTATTTTTATTTTTGAAAACTACAAAAAGTCTAATGAATCGCCATGTCAATAATTTTCAGCCAAATTTGGTGAGAAGGGCTACATTAGAAATTCATCAAAGGGCTTATAACTAAAATGATCAAATAGAGAAGTTTATAATTAAGTTAATTGTTGTATGATAGGTTTAAAAATTTATGAACATTATCCCCAATGGTGCAACCTTTAAAACCCCCTACCTTCCTATATTTTTAAGGTTAATAATCTGAAAAATCCCAAACTGGCACATCTATGATAAATTTACTCTAAACTAATTTTGTAACTACTGAAAACCCCAAACTGGTACACCTTTGACAAATTTACCCCGAACTAGTATATTTATAACAAATTTACCTCCGTTAAATTTTTTTAGTCAAATTAGCAAGTTGAATGATACCTAACAATTCATTGGTGTACTAGTTTGAGATTTCACTCTCCGTTTGTTACAATTATAAAATTTTTGTGATTTTTTTGTGGTATTACCAATTTAACAGAGGGTAGATTTGCCACAAATGTATCAATTTAGAGTTTTGATGGTATTATAAATTAATTTGGGATAAATTTGTCACAAGTATACCAATCTATAGTTTTTTTTATGGTCGATTATGATAAATTTGTCATAGGTGTACCAGTTTGGGATTTTTTATGGTTAAAAAAATAGTTTAAGGTAAATTTATCATACATGTATCATTTTGGAGTTTTAAGGTAATATCTCATGTTTTTATACATGGGGCGAGTGCACTTGAAGGTTTTTAGTTTGATGATTTAGTCATGTTGTTGTCACATCAAGTCAAGTCTAGGAATTTCATATCGGTGACTATTTTTTTTTCTAGATAATCTATTAATGATTTACCAACACCTATATGAAATTACATACCTCTTTTTTATATTTTGTAGAGTATCGATTTTTATAATAACCTACCAACTTTCATTTGGGAAACTAAATGTAATTTTGAATTTATTAACTCTTGTATGAATCACCAACTTTGAGTTAGAATGATTTGTCACCTCCTGTCAAACTAAAGTATTGACTTGAAGGAATTCATTTGGCAGCTGCTCTTGGTTGATTAGGTTGGTATTCTTTCTAGACCGGTTCTTGACTCTGAGATCCGTTACACTTTATTTTTCCTGGCACATGGCAAAGTTCCTGAGCCAAATGGTTTTATAGTTGAATTCTATAAGAGTAATTGGGACTTAGTAGGGCCTCTGGTCTTAGAGGCCTAGAGGTGGTGAATGACTTCTTTTCTTCAGGCCGGTTGCTGAGAGAGGTGAATAACATGATTCTAGTTTTGGTGCCTAAGGTTTATAACGCCTGTGCGGTTTCTAATTTTAGATCCATAGCTTGTTGCAACACTATTTACAAAGTTATTACTAAGATTTTGGCTAATCATCTAGCTGCTGTCTTGAAAGACTTGATAAACTCTCCCCAGAATGCCTCTGTTAAGGGGAGAAGGATCAAGGATAATATTCTTTTAGCTCAGGAGCTATTCGCAGGATTCCACCTCGACCCTTTTCTACCTAAGTGTGCAATCAAGGTGGACTTCTAGAAGACTTATGACACCATGGACTGAGTTTTTTCTTGACGTACCCTTTCAACTTTCGGTTTCCCTGAGTGGATGATCAGACTCATCATGGTTTGTGTCCGCAACCCGAAGTATTCCATCTTCATCAATGGTGAGCTTCATGGCTTCTTCTCTGGAGGGTGAGGGCTACGCAAGGGGACCTTATGTCTCCCTATCTTTTCACCCTGGCAATGGAGATTTTCTCTGGGATTCTAAACTCTCGTACAACACATAAGGACTTCCAAGTATTTTTGGAGATGTAAAGCTATGAAGCTTTCGCATCTCTTTTTTTGCTAATGATGTCTTTCTTTTTTGCTAGGCCGATTGGGCTTCAGTGACTCCAAGAGAGGCCTTGATATCTTTTCCTCTATGAGCGGATTGTTGCCTAACAAGAACACAAGTGAAGTTTTTCTTGCAGGGGGGCCTTCTTCCTTGCGTAGGAATATTCTTTTGGCCCTTGGGTTTCAAGAAGGGAAACTTCCAGTGGGTTATCTAGGGGTCCCCATTATATCTAAGAGGCTTAGCAAAATGGATTATATTGCAATTATTGACCGGATCACAGCCAGGGTCTAGTTGTGGGCTCAGCGGTTTCTTTCCTTTGCTGGAAAACTCCAATTGATCAGGTCAGTTCTTCATTATATCCAAGCCTTTTGGGCTAGTGTGTTTACTCCTCCTTATTCGGTTATAGAATGGATAGAACGTATTTTCAGGTAGTTCCTCTGGAAGGGCCCTACCCTTGGTCGGGGCGAGGCAAAAGTTTTCTAGGAGGATGTTTGTGTTCCTAAGGAGGAGGGTGGTCTGGGTCTTCACAGGTTGAAGGACTGCAATAAAGCAGTCATGCTTAAGTATATCTAGATTTTGTTTATCAATAAAGAATTCTTGTGGTGTTAGTGTATTCATACCAATTTCTTAAGAAAGAATTTTTTTTGGGTCTATGATATTCCTACCGTGTGTTCTTGGGCTTGGATGAAAATCCTTCAGCTAAGGAGAGAGTTTAGGTTATCCTTTTTTTTGGAAAGTGGGTGATGGTCCAGTGTCGCTTTGGTATGATGACTGGCACCGAGAAGGCCCTTGGAGTCTTTTCTTTCCAGAGTCTCTTATTGATAGCTCGGGCCTTTTTAGGTGGGCAACGGTGGTAGATCTCCTTTCACCAATGGGTGGGGTTTTCAGGACTCTCTTGGAGTGTTGGGATTTCTCCTTGCCGGTTCTCTCTCGAACTCCTGATTGGTTCTCCTGGTGTGAGTCATCTTCTGGGTCATTCTCGGTGGCCTCAGCCTAGGAGGCGCTAAGAACCAGAAAGAACCGTGTTCCTTGGGCTCACTTTATCTGGAATAATGCCATTACTCCTAGATTTCAATTCAACATTTGGCTGATCATCAGGAATTGCCTACCTACTCAAGCTTTTCTCATATCTTATGGAGTAATTGATTATGAATTATGTGCCTTTTGCAATGCCACTCTAGACTCTATCGACTATCTCTTGTTTGATTGTCACGTTCTTGCGACTCTTGCTTTCTTTTGGGTAGGGAGATGTAATCTTCCTTGGTGCAATAGGTCTTGGGCGGACAATCTCATCTGGGCCTTGAAATTCCTTTCTGGTAAGGATTTTTTTTCATTCCTTTGCCCGGTTCTCTTTTGCGGCCATGTGCCATTTAATTTGGAAGAAGAGAAATAGCATCATTTTCCAGGGTAAAGCGCTGGAGGTTGCAGCTTTGAAGAATCATCTTATTAAAGTTGTCAAGGACAAAGTGCTAACCTTCAGCAAGGTGCCGAACAACCCGAGAAACAAGAGGCTCCAACGAGGTTGGGGTTTTGACCCTTCCGTCTTTGGCGGTGGCCCTAATGAGCTTGCGTAGTGTTGGTGTTTTGGTTCTCATGTCTTTCGTTTGGTTGGTGGTGCGCCTGCCGCTGCTCGTACCCTGCTCCTGCCGTGTGCAGCCGCTCTTTGCTTCCAGCCTTTGTTGCTGCGTTGGCGTGGTGTTGTTGGGCTTTTGCCGTTTCTTTCGGCTGTTTGTTGTATTCTTTCTATTTTACTTCGACTCCCTTCCACTCATCATGTTTCTTTGCACTTTTGAGTAAAAGTTTTTGGCGCCGGATTTTTGTATAGTTGGCTATTCCTCAATATATTTGTACCTTTACCAAAAAAAAAAAAAGCATTGATTAATTTTGAATTACCAACTTTCATCTGGGTTACTCCTTGATGTGTATTTTTGTTCTTATCAATTTACCAAAGTTTTATTGAGTCACTATTTAAAGTTCTAAACTAATATTTATTTGGTTAAGACCATATATCTCGTTAGAAGTCTTTGTTTGGGTTGAGTGACCAGACAATGGGCTGATTTCACTAGATTGGGTAAAAATATGGACAAGTAGAATTGATGGACAGATGCTCCATCCAAATTTCAATTTATCATGAGGAAAATATGGCAAGAGCCCTGATTGTTTCCCTCTAACTAGTCTTGAACATCTCCAAGCAACAATATCAGCAAAGTCCAACATTAACATGACACTATGAACCATATTGATTACTATGCTTTATTCTCTTCTAAATTTCCATCCAACTGCAATTAGAAAATAACGTTAACTGCCACGTTCAGACAAACATCATGTGCTACAATTCTCAGAAACCCATCTTTTGCGCTCGATTCATGAGCCCTTTAGGAATTCGGCAACTCCGCCCTCGACAAGAACTTCATGCAAATGGGCGGCTTCACGCCAACAAGGGCAAGAATGGAGCTCGGCAGAATCCATATCCCATCTCCGCAAATCAATCCCGAAGCAACTGCTGGTCCAAATGCATCGGCCTTGGTCTTGTCCATCCTCTCCCACAAGAACAAAATCAGGCTCCCAATGCACATGTCAATAGCGAAATACGATCCCAAATAAAACGGTATTGCCATGGCCATAGGGACCGGGATAAACCTCGAATACTTCTTGGGGACCAAGTCCCTAATCGCATTTATGACTATTGCAGCCGCGAAGAATCCATAGCAGAGAGTGAGGCAGTGTTTGGGTAGTGACGAAAATCCCTCCACTCCCAATATAGCCATGCTTCGGTAGATGCTGGCATAGGGGGCTGGATACGTGCTGGTCTTAAGACCAAGGTCCTTGAATGCCTTGTAGAACAGCCAGAAGACGGACGGAGATATGACACAGCCCATGGCAGTCCCATCACCTGGCTCAGAAACATGGACCGAGGGGAAGCTAGGGTCATATACCCAGTCTTGAAGTCCTGAGTTAGGTCAGAGGCGGTGGAGACGATGTTCATCATGACCCCACAAGCAGCAAGGCCAGCGAGGACCCCGCCATGGGACGCACCAGCCCATGCCCCAATCACAAAGATGGCAAGTTTCCCGTAGGTCGACGCGAGGGACCAGTCAGTGAGCCCGCATCCATACGCATTGCAAAAGGCCAAGATGGGGGCTGCAAGGTAGACGACCAATATGTGGTACCACTTGAGCTGGTGGAATATGTGAGGAAGAGATACGATGGAGATTACCGCGATCACGATGTAGCCCCCAATGGCGAAAATACTGGGGATTTGATCCTGGAGGAAGAGGCTTGTCCGACGTTGCTCATCAAAGGAGAGCTGAGGGGACTCGGGAGGAGAGCCGTTGCCAACTCTCGGAAGACTGTTTTTTGCCCTAAGTTGATGATACAAACCCAAAAGGGTCCGACTCAACACTTTACAGAAGTTATAGAGGCCGTCGCCAAGGATCATGGCTATGGATATGAATATCTATTCATGAAAAATGGCCTGTCAACAAAAAGGAGCATAGCAATAAAAATGAAGAGTCGAGCAAAGCCATTCTTCTGGAACTATTAACATTACCTTGTAACCTTGGATGCCGTGCATGTTGCCCGGATCTGGTTTAGCATACCAGTCGCCCTCTTTTTTCTCAATGAGAGGCCACATCAAGCCCCAAGACAGTATTCCCCCAAGAAGCAGTGATATGTTAATGATGTAGGGGCAGATCATTCCCACACCAACGTATGTTGCAGAAAAATCAAAGTAGAACCTGCATATTTGCCCAAAGAATCATCTAAAATAATTCCTCTGTTTAAATCAGGCCTAAAAAGAGAACAGAAATTTATTCTTCAGGTAATTTGAAACTGGCGTCTTACTTGTTCTCATAGGCTTTCAATCCCAAAGTTGGAAAGTTAACAAACCCACAGTAATCTGCAGCAGTGTAGAACCACTGGAAGAATGCCCAGAAGAAACTGAATGAAAAGAACTTCCCCAGTGCTCTCACTTGTTTCCTGCACGATCATGAGGAAGCACGCCCATCAGAACAGGCAAGATCAAATCACAACAGATCTAATTCACGCTACTAACTTAGCTAGCTTGGCTCCTTCGGGCGTGTGGAAACTGTTGATCAGATGAGCAGTTGCAGTGCCACTTGGATACGTCAATTTGAAATCGATGATCATGATCTGTGCAGAGAACATGTCTATGCAATGTTAATCATCACGTACATACAATGGTAAGAGCACGTGTCCTGCTCGCTAGAACCATCAAAATGTCATTACCTTCCTAAGAGGCACCACCGACAAGAGCCCCACAAAACTAACGATGAAGAGGAACCCAATAATCCAGCCCAATGATGGGTCCTTGTAGTCATTTGTACCGGGTCCGCTCTCCGCCTGGCTGGCGACTCGTCCGCTCATTGCAAACAAGTAGCTTCCAAAACCTCCTGCTCAATCGAGATTGGAAAAAAGAAAGAACGACACGGAGAATACTCAGGCAATTACCACAAGCAAGTACATATCAGTGAATATAAGAGCAATGCACGAGCAGCGACTCTGTCACGTCGCGAGAACCTAGTTTCCCATAAACATCGATTTGGTTAGGCAGATGAGCAAAATCGTAGTCTTTCGGCAAGATTACAATTGATCCGTGTAGGCGTGAAACTATAAACAAATAAAACAAACCGGCTGGCAAGGAGCCTTGTAAAGAAACTAGGATCAGGTCCACTCTGCAAACTCTCGCAAAGCACTCCTATGATATGATGTCAACGGTATAGTTTCAGCCGAACGAGATTCAGTCCAATTTCAACTCGGAATTTATCCTGGTCAAGCCAGCTATATAGTCCAACCGCAATTTTTATGAGACATGAAATGGATAAGAATGAAATGACAACAGTATAGTGATATCTACCGGACACATTAATCTTTACAAATCACTTATTCACAACGATAATTTTAGGACCATATAATCCTAATTCCAGAACCAGTAGTCGTAAAAAAAAAAATGTCCTTTCGTCATTCAATATAACTATACTGATTTGGCCCCCCCCAAAAAAAAAAGCATAAGAAAATTTTTCGAGAGTAATACAACATAAGCGTCTGCAATCGACATTTACTCAAAAATATTGCTTGAGAAAGAACAAAAATGGTCAAACAACCCACGATTAAGCAGAGAAAAAACAAGAGAAAAAATTGAAACAAAAATGAAAATTATAGACTCAATTCGGTATTTATTATGTAGAAAAAAAAAGGTTTTTTTATTGAGACATGCAAATGGAGCGAAGAAAAAAAGGGCAAAGCAACAAGAACCAAAATCTACTACACTAACGCACAGATCACAGAGTAGCTGAGACTGTCCCTCAGCAAACTCTCCAAGAACAGCAGATTCCCAGGCCACAAATCACACCAAAAACCAACCTTTCTTTCTCTAATCAAATAAGACAACATGATACAAGTCATAGAAAAAAAAAAATAGACAGAAAAATCATTTTTTTTAAGGCTAAGATGGGATTGAAGGGGCCGTTACCGCTAAAGGCGATCCCGGAGGAGGCGACGACACAGGTCTGAATCACGGTGTTCTCCTGCCTCGTGAAGGGGACCTGCAACATCCCGGACTTCTCCAGCACTTTGGTCCAGGTCTTGATGAAGAAGAAGCCCAGCAGCCCAGCGGACACGTTCAGGGACGGGATGATCCCGGTCGTCAGGTTCAGCTTCATCACGATGAAGCTGAACAGGACGCTGAGCACGAAGCTCACCGCGAAGGCCCTCACCGTCAGCTGCTGACTCCACGACGGCACCTCCTTGTTCTCGAACGCTTTCTCCACCGACACCATCGTCTCTACCTCTTCCTCTTCCTTTTCCTCTCTGTCCTTCTTGCCATGCCCACTCTCTGCTCCATCGTCTCTACCCATTCGTGATTTTTTCGGTTCTTCCACCAAAAAGTATTCTCTTTTCTGACGGAGGAGGGGGATCTGGATCTTGGGTTGTGAATCTCTTCAGGATGGTTTTTGCGGATGTGAATCTTTTTTTTTGTGGGTGGCTTTATAGCGTGACACTTGGGCTTAATAATTGCAGTTCTCTGTTTTTCGTTCAACACTCTCAGTAAGGACGTAATAGGGAAGAAATCTGCAACATGTCGTCGGCTTTTATGAATTCAAAGGCGTGATGTTGTATGAAATTGAATGGAAGCAAAAGGAGGACTGAGATCTGACGCTGGCTGTTTGTGGGCTGAGTCACGGTCATCCTCCTACTCACATTCTGATTGTGCCCTGTGATCTGTCCACCATTTGCGAGGTTTATCCCCTCTTAAATGCATTCCAACTTCTTCTTTTTTCCTTCTTTTGCTGTTTCCATTTCAGTGCATGCACGCTATACATCTGGTGGTTGATGAAAGCGCCACAGACATTTCTGGGAAAGCAAATGAAGTGCATCAGCAGACGAAATTCACAGAAACATTGTATCTACGTCTGCTTTCCGGAAGTAAATCGGTTCTCTTTAATTAGGAAAGACAAAAGGAAAAGCAATGAACGGCCCATAAACCGCGGCAGGACTGCAAACTCATGGCCATTGCATGCTGCGTAAGGTCTCCCTGTGTAGTGCTTCCCTTATGGTCCGTTTTGTAACTGAAAAGTCAGCTTAGCTATGCCCAAAAGAACACAAGAAGAAAATTCAAATTTTCATTTTTGTAAAAATAAAAAAGAATGAATGAACAAATAAATACCCGTTGATTTGGATCAACCCATCAATTCCGATATTACATGGCCTAATTCAATCGCCAATCCAGTCGTTAGACACAGTTTCATCTCATCTTGCTAGTCTGGCGATATCTTATCGCTTTTTAGTTTGCCTTAAACTAATTACAGTCGATTCAATGTTCATTCTCCTAGGCTGAAGCAAGCGTTAGAAATGATTGGACGGTCTTTTTTGTCGATTCCAAATCATGCTCGTTGAATTCCTCCGAATCAGGCCATGAATCTTAGTCCGAGATAGAGTTAAATTTTACTTTCACAGTTTACTGACCACCAACCAGTTCGATAATATGCCTCTTAGATGCAGACAAAAATAGCTCGCGATTTAGTTCAATCTAAAGATGCGTCAATGTATACTAATTATTTTCTTACGCACATTAATTCGATTCTGGTTATATTTCATTATCATTAAACCTAAATCTGAATGCATTTGTTCTGCTCTTCTCTTCTCTGTATTGGCATGTCTCCTTGCTGCGTTTCGATGATGGTCGCCGATGGGAGCCGGCACGAGCGGAAACGACGGTCCGAGTGTTTGATCACAAAGCTCGGTGGCACTGGTTTGTTCATCTCGTCCTCAATCCGAACGTGTCTCTGTTTTTGATGGTGTTTTGGGTGCTCTCCGTAGTATGAAGGAGACAGATGAAGGCATCAGGGCACCTAAGAAGACGGTGGAGAAGAACCAAAATAATAAAAGAAAAAAAAAAGAGATTTAAAAAGAAGAAGAAGAAGAAGAAGAATGGGTTAAAAAAAAAAAAAAAAAATATATATATATATATATATATATATATAAGATGGGCCTCGCCAAAGGGCCTGGCCTGAGTCCAAAAGATTTGAAAATGGATCTTTGATGGTGATTTCGGTGTTCTCCCCGAATCTGCGGACCGGGCATAAGGGCCTGGTCCGAGTCCCTTTTTCCAGAATATATAATAAATAAAACATAAAAAATGGAAAAATTAGTTGGAAAAATAGGCCTTGATTAGGTTGTTCGATTTTAGTATTATAATTATCTTAAAATTAGCTTGGTTTCATTTAGTTAGTGTACACATGGTTTAGGATTTTAGTGGGCACCTTTGATTTAGTTTAGTCTTAGAAGATTGAATTCTTCACCCAACTTATCTCAAGTTAAATTACTACACTTCCTGTTCAAAAAAAAATAAAAATTACTACACTTCACTATCTTATTCACTTTTCATTACTGTTCTTAATTTGTTTATTTGTTGGCGTGAATTATTCCTGCTTTTAGTTTTTCTAGGAAGTGTCTCAAGACATTATTAGGCATCTTTTGTTGCTTGTAAAATTAATTAAAATATCTATCTACATGTACGTATGTTCTCTTAAGAAGTATGTTTCCATATATGCTCTTCTCATGATGACATGTGTTATAAGGACGACGGCATTTTCCCACCTAAGATATCAAGAGTCAAGTCAACCAACCAACATAGCTGGCCTTGAAAGAATTCATCAAATGTGGACCATTATTGCAGTCATTTCCTATCTTCCTTAACTTAATTGACAAGGCTACGAATCAACTATTTAATTTGAGTAAACAAAATGTCAATTCAAGGCATCAATTTCAAATTAAACAGTGTCATAACATGGCAATTTATGTTGGTAAGATGAATGTGACCTGTCGAACCATAGAATGGTTTGTCTGATCACCGCCAAAAACAGCTTAAAAGCAATGCACGACTAAATAAAGACTTGGTCACTTGAATTAAATATCGCATTAACTGAGAAAAATTATTCAAAAAATAGTAAATGTATTTTATGATGGTCAATCAATTCTAAACATTTCAAAAACTTTACAATTAAGTCCTAAAACATTTATCGATTTGCCAAACATCTTTTTATAAATTACGATTTTAGTCATTCTGACTAATTTTGGTTAGACATAGTTAATGTAGATAATTTTAAAATTTTTCTAGAAAAATCTATTTTGAGATTTTTTTATTTTTTAAATTTTTTTATATTTTATTTCCTTTATTTTCTTTTTCTCCCTTTTTTTTCAAAGGGCCTGAGGGGCCGAGCCTCTAGCAAGGGCTTCGTAGCCCTTGCCCAAGGCCCAATGGGGTCACTTGCCACTGTCACTCACTCTTGGCCGGTGGTTGGTGACCTTGCCGACCCTCTATAAAAAGAAAATAATATAACACAATATAAAAAATTAATTGAATAAATCTAAAAAAATTTAAAAAATTTCCATGTTAGCGTTGATCATGCTGTGTGGGATGATTGGTGTTGACTACGTTGTCAAGTTAGCGATGTCCGATTAAAAGCAATTGAAATGACTAAAGTGATAATTTGTTAAAAGGTTTAAGATAAGTTTAACAAATTTATTAAAAGATTTTAGACTAAATTAATGCAATTAAAAGATTTATGAAAAATTAATAAAATTAAAATATTTATAATTGAATTGACCGAATAATTTTTTCCTGTCGACGGATATGCCTTGTGAAATAAGTTCCTTGATGGAAACGATACATTGCGTAGCCACGGGAATCTTTTGACGCATTGGTTGGTGAACTTCCCCTTACCATGAAGCATTTTTCCGTCCTCCGTTGTCAGCCGCGCGTCGCAAGCCAGAATTGGCGAAACCTCCATGGACACATAGCCATCCTTTCCGTCTGTCTGGGCATAAATGGGCGGAAAGAGTTCGCAGGCTTTCCGAGCACCATCGACAGCCGTTGCCCAGTATGCACTTTCTATGTCCTTCCCATCTTGTACCAGTTCTCTGGATCAACATCAATGCTCATGTCCGTAAGAGATAGCCTTCCCACATTTTTCACAGCGATATACTGCCTGACATCGTCTTACTGTCTGAGTTCCGAGCTTTCTCTTTTTCTTGGTTGGTTAAGTTTCGAGTTTAACCAGCGAATTATTTGGCTGCAAAGAGTGTTTATTTCCCGGGAAAGTGTCGCTTTTTGGGGACAGAAATCTAGCGCGAAGCCTAAGCTCCTTGCCTGGACTGCGAGAGATAGGCATCTGACGACAGCTTAGCTCTTTCATAAATCTGCATGCCAATGTTCATTCATAGATATAGAGGATCAAGCATACTCCAATATCAGTGGTTGATATGACATTTTCAAGCGAACACCAAAGTAGCTCGATTTGTATGTACACCTCACCACAGGATTAGTACTGACGCCTCTGATTTCGCTTGCAATCAATGGAGTTAAATCCATGACGGGTCGCTTCATGCTGTCGTACCAAGGGCTCTGGCCTTCCCGCTCATATTGATAATGCGGGTTCGTTTTCCTCTCTTGCTTCACCGCGCCGAACCATTAACCCTACATTGATATGGGAAACAACATCATTGAGTTTTCCAAATCTTCTTACCAGTGATAGTGAAAGCTTGAAAAGCTGGCACAATGCTAATAGGGTGACATTGGCAGCTACAGGGATTTGCAAAGACCGACCAAGTTCTATTCTGACATGTCCAATATAATTCATGGGGTCGTTGAAATCATTAGTGAAGGCACATGCCACGAGGATTTCCTAAGGCTGCATTACGACAATGCCCGGCGGAACCATGCCATGTGATTGTGAAAAAAGATCCTGAGGACATGACACCGATAAGAGGCAAGAGTGACATCCACATGAAGCCAACAAGAAGAGAATTACAACCCATGGTGATTCTGCAGATTGCAGACCAAGGTTCAAAAAGAGTCAGAGAACAAGTGCTTTTTGTTTTGGGTGGGAGATGGACAAAGAAGTTGCCATTTTAACGAGAGATAAGAAGGCACAGAGTAGAGAGTTCGGAATTGGCAGCTGTCGAGAGACATTAATTCATTGCTCGATTAAGATTAGGACCCTGCTGATTAATTCCTATGGGTGCTGCAATTCTGCCTTGTTCCCTTTGGGAATCTGAAAATGTCGAGAGAGACAAGAGTGCACGCAAGCAAAAATCTAAGTTTTTTTTTGGTCGGAAAAGAAACTTTATAGATAATCAAAGACCAGTACAGCCAGCTGCTAAAGCATCGGCACAGATGATGTCTACTAACTGAAAAGGAGGAAATACAGTCCAACTTTTAAAAGGAGAAGCCCGATTATGAGCCTTTGAAGCCCAATCTGCGGCGACATTTGCCTCTCGTCTACAGTGACAGAGAGTTAGGTTAGAGAAGAGGGACAACACCGCCGCAGCTGCTTCGAACAGAGATCGGACATCCCATGGGGGCTTCCTCCGGTGATTTAGAGTGTCAACTAAGACCAAACTATCTGATTCAAGGAGAAAGCGAGCATTAGCTAAGCCTTGGCGTATGAGATGCTGGAGTGTCAAAGTGAAAGCTTGGATTTCCGCCCCGTAAAGCCGAAGTCGCTGCAAAGTGCGAGAAAAGCCATCGTGAGTCGACCATTGTGATCGCGACGGATGCAAGCCATAGTACCCTCATTAGATCCCGGCTGATGTGATCCATCTATATTTACTTTCGGGGTACCCGGATCAGGCGGTTTCCAAAGGGTTTCCCCGAGATGTAGCGATCGGCCTTTACTGGTGAAGGAGAAGGCAACAAGACGATCGGCGTGATTTCCAGCAAGCGCTGCCTCGGCCACGCGAGAAGGCTGAAGCTGCTGGTTGCGGAAAATGAACCCATTACGAGCTCGCCAAATCTGCCACAACACAGATGCGAGGATCTCCAAACCAGGTGAGTTGTGTTTGCTTTGGACTTGCTCTGCAATCCATTTGTCTATTCTCTGTACTGCTGTGGGCGTGATATGTATATTCAAAAGGGGATGAGACCATCAGCCGTAACCCAGGGACATAGCAGAAAAATGTGTTCCAGAGTCTCGGGTGAATTCTGATTGCAAAGCATGCAAATAGGATTTGGAATAACATGTCTGTGATATAAATTTGCTCTGGTTGCTAGGGCATTCTGACAAATGGACCACATAAAGGTCCTAATTTTTGGGGGGGATTTCAAATGCCAGAGTTTTCGCCACAGCCAATTTGGATTCTGATAAGAGGTTGAGGTCGAATTAGAGGGCCGAGATACGGTTGATGCTTTGTAATAGTGTGATAAGCGCCTTAATCAGAAAGAGCCATCTGTGGTTGCTGTCCATATAAGTTGATCTTGAACACAATGGGGGCTGATAGGGAGGGATGTAATCTGGTCTCTTATCTGTTGATCAAAAAATGTTTCCAGTAGAGTGACATTCCAGGTACCAGAATTTTGATCAATAAGGTCGCTACGGATTGGGGTTCCTCGCGTAGCGATGGTCCTCCTAAAATACCCATGGGGAGCCACCGATCATGACGAATGTTGATTGATCGGCCATCACCAACCGACCAACGAATGTTGGGTAGTATGGCGTCACGTCCCGTTAAGAGACTTTGCCAGCCCCAAGATGGACGAGCTCCTCGTTCAAAGCATTATAAAATGATCTTGAGTGGAAGTAGATGCCCTTAAAAACCTTACTCCATAGCGAGGAATGGTTAGTAAACAGACGCCAAGCCTGTTTGCCCAACATGGCTTTATTAAAATTCAAGAGATCTCGAAATCCCAAACCGCCTTCTTCCTTTCGTTTTGTTAGGACTTCCCAACTCCGCCAATGGATGGCAGATCGGTTTTTATCTGTCTGCCACCAAAACCTGGCAATTCGTTTCTCAATCGATCTGCAAATAGAGAGTGGGAGCTTAAAAATGGACATGGCGTACTGAGGGATAGCCTGTACAACAGTTTTAAGAAGGATCTCCTTCCCCCCTTTTGATAATAATGATTCTTTCCACCCTTCCAACTTCTTATTTACTCTCCCCATTATCCAAGAGAACATATCTTTTTTTGAACGCCCCCAATCAGAAGGTATTCCCAAATATTTCCCAGACTGCTGCAAGATAGGAACACGTAATTCGCTGGCCATGTTATGCTGTAAACTAGCAGGACAAGATTTCCCGAAAAAAAGGCCAGATTTATTTCGATTAAGAGCTTGCCCTGTAGCTACACAGTACTGATGTAATATATTAGATAAATTCTCTCAGTATGGCGTCATGAGATGAGAAGACAAGGCTCAATGCTTGAGCTTATTAACGTACTTGATTAGACAAAGCAATAATTTGTGTGTAATAAATTATCAAGCAAGACGTGAGATAAAAGATATAAACCATAAAAACAGGCGAAATACCTAAAACGTGTATTTCCCCGGCTCTAAAATACCTTTTTTTGTACCAGATTCTACATGACTGTGACATTAGATGATTTAGACGATGTCGTCGGGGCATCAAGTCAAGTTTGGGAGCTTCAATGAACCGTAATTGGAGCGGGCCCGAGTAGGATAGACTTCTGATAAGTATAATCATGGATTTGACCTAGAACATGGATGCATGCGTTTGTCATCCGAATGCACTGGGTAACCTTTGAGTGGCGGTAGGTGTCGAAATCACGTAGGTAAGAAAAATGACCGGTGACTAAATTTTTTGGTAGGTAACTTGTTGATGATTTGCCTACACCTTACGAAAGTACAGAATTATTTTTTATAGTTTTTGGTGTAGCAATTTTTGTACTAATTTACCAACTTTCATTTTGCATAACTTACCGTTGTTTTTGAGTTTAATAACTCTTATATAAATACTAATTTAAATCAGAGTGATTTACCAATTTTTATCAAACTAAAAGTACCAATTAATTTTGAATTATTAACTCTCATTTACAAATTTTTTTTTTATTAAATTACTAATATTTTGTTGGGTTGATACTATTAAAAATTCCAGACTAATATCCCATCATACATTTAGCCTAAACTAATTGAAGTTCCAAACTAGTTTTTATTTGGTCAAGACCGTGAATCTCGCTAAAGATCATTGGATTGAGTGACCGGACCAACACGGGTAGATACTCCATCAAATTTTGAATTTAAATTCCAAAAAGGATAGGAAAAAATTGCTCCATAACATTCTGAAGCAGTCCTAATTTGACTTGGCAAGGGCATTGAGTAATCGCATGCGCGACAAAATGAACAGAACATCGCTCGTGTATCTGTCCTTTGCACATTTCACGCGAAGACTAGAGAGAAAGCTGATGAGTTGACGGACCTTTTCAACTGTTTATCATGTAAGGGGAACAAAAGAAAAAGGCAAGAGCCCTGATTGTTTTTCTCTAACTGGGCTTGAACATCTCGAAACAACATCAGCAAAGTCCTACATCAACTTTATACCATAAATTATATATAAATGACTATGCTTTATTCACTTCAATCCATAACCTGACTTTCTCGATTCTAAATTTCCATCCAAACTACAATGAGAAAATAAAGTAAAGTCGAACATCCATATAAACATCGTGTGCTACAATTCCCATAATCCCATCTTTTGCACTCCATTCAGGAGCCCAGGAAGGTGTCAACTCTGGCGTTCGTCGCCCTCGACAAGAACTTCATACAAATCGGCGGCTTCACGCCCACGAGGGCAAGTATGGAGCTCGGCAAAGTCCATATCCCGTCCCCGCAAATCAGTCCTGAGGCGACTGCTGGTCCAAATGCATCAGCCTTGGCCTTGTTGATCCTCTCCCACACATACAAAATCAGGCTCCCAACACACATGTCAATAGCAAAATACGATCCCAAGTAAAATGGTATCGCCATGGCCATTGGGAGTGGGATGAACTTGGAGTACTTCTTGGGGACTGCGTCCCTGATCGCGTTTATGACAATCGAGGCTGCAAAAAATCCATAGCAGAGAGAGAGGCAGTGCTTGGGCAGTGATGAAAATCCCTCCACTCCCAATATAGCCATGCTTCGGTAGACAGTGGCATAAGGGGCCGGGTATGCACTAGTAGGAAGACCTAGGTCCTTGAATGCCTTGTAGAACAGCCAGAAGACACATGGAGATATGACACATCCCATGGAGGTCCCGATCACCTGGCTAACAAACATGGACCGAGGGGAAGCTAGGGTTAGATAGCCAGTCTTAAAGTCCTGAGTTAGGTCAGAGGCGGTGGAGACGATGTTCATCATGACCCCACAAGCGGCAAGGCCGGCAAGGACCCCGCCGTGGGATGCACCAGCCCATGCCCCAATCACAAAAATGGCGAGTTTCCCATAGGTTGATGCGAGGGACCAGTCTGTGAGCCCACATCCATATGCATTGCAAAAGGCCAAGGTGGGGGCAGCAAGGTACATGACCAGTATGTAGTACCACTTGAGCTGGTGAAATATGTGAGGGAGAGAAATGATTGATATTATTGCGATTATGATGTAGCCTCCAATGGCAAAACTCGTGGGGATTTGGTCCTTGAGGAAGAGGCTCGTTCGGCGTTGGTCATCAAATGAGAGCTGAGGGGATTCGGGGGGAGAGCTGCTCGCGACCCTTGGAAGACTGTTTTTTCCCTTGAATTGATGATACATACCCAAGAGGGTCCCACTCAACACTTTACAGAAGTTGTAGAGGCCATCACCAAGGATCATGGCAATGGATATGAATACCTATTCATTAAAGATTGGTGTATCAACAAACAGGAGCATAGATATAAAGATAAAGAGTTGAGCCAAGCCACTCTTCTAGAACGATTAATATTACCTTGTAACCTTGAAGGCCATGCATGCTGCTTGGTTTCAGATCAGCAGAATACCAGTCGCCCTTTTTCTTCTCAATGAGAGGCCACATCAAGCCCCAAGACACTATTCCCCCAAGAAGCACCGATACGTTAATGATGTAGGGGCAGATCATCCCGACACCAACGTATGTTGCAGAAAAATCAAAGAAGAACCTGCATATTTGCCCAAAGAATCATCTAAAGAATTACTCTTTTTACATTAGGCCTAGCTGAAATACATTCCAAATAGAAAGAGAACAGAAATTTACTCTTCAGGTAATTTGAAACTGCATCTTACTTGTTCTCATAGGCTTTCAATCCCAAAGTTGGAAAGTTTACAAATCCACAGCCATCTGCAGCAGTGTAGAACCATTGAAAGAATCCCCACAAGAAACTGAATGAGAAGAATTTTCCCAGTGTTCTCACTTGTTTCCTGCACGATCATGAGAAAGCATGCCCATCAGAACAGGCAAGATCAAATTTCAGCACAAGTAATTCACGTTACTAACTTAGCTAGTTTGGCTCCTTCAGGTGTGTGGAAACTATTGATAAGATAAGCAGTCGCGGTGCCACTTGGATAAGTCAATTTAAAATCGACGATCATGATCTGCAAAGAGAAAATATGATTATGCAAGTTCATTACGTCCTCAGACCTGTAACAACTACTAAAGAAGAAATGAATGTGCCTTTTCTGCTCGTTAGAACCGTCAAATGCAATGCAATTACCTTCCTGAGAGGCACCACCGCCAAGAGCCCCAGAAAACTAACAATGAAGAGGAAGCCAATAATCCAGGGCAATGACAGTTTCTTGTAATCATTTGCACCAGGGTCGCTCCCCATCTGTTCAGCAATGCGATCGCTCATTCCAAACAAGTAGCTCCCAAAACCTCCTGCCCGATTTCATATTGGAAAGGAGAGAAAAGATCCCAGAGAATGTTCATTTAGCCATTACAATCAAGTACATATCAGTGAAAGTAAGAACAAAGCATGAGCACCAAAACCAACACTGTCATATTGTAAGAGATCACTCACACATAAACATGAATTTAGTTGGGCAGATGAACAAAATCGTGGTCTTTTGACAAGATTAGAAAAGATTAATGTAGGCTCAAAAACATTAAAAAAAAAAATAAACCGGCTGATGAAAGGAACCTTAGAAAGAAACGGGGATCAGGTCCACTATGCAAACTTTAGCAAAGCACTCCTACGGTATAATGTCAACGGTAAAGTTTCAGCTTAACAAGATTCAGTCCGATTTCTACTTGGAATTATCCTGGTGAAGCCGGCTATGGTCCAATCTCAGTTTTTATGAAACATGAAAGGGGTAAAAATGAAACTTCAACTGATATCAGCCAGACACATTAATCTCCACAGATCACAGACTAACTAATTCACAAATATTTTCAGAACTGCATACTCCCATTTCTGGGAACCAGAAGTCATTAAAAAAAAAAAAAAACCAGTCTTTCTTTCTTAATTCGATTCGATATAACCATACTGATTTGGCCCGACCAAAAAAAAAAGAAACAGATGCCAATATGCATAAGTCAATTTCCAAGAATTATACAACATAAGCGTCAACAGTATTGTTTGAGAAAGAACAAAAATGGTGAAAGAACCCACGATTAAGCAGATATAAGAATTACGAACGAGTTAGTTTTGTTTTCAAGAACCAAACAGAGAAAAGAGAAAAAAATTTGAAAATTATTGACTCAATTTGGTATTCATTATGTAGAAAAAAATTGGTTTTTATTAAGAAATACAAATGGAGCCAAGCCAAAAAAAAAGGGGGAAAGGAAAAACAGCAACAACCAAATCTACCACACTAATGCACTGATCACAGAGTAGCTGCGATTTTCCCTCAGCAAACTCTCCAAAAACAGCAGATTCCCAGGCCACAAATCATACCAAAACCAATCTTTCTTTCTCTAATCGAATGAGACAACGCGATGCAAGTCAAAGAAGACAGAAAAATCATTTTTTTACTGCTAAAATGGGATTGAGGGGGTCGTTACCGCTAAAGGCGATCCCGGAGGAGGCGACAACACAGGTCTGAATCACGGTGTTCTCTTGCCTCGTGAAGGGGACCTGCAACATCCCGGACTTCTCCAGCACTTTGGTCCATGTCTTGACGAAGAAGAAGCCCAGGAGCCCAGCGGACACGTTCAGGGACGGGATGATCCCAGTCGTCAGGTTCAGCTTCATCACGATGAAGCTGAACAGGACGCTGAGCACGAAGCTCACCACGAAGGCCCTCACCGTCAGTTGCTGCCTCCACGACGGCACCTCCTTGCCCTCGAACACCCTCTCCACCGACATCGTCGCCTCTTCTTCCTCTTCCTCGTTCTCCTTCTTGGCATGCTTCCTGTTCCTGGGCTGGCCCTCTGAGCCATGCCCACTCTCTACTCCATCGTCTCTCCCCATCTGTGAATTTTTCCGACTTTCCACCGAAAGCTCTCTCTTTTCTAACGGAGGAGGGGGATAGGAATCTTGGGTCGCGAAACGTATTAGGAGGGGCTCTATTGGTGTGAATCTTTTTCCCGTGGGTGGCTTTATAGCGTAAACCGGGCCAAATATTTTTAATTATCTTTCTTCCGCTCGGCACCTTTTCCAGTAAGGAAGGAAAAGGGGAGGGATGGGATCCGCTAAATGGAGGCCTTTTTGGTAATCTGATTGTGAACATGAAAGGCTTGACGTAATATGAAGGGAAACAAGAAGAGGATCCAAAGAGACGGGGGAAGAAAGAGAAAGACACCGGCCACAAGTCACGGTCAACCACCACCCCGTACGAAGTTGTCTCTTAGGATTCTGATTTTGACATGCGGTACACTCAGCCTTGTGAGGTCTCTGCCCACTTTTAAATGCGTTCACACTAACTTTTTTCTTCCTTTGCTGGCTTCACTTTCAGTTTGTGCGCACTGAAATGCGCGACAGACATTACGGGCACAGAAAACTACGAATCCACGCCTGCTTTCTGGATGGATTCGTTCGGTTCTCCTTAATCGGGTAAGGGAAAAGAAGAGCAATGACTGCTCCTTAAACTTTGGTGGTCTGTACAGCTCTTTGCTATGTAGACCGTGAACGGTCCCATGTGTAGTGTTCTGTATCTGAAAACTCAGCTCGACTATGCCCCAAAAGCATAACAAGAAAATGCGTCCCTCTTTAGAAAATTCAGATTCTCATGCCCACTTTTCTGCACACCCCAGATAATGCATATCACCAGAAAGGAATGCAATTAGACCCAAAAAAGGTATTTCTTGGTGCCAAATTAAACATTATCTCCTTTCCTTACTTATCATTTTGTGATGTATGATATGTTATTACGAATTCATCAAGAGGTGTCTTAAAGCAAAGTTTACACAACAAGAAAGAAACTTTCCACTGTGATTTAGCAGAATATGAGTTCCAATACATACCAATAATGCCACAAATCAAACTGATATTTTTCATGCGCATAGCAAATTGGGTAATGCGGATATGAATTCGGGCTGGCGCATATGGGACTGTTCACTTTTCGCAGCTCTCACGCGTGTGATCAAAGCGGTCATGGACAGCTCATGAATCCATTCCCACCAAGTTTACTGCTAGGAGATAAAGCAAGATGTGATCTCGCGGTGCAATTACAGCTATTGAGGTGCCAGGGAATCTCCAGAATCTTCGGCAATATTTATTTCACTTATCTTTTCGTCGAAGTTGAATATATTTATATCGCTTTCTTCATTAATCTTTTTTTTTTATTTTAAAAAAAAACAAATTGTGGCCAAGCTTACAAGGAGAAGAAACTGTTTCCAGAGATTCTTTAAATGGTTTTTCTTCCCTTCTTATCTCCAATAATGAGTGTTCACAATCACAAGCAGATGAGTCCAAAGATGGAGACAACAGCAAGGCTGAGGAAGCTACCTATTTAATAAAAGTGTTTTGCAATAAGAATAATCAATGACTTGAAGCATTCCTGATTTTAATTTTCTCGAAAAAGGTCTAAGACATTGATAGGCATCTTTTGTTGTTTGTCAAATCGATTTACAAATTAAAATATTTTATTTGTGGAGTTAGAAATCTTTATACAACAGACAAATCGATCATGGCATTTTCACAACTAAGAAAGTGGACCGGCTAAGACAGCTAGCCGTGAAAGCAATTCTAAATTGACTAAGGAGTGGATTTTCATGATATTTGGAGGCTTATTCTTGTCATTTCGTATCTTCCGTAAATTTTTTGACAAGGCTACAAATCAGCCATTCCATTGAAAAATTGAGAATAAAATGTCGTTTTCAAATTAAACAGTGTCATGCCTTGATATAAAGACAATATAGAGCACTCTCTTAGAAAATAATAGTCATATTGTATAACACCTTCAAGATTTCATACATGTATCGAATTCGAGTTTTTCTCAATATATTATTGCCCTTTTCTTGATATGCCAAATACATCACCCCTAAATTTGCTAGGCTGGATAGACGATATTCGAATACAACAAGACTAACAATGATCTTACTTAAGATATATGATTCGGCACCCTCTCAATAATGTCATTGATCTATTCATTGTATCATATATAAAATCACTGATTATTCATATATATTGTTTATCATTTCTAAAACACTGTCTATGCGTACTATGCACAATCAGTGGGAAAATTACTAAACAAATTCTAACTTTTTTATAATTGTATAAATTCAATTCATCCGGCCAAATTTGGCAACTTGGTGACTAAAGCAATCAAACGATTTTTTAATAATATTTTATTTTTTGAAAAAAAATTTTAATTAAATTTTTATTTTTTCTTTTCTTCTCTCTCTCTCCCCCTCCTTCTTCCTCTTGCTCTAGCGACCTGGTAAGGCTCACCAAATCCGATGAGAGCTCACCTCACTAGTGCTTGGGCAAGGGTTCACTTGCCATTGGTCGGCCACCTTAGTCTAGCAATCGGCTCTCCCCTCTTGTCAATCACCGAAGCAAAGAGGAAGAAGGAGGGAGGAGCAAAAAAAAGAAGAAAAATCAAAAATAAAATATTATTAAAAATCTTCTAATGTGCCAGCTAACCAAATTTGGTTGAATGGATTAATTAGCACAATTGAAAATAATTTGCAATTGAAAAAAAAAAATAAATAAATAAAAGATTTAGAATTGAATCGAAAAAATTACAATAATTTAAGATTTTTTAGGTAATTTTCCTCATGACCGGTACATCAAAAAAGAAAATCATTCACTTGTTAATATATGATCAATAAATATGCAATGATAAATAATCATATACATGTGCACGCGCATGTAGTATGTCTTTGACTTTATGGTGATATTTTGGGCCCGGATTTCAAAAAGAGTGGAAAGAGGATCATATGAACGTGGTTAAGATAAGATGGTCCCACCTTTGTACCAATATATGAAGTGGAAGCATGCGATGATGATACTGATGATAGGGACGCTAATGCCTTCGTAAAAATTCCAAAAATCAAATCAGCAGAGGGACCACCCCCAAAAGAAAAAAGGATCCATCAATCGTGCCTGAGACTGTGCATCCACATTCCTAACCGCGACGGTTTTCGCTAGGGTCAAATTTTGATAATACTTTATAAAATCAATCTCATCGTGAATGGTACAGCATCGTCATTTGTGGAATTTTCATCACGAGCACATCAATTTTCCATAATAACAATTGATTGATGATGTTGCAAAGTGATTATCGAGAAAGAGTGAAGCGTCACATGATTTGCTCCATAAATGTTTTATTTTTCCTATTTTGGTTAAAAATTATGGATGCGAACTTGTCTACTCACATCACCATCCCATTTAGAAATAAAAACGCCGAATTGACGTTACTCTATGAACATGGCAATGCTCGAGTCGCCCGAATGACCAATTCCGACTGGACCCGGAAATAGCGGGACTGTCAGCTGTAGCCTACTACAGAATGGTTGACTCTTCTTTTCCAGGCAGCATAATTGACTTCCAAATTGCTGTTTTTAGTCAATTTTTCCATTCAAGTGGGCCAGTGGAAGAGTGAGGCAAATTGCTATTTTTAGTCAATTTTTCCATTCAAAGTGGGCCTGTGGAAGAGTGAGGCCGAGTTGACTTGAAGAATGCATGACTTATTATTTTTTTTTTTATGCATTTTACTAGATCATTTGCAAGAGCTAAACCCATCACTAGAAAGGGCATAAGGAATTTACAAAGATTTCTTCTTCTTTTTTTAATTCCTAATAAATTATATGTGAAGATTCGATGGCATGTTTTGCAGCTTTTCTTTTAAGAGGAATGTTAGCTATCGACTTTTCCTTTATCATAAAAATTTAAACCCCTTACGTGTTTTAGATACGTGCGATATTATTGGAGGATCACCCTATCCATACTATTAAGAAAAGAGTACACTAGCATGCATACGCAGCAAAATGAAAAGGTTTTTTATTTTTATTTTTTATGAGAGAGAAGATGAAGAATGAATTATTTTTCCAAGAATATGCTCGGGCTCGCTTTAGGACAAACAACAGCATATCCTTATATTGGTAAGCTACAAATATTAATGCTCAAAATAAGTAAGGTGTTTGCCGAATGTTCGTTCCAGAGCTAAGGTCAATGTAGTCGCTAGATCCATTCACGAGTGGCCGGCTTAAGCGGCATGAACCAAACACTCCCATTAAAGTCGCAGCACCATGGGAGCATCGGCTTATGATACTATCTTTAGACAGAGATTAGGAGACAGTGCACTTCTCAGCACGGCTGCAATTCAGCCACGATACACAACACGATTGCCAAACACTAAAGCATGTTCTCGGCGGGTCTATTCAGGACTAGACAGACACCATTCCAACTCTCAACTACGCCTAATCTTATCAGCAGAGGGAAGTTCAGCTGTAAGGAATTGACTGAGCAAGATCCTCGAAACATTCTGGTGTGCAGTCGTGCTGTCTTTTTGGAAGAACGGCTGAGGATAGTGTCTTCGGAGGAGATATGAAACATCGCAGGTCGGCTTGACCTTCGGAATAGTTTCGGCTCGTTTTGACTCGACGTATGGATGGCGATGATGCCACGAAGTTCTGCTTTTGTTCCTTCTCTATAGACCAAGAGAACCATAGAATGAAAATTTGCAAGGAGTGGGGATTAGCCTAACTTGGGTCGCTTTCTTGATTTTTGCATTCTTTTTATCAAGAGGTAATTACGAATTTTTTTAGGACTTTTTTTATGTTAAAAATAATTATGATATTTATATTAATTATCCGCATCTTATACGTATATTGCACATATATCTTTTTTATTGTACATATCTTGATTAAGATATTATCTTAGAATAGTTATTTAATAAAGCCTATAAATAGACTGATGTATCATTCATTAATATATATTTCAAATTATATAAAAACTCCCTAATTTTATTTTCCACATTATTCTTATTTTGAGCCATTCAACTTGATCAATCCTACAAAATTCAATAGACATTACATGAGATTCGTCAAATTCGCCAATCTAAATACATTACAAGTTGTGTAATTCACTGATCTGGGACATTTGATTAATCATGCCACATTGCAATTATTGCGGTAATATGACAAAGGGACGAACGTGTGCTGGTTTGGGAGAAAAATTGAAGCTTCAAAGAAATTTTCCATGTATCCAAAATTGTAGGAACTCAAATTTGAGCGAGATTCTACAGTGAAAAATCTTTCTACGAGTAACCCTCGGATCACGCAGTTCTAGAAAGTCCTTTTTCCCGAGTCGATTGATGGAGACAATGTTTAGTAAGTCCTTTTTCCCAAGTCAATTGATGGAGACAATGTTGATAGATGATATAGTCACTATCTTCACGCTGGCTGCATTATTCTTGCATTCAAATCGCCCACTTTTGGGTGCGATGAAAAATTGGATTTAACTCGAGCGTGTCAAATTAAATTTGAGGACAACATGAGAAATCACGCTTTACTTTATTGTTTGTGTACAAAAAATCAAATATCAATGACAATTGAGGAGTCAATTATTAGAGGTGGCAACAATATGGGTCGGCCTTAAACACAGTTCATGGGTTATTGCATTTGCCTGAAGTTGAGCCAGGCACGGCCATCAATGTTGGCGAGAGCAAAATCACTATTTAGCTGTATATATTAAAATGATCTGTTTTGGACCTGAGCATGTCCTTAAAAGGCTCTGACATCCTGGAAAGATAGGATAGTCCCCGGGATCCAGGGGACGAAAAAGATTCCGGCCCCATTGGCTGACCCGGCCACATCTCCCTTTATGGGAAGATAGGGCAGCCACGGCTGAACCCCGTGAAGCCTTCCCCAGGGTTGCCTGGGCGTGGTGATCACGGCATGTCAACCCATGAGAGCTGGCCAAGTGTGTCAGTCCAAAGGGAATATAAAGGGGTTCAGGCCAAAAACTTACATAGAAAATCCCGAGCAGCCTATATCGGGTCCTGAGCTTGCATAATTATAACCTACGCATATTATAAGTTTGATAACGATTTCACATATATTTCCACCAAAAGAAGTCAATCAAGGCAAATCAACCTCGTGCCTTTAGCTTTCCCAAGGCGACTTCTGGAAACGGAGTGCATTTTCAAAATTCACCTATGGAAACAAACAATCGCTATGCAGAATTATCTATGAGCAGAGTGCTGAATTTTTGACATGTATTTGAATCAAAGTCTAAGAACTGATTTGACATCAAGATAGTGCCGCTTATACTCCATTGGTCTGGAAAAAAAAAAAGACTTTCTTTCGGCAAGGGAAAATAAATGTACACTTTTCTTTCGGCAAGGGGAGAAGAATGTACATCCAAGCTATGTACAGAAATGGTGAAACCTATACACTCAGAGAAAGCGAGAAAATAACAACAATGACTAAGAAAGTTGAAAAAAAGAAGTGTAAATTGTACCCTTTGCATTATTTTCTTTTGTTCAGGTGAGCTCCTAGCTGAATTTCCCGAGTTCACATCTTCAATGAAGATCGCAACATCTAGGTAGTTCACTAGCGTCTTCCGGACACGAAAAACTTGTAATCAGGTTGTCGATTCACCATGCTACAGTCTCCTTTAGTGACAGCACCTGTGGCCATCAGCGAAGCTACCTCCTCGAGCGTCCTCAACTGCTCCTTTAGGATCTTAGGCAGATCTAAGCTCGAGACTTCCTTTATCTGGCTTAGTGCAGAGGGCTTCAACAGGAACCAGCACTCATTCTGTTCATATAAATGAAGATCGAACGAAGGTTGCAAGGTATGTGGCATTGCGCAACATGCTTGAAGCAAAGATCTAAGTTTCATCTTTCATGGGATCATCATTTGCCCAATAGTCCTTGTCCTCGTTGTTAGCCAATGTTCCTGTCCTTCTATTTCTTTTAGCAGGACATATTTGCATAGTTAAAATGTAATGGTCATATCCCAATATAAGTAACGTTAGCTCCATACAGAATTGACGAGGAGAGACTTCTGTATATCCCCCTGAACATGAATAAGTAGATGCCTAATTCAGCGCATCCACGCATGCTTCTGAACAAACACTGGGTTAAGCTATGACAAATGGATATTACATTTTGTACGGTTGGTATTGTCTTAAAAGCTATCCATTATGATTTTCTTGTTAAATGAGAAAGCGTTGTCAAAGCATCACATCCACACATGATTGGAAACCAAAGCAAGCAGGGGAATATATTTGTTATGTTCCCTGGCAACTGTAACTCTGCAGACCCACTACGGGAGATACTATACAAGGGTTCATATTGACAGAATCAAAAGTGGCTTCTGTACGAACCAAATTCCCGAGCGAGTGGTACGTCAGAAATGCTGCACGAAAATTATCATCAGGAATCCTGTAGATGGGATTCCACGCGACTGGGTATCTGAAATGGCAAAGAATATAAGCAGGCTTTAATGAATGCGCCACAGACATTAACGGGCAACCAAATGAAAATGATCGACAGAAACGTTGAATCTACGCCTGCTTTCCGGATAGATTCGCTCGGTTCTCCTTAACTGGGAAGGAAAAAAGAAAAGCAATGAATGCTCCTTAAACTTTGGTGGGCTGTACAACTCTTTGCCATGAATTGCGTTAATGGTCTCCGTGTTAGTGTTTTGTAACTGAAAGCTCAGTTCTGCCCCAAAAGCATAACAAGAAAATGGGTCCCTCTTTAGAAAATTCAGATTCTCATGCCCATTTTTCTGCACACCCCAGAAAATGCATATCACCATAAAGGAATGCAATTAGACAAAAAAGGCATTTTTTGGTGCCAAATTAAACATTATGTCCTTTCTTTACTTATGATTTTTTGATGTAGAACATATTAATCTACCAATTCATCAAGAGGCGTCTTAAGGCAAAGGTTACACAGCAAGAAAGAAACCTTCCACTGTGATTAAGCAGAATATCAGTTCTAATACATACCAATGCAAAATCGAACTGATATTCTTCATGTTTATAGCAAATTTGGTATTGCGGATATGAATTTGGGATGTCACATATGGGACTGTTCACTTTTCGCAGCTCTCATGCGTGTAATCAAAGCGGTCATGGACAGCTCATGAATCCATTCTCACCAAGTTGACTGCTAGGAGATAAAGCAAGATGTGATCTTACAGTGCAATTACGGCTGTAGAGGGGCCAGGGAATCTCGAGAATCTTGTGCAATATTTATTTCACTTATCTTTTCGTCAAAGTTTAATATATTTATTTCGCTTTCTTCATAAATCTTTTTTTTTCCCTTTTGGCGGCAAAGCTTGCAAGCAGAAGAAACTGTTTCCAGAGATTATTTAAATGGTTTTTCTTCTCTTCTTATCTCCATTAATCAGTATTCCAAATCACAATCAAATGAGTCCAAAGACGGCAATAGCAGAAAGGCTTAGGAAGCTACCTATTTGATAAAAGAGTTTTGCAATAAGAATAGTCAATGGCTTGAAGCATTTCTGCTTTTAGTTTTCTAGAAAAAGGTCTCAAGACATCGTTAGGCATCTTTTGTTGTTTGTAAAATCGATTTAAAGGTTAAAATATTTTATTTATGGAGTTGGGAATCTTGCTACACCAGACAAATCGATCATGGCATTGTCACACCTAAGAATTCAAGTGTGAAGTGGATTAGCTAAGATAGCTAGCCGTGAAAGGATTTCTAAAATAGACTAATGAGTGGATTGTCATGGAACTTAGAGGATTATTATTGTCATTTCGTACCTTCCTTGACTTATTTGATAAGATTACAAATCAACTATTTCAACGACTATAAATGAATAAAATGTCGTTTTCGAATCCTTGACTTATTTGATAAGGTTACAAATCAACTATTTCAACAACTATAAGTGAATAAAATGTCGTTTTCAAATCAAATAGTGTCTTGCCTTGGTATAAGAAGACAATATAGAGCACTATCTTAGAAAATAACAGTGATATTATATAACGTCTTGAAGATATCGTCTAGCATTGACCGGGTTCATGTTTTTTGCAATGAAGTATCGACTTGTTCTCGACGTGCCATATACGTTGCCCCTAATTGTGCTTGGTCCGAACTGATGATATTCAAATACAAGGAGACTAAAAATTATCTTATTAAAGATATATGTTTTAACACCCTTTCAATAACGTTATTGATCTATCTATTATATCATTCATAAAATCATTGTGTACGATTACCATCTATTTGTAATATGCACCATCGGTACATTAAAAAGGAAAATTATTCATTTGTTAAACATGACTGATAAATATTTAAAGAGCATTGGTCAAAAATCATATATATATATATATAAATAAATTTGTGTGCATAATATCTCTTTGATTTTATGGTGATATTTTTGGGCCCAAATTTCAAAAGCTTGTGAAAAAAATGATCATGTGAACGTAATTAAGATATCAACGCGAGGAGGAAGATAAGATGATCCCCCTTTCGTGCTGATAAGAAGTGGAAGCATGCGGTGATGATAGGGACTTTAATGCCTTTGTCAATATTCAAAAATCACATCGTTGTAACTTATGAAATTCTCATCATGAGGGTATTGATTTTCCATAATAGCAATCAATTTATGACATCGCAAAATGGTCGTCGAGAAAGGGTCGACCGCCACGTGATGTGCTCAATAAGTATTTTATTTTATTTTCTTATTTTGATTGAAATTATGGGTGTGAACTTATCTGTCCACATCACCATCCCATTACGTAACAGAAACGTGGGATTGACGTTACTCCATGAACATTACAATGCTCGAGTCGCCCGAAGGACCCGGTTCCGATTGGACCCGGAATTAGGGGGACGGTCACCTATTGCTTACTACAGAATGGTGGACTCTTCTTTTCCAAACAGCATAGTTGAATTTCAATTCGCTATTTTTAGTCAAATTTTTCTATTCACGTGGGCCTGTGGAAGAGTGAGGCCGAGTTGACTTGAAGATTGCGATGAGGTTTTCACTTTTATTATGCATTTTACTAGATTATCTGAAAGAGCCATTACCCATCACTAGAAAGGGCATAAGGAATTTATAATAATAAAAAAAAAATTCTTCTTCTTTTTTCCTGTTAAATTAAATGTGAAAAGATTCGATGGCATGGTCTGCGGCTTTTGTTTGAGAAGAACGATGGTTATTGACTTTCATTTTAAATATGTATACGAGCATGCATGCATGACGAATGAAAAGAAACTTTTTTTTAGAAAGAGAAGATGAAGAATGGATTGTTTTATATGCTTGGGCTCGCTTTAGCCCTTATATTTGGTGAGCTACAAATATCAACACTCGAAATAAGTAAGGTGTAATCGAATATTCGTTCCAAAGCCGAGGTCAATGAAGTCGCTAAATCCATTTCATGGTGGCCGGCTTAAGCGTCATGAACCAGACACTCCGGTGACAGCCGCAGCACCATGGGAGCATCGACTCACGATAATTTTTTGCTGCTGCTCCATCGGCTTCTGCTTTCGAGATGCTTCGGCTTTAGACATAAATAAGGGGACAGAGCACTTCTCACCACGGCTCCAGTTCAGCCACGATACCCACATTGACTTTGCTAAACGCTAAAGCATATTCTCAATAGGGGTGAGCATGATCCGGGTTGGGTTGGTCCACCCCCTAACTCTACGATCAACCATTTGATTCTCAATTTTTGAGACCAATGACCAACCCTATTGAGCTTGAGATCGAGAACCCGACCGACTCAATGGGTTTGGTTCGGTTCCAAGGTTAAACCAACACCAATCGATAATTTTTTATTTCATTTTTTTATTTCTTAAAAAAGCGATTGAAGACCGAATTGACCAATGGGTTTAATCTAGTTCCAGGATCGACCCGGAACCAACCAATAATTTTTTATTTCATTTTTTGTACTTCTTGAAAGGGCAACCGAGGACAGGACCGACCCAATGGGTTCAATGACGAGCGAGGTCAACTAAGAAAAGCAAGTAGTGAGAGTCGAGTAGGGTGAGGGTCAAGTGGGGCTAGCATCAAACAAAGTGAGCATTGAGTGTCGAGCGGGGAGCAACAAGCTAAGCGAGCATC
Organism: Eucalyptus sideroxylon; assembly: GCA_014182405.2. Taxonomy (NCBI): domain Eukaryota; kingdom Viridiplantae; phylum Streptophyta; class Magnoliopsida; order Myrtales; family Myrtaceae; genus Eucalyptus; species Eucalyptus sideroxylon. The sequence goes on from CM024555.2 coordinate 26,584,541, forward strand.
GAGCGGTGAGCGGCACGAGTGACCTAAAACAAGTGAGGTGAGTGTCAAGTGGCAAGCGGAGAAGTTATTTATTTTGATTTTGGCAAATTGAAAATTAAGAGAACAAATAAGACAAAAGAGAACACGTACTAGAGGATGATGCCAAATGAGTTGTTTATGCCATTTTGAACGCCGTGAGAATTCCTCATAAAAACATTTTCCTCTCTCATAAATGACTATTGACGCTATAAAAGACATTAAAAATCTAAGTTATTAAAAATAATGTAAAGTTACTTGAATTCCTCACTAAAGAATTGTTTAATATTGTTGAAGCCATTTATTTAAAGGTTTTTTCTATATAAAATAATTATAAATAATATAACAATACCGGTTCAGGAATCTTAGGACCAAGGATAGACCCAGTCTCCTTAGGAACCGAACCAGAATCGGCAGGATTGGGCCAGTTCAGGTTGACCCTGAATCGATGCTCACCCCTAATTCTTGGGGTCTCCTTTCACTAGAAAGACATTATTCCAACTCTCAACTATGCCTAGCCTGATCAGCAGTAAGGAATTGACTGAGCAAGATCCTCCGAACTTTCTGGTGCACTTGTGCTGTCCTTTTGGGAGAATGGCTGAGGAGGGTGTGTCGGAGGAGATATGAAATATCGCAGGTCGGCCTGACCTTTCGGAATAGTTTCGGCTCGTTTTGGCTGAACATAGCATGGATGGCGATGATGCCACGAAGTTCTGCTTTTTGTACTTATTTATAGACCAAGAGAACCATAAAATGAAAATTTGCAAGCAGTGGGAATTAGCCTAACTTGGGTCACTTTCTTGATTTTTGCACGCTTTTCACCGAGAGATAATTACGAATCTCTTTAGGATATTTTTCCATGTTAAAAATGTCTATGATATCTCTCAATATTATATGTATATCGCACGTATATCTCCCTTTAATTGTATTTATCTTGATTAAGATATTATCTTATAATAGTTATTCAATAAAGTTCGTAAATGGAATGATATATCCTTTATTAATATATATCTAATTATATAGAAATTCCCTAATTTTAATTTCCATCTTATTCTTATCTCTAGCCATAGCCATTCAACTCAGTCAATTTTGAAATGTGATAGACATCACACGAGATTCGCCAGATTCACTGATCTAAATGTATTACAGGTAGCACAATTCACCGATCTAAGGCACTTGAATGATCATGCCGCATTTCAATTAATGCAGTAATGTGATTAAGGGTGGGCGTGTAACGGTTCGGGAGAAAAATTGAAGCTTCGACGAGATTTCCATCTATCCCAAATTGTAAGAACTCAAATTTGAGCGAGATTCTGCGGTGAAGAATCTCCCTACGAGTAGCTCGCCAATCACGCAGTTCCAGGAAGTCTTTTTTCCCAAGTCAACTGATGGAGACAATGTTGACAGATGATAAAGTCACCATCTTCACCTTGGCTGCATTATTGTCGCATTAAAATCGTCCACTTCTGGGGGCAATAACAAAATTGGATTAACTCGAGCGTGTCAAATTAAATTAAGGACGACAAAATGAGAAATCGTGCTTTACTTCACTTTTTGTGTACGGAAAATTGAATATCAATCGCAATCAGGGGGTCGATTATTAGAGGTGATCATGGCGGGTGGTCCGCGAGACTTGCCTAGGTGTGTTAGTCCCGAAGGGAATATAAATGGGTTCGGGTTACACGGAAAAATCCGACCAGCCCTTATCCGGCCCTGAGCCTAGATAATTATAACCAGCACATATTATAATTCAGGTGGAAGTTTGATAACGATTTCACATTTATTTTCACATTTATTTTCACCAAAAGAAGTCGATCAAGGTAAATCAACCTTGTGCCTTCCAACTTTCGCAAGGCGGCTTCTGGAAACGGATCTGGAAGCAGAGTGCAATTTCAAAACTCACCTATGGACATAAACAATCAGTATGCAGCACATCCATGAGCAGAGTGACGAATTCTTGACATGTATTTGAATCAAAGTCTAAGAACTGATTTGACTTCAGGATAGTGCCACTTACACTCCATTAGTAAAAAAAAAGGACTCTGGGTTTCTTTCGGCAAGGGGAAAAGAATGTACATCGATGCTATGTACAGAAATGGTGAAATCTATTCAGTCAAAGAAAGCGAGAAAAATAACAACGATGACTAAGAAAGTTGAAAAAAAGAAGAAGTGTAATCTGTACCCTTCGCGTTATTTTCTTTTGGCCGGGTGAGCTACTAACTGAATTTCCTGAGTTCATGTCTACGATGAAGACTGCAACGCCTAGGTAGCTCACTAGCGTCTTCTGGACACGAAAAACTCGTAATCAGGTTGTCGATTCACCGTGCTACGATCTCCTTTAGTGACAGCACCTGTGGCCATCAGCGAAGCTACCTCCTCGAGTGTCCTCAACCGCTCCTTCAGGATCTTCGGTGGATCTAAGCTTAAGACTTCCTTTCTCTGGCTTACTGCAGAGGGCTTCAACTGGAACCAGCACTCACTCTGTTCATATAAATGAAGATCGAATGAAGGTTATGAGGAATGTGGCTTTGCGCAACATGCTTGAAGCAAGATCTAAATTTCATCTTTCATGGGATCATCATTTGCCCAATAGTTCTTGTCTCGTTGTTAGACCAATGCTGCTATCCGTCTGTTTCTTTTAGCAGGATATGTATGCATAGTTAAAACTTAATGGTCAAAACCCAATATAAGTACTGTTAGCTCCATACAGAATCGACAAGGATAGACTTCAGTACACCCCCCTGAACACGAATAAGTAGATGCCTAATTCAGCACATCCATGCGTGCTTCTGCACAAACACTGGGTTAAGCTACGACAAATGGAGATTACATTTTGTACAGATGGTATTGTCTTAAAAGCTATCCATTATGATTTTCTTGTTAAATCAGAAAGCGTTGTCAAAGCATCACATCCACGCATGATTGGAAACCAAAGCAAGCAGGGGAATATATTTGTTATGTTACCTGGCAATTGTAACTCTGCAGACCCACTACGGGAGATACTATACAAGGGTTCATATTGACAGAATCAAAAGTGGCTTCTCTACGAACCAAATTCCCGAGCAGTGGTACGTTAGAAACGCTGCACGGAAATTACCATCAGGAATCCTGTAGATGGGATACCATGCGACTGAGTACCTGAAATGGCAAAGGATATAAGCAGGCTTTAATCATGACAATGTTGAATTTTATTGAAACTAAAGCTCGGCTCACAAAAAGAGTTAAAACTCTGAGACAAGGTTTGATTCAATAGATACAAACCATGATCTTGGGTCCAAATCACATAGATTTGCAGAGTTTAATTTTGAAGGATCTCCATAAATTCTGGAACGAGATGGCCCACAACCGCCAACAAGCTCTTGGATCCTGAAATGAACATCTAAACATCACCATTTTGCAGTAAAGAAGGCCAACCAATTGCTAGTTATGAAATAAGCCAAGAAAGTAAGAACCCAAGGCATAAAACTTCACAAAAATGTGGCATGCAGTATTTCGATTTTCCTGCTTGCAGTTTTTGCAGTCAATATTTCAGGTTCAATCGCTCCAAAGAGAATAGAGCAGCATATGACCAGTAGACCTGATACTTTTATAACAAATAAATCTAATTTCCTTGAAGAGTAAATATAGTACTACTTTGATCCCAATTATCCTGTCAGACATCAAGAAGTTCTCTTCATACTAAAATCATAATTAGTCCGTCTGAGTACATGGATAAAGCCAACAAACTTCACCTGTTTGTGAGGAAAAGGAAAGAAAAAAAAGAACAAAAAGTAGGCAAAAATGAAACTAATATGCATCTATCAATCTATCATATTGGACAATGTTTGCAAGAATCATAGCGTTTATAGTTGACCAAAAGCAACAAGACAACATTATTTGAAGTCCCAATGGTAGGTTCACGAGAAAAGAAGACTCAATAACTAATTCTAATAAAAGAACAAGCAATAAGTTAAAAACAGCTTTATCTACGAATTCATGGTCTGTATGATCTTCCAACCAATGACTTCTGCCTTACCATGGTGTTACCCTACCACTGAGTTAAAAGGGCCCATTTGATCAAATACTTGAAAGGATAATTTAAAGGCATAGCCCAGCTAACTAAATGAACTTACTTGTCATATAAAGGCTGCCTCTGCTGAGGTTGCTCCACCTCAAAATACTCAAAAAGCAGTTCTAAATCCTTAAACTGCTCATTGTCAGTAGGACTGGACATGTTATTTCCAGAAGAAGGTGAAAATTGACAAGATTTTTCAGGTCTTTCATTAACCTCCAACTCAAATCCGGGAACCCCATCTATGCTGCAGGTTGATCTGCTGCTGCATTTCTTGAACAGCTGGACAGCTGACAAATAAGGAACAAAGTAGGCACGAAACGAAAAACGATCAACACCTACTCTATTTGAGTTAATGTAATCTTCACCCCTAACTTCCAACCCATAACTGGTATGTTTCTTGTACCACTGCCACAGGCATTCCAGAGATACATTGGGTCTCTCATGTTGGCAGAGTAACGAGCCAACAACCCAGTCTCTTGGGCAAGTCTTACAACCAACCATATCCTGTGATTTGCAAAGAACTGGAGAAGTAAAATGTAGCAGCCTCTCAAACTCTGCAATGGGTCCACCAGTTACAAGATGAACAGCTTCTGAGGCCAACTGTATCCTATATGCTTCTTGTATAGCCCTCATTAACTTGTCTAGATGAATTTGAACCACAGAGCTTTTCTGATTTTCTGATTCATCCCTTGAGAAGCTACAAGGCACAAGCTTGCGGTTCTGCTCTTTAAGCATGCATGATTTCTCATTTCTCAAGGGCTCAACCTGACTTTCATCATCACAGGGTGGATAATTCTCCATTTTAGACTCCTCGAACCTGCACGCAACTCCTGTTTCAATATCATTTTCATCATTTAAGCCTATTTTATCTTTGGGATGTAGTAAAGTCGTGTCCTCAACAGTTGCATCATAAGAACGTCCCAGACAACTGTCCGATCTGATGTGGTCTGTTGACAGAGAATTCTTCATGCGAACAGGCACCCATTTCTGTGTAAGAGATCCAGAGCTACACTTCTGCTTACTACAGTCAGCTACAGAAACTTGTCTTCCTAGCAGAGAAATTTCATCAGCTAAAAGATGGGGAGCTGATGCTGAAGATTGAAGCTCAGAATGATTGACATGGTTAGACTGAGTGCAATATACTGGTAATGAATTATCCTCATCTTTTGCATCTTCATTGTCCAGAATAGAAGCATCACCGTAAACGGTCTTTGGCAGTTTCTGAGAGACAAATTTCGATTCAGTCTCCCCTTCATTTTGATTCACTTGAGATGGCATTGAAGTATTGTTCATACATGGCCGGATCTTTGTCGAAGCACTTGATTTTTCAAGCTTGGCCTTGTTAGTGAAAGATCCCTTCCTAGAATGGTCATCAGATTCGATTTTGGAATCTAAAAAGCCTGTTCGTTTCAATTTACGCAAAAATTGAGGATGTGACTGCTGCTTACTTTCATTTCTAAATTCCATATTCCCCTCAGCAACTTTGCCATTTTGTTTAAGCGATGGAGCCTTTCTCCAGGACATGTCGATTTTTGACTCGGTAGAGCATAACTTCTTTGTGTCGTTGACACACTCATGGTCATGTTTCTGCTGTACCTTCTGCCAAACAGGATAATTATTACCTTTTCCAGCTTGTTGATGTGAATTCCCAACACTTCCCATTTTACTGGCACTCGAACTGTTAAATTCTAATTTATTCACCCTATTATCACAGCAAGGCGCAACCAGTGGCATAATGATGCTGCTATCCAAATTCTCTTGTCTTGTCTCTTTGCAACGATCACGAGAATCTCCTGCATCATTTATCAAGTCACCGTCAGAGGAGTATTCCTTTCTGGAGCTCAATGCTGGAAAATCTCCATCACACTTGCTTGCTGCTTATTTCATTGGAATCAATCACATGGACTTGAACCCTCACATGTTCATTTGAAATGATCAAAGGTACATCTAAATCTAAGGAGCCATTTATGTCTGAGAGTCTATAGTAGTTTGTAAGATAAAAACAGCATCTAATGACTACTGCTTATCTCTTCCAGATAGTCAAAAGCAAAAAGTTCTGTATCATTACCTTTGAATTCATCCCCATCGTTGAAACTAGCACTCTGCCCATGGGTATTCAGAACCAAAGAAGCAGCAGCAGTTTCAGATGTGTCTCTTCCATAAAAATCAGAGATGCTTGTTCGTGGTGTTTCAGAGTAGTCAGTGCCTTCACTCTTTTCAGCTTTGAGCTGAAGTTCTGAACCAGTCCCAAATGGAACTATGCCTTCACCATCAATCTCATTTTCCATACCATAGGTTCTGGATATTGAGCTACCATGGTCATAATCCTCAGCTAAAACTTCCAATTGACTCAAAACACCATTAAATGGAAGACTCTTCCTGTGTTTCCGTTTTCTTCTTGCTTTATTTCTTGAATTTTTGCTCATATCCTTGTCAGCTTTGTCTCTGTCAGTAAGCTCCACTGTGGGATCATTTGCACAAGGGTCTCCTTGAAGCAAATGAGGATAACAGTTAGAGGTTGAAGAATTTAGACCACAGTTACAGCCAGAATATTCAGCAAAAGGTTTGTTCAGCAAGGCCTTTTATGAGATTGGCATCTCACATCTAATTTAAAAGACTTACTCACTGTACTCGATTGCATTAAGAGAGAACCACCACCTGGAGGCCCTTTATGTGCTTTTCGTCGATTATTGTCAGCAGCAATGACAGCTTGGCTAAATATTGGGTGCAGTCTATCCACGTTTGTGTGAGCACCATAAAGCAGGAGGCCTCTCTGTTCAGGATATTGAAGAGGTAAAGTGACAATTCTCCAAGTTCCATCAGATTCAAGGGTAAGGAAGGTCAACATAGTACACCTGACAAACTCAGACGGGAATTGATCACTTGCAAATTCGCAACATGAAGAAAACAAAAACTGAATATAATGAAATGAAGTTTCGTTTATGATTTAAACAGTAGACAACAAATGGTGCAACAGCTTAATTATCTTAACTACAACAATTGCATCGAACTATGTTCTTTCTGTGCTCCTAATGGTCCAAGCGAGTGATGAACTGAAAATGGCTCCTTACCTATGATTGGAGATCCCGCAAATGACCTCTGAATTTCTGAAATTATTCCAATATGAAGATTTCATCAGCAAGGAAGCATTCCCTCTGTCAGAGACAGGCTGAACACGGCTATGGGACTTTTGAAGAACACCATGCATCTTTTCTTGATCCTCTAGAAGCCACTTGCAATTAAAATGATGCTTCCAGGAAAAAATGAAAGCCTCTGATGATGCTTCACTTGAACGCCCTAGTTATCAAACATACAGACTTACAGTGTCAAGAGGCATTAAGATATCCAGCAGAAGTACACAAATTCTGTGACTGGAGGAAGTCTATTTTATCCGTATACATGCTGGATTCCACAAGAAGAAACTTTTGTAAGGGAGATACGAGCAACATCACTATGAGCAAGGATTTGAGTGAGGTAACTAATTTATTTAATTACGCATTAGCTGCAGAATATGAACAATGAGATCAACAGAGGTGGCACAATGAGAAATAACAGAACAATCATTTAACTGTTATTTCTACAACGCAAAAGCTTTCTCCGTCCAATCTCTAAGGTTTGGCACATTGATGGAAGGACAGAAGCAACCGATTAAATGGTAGTCTTCATTCCTCCTTTAAAAGGAAAGAGATATTATAATCATGATAATCCATTCATTAATGACATGTGAACGAATCATATGCAGAATTGAGTTTTAACATGAAAATGACCAATGAAATGGATGGTAAACCATAATGTCATCAGAAAGATAAAAGTGATGGTCTTGACCTCAAACTCATTTGTGCTTCATCCTAACATGTTAAACATGCTGAGACATATTAAAATGCAGGAAAAAATGTTCATCTAAAATCTCGCATACTATCAGAAAGGAAAAGGCATCACCTTCAGATACCAAGTTTCTAACAGAACCTACAAAGCTGTCAACCAGAGGCCATCAAGCAAATCATTTCACTCCGCGTCACACATCTACTTAAGTTTATGATGCATAATTACACCAAGATCATATTCACTGGTTCCATTGGTATCACCATACAAAAATTTTCTTTTTATCTGAAGAAAAGAAGAAACTCCAGCCCCATAAACCCATAAAAATTTATCTTTCACTTAAGCCATCGAAAAGAACAACATTCCCTGCGATTCTGGAAACCAGATTCCAGCCCCAAGCAGAATAGAAAGAAGCAATTAAACCAAGACCGAACCCTTACCCGGTAATCAACACCGATCTCCAAAAAGAGTATCTGCTTGCCAATCGGTTCGTCTTAAAGATAACCAACCCATTGACTAAATTAGACTAAAGGGACTGGACTGGAAAAGAGAGAAAAAAAATCTAAAATGGGTGGAGCCCATTTTTATCATGCATTTACTAAAAGGGGAGATTCTCCCAGACTTAGGTGTGAGGCTCAGATTTTCGGTACATCAGCACCGCTATATTTATTACGATCGCCACCCACGTTCCAAATTTAGATGCCATTAGAATCAAGATACTGTCCAGTCAGTGCCAGGCAAGAATCGATCTGCGATCCTTAAGTAGAGGCGACGGGCTGTCCATACGAGGATCAAGCTAATAAAATAACCATTCGCACATTAAAAAGAACAAGACGAAAACATCAACAAGGGCCGGGATGAAATGAAGGGCGGTCTCAAGAAGATTAATTTATCTCTGCATCCACATCTAAAAAGAGTCCAAGAAACACAGTCAATCAGTCGATACGCAACGGGTTCTGCACAAAAAGAAAGAGAGAGCGCGAGCTAACCACGAGGCAGGCTCTCTGACCAAGAAGACGAAACGAAGCCGCTCAGTTACAGACGCGCGCGCAGACCCTCTTCCAGATTCTCCGTGAGGACACGAGTGCGACGCCAGAGAACATCGACCATCAATTAATGATGCGGAAATCTTTCGGTCCACCGTCAGTGGCGCTTTTGGCTCTGTCCCCTTGGCTTTTTCGGGTTCTCTTCTTTTTTGGTTCTTTCTTGGTTTGAGGAATGGCGGACGGCACAGCAGGAAACCTCAGCAAGTGGGTCAGTGGGAGACGGAAGTGACAGGGAGAAAGGCTGGTTTGATATGAAAACGTGACAGTGCAGGATTCGTCGAAGAGACAGGCGGAGACGGAAACGGGGGAGGGTTAAAGTGGTCAGGACAGCGAGCGATGTCTGACCATAGGGACATGGAAGTGCGTTTTACATGCAGAGATATCATGCATTAAATTGACACGATTGAAAAGTTTAAAAAATTTCAAAAACATAAAATATCATTATTTTTAAGTAAATATTATTTTAAATAAAAATTTAAAATATTTTTATTTTTTCAAATAAGAATCTAAAATGATTACATATATTTCAAATAAGAGTTTAATCTTGTCGATCGGCAAATTATTTCGACCAATCAAGAGTATTTTCATTCAAACATATTTTTAATTGAAATTTTAATTAAATAAGTTAAGAAAAAAATAAAAATCTAAAAATAAAAAGCAAAAATATAGGGTCACCGCCCCTATGGGGGATGACAATAGCCAATGGGGTTGCTAAAGCTCAAGTGAGGGTTGGTGACCCTCGCCGACAAGAGATGAGGGCTCAGTTTGGCCCTTGCCAAAAACAGGGCAAAGGCCCCCAAACCTAGGGGAGGGTGAAGTGAGGGCCATCAAACCTACACGAGGGCTAGCAACCCTCACCTAAATCTGGGAGAGGGTCGCCGCCCTGCCTCATTTTGGTGAGGCTCTTGCCTTTGGTTGGTAGGCATTGACGATGGGGCAGTAGCCAAAGGTGGGAGGGAGCCCTCCCTCCCAAGGTTTTTTTTTTTTCTTGGAAAACAATAGAAAAAAGAAAGAAGAAAGAAAAAAAATTAAAAAGAAAAATTACCCTTCACTAGACAAATCCTTATTTAAGACTAATGTGGCAACTTCAGGTTCATGTCCTTATTTGAAACAAATCTATTTGAAGCTCTTATTTGATAAAAGGGAAAATTCCAAATAGGAACCCAAAGTGCATACTTTTTCTAAAAAGATGACCTAAAATGGAGTTTGTTTCAGATAAAAACCCAAAGTGGTCATTTACTCTCAAAGAATGACCTCACTTATCGGCCGGTGAATAGATGTGTCTCCAATGCGTATTTTGGTGACCTAATCAGGGGTATTTTTGTCCAAAAAAATTCTTTTTTTAATTTCAGTTTGTTATGTTCTTTTTTTTTTTTTTTTTGGGTTGATGATTGCATTGTTCATCATCTTCTTCATCCCCTCTTCGTCTTCTTCTTACCTAGACCAAGAAGATTGGACTTGGGAAGGGCCGGCAAGGGCTAGATGCCCATCAAAGAGTCACATGCTTTGAGGTCTTGCAGAGAAAAAGGCAACACCTCCTAGCACCACCCCCAGTCACTTTTGCACATTGAATAAGCATTCGACATGTAAAAGCAGAAATCTAACAAACTTAGAGGAAGCACATGATGATAAACGCATAAGCAAGCGACTTTGAGGAATCAACTCTACTCAAGAGAGATTCGTGAGTCCTGAAAATACCGTTTTCATTTGCTTAGCTAACAACAGGAGTTCTATCTTATTCCAGCTTTCACTAACTACAATGATGCTTTAGTGAATCGAACATGAGTCGGATTAGGATTTTACAAGTTTCGCTTCAAGCGTGGAAAATATTGATTTCCACTCTCCTTATTCATCTTTTTGCCTAGATCAAGAACACTGACTTGGGGAAAGGCCGGCGAGGGCTCAATGGCCCTTGCTCACTACCGGCGATCGCTCGCCGCCGGTGATGGGCGTCAAGCCCTCGCTTGCTGCCGGCGATAGGCGTCAAGCCCTCGCCAGCCTTTCCCCAAGTCTAGTGTTCTTGATCTGGGCAAGAAGATGAATAAAGAGAGTGGAAATCGTTATCAAATTTTCACTTTCTTGTCGTTTCATTTCGACTCCTTTGCCATTCTAGGTGACGATGTCCGAAAACCCATTCCTCAATCTCTTCCAAAATCTTGAGAAGATATTCAACTCCATCCAGACCCATCTCTCTACCTTCATCGCTCGTCCCGCTACCATCGCAAATCGATAACAATGCTCTCTTCTCCATTGCGAGCTCGCCCAAACCGAGCGTGATGAGCACAAATTTCCAAGCTTTCGGACTAGAAGAGGTGCTCAAGAAGGTGGGTACTTTGTTTTCCTTCCCCTTTGCTTTGTGTCATTACTGTCTCGAGTGAACAATTCAGGGTTCTGTGTGTTTTGGATATAATGGTGTGTATGCTCGGTCAGTGTTTGTTGGTATTCCTAAGTGAAGGCAGCTGAAGGTTTTATTAGCGATGGGCTTAAGGCCCGTCCACCCAAGTTGGGCCCAAAAAGCCCGGCCCACGGGAATAGGGCCCGTGGATGGAGGGACGTATAAAAGGGAGGAGAGAGAGAGAAGACACCGTTTTGCCAATCAACGTACGTACGTCTTCCCTTCTCTCGCGCGCTCTCTCTCTCCAACAAGAAAAGAAAAACAGTAAGCGTTTTTCTTCCCTTCAAGGAGTCATCGGATCGAATAGGGCCAGATTTTCTTCCTCTTGTCGGCGTCGGTGTCTAATTTGTGGCTAACAAGGTACGCTCGAATCCGTGGTGTGCTTTGGGATCGGTGATACGTGAATTTCCCGGGCTTGTCTTCCGCATAGCTTTTAGGGGTTCGATTTAGTGTCGAATCCGGTTTTCGGGGATCCGTTATCCCCAACAGCAGCAAATGGGTTCCTTTCGAAATGTATAATTGCAGCGTGTTGTATCATAGGGCAAATCAAAGCAAACGTGCCCTGAAGAAGACGATGAACATGACAATCAAAAATGAAAAAAAAAAAAAATGTTGGACGAAAATACCCTAATCAGGCCACCGGAATATGCATTGGAGATGTAACTATTTACCGGCCAACGATTGAGATCTTTCTTTGAGACTAAATGACCACTTTGGGTCTTTATTTGAGATAGATTTCACTTCAAATCCTCTTTTAAGAAAATGAGGGCACTCTGGGTCCCTATTTGAGATTTTCCCTTGATAAAATGATGGTATTTTAGGCTCTTACTTAGAATTTTCCCAAAGATTTAGCATCGAATGGGCCGCCTTTCAATATTTTTAGGATTTTTCGGATAATTTTTCCGAAGTTAAGAAAGGGAGTGAAAAACATAAGAAACAGAAATAGCAATCGAAGTTGATTTTTAATTATTTGAGTCATTGGGGATTTGAGACGAAGTTGCAATATCCCTGCAGATTTAACAAATTAGTATCGAGAAGAAAGTGAGCGAAGAAAGAATTCTTCAAATGTCAGAAGTAGGGACACCAAAATCCATGTTTCCTTGCTGAGATAAGAACAAAGCAAATGGCTTGAGTTGGACATTAAAAATCATATCCATAAATTTGAAATCCTCTAACATTAAACATGAATTTCCATTAATTCGGAAATAATTATGTGAGTAAACAAATTGGGAAAACTGTTGAAAGTTTTTATGATGAGTTGCTTTGATGTAAGAAAAAAGTTCTGATCAACAGAAAATTGAACCATGCCTCTTAAGTACATATTCTTCTGGAACTGCCCATTCGACTTAAGTAGCTCCATATGTCCTGAAAAGTTCCTGAGTTATTTGTGATTTGTATGAACTACAACAAAGTCCTACCTTGCACTCTCTGAATGAAGGTATACTCGATATTAGGATGTCAACATGTCATTAGGAGTAGTCCTCAATAAAAATCAAACGCAATAAATATTATTAGTTGATATGTAAATATTATTAGTTGATATGTATTATATATTTCTATATATACGCGGAAAAAAAAAAAACCCCAAACACATAGTCTTCATTGAATCAGACAAGTAGACATAGCTATTGATTGTCAAAGATTGGGGAGCTCCGTGTTAACAACATGGATGATTACTAATTTCACTGTACACCGTGGTTTGTTTTTCAATCAAGTAACACAATTAACACACCCTTCTCTTCTCAAGTAATCGAGATTCTTGTGGAGTTCTTTCTGCAGTCTGATCTAAATCCAATGTTAAGGAATCAATATATTCTCATCTCTTCATCGTTTCTTACTTGTTCAAAGTGCAAGCAACATATCTTGCCTCCACCCTATTTTCGTTTTTGGATAGAACAGAGTCTCGTTAGGGGCAAAAGTTGAAACATCTAACACACAAATTCGGATTTGAGAAAATGTATTGAGGACCAAACTACTGCTTTAACCAATATGTTGGCCGTTGCTAACGCATATGGACATTGCAAATTAAAGGAAATAAAACGAGGAAAAAACTTGATCATAAAATCGATATCATTTTCAGTACAATTTCATTTCCAATCACCTAGGGGGTGAATGACAAACTATAATTTCTGTTCTAGAAACAATTTTTCTATTTCAGATTTGTTTCTGGAATAGAAATCCGTTTCATAAAATTATTCCATTTTTTTATTTTGAAATAAATTTTTGTTCCAAAAATAGGTTTGGAATAGAAATCAAAAGTAAATATTTTCTACTTTTTATTTTATTTTATTTCTGGAATAAAAAATTTTCTCATCGTTCATCCTTGTTATGAATCGCCGTACATCCATCGCCGTTGACCACCGTTCGCCAGTCGCCTGCCACTGCCGCCGACAATTGGCCACCGGTTGCCGACCGCCACCCTTGTCTGCCGTCCGTCGGTCGCCGCCCGCCACCCTCGTCCGCCGTTCGCCAGTCGTCGGCTGCCGCCATGGCCTGCCGTCCGCTATCACCGCCGTCCACCGTTGTCACTATCCGAAAAAAAGAAATTTTGTGTTATTATCAAATGAATTTCTATTTTTAGAGTATAAATTTTGTGTTGTTATCAAACATGTATTTTTACTTAGAAACTCATCTAGAAATAGAAATAAAAAATATATATTTCTCTTCTAGAAATCAATTTTCTGGCTAGAATGGTTATCATTCGCGCCCCTAGCAATTTCAAGTATCTGAAATTAATTCCTAACTACACATAGTATAGCATTCCTCAAAATCTGCTCACCTCATCAATAATTAAAAAGCCAAACTCTTTAACTATGGGTTAAAAGCTTGGTTTGATCCAAAGAGGAGGAGAACAATGGTCATAATTCATCGCCGTAAAATACAACTCGGTCGTGCAATCTGCGATGTGGTATATTATCATGTCCCCGCCTCCTCCCTCTTCACTCAGCCAGGGCGATGAAACATCAGCAAAATAAATACAATTCGGCTTAATATGATGCTTTTCATCGACCTCCAAGCAGAAGGAAGAATTGATTCCCAAGAAGAGGGACATGTTCTCCAAGCTGTTAACTTCTATGCATGTTCGAGCATTCAAGTCAATCTCGAAAACCTGAAATCGAAAGGTTCGAGTAGGTTTACATTTTCCCATCGTAACACTAACAATAGAGATCCCGTTGCTGATTGCACTAAATACGCTCCAATCAAAAGCAATGGATGTCCCGTTGTTAGTTGAACTAGATCCAAGTGCTCCCAATGTATAAGTCTTTGCGGCATCTTGAAAATTACTTGAGCTTGGAATGGAGTTGGTCCATTCACGTCGCGCCTCAAGATTCTACCGTCACAATCAAGAGCAACAAAACATCCCTTATAAAATATAACATCCGCGATAATGTTCCTGGGGTTGAGGGAATTCACTGCCGTCCACTCCTTGTCGCCAGGTTTCCAAAGCCCTAGCCGTCCACCCCTCTCGTAGATGACCATGACCATGACCATGTAGTCGTCTAGAGATGTAGTCGGGCTAGCAGATACGACGAACTTAGTGCTGAATATATCAAAGCGAGGCGAGACTTTGACGTCGAGAAACTTACTCAAATTAGGAAGCTTAATAATATAATTGTGACGCGACAAGGAGTTCTTCAGCATGTGGAGTTCCCAGTCACTGCTGAGCGTCAACACCCAACCCTGCGAATAGAAGCACGTCTTCCCCTTCGCTTCCGGCATCAGCACTCTATGAACCTGCTTACACGAGAGGCAAAAACATTCGCGCCGCAGCGTCTCCTGATGGTCCTCAAGCATCAGCCACGGGACATTGCTCGGAACGCCGAGAGCGGATCGCCAAGAGCGGCACACTGCTCGGAACGCCCTCAAGTCCTTGGGACAAAGATGTCGCGAGCATAGTTCTAGCAGCTCTTGTGGGAGACCTGCCCCAGTTTCTCATCATCCTCGACTTTATCAAATCGATACGAAACAGGATGCTCCAAGAGGCGATAGAGAATCAGTCGGCTTTCGTGATGGGAATTAGTAATGATCAAGAGCTAAGACTTTCTTTTTTTGGGTAGAAATAAGAAGCATATTGGGGAATGACCAAACTATACAAAAGATCAAGGCATCAAAACTTACACTCAAGATGAGCAAGTCAAAATGAGTGGAAGGATGCCAAGATGTAAAAGAGAATGGCAGCTAAAAGCAAGCACGGCATGCACAATTGCAAGCCAGAAACCAGCTAAAATCAAGAGCTAAGACTCTTAATCCCACTAGGAATTTAAATTCTAAGCGGAAAGGAAACAGAGTGTTAGCTCTGTGCTACGTTCATTGGATTAAAACTATCTCCCAGAAACACAATCCTAAATTAAACAATTAACAATCGAGGAATATTCCGTCGAGCCAAAGAGGAAAAAAATAATGCGATATTTATCTAATTTTGTTGCGGTAAAGTGGCTAAAATTTAAAAAACTCATCGAGTCTTCTTCTTCATTGATAAGACAATTAGTTGGCTTTCGTGATGGGAATTAGCAATGATCAAGAACTAAGACTCTTAATCCCACTAGGAATTCAAAGGGAAACAAAGAGCCAGCTTTCTGCTATGTTTATCGGATAAAAACTATCTCCCAGAAACACAATTCCTAAACAGTTGACAATCAAGGAATATTCCGTCGAACCAAAGAGGAAACAAAACAAAATAAAGCGATATTTGTCTGATTTTGTTGCGACAAAGTGGCTAAAATTTAAAAACATCATCGAGTCTTCTTCTTCATTGATGAGACCAATAGAGCAGATGCAGAGGAGCATCTCGGAGAATGGAAGATTCTCCAATTAATGTTTCTTCAGGGGGGAAAATGGATCAAACTCATCATCGATGCCACGGCGAAAGCAGATAGAATGGAATGACCGAGATTCAACCAAAAGCGAACCTCAATCGCATCGAGATTTTCGAAGCAGTGAGAGAGACAGCCTCGCAAGAAGAGTTGGGGGAAAGAGAGATAAGTAGAGACCTGAAGAGTGGCGAACGCTGTCCGTTGAGGTGGCGGGACCTTGGAAAGGCAGCGGCGCGTGCTGGGCGCGGACAAATCACCCAACGTCCTGTCGAATAATCACAGAAAATCGAAACTGAAATCTCCAAATCAGGAAACCCTAACGAGGGTCATTAAAGAGGATCGTTAAAAATCTATTTATATTGACGTTGGGAAGCAAACGGTGTTGACATGGCATTCATGTAACTTACCTAAAATAAAAACGACATTTTTTTGACTTAAAAACAATTTAATGGATCTTCATGAGGGTAAATGTATCATATAAGTCCAAATCTAAGGTTAAGAAAAAGTTTAAGTAAATTTATTTTCCTCTAAATTTATCACAAAAAAGTGCTGATTAGTCGGCTTCGATTGATCCAGCAAGGCACAAGAAACAAGAAATCATCTTGAATCGAGCGGTGAGGTTCGGTCCAGATCTCAACTAGAACTAGTATCGGTGCTCACCTTCAGAAAATAATTGCGCTATTTGTGAACGAGTCTGTAGGTCATTGATGTATAGGAGAGTTTCCCATGGGTTTATCTCATATACAGGATGTGTACGAATTAGGGCACAAGCCGGTCTGATATTAAGTAATGATGGTTGAGTAAACTTAACCACTGTTAGTTGAGTGATAGCAAGATTTAAATTAAGAAAATTTCAAAGTTTGGAAATATCAAGTATAAGATTGATCTTCTAGATTTGAGTTGAACATACATATGCCCTAGTAATTGAATTCTTTTACCATAAAAAAAGGCATAATACAAATTCAAAAAAATAGTCATTTTTAAGTAAACATGAACATTAGATCAATTTTAAACCACAAAGTACTTTTGATATTTAGGGCACGTTTAGTAACGATTCTGCTTCTAACTAATTCGACCGTAAATTATTATTTTTTATTATGTTTATGAAAACTGATTCTAAGTAAAAAAACGCGTTTGGTAACTGTCCAAAATTTTTTATTCTGAAATAGAATTGCGTTTGATACCATACTAATTGATTCTGTTCCAAATCAATTTCTTTTAATTTTTAAATATATTTTTTTTTTTTCCCTTTTCTCCTATTCTTCTTCTTCTTCTTCTTCTTCATGTGGCTGGTCATCGGATCGGCGAATGGCTAGATGAGGGCCGGCGATGCCCATCGGAGTGTCATTGGCCCTCGGCAAAAAGCCGGCTCTCGTCGGCCGAGCCTCACCGGTGGTCGCCGGCCTCTCCGGGTTGGGCGAGCCTCATCGATGGCTAGACGAGCCTTGGCGGGGGTGGGCGAGGCCCGCCTAGCTACCAACAAGGCTCGCCCAGCCCCGCCGGTGGCTAGGCTGAGCCTCACCGGTGGCCGAGCTTGCCTCCCGGCAAGCTCGCCTGACCGGCGACGGCGACGGCGCGGTGGATGGCGGCAAGGTGGTGGACGGCAATTGGGGATGACAGAAGGGAAGAAGGAGACTTTCATTATTTTGATTCTTAGATGGAGAAACACTTTTTTTTTTTTTTAATTCTTAATTCTCTTCCCAATCTGTTCCCGGGAACAAAAATTTTACCAAACGCGATTTTAGTTCCAAACTAATTCTTGGAACAAAAAATTAGAATGAGGCACTATTTGGCATGTTGCCAAACAACCCCTTAGATTCTCAAGGATTCTTTTTGATCTAGCAAATAAAACTTTCATGAAAGTCTAAAGAAAAATAATAGCATTTAATGACAACAACTAGATTAAATGTTTAATAATGGAACTATAATTGTTTAGGGCATGTTTGGTAACTAGCCAAATAATAACTATTTATATTCTTCATATTTTCTAGAATAAAAAAATAGAAATCTATTTGATAAAGTTTTTGTTCTTGTAAAAAATTTATTCTCAAAAACAGCTTGGAATTAACAAGTAAAAAAAAAAAAGTTACTTCTTTATTATTAGGAACAATTGTACTATCCAACTCAAAACATTTTCTTTTCTTTTTCTCTTTTTCTCTTCCTCTAACTAGTCATCGGACCTTGCCAAGGCTCAACCTCATTGTGGCTGGGCTTGGCTAGCCCAAATTTGGCAAGACTTGACCTCATTCGGCCCTAGGTGAGGTCGACCCTCGCCGGTGGTTGGCGAGGCTTCCTCGAGGCGGGTGAAAAAATAGAAAAATATAATAAAATTACTAAAAAATAAAAGAGACTTTAAATCACAAAAATTTGGAGATCATACTAAATGCATTCTTATTCTGATAATAGAAATTTTATGTAATTATCAAACGCCTTTCGAATCTTTAAATTCATCTTAACAACAAAATCAGAAAAAATCATTTCTAAGTATGATTTATTTTCAAGAACGAAATAATTACCATACGTATTCTTGAAAACTAGACACAAAGGAATTGTGCATGCAATGCCATGCCGCACACCCTCTTTCAATTACCATGAGAAAATCTTTCGGTCCGCCCTCGGTCGCTTTTTGGGCTCCGGCCCTTGGCTTTTTCGCTGTCTTCTTTTTGGTGTTCTTTTCTGGGTTTTGAGGAAGGGCGATGATGGGAGGAAACCTGAGCAAGTGGGTCAACGGAGAAGGAAGCGACAGGGGAAAAAGGTTTGGTTTGATATGATAATACGTGAGAGTGCAGGATTCGTCGAAGAAACGTGAGAGTGCAGGACTCGTCGAAGAAACCAGAGACGGGGACGGGGGAGGGTTAATGTGGTCACGACATCGATCGATGTCCGACCTTGTGGACATGGGAGTGCGTGCGTTGTACTTGCAGAGAGAGAGAGAGAGAGAGAACAAGAGATCAAACATAAGACGACAACGCATATCTTCCACGCGATATGCTCCCATGTCCCTACGAAATCACTTGATTAGCATGCATGATGCAGATAGGATGGAAGAATTCGAGAACAATCAAAATATTTCATTGTACTGATATAACTTTTATATTATTGTATCTCAATAGAGTCACTTGATTAGTAATGTCAGATTAGCCTAAAAAATCTTTTTTACAATGGATGAGCGAAACACGAATTTATCTTTGCCTTCTCATTTATTTGAATGCGGCTATGATGGAAAAACTTGGAAACAATTAGGATAAGATGTAGCCTCTATGTCATGATGATCCAATAAAGTCACTTGATTAGCAAAGTTCAATTCGTCTAAAGCATCTTTCTAAAAATGGATTTGGTGAAATTGGAATTCATCTTCGAATTCTGATTCATTTGAAAGTTCCTCATGCACGATGTGGTTAGGATTAAAAAATTCGAGAACGGTCGGGGTCCTCAGTGAAGTAATATCGGTCGAAATAAGATTAAGATGGATGAATTTCCTTCATTGGTCATGCCATATCTACGAACCTCTATGCCAAATCCTATGGAAAATCACGTGACTGGGTCCTCCTTTTGTCAAGAAAGTTAGCACTTTTGATTATTCTATCGGCCCACGAAAAGCCCATTGGCCATCCCCACCAAATGGGCCTTTCCTTCATGCGAAGATGATATTGGGCTTGGATCATAGACATTGGTAAAGGCCCAAAACATGCAAGTCAAGGCCCATTCACAAAGTACCAACTCCAAACCTACCCTGCCCCACTATTTCGGGTACTTAATTGACATGGTACCTAATCCACTTTCGGTTACATGCACCGAACCTATAAAAGATTCTAAGAAGAAAATTATTTTCTGGGCCATGACTAGGCTAATAATGTAGTATTGACCACTTAAAATAGCGTGGCCCAATGCCAATGAGATGTTCTATATTTTTCACGAGAAAAAAAGCATACAAAATTAAGAATAATATAATCCATAAAATCTGCTAAGTTCCAAAATTATGCCCTACCGCGAGCCCTTCTAAGACATTCCTCGCATATTTTCCTCTCATATTAAATAAGAGCTATAGTCAAAAGTCCGCCTTCGATATAAAATCATTCTTATGCATTTATTATTAGACGAGCAACACGCATGCTCAGAGTTGAATTACTTCACATGTCGATCATCCAACGGTGAAGATAGTATACACCTCATTTTTCACATCGACAAGGCAAATTGGTAGGGTAAATACGTGTTTATGAAGCCCCCTCATCACCTGGGTTTTCCTTTCTTTTTTCTAGTTAGGGATTTTTTTGCAGCCGTGCGAGAGGCCATATCTAATGCCCCCCTGCACATGCAGGCACATGTCAAGTCGTGGAGGGACCCTGTGTACTGGAATGGCTCGTTCGTTCTCAGAGAAAGTCCTTCACTGGTCTCCTGTCAGTGACACCTCCCCTCCACCATCTGCAAGAACTGCACATGCTGCTGTACATCGACCCATCATGACGCCACGACCCCGTCCGGCCAGTGCCATGGATAAGCGAAATCGTAGGACGTGTGCTGCAGTCCACACGAACTGGGTACGCGCTGAGCGCCATTCCAGTTGAAAAACCATTCCAGCTTCGGGGGGCAACACTGGCGTGACGGGGACTCCTCGTTGGATTTTCTTGCCCCCCCGGGTCCCTACCACCGCCCCATCCCCGGGTTTGAACGGCCACCCTTTCTTGACTTTGATCGAACGCGGTCAGGAGGATGAGGTATGAGGAATGAGGAAAGCGAAAGATAAAGAAGTTTGGAAAAAAAAAGGTGCCTTGCTTTTTCTCAAGACCTCAGGGAACATGACGAGAAGCTGCTGAGACAGGTGGCTTAACTGTTCGTATTAATATTCATAGTAGAAAGACGGTGCACGGGTCCACGGTCCGTAAACGGATTATCATTACTCGCCTATATTTTCTGTCGCTTTCGTATAAGATGTCACGACGCGGAGCAAGTTTATTGAGGGTTTAGCAGGCGGGCGGACGGTCGAGATTCTTTTCTGCCTTCGATCCGACGGTGGCTGGGGCTTTGGATCGGCTTCATGATCTTACTTAGAAACAACCTAATCCTGAAGGCTTCCGCTTCTCACCGTGTGCTGCACGGATACAGTTCTGCCAGAGAGGGGGAGTGTGAATGAGAAAGAGAGTTGAAAATTTTGGCCACCGGCATTTCCTTATTTTAAGGGTTCTCTGCATTTGTTCTTGCTTGGAAGCTCTGCATCCCTTTCTATATACTCATCCTCCCCCGGAAAGACATCTCTCTCTCTCTCTCTCTCCCTGCCTCTAGCTGTGAGAAACACCAAGAAGATAGTGGGTATTCTTGTCTGAGGAAGATCAAGTGGAGAAGCAATTTCCAAAGCATGAAGGACCAGGACAGGGATCGTTTTGGTGGGAGTCCTATGATGAAGTCGGGCGAGACAACTCCAGAGAGACCCTTCTCTCTCTCTGAACATCTCAGCACAACCCAGAGCCCTTCTTCTTCGGATGGCTCTCCCAGTCCTTCCTTTGACGCCAGTACTCTCTCTCTCTCTCTCTCTCTCTCTCTCTGTATATCCATTTTTTTCCAGATCTTGGTGAACTAGTCTCAAATTTTGGCAGAAATGGTACAGAATTAGTTATAGGGTAAGTGGAGAAAGAAAGGTCAAATGGGTAGGTTCTGAGACTGTTTTGTGTGTTCATGTCAGATTGGTTGTGCTTAGCTAGCTTGCCTTAATCATGCTCCTTTCAGCGGTTCCTGTTGTGTGTGTGCTTGTCTTGATGGATTGTCTGAACCCAGCAGGTCACTTTGGCAACCGGTTTATGATACCCAACAGGAAAGATTCATTTTTGTTGCTTTGGGACTCATGTGACAAATTTTCTCCAGGTGTGGATGAAGAGGACTCCAAGAAGGGAACAGCCAGGCAGTTGGGGAGAAAACACAGCAGCTTCGCATACAGAGTAATAGATCATGGTAAGTATTCATCTTGAAACTGTGGCTTTCCCTACACGTTTCATATCATAGGAAAAGGAAAATATAATTAACGGGACAAACGGAGCTAATCATAATGCAAAAAGGAAACATGTGGATTGCGAAGCCCACTCCATGTATCATCCTCTCTTGGCATTTGATTGTCTTGGTCTTGTTGTAATGAGTCTAGGTAGTTGCAAAAGAAGGCATTGAGGTGATTTGTGAATGAGAAATTTCAAATCTTGAAGAGTTCATGATGAAAAATTTGCAGTGAAGCTCGGGGCTAAGCTGTCTGAAACCGTGAAGGGGAAGCTGAGTTTGGGAGCCAAAGTGATTCAAGAAGGCGGAAGGGAGAACATTTTCAAGCATATTTTCGGCATGAATGAGAAGGAGAAGTTCTTGAAGGCCTCACAGTGCTATTTATCCACATCGTCTGGTCCAATAGGAGGACTTCTCTTCATCTCCACTGAGAAAATTGCCTTCTGCAGTGACAGATCCATCGATTTCCCTTCCCCAACTGGAGAAATAGTCAAGGCACCTTACAAGGTGAGCTCTTTTCACGTCATTATGTGACGGATTTGTTCATTGCAAGAGTGTTCAGGGAACCAAGAGTTTTGTTAAATAAATTTTCTTACGACTTCTCAACAGGTTTCAATACCAACAAGGAAAATAAAATCAGTGAATGAGAGCGAGAATGTGGACAAGCCGGCGCAGAAGTATGTGCAGATTGTAACCGAAGATGATTACGAGTTTTGGTTCTTGGGGTTCCTGAGATATGAGAAAGCCTTCAAGAATCTCGAGAAAGCCCTTTCTGCGGCCAAAGAAGCGAAAATCTCCTTGTGAAGTTAGTATATTGTCTTTTGTTTTTTAGGTGCCCAAAACCTTGTGAAGTTAGTTGAAGTAGAGAAAACTCTTTGTAGGTAGTGACGTGTGTTTATTGGCTGGCAAAGCAGAGGAATATGCTCTGCAGCTGGTGCTTGCATTTTCAAAGGACCAGAAAGTGTCCGTGCTTGTAGCTCTTCATGTGCAATTATCACTTGCAACTACTCTAGGTGGTGTCTCTTTCTGCTTGTAAAGCTAATCATAATATCGACTAAACCTCTTCACATGAAAAGACCCCAACTACCTCCCAATCCACAATAGAATCAGTGATGACAGATTATTCGCCGACAACAATGAGAACCAAGATATCTGAAGAACCACTTTCAGCTTCTTTACCTGATAAATGGAAGAGTCCAAAATTTGTCCTGAAATTGTTTCGATGTCAAAGCCTATTGACGGACCATTCAAGGCCAACGGCATTTTCATACATACAGAATAAGTGGAACGACTTATATAAATGATGATTCTACGGCAAGCAGGCAGAAGTTTTAAATAAAGCAGGAGAGATGCAAGCATCGTTGATCAAGAAGCTTTTGCAAAATGATTGTCCAAGTAATCAATCATCATCAGTAAGCTAAATGATGGTTGAGTACTTGAAGCTTTGGGACCATCTATGCTCTCAATGCAACGAGCCCGATAGAGACAGTTATTGTATAGACAAAACTTTTGCAAGGATGAGCAGACATTAGTCCCAACTGAGAGGTGCGAGTTTTATGACCGATAAATTACTCAAAAATAAATCAAAATAACATCGTTGATCTGCAAGTGAAATAGAGAGGAAGTATACATCGAAGAATAAAAGGAGAAACAAGAAGTTGTATAGTTAGCCCCGTGTGAATCATATCTCACGCCAGAAGCATGTGCATGCTGAAACACAACTACCTAAGGCTGAAGCTTGGAAACATGCAGTTCCCAGATACATGCAGAAATTTATTTAGCTGAAGAAGTGCCTTACAAAATAGTAGCGGACCTGAGAAGTAATTAAGAAAAATGAGGAAAGAATAAAACCAAAACTCGCGCAAATTCAATTCCAAGAATGGGGCACCTTCGCAGGCATGTCACTTTCCATACACATATCACAAGGAGTTTTGATCACTAGACATGTACAAAGATTCAGCTCCAGCCAAAACTAAGGATATAAAGTCATGGAACTTTTCCCTTTCTTGGCCTCCTGCATTTCTGTGGGATAAGAAATCTACACTTGGTTCCAAGGCCAACTCCAAGTTGACCCATCCTTTTGCCAGTAAGCCACAGTACATCCTCTTCACCCTCTTCTTGCCTTTGCCCATCCTTCTGTGCTCTGAGTTTGGATGGTTAACCGAACCTTTTTTGGGCATGTCCTCTGCATCATATGCCCTATGCTAGAAATACTGTGGGCCATCTTCCACTGAAAACACTGTGTCATCACATTCAGAGTCTTCACAAAATCTCTTTCTAAATTTTTTATTAAGATCCATTGGTCTGTCTGTATCTTGTGGACACTTGCAGTACAGTTTTAAAAGAAGATTACTGCAATTTTCAGATCCAGCACAAATTGGGAGTGCGCCACACTGTTTAATATATGCTCTAGTAGAAGTTTCCATTTCCTCATCTGTTCTGTCAAATTAATTTGATCATCGTCCTCTTGATCTGGATGGACTTTGAATTGTAACTCTGCACAATTCAAATCATTGATCAGCTCCCCAGTGACACGTTGCCCCTCAACTGACTTTAGGGGTAAGCATTGAAGCCACAAGTGATCTAATCCCACTGAACTGAAACTCTGATAAGAGGTGAACCATATTATTTTTCCATTGATGAAGATTTTCACTTCACAAGATATATCTTGTGTGGTTTACCCAATAACGCTAGAGAGAAGGATGCTCTGGTTTTATCAGACGAATGGGAAGGCACCTGGAAAGATATTGAACTACCCCCTCGCTGATGGCTGAACAAATCTGGAACCCTGCTTCCAGGGAACTATCACCCTTGTTTCAGAATTCCCATGCAGTTGAAGTTATGTGGTAATGAAAGGCGCATTTGAAGAGTCATACCTATTCAGAACCAGAGAGAGATGAATCTGAGATGGTAATTTATCTTCTACACCATTCCCAGGATTCTCAACCAAAAGATCAGAGTAACTTGCATGGACTCGCCTTATACTTTGGGGAAGCTCCTGGATTTTTGTCAAAGTCCCTTGCAGTTAACTAACTCCAGTACTTTCAAGTTAATGAATTATTTTATGCATGCATGGGGGCAAATAAAATTATCCCTAGAAAGTTTCAAGATTGACAATGTGGAAAGGCACTCTGGGGTCTCATGGAAGCTCATTTACTAAAGGATTTCATCTTGGAGATTAATTAATTTTAGATAAGGCCACACAAAAATGAAAATTTGATTTCTGAACCAAACAGGAGAGTTCCTTTGGGGTTGCAAGATGCAAACTTGTCTGATCTCCAATACATTCTGAAGAGGAATAACAGGATGAAGGTTATTGTTTTATCCGCTTGTGCTCTGGAAACTCAACGAGTTTTGGACATCGGCTTGCATAAGAGTCTCAAGATTTCACAACTTATAAAGGCTGTTGGGAAGATGTGATATTTGCAGGAACCTAAAGCTAAAGCCTGGAAACAGACAAGATTTTCTATTGAAGATGGGCAATTACTTAACCGCATTCCCAGACAATTCAAGCCTCTGGAGAAGCTCCATCTTTCCAACAATATAAGGAACCTTTTCAAGCTTTGAGCAGCCTTCAAGAAGAAGTTTGGAGAGATCTTAGCTTTAATCTGCTTGGCAATTTCCTAAGGCTGGAACAGCACCTCAGCCGCAAAGAACCAAAGTCGTTGGGATACCAAGTGAATCATGAACTTTGACTTAACTTGTACAATATTAAAAAAGTCAAATTTTCCAGGCAAAGGCATTGATGAGAGATCAGGAATCTCCACTAAGGATTTGTGGTAACCGAAATCCATGGATATCCAGCAAAGCTGCTGAATGAAATAACTTACATAATGCTGAGGGAGGAGATATTACAGAATGAATTAGTGTCCCTTGAATTTGATTATAAGTAAGTTCTTCTTGAGGATTAACTTGAAAATAAAATCAAAATTATAAAGAAACTTAAAGAATTATAAATGGACCATGTAAACGGATTGACAAGGAAAAACAAAGTAGCATCCGATAATAATGTCGATCGGATCTTATATCGAAGACTCGAGGAACACATGACAATTCGATTATACTTGAATTCAATAATAGGTATTTTTAGAGGATTGAGTGAGATAAATTTAAGGTGAAAAAGAAACTTTATTCTAATAAATGAATATTCAGATGAATTGAAGAGAAAAATAAAACAGATAGTCTCATTTTTTTATGAGAAAAATATGGCTCAAAAAATTAAATGAACAAAGTGCAAAATTTTCAATTAAAATAAATGATAATTAATGTATCTTGAATACGTTTTTTTTTTTTTTTTTGGTTTAATATGATGCTTTTATTCATTCAAAAACAACAAGAATTACAAGAAAATGATAGATAAGTTTCCGAACATAAAATTTCTCGAATATGTTTGAGAACAATCACAAAGGGTGTAATTAGATTCTTTCTGCTCATGGTCTTCATCTTGACTTGGTCAAATCAATTCCCTGCAAAAGGTCGGCCCAAACCCACCTAGGAGGCTAGGAGTGGGATTTTCCTTGGCCCAATCGATCGGTGCACGGCCGTGCGGGGGGCGGTGGCTTTGCGGTGCACGTGGAAGGCTCAGCCTTCTCGGACGGTGGCGTCTATTGGCGGTGGGCCTTCTCGGTTCCTACTAAATTAGAAAATGATAACCAACACGTGCTTAACAGAGACACCGAGTCTCGACCCACTATTGAGGCAATTCACCTACTTATCTCTTTCTGGAGGAAAAAAACTAAAGTTTAATTCTCGGCACCTAAAAAAGAATTGATAGTACAAATGACAATATATAATGTCATCCCCGAACATTTAATATGTACAATATAATTCCTCAATTTTCGCTCAATCTACAATGTTGTCCCTAACTATTGGTAAATATCTAATGTAATCCATAAACTATATAAAAATAATTAAAAATTCAGAAACCATATCAAACATTGAACCAAAGTTTAAAGACCACATTGACTATATTACAAGTTCAAGAATGATAAAGTATTTTTCATTAAAGTTCAGAGATCACATCGAATAGGCTAAAAGTTCAAGAAAGATATTATATATTGAACCAAAATTCAAGGATAATTTGTGTAGTTTTCCCACTAAACATATCACACTTTTTATGAATTGATGTAAACGGATAAGCGCACTAAACGAGGGTCGAAGAAGAAGGAAAACAAGAGACGTGGCAGGGTTTCTACATGGATAATTACAGGGTGGGGTAGGGTACGTAAGTATGATGAGAAAAGCACAAACAAACTAGTATCGTATCGCCGGGCAAGTAGCAGTTAATTCTCACCTTTACAGCCGACCTTAAGTCAATCTCAAATAAGAATAAAAGGGAGTCCTGTATCATCTCTTTAATTTGGTTGTCATGGTTTTCAGTTTTTGGATTTAGGAGCCTCTTCAGCTTGAGTTTGGTTCCACCGATCCTCCATTTCATGCGTAAAACTTGAAGGGGTTCTAATTCATCTTTATCAGTAAGTTCCTGCTACAAACACTTCCGGTTTCCTCCTCACCTTCGTTGACCAGATGTAAAATTTTTAAATTAAATATCAAAGTCAGTGACGCGGTGACTTTTCTGAAGGGATCAAATAAGCTAAAAAAAGCTTAAAAGGCGGACTCGGAATAGGAATTTGAGTACTATACTGTTTATGGAGATGCTTATGAGATTGTCCTTAATCCATTGTAAAAATAACAATCTATTTTGGACAAAACATAAACAAAAAAAAAAGATAATTAAAATTGTTGTGGATTCACTCATTTTAGGTTCTGCTCATTTCATCAAAAATAAATGATTAGGAAAATTCTTTCTTAAAAACAACCATTTGTATAAGTTGAAATAGTTAGACAACGGGACATATTTTCATTATTGATAACAGTTTATGTTTTAGATTTTTTTGTGAATAATGAAAAAAAAATTCATTTGTTAATTTATATTTGTAGGTGATATAAATATTTCGTGTAGAGATTAGTTCGATGGTTGAGTTTTATTAGGTTGATGCTGGTTCTTGACTGTAGAGCTTGCTGGTTGTGAATGGAGGAGGAAGAGAGAAAAAGAATTGAAAATGTGGACTCACAAGCTGGGTCTTTTTGGTCGTTTTAACTTTCAAAGTTGTGTATAGAGCCAAAGTTAGGGTGGAAATAGCGACCGCTCAAGATTTTCTAAGTATAAAGATATCTTTTATTTCACTAATTTAGTCAAAGAGAGTTCTCTTCGAAATTTTCCTCTAGAGCGATTTTTTATTTTTTGCAACTATCTGTATGTTCACAAATTTTGAACTTCATTTTGGTCATTCCAACTGCATCACTCACTGTCTCTTTCCAATGCACATGCTACACTATATCACATTGCTTAAATAGAAATCTTCATAATTTTATTTTTTTTTATATATTTTTCGGATCATTTTGACAAGTGTTTGGTCTTGCGTCGCCATAACGATGACGTAACCCTGACATAAGAATGAGGTCATTTCAATATAGGCATTAGATCATGCGATGATGAGTTGAGGAATTCTGTGGAGCTATATGTAGTGTGTAGTGTGGTGCAATCAGTTGCTTTCTTGCCCTTCCAGCCACGCACAAACCGCGTCTGAAGGAGGTCAACAAAAAGCCAAAGCAAGCTTGGAAAGGCATCTCTCATCCGTATGTATCATCTTTTCACGTTTGTCCGTTCCTTTACAAAACACTTCTGATCTTCGTATCACACCAGGGACACACGGACATTGGCTGTGGTCATTGGCCCCCTTTTGGATGTTAGATAGAAAATGAAAATTTATGAATGAATGATGGGGCGGACTAAATTAATCGATTTATAAGAATTCTTCTTTAATGATGTGATTGTTTATATGAATCTTGCTGGGTTTACAGTAATATGCGCTTGTCTGAATTTGACAAATTGAGCATATGCAGCAGTTTGAGTATTGGTTTGGGGAGAAGAAGTAGAGAAGTGTACTTAAAGTTATACTCAACCCTAGGGGGAATGCTGAAACTAATAAAAAGGAAGATAATGAAGGATAGTTTAATGAGGTTGTTGCTTTCCATTAGGCTTGTCAATATGGGTCATAAACTCATTTTTTTAATTCATATATGATGAACTGAGTTGTTGTATGAGTTAATTATATTTTGCATATCATATATGAGTGTTAAATGAGTCATAAATAGATTTATAATTTATTTAAACTCAATTTACCTTTATGATTCTCTCTTCAATGGTCGGGACAAAGGGTCACGATCCCACGAGGGTGAGCTAACTCCAAAAACCCGTCCTCAGTGTAAAATGTTTATTACTTATGCTAATATAATTATTATTTTACGCTAGGAGATGAAAAAGTCTTCAATGCCTTGAAGAATTGGTAGTAGACATAAAACCATCCATTATGGTTTTATATTTGTTTGAAGAAAATGCTTAGCCAATTCCATGCGTCTAAAAATAATATTTTCTTCCAATTTTGCAATCTTCCCATTCATTACTCATGGGTCTTTCTTTTTTGAATTTACTTGGTCTTGCATTTATTCATTTTGTACTCTCACCTCTATTTGGATAAAAGTGTTTTAGTAATATATGTCAAGTTAAGTATATAGATTTACATTACATAGAAATTGATCAAAAAATTAGTTTATTTTTACCGGATTATATTTGATTCTATTTGACAAGTCTACTTACAACGAGTTCCATATGTTTCAATGACCATCGTCCCGTTTTGTGAGAACAACCCGACCGATTAAGATATCTTCGATGTCCTGTCACATTCGTGGGTGGAGGTACGACCGCCCTAGAGACCACATGCTGTAGCGTGTCGAAGGATGCCCTTATTTGGCATGAAGGACAGAGTCCAACAATATCTCTCGTTTAACTTCGACAAAAACCCTAGACGAGCGTGAACGCCACACGATACGATGGCGCTCCCCTTCTAGGACGGTGGCGACCACCCCGGCATACGGCATGGAAAGAGGAGTTGGAATTGATGTGTCGAGAGGAAGATGACGTTTTTGCTTTTTCCCCACTTTTGTCCTTTGGAATAGCGAGCGTCGAGCGCTTTACATCGGCAACGACAGCTCGATTTGCGGGAGATTTCATCTTTCCATTCGTGTCTCCTCCTCTTCGTTGTCGTCTCTTCGTGTACTATAAGCAACGTACCTCGTAAGATATTATATCATGTGTGCTCGCTCTCCGCGTCGGTCCATACAACATACACGGCTTTTGTCTTTTATTTGGCGAAAAGTAAGCGATTTAGAAAGTAATTTCTTAAAAGTGATTATTTATATAATTTATATCAAATGTTTTCACGAGCGATGAAGATATTTTTCATTCATTCATTTTTATAATCAAAGTATATATAACTTCTACATCTCTTGAAGATCCACACATTTTTGTGTCAATACCAAAAGATGTATAGTTTAAAGAAATGAAGTGGGAGTTCACTAATCATATTAATAGGTCTATGCAGCAATTATTTTATCTATCGGTAAGCTCCCATTTAAAATCAGCTAGGTACCCAAGAAGTCTTTGTCTCTATCTTTTTCTTTTTTTCTCCTTTTTTGAGACTTTACATTTTGACTAGTCCTCATATATATAAACAAATTGTCTCTTTTACATGCATCGGATAAGACTTTCACCTACGCAAGGTGCAAGC
The DNA here is from genome assembly GCA_014182405.2 of Eucalyptus sideroxylon. Taxonomy (NCBI): domain Eukaryota; kingdom Viridiplantae; phylum Streptophyta; class Magnoliopsida; order Myrtales; family Myrtaceae; genus Eucalyptus; species Eucalyptus sideroxylon. The sequence goes on from CM024555.2 coordinate 26,615,296, forward strand.
AAAAGATCTCAAATATGAAACTTCCAGCACCAACATTTATTCTTCTTAAATGAAGCTATTTGTGCTCGGATGGTGGCTTGAGACCGGCCTCATGAAAATTTTTGTATTCCTTGGATAGCTTTCTATCCTGTGGAAACACTTTTAAAGGAGCTTTAATCTTAGGTGGTTGCAACCTAGAAACTAGCTCGCTTGGAGCAAGAGATGAGACTATTTCGATCCTGACCACTGAATCATCCTTCAAAGTCGGTCATCACAAATAAAACCGATTACACCCTCGTCACGGGCATCTTGTTTTACTATGATTAAGGTTTTGACGGCAACAATTACATTACTTAAAAGAGACATTAGGCAGTTGAAATGAGTATGATTGACAAAATTAAGAAACGCGGTCCAGCCAGAATATTGACAGAAATGATAGGACGAGGTGGGCATGCCAGATAGAGCTAAAGCTTCAGATTTCCATCATCGAATAAAGAGGCTGACAGAGCCACATGTCGAAAGAATCGCAGTGACCTGCCCATCATGGCAAATGACAGCAGCGACCCGTCTCCTCGTCCATCTCCTACGTCGGACCATCGTTATTAATTGGGGGTGGTGCAGACAAGGCCATGTTCAATCAACTGTTGTGGCACTTCGCGCGACGACGTGTCGCGACTTCTGTGAAATCCTGAGGAAGATACTTTCTCCATTTGCTCCAAATTGTCGGGAGTTCGGTCTCTGCTACCATCAGTCACGATATCATCCACAAGCAAGTTCATGCCAATGTCAATGAGGCGGTTAACCGATTTTCAACGTATCTCGAGCTTCTTAATTGGACGGGTCGGACTAAACGCATCGAAGCAAAGAAAGAATTGAATGATGTGACAAAGGGTAAAAGGGATCTCAAGGAAATGATTTCTTGATCATCTACTTGGTGTAAAGAAAAAGGGCCGAAGAAAAAGGGCCGAATCCCTCATTGTGGCCTTTTTTAGTGTCGAAATAGATTTAATATGGCAACTAAGGGTGCGCATGATAAAAGTTATGGAATAAAAATCAATTTATATTTTATGGACGGGTTTTTGAGTAAAGAAACGCATTTGATAACAATTCAAAATTTCTATTTCTGAAATAAAAATTTGTTTGAAGAATAAAATTTCTATTTTTAGGAGCACCAACGACCGTCGTCCTGTGGCCAGAGTCCGACGTTTGGCTACTGGCATTTGGCGTCCGATGGTCGGTTTCTAGCGGTCGAAGTTGGGTAGCCGAAGTCCAAAGTTTGACATTCGGCATCCAGTGCCAAGTCTAGTGACTGGCAGCAAGCGATCAAAGTCTGGAGTCCAACGTCCACAGTTCGACATCTAATGTTCAACATTCGGAGTCCAGCAACAGGAGGCCGATGGTGGGTGGCTAGTGGCCGGAGTCCAACAGTCAGTGGCAAGTGGCGTTCAATTGTCGGCGAACATTCGGTGGTTGGTGATGAGCCTCCAGCATCTAATGATTGGTGATAAGCAACCACCGACCAGTGGGTGTCCGGCATTTGGTGATTAGCGATTGGTGACGGGTGGCTGCAGTGCGGTGGTCGGCGGTCGATATTCGATGGCTGACGGTTGAGGACTAGTTGCCGGGGCCGGTGGTGGGTGGCCGAAAATTGGCGGCGGGCGTTCGGCATCCCACGGCGGCAAGTGGGCGATGGGCGGTGACGAGAGTGAATGATAAAAAAAATTTTGATTTCTCATTTCTGCTCTAGAAATAAAAAAGCTAAAAATTTTAAATTTTGATTTCTACTCCAAATTTATTTATGGAATAAAAATCTGTTTCGGAAATAGAAAAATGAAATTGTTTTACCAAATGGATTTTTGTTCCAAACTTGTTTCGGAAACGAAAAATAGAGAAATAGATAAGCAAAAATTGATTTATCAAATTTTATTCCATGGATGAGTTTTTGAGTAAGTAAACACATTTGATAACAATTCAAAATTACTATTTCGAAATAAAAATTCATTTGATAATAGAATAAAATTTTTATTTCTAGGAGCGCCAATGACCGCGTCTTGTGGCTGGAGTCTGACGTTTGGCTACTAGCGTTTGGTGTTTGATGATCGGCGGTGGGCACCCAAAGTCGGGCAACTGAAGTTTGAAGTCCGACATTCGGCATTCAACACTAAGTTTGGTGATTGGTGACGGGCGGCCAAAGTCTCGAAGTTTGACACTGGAGTCTCGGCGATCGACAACCGACATCTAACATCTAGAGTTTGACATCTGGTGTCTGACATCCGAAGTTCGGCAACAGGAGGCCGATGACAGGAGGCTGGCGGTGGGTGGCCAGTGGCTGGAGTTCAGCAGTCGGTGGCGAACATTCAATGGTTGGTGATGAGCCTTCGGCATCCAATGATTGGTGATGAGCAACAACGACCAATGGGTGTTCCACATTCGGTAGTCGACGACGGGCAACTAGGGTGTTGTGGCTGGTGGCTGACATCTGGTGGCTAGCAGACAGTGGTTGGTGGTGAGCGGCTAGCAATTGGCAGTGGGCATTCGGCATCTCACAGGTGGCAAGTGGGTGACGAGCGGTGACAAGAGGGAATGATGAGAAAAATTTTGATTTCTCATTTCTGTTCTAGAAAGAGAAAAGTTAAAAATTTTAACTTCTGATTTTTGCTTTAAATCTATTTCTGGAATAGAAATATATTCCAGAAATAGAAAAATGACATTGCATTATTAAACGGATTTTTGTTCCAAACATATTCTAAGGAATATAAAAACAGAGAAATAAAGAAACATAAATTTTGTTATGTGCGTCCTAAGAGGTCCATGATGCTTTCAAAATTTTGATGCTCCCCAATGCAAGATCATAATCTACTCGGAAGAAAGAACTGATTGATGTCATGAAAAATCTTAGTTGGAACGGACATATGAGGTAAAAAAGATCTTGAGGAATGATTTCATGATCACCCGCTCGGGTTAAAGAAAGAATCCCCCGTTGCGAGCCCCTTTTTAGCTTTGAAATGATCTAATCTTGCGACTGAGAAGTCCACGACACTCCCGAAGTCTTGATGCTGACTAGTTCAATATCATAATTTATCGTGATTAAAGACTTGGAACATTGGAGAGACCTTCTGCAGGCTTCCTTACTCTCTTTGTATGTCCACATGTTAGCCTCAGATCGAAAGAAGCCATTTTCCACCAACTTAATTGACTTTGAGGCCCCCCCCATCTTGCCCTGTCTACCTCGTTTTTAGACAATCTTTGTCAATATCCTCGTCTTTTCCTTCTTGTTCATTATCGGTCGCGTCATTTTCATCCGTGCCACGCGCTGGTGGAAATAGAAAGGAAACTTTTACTTGGAGGAGGAAAGTAACAAGCCTGAGGACGATGGAGTACGTGTGCCACGTGAAATCATGTTGGTATGCGAAATTGCATATGTTGTGTCCTCTCAAATCATGATACTCTTGTCGGCTACTCGCGTGATTTCTCATAGCTACGTAAATAGAACGAATTTAACATCATGTGGTTACGTGTTGCTTTTAACGGTGAAAAAGGGAAGCCTCACATCTGTAGTTCTCTCGATAGTTTTACCTTGGGTTAAAATCCGTATTTTATTATGATATCTGAACTATATTGATCGATTGTAACTAAAATTAAATTAAATAATTTATTTATTTCACGAAAAATTAATAATTTAGAAAATATTATCTTTAAATTGGTCGCTTGTATTGCTTGTTAAAATGATAATTTTTAGAAAATAGTTTTCAAATGATTTATTTTTTTGCTACACAAACGGAGCCACAATGTAATTTCTTTTAGTGAAAAAATTTCATAATAAAAGAAAATATTTTTAATGAAAATATTTTTAAAGAAAATGATTAATTTTCATTTATTTAGTGATTAGGAAAAGTAATTTCCTTCTTACCAAAAACAGGAAGCTACTTTCCCTTAATCTAAATTTTTCGTTTTTATGGCGCGCATGATGAAATTTTTACTTTTCTATTTCTCTGTTTTCCAAAACAGGTTTGAAATAAACTGTTTAACGCATTTGATTTTTCTATTTCCGGAATAAATTTTGTTTTAAAATAGATTTGATTTGAAAAATCGAAACTAAAATTTTTAACTTTTTAGTTTAAATAAAATCGAGAAATTAATTTCTATTTAAATTACTTTCTTTTCGAAACTTGTCATGTGCATTTTAGTCTTTGAAAAATGCTTTTCATAAATTTATTAGTTTTCTGTTGTTCAAACCTGGAAAATGTCTCTGACCCAATAGAAAATATGGAAAAGTAGAAAAATAATTTTTTTTTTTCAACCTATTACCTGAGGTGATAATGGCGGCTGAGTCATGCTCCCTGGATGAATGAAAAGCCTGTTTTACCGAAGGGAAAAACAAAAGCAGCTTTCCAATCAGATGCCATGACCGAGATCGGCTTCAAAAGAAAACTCATTGGAAAACCCACCTTTTATAGTTAACAGCACCGCAGTTGCCAGTTGCATCTCGGCTCGACGTACGTATCGCGCGCCCCCTTCGCCTTATATTATATACCAACTTGAGTGGAACCTTCCATGAGTCCTCCTCCTCGTCCTCTCTCTCTCTCTCTCTCTCTCTGCTTACCTTCGCCGTACTTTCTCTCTCTTTGGGTAAAGGAATGTCTGGCGTTGCAAACTGAATTCGAGGCCTTTTTCGCCTGGTCCTTGCGATTCGAGGGAAAGGGTTCCCTTCCTTTCTTTATTCTTTCTTGGGTTTTGACGAAAGTTTCGGTTTTTAGCTCCCTCCCTCGTTTGAGTTAAAAAAAGGCACCAAAGACGCCAGCTTTCTTGCCGTACACCTGCGTGCGGGACTTCTTCATTTGGGAAGTGGAAAAGGGTAAGGTGTGAATGATTGTGATTTGGTCCTCCGATTCGTGAAAACTTGCGTTGCTTTGTTCTCGTTTGAGATACTGTTGGATTTCTCCGGGAACGCCGAAAAAGGAAGGTTTTTTCGAGCTGCTAATTCGAATGCAGATTCTGAAATTTTGCTTTGCAATGTTGTCAGGAGCTGATTAAATATGGGTCGCTTAGCTTTCCCGCTAACTTTAGGATATGAGTGATTTGGGTTCTGTTTAACTGGCGAATCTGGAGTGATTAGCTGAATTTCGGGGGGGCTCTTTTTCTTGAATTTGCATTGTTGGGTACCGTCCAATTCTTCTCATTGATCGAGTTTGAGCAAAGTCGAGAAAAGGGCAATGGTGCTTTGGTTGTTTCTTGCTTGTTTGGATGGGGCATGATTGGAGATGCTTTACTCGCAAGTATTGTTGAGATTGGGTTTGGGTTGCCTTCTGTTTCTTTTCTTTTAAGACATCGTCAAGAATGCTGACTCTTCTTGGACTTGACTTCTTTGGCTTTCACATTTTGCTCGTGACGAAACTTTAATGGCTGAGGAATGGGCGGCTTGTGGTGAATTTGGTCATGCTTCTGGTTCAAGTTGGGAGTCACGTATAACTGTCATACTTCATGCCTTTCTTGTGATCTTTTACCACTGTACGAGCTCTTTTTGTTTCCTTTTTCAGGTTTTTAGCTATATTTGAGGAGCGAATTTAATGTCCAGAAATTGCTGGAAGTGTTGACCCATCATTTGAACTATTAATAAGGACAAGGTGAGATAATTTAGATGCAGCTTTATTTGGTATATATACATATGAGAGAGAGAGAGAGAGAGAGAGAGAGAGAGAGAGAGAGAGTCCTAATTTGGAATCGGTGGACTCAGCTCGTGAGTAGCTGTTGTTTATGCCTGAATTTTTTTTCCTTTTTTTTGGTGATAGATAACCTACTACTCCTGCTTTAATGGTTGGAGAATTAATTGCTCATCTTCATGGCTTGCTGTCTGTATATTGTTCATTTTCTTCTGAGGCTCATAATTCATTTAATTTATGAAGTGTTTCTGGTGGCGATGCTCTTGCATTTACAATAACATGCAGATACTTGTAGATGCCTTGGTACATTCGTCTCTCTGATTATGAATGATATTGAATTGACAGTTGAATAAGTCTCGGAAAAATGGGATGCCTGGTCTCTACGCCAAAAGATTCTGGTGGCATCAGAAGGATTCCAGGAAACATTGGCGAAATTTCTGTATATGTCCCTGGTCTACGAATCCCCAAGCCTGTTGATTTTTCTCAGTCGCTTGGGAACCACTTGTCCAGAAACTTGGTCGAACGGTTATCTGCCCTCAGGACTCGTATAGTTGTGATGGCTGGCCAGGAAGCTCCAACAATCACAAGAACGAGGAGAAAAAGTGCCACCCAACATGGTAAGTTGTAGCAAATTTATAGCTAGCTTTGCTTGATTATTAGTTACTATGAGCCCAATGTTTTATATGTGAATGAATTGGCCACAGGAGGTTCGACATTGGCTGATCTTCTTCAGGCTCTTGAAGATTACTTGCCTGTTCTTTTGGGATTAGTTAAAGACGGTAAAGCATATCTTTTATTTTTATTTTTTTATTTTTTATTTCTGTACTGTATGTTTACATGATGAAGAATCTAAATCTTTTCTATCTATGATGGTGAAGGGAGTCTGTTACAACACAAAGTGTCATTTGTTTGGATAAATCAGGAGGATGATGCAGAGGTAGGAGAAGCAACATGCTCTTTTACTGGTTTTTCTTCATGTTGGTTATAGCTTATAAATGATCTTTCTTTCTTTTTCAGGAAACAGCCATATCTAATGCCTGGTACGAGGTTCTGTCAGTGCTACACTTGATGGCAATGCTAGCGTTATCTCAGGCCAACTTACTGCTCCTTCCAAGAACATCTGCTGACGGTCACCACGCCAAAGTTTCAGAAGGTAGGTCTTTTAAGAGGCCTTCCTCTTCTGTCATGCACCACAGCCTCTAAAGGAATTAATTAATAAGGCACCTTAAATTAGAAGTTTAGGAAAGAATTAGCTAATCGGCTAAAAATAAGGCACCTTAAATGAGAACATAGGTTTAAGTTTGCAAAAGTGATCTAAATAAGCTGACCATTAACTAATTTCCAATGCGCTCTTGTGATAATTGGTGCTTCAGAAAATTATGAATTGATGAGTGGGTTTTGGATGGTGATACTTGTTGGGGGATGGTATCCATAGTCTTTTCCCCATCTTTTGGAATGGCATAAGATAGTCATGGCACATTAAGGCACTTCTGAAATCAGAAGTGCATTTACAAAAGAGATCTGGCAAATTTCCAACCTTCAAGCTGTTCATTCGCTAAAATTCTTGACAGCCCCTGCTTTTGCATGAAAAGAAGGATAGTGGTTGATATATGGACTTAATGACATCTTATTGGAAGTAGTAGTATAAATTCCTCATAGCTGTCAATCTAATCAACTCTGAGCTGAGATTGCTGTAGCTGAAGCTGTGGAACTAGTAGAAGTCATTTGCATATTAGAGGTGCATTGAATGTTCCACTAAATGACTGATGGCATGAGAGATATAAATTTGGAGCAAAATTCGCATGTTTGATTCAATGAAAGCCAGACAAATGAAACGAGTGCGAAATGTGTTATGTTACTGGAGAAGAAAGAGTATAGTTGTGTAGTGGAAAGAGGAAGGTAGGCAGTAAAAAATCAAATTCTTCACAGATGCAGAGCCCATTGTATCGAAGGAGAAGGTAAAAGAAGAATTTGATGACTTATAATGCAATTCAATATTACCTCTTAGAACTTGGATTAATGGATTGATACTAGAGTGAAAGATAGAATGAAATCCTTTGATGTTTCTTTTTCCTTCCTAATATGACTGCTGCTATGTACACCTCTGCTCAGCATATGTTCATCCAGTAGCTCTGGTCTTGTTCTTAATTTTATCAGCTCTCTCTCTCTCTCTATAGAAAACAGGCGAGCTTCTGTTGACATATTTTTGAAGGCAGCGGGGTATCTGGATTGTGCTGTTCGGCATGTCCTACCACAGTTATTGACTGAAATCAGGTTTGCAATATCTGTAATATTGTTATGACATGCTTATACTGGGTGTACAATTCATCTTGTAATTCCCTTGTTGTCTCATATTTACAGGAGAGAATTACCAGTAGACCTTGCAGAAGGGGTTCTTCGAGCACTTTGCCTCCAAGCACTGGGGCAGGTACTCTTCTTATAGCGGATATAGCAATTGATGAACTAATTGTGTCTCTTCCAAACACATTTATTAGTCAGTGCTTCTCCAAAGATAATCAAGTTAAGAATCAATAGGTATAACATCATTTTATAAGACTTTCTTCTAAATTTACCTATGTCTTCTGTGCAATTTTCTTTATACTTCTTTCTTATATTGAAGGAAGATGGAGGTGTTAACTATTGCTTAATATGAAAAATCGAAAAAAGAATCACTCTCTGTATATTCTTGATCCTTTCAAGATTTTCCTTTTGGGCTTCCAAATTATTAGTTAATATTTGGAGAATTCAGTGAGGAAGTAATCTTTTAGATATTTGAGAGTTGGCATAATCACATATCTATATTCCTACTGGAGTTCTACATTTTTATATTTTATGATATTAATTGAAGCAATTGAAAATCATTTCGAAAATGGCCTTTCTTTTGAAGTTCATTTCATAGTTTCTCCCACACTAATCATAGTTGGGAATTTTCTCTCTGATGTTTGACATAGGGTGCGGATGTCCAACTTGGAATGGCAATTGATAGCACAAAAGCCACCCTGGCAGTCAAACGTAGGCTTGCTTGTGAGATGGTAAAGTACTGGCAGCAGGTATACATCAAATCTCATCCTATAAAATTAGACCACATGTCACCCATGAATCTGATTCAAGACTCAGTTTTATAATGGATGGTGAAAAGGTTTCTGCATTTTGTTCGACTTTTATTGGCTTGGATAAGGTGTCTTTTGATTTATATGTTGGAACTCCTCTTTCAGTGTAGTTAACGTGTGCATTGCTCACTAGAGCTGAAAACATAATTATGTCCAAGAACAACCACTCTAGTGTGTTGCATTGTATCTGGTTTGTTCTTGCTTGGAGTACTTTTATTCATCTTCTGTCCAGTAGTTCTGTGGTGAATCACTTGAGCATCTCCATGCATGCTGAGATGTGTCCAAAGCATCCTGGTATTGTGGTAAAGTGAAATGGAACGGCAAAGACTCCCCTACCGTTTCTTTTCAAAGTCTGAACTTGAATAATGGAAATGCAATTAGTTATTTAAGCACTTCAACAACAATGAATCGTGTATTATGCTGTTGATGTCCTATATTAAAAATACTGTTATTTGTAATTCTACATACCTATGGAGTATGCACATTCATGTACAAGAATATCAATTCCACATGCTTCATATGCATTTGTTCATATTAGTCATGTGTATTTTAATATGTATAGTCCAAAATAATAGGTAAATAGGTCTTTCTATCCTTATTTTGTCAGTGAGTAACAAGGAAACAGAAAAATAGGTCTGCGTTGGTAGATCATCCAATGCATTCGGCCTTTCACTGGTCATCTTTTAAGATAGGTTGTTTTGTCCATGTATCCATAATCCTATTGGCAACTGTTGATGTACCTTGAGGGACCTGGTTTTTGAATTTATATGTTTGCAGTTTTCCTTAAAAACTAACAAGTTTTTCCTTGACGCTCATGTTATGTCACCTATGTGCTATTAAAATAACTTCATTTGGTATTAATCTTTAATGAGAAATTGATTGCTCTTCACGTCTTCCTTTATAGGCTCAAGATAACCTAATGAACCTTCCTTTGACAAATGGTTGGGCAGAAAAGCATCGTCTTTACGTAAAGTGGAAATATAATGAAGCTAAGGTATGACAAGATGTTTCATTCACTGTTTATTTTTCTCCTGAACTCAGGATATGTTTTCTGAACTTCTAAATGTAATTACCTCATTGGTGGTCTCTTTATCATTCTTGAAAGACATGACATTTAGGTTTGCATAGCTGATTAACTCAGCATGGTGATTGGCAACATATAATCAGTACACTGAAGAATTTATCAAGTGAGAGAAACCGAAGTCCCAGATTGAAAATTTTCTTCTGAGTTGGGGATGATAAGCTAATGGGAAAATCAACTTCTACATTGCAATTTTTCACATTATACTGATCACTGTCTGATTATTGCAGTTTGAGCGAGTTACGTAAGACGAGTGATGTCATACTTGATTTACTATCAAAGTAAAAGGAAATTTTGACAGCATGGAGAAGTGGGAATTTCAGTTTTGTATTGATGGCATTTTTCACATGTTAACTGACTTAAAATAGCAATAATAGAAGTTGGATCCAAAGAATGATTTGGCTTGTGATAACTCTCTGAGGAGGATTAATGTTCCAATAATCATAAACATGTGCATCACTTGTGAACATGGAAAGAAACTCACTCTGTTTCCAATAATTTGTCCTTGGCCTGGTGAACCAGTCACGTTCTCATGGAGAAATTTCAACTCCTATTCAATTCTTCTAATGAAAAACCATAGATGCAGAATGGAAGATGTAATCAGGCCATATCTACTATATGAGTGGACAGGCAGGACGAGCATGTTTTATTAGCTACAATAGCAGCACTAGAAATATTGAATGGGAAAAATAAGATAACGGACTTGCAAATATGGATGTAATTATTCAGTGAAGACTTGCTGGTCATCGCTAAATTGAGGAGTAACAGAGCTTAAATCCCCATACAGCATTTACTGATTTTTAGTCTAATTGGTAGATGATTGCTTATATAACATTTGTGCATCAGCTATAGAGCCACCCTATTCCTAAAATCTATTCAATCAGGCTGCAGCATATTACTACCACGGCCTGATTCTGGATGAGGGAAACACAGAGAAGTCTCATGGAATGGCAGTAGCTGCTTTACAAGCGGCAGATGAATATCTGAAGGAAAGCAAGAAGGTCTCAGAGGCATTTAATGCAACTCCTCCTCTTTCAAGGTAATCTGGTTAAGCATTTTTCCTTTTCCTTTCAATGCATTAGCTAGTTAGTTTTAATTGATTGGCTTGCCAGTATCTAATTTTCATATGGATGTCAGTTTCTACAAACTTTTAGTCCTTTTTTTGCCTCAAACCATATAAATTGGGATGGTATAGAACATACAATATGTCCTCATTCCTGTATTTGCTTCAGTAGTGCAGGAAAGATGTGTTTTAGGCGAGTTGGTTTTTTTATTTTTATTTTCCGGCAAGAAGATTTGGGTCAGTGTGCAGTAGGGAATTTTGACTTCCCTTGGTAGAGAGGTAGACCGTGTATCTGCTAGTTGTAGATTTCTTTTAACTTGCTTCTTGGTTATTATCTCCCTGCAGAATGGAGACTCTCATGAATAAAGTTTATTGTCTCTGCGTAGAAACTGAGAACTCGTACTCCTGTCATGCTGACGTTCTCTGCTTGCAGGAACCCACCTCTTTGGGGAACCATGAAGTTTCTCTGTGAAAAAGTTCCAAAAGACACATGGAACAAGGTTCGGATAAACCGCGATCTCTACACTAACGAAAGGTAAGATTTGCTACTCTGACTTAGGACCAAAATCTGAGTTTGCATTTCTATTCAATTCCAATAAAAGCAGCAGGTGAATGATTTCACTGACGACTTTCTTGTTGTCATTCACGACAGGGTCATGGAGACTGCACCTACATTGCCTGACTTTGCCTTGGCCTTGAAACCCGACGACTATCAACTCCCTCCCGTGGATAACTGCTGGAACGAGAATAATGTCAACGGGGGGCACTTAGGCCCTGGCCAACTCCAGAGCGACGCAAGATGATGTATTTAAATCTCGGAAAATACAAAGATACATGGGGCGCACATTCATGGAAAGGCCCTTAACGAGAAAGTCGGTGCTTTTCTCCCCAGTTTTCCCTCTGTGCCGGTTTGTTTCTCTTATCGCCGTGATCTACTCTCGTTATAGGGCTCATTGTACAAGTAACTATCGTGTGTAATTCCTCCCTGGTTGAAAATAAACGGTTTTTCTTTTAATGCTTATAATAAAAATGTTTACAAATAATGTTTGTCATACGTTCCCGTGCCTCCGTTTTGCTATACAATGTCAAGTGGTGCTTCTTTTTCTTTCTGATTGCGTGGAATGTACAAGCCTCTCGTCTCCATTTGTCCCCATAAATATACGCAAAATCAACAACAACAAAAAAACAACCTTGTCCGTGTACACGATACGTGATATTCATACAAGGTGACAGCCTCACAAGATGACTTCTAAAGTTACTTTCAGTAGGAAGCACATGATTCGAATGCAGGATCTTTCACACAGGACCAGCCACTTGCTACTTGGATTATCTTTCTTTGCCAGGATGAACAGATTTCCATTCCTTATGTAGAAATATGCTCAATTACTTTCCCAGCAGGGAGAAACGAAAGCGATCCTGCTGTGATCTTTCTTTCTTTCTTTCTTTCTTTCTTTTTCTGGTTCTTCGCGTGTTCATGTGTGTTCATGTAAAGGTCGTTTCTTTGCTGTTTTCCCGGCAACATTATTTGTAAAATGATGGAGAGTATCTATCAAAGACCAAAACTTTCATCCCCAGCCTATCAGCTTTAGGTGCAGGGGACAATTATAACAAATCCCAAATCATTCACAATCGTTATGTAGAATCATCTAGCAACAAAAATCCAATATCAATTAAAAAGACAATATGAAGGGAAAGTTTCCCTTCATTTCTTGTTCCCCATTAGATTCTGTTAAAGGGCCTGCGAGGAGATGATTCATGGAAAGAAGCCAGTCCATGTAACAGAGGGTAGTAAGGAGTATCAGCTCCCCCCATCCAGTTCTTCGTAGGTTACACAGCCAACGAGGTTTCACCTTCCCTAAGATCTTTCTGGACTAAACATTTTGATCTCATTTTAGCACAAAAGCATAAAAATTTAACTATTCGCTAGCTCCATTTTCACCATCTTCTTCAGCCTTCTCCTTTTGCTTCTCCTGCTCCTCTGCACCAAGAGATCCCGAGTTCATGTAAATAAATATGATCATAAACCATGGTATGTCATTTTACGAACAGCACAAGAATAAAAGGGGAGAAAAATGTTTGCATTATGCACCTAGTAATTGCTTACTGACAGAACTTAATATTTTATCAGTTCACAATTTACACCAATGTGCCTAAGAGTACTCTCCCAGTAATATCTAGAAAGTAGAAACTGAGAAAAGGAGCCATGCTGGTTCAAAGAGAAGGTATCTGTCTTCATTTGCTGTACAGATACGCATGTTGATGCCTTGATAACCATTAGGAAACGATAGAGATCCTTAGAGAAGCATACATAATCAGTTGTAGACAATTCCAACATACAAGGTTCCATCTTTATACCCAGTGAGTTCATATCATTGAGGTGCTTAAACGACTGAAGATGAATAGCTTATCCCACAGAAATTTAGAATCGCATACCTATTAATTTGCACTTTCTCGCAAGAAATTTAAATGAAGAATTCGATGACAAAACACTGCAGAGGTTACATTCTCTCTCCCCTTCTATGGAAAATAATCATCTTGTCAACAGATTCACCAACCATCATGTGAAAGAAGATTAAAAGAGCCAGCCCATTTGGAAGGACAGATGCTTTTGCCCCCATGAGAGCAAGCTCTCATCCAATTACTTCTACTTTCTATAGGGAGAGGTAAATCAAATCCTTTTTGCACTCTAACAGGTTGTGGACAGAAATATCCCCTTCTAGAACCATGGCCCAATTCAAATTTTTCTTCGACAATAATACCAAATCATCCAGTCTTTTCTTCTTCAAACACATCATAAACAAAAGACAATACTAGAGCTGCAAACCCAGTGGCAGGAATAACCGGGAAGACAAAAAGATGAATAAAATTAGAACTAAGCCTAGCCATTAAAAGGTGTGGCATCTGGCAGGCTTAACTCGATTTGCACTTCTATTTGGTAGGAGGCACAAAAGATGATATTATTGAATTCTTTTTCACTCTCCAGGCAGTGCTTAGCACCATGACTGTTAATCAGCTTCTAGACCTTCAGCGGAGACAAATAAAAGATGTTTCATCCACCAAAAAGAAGATTGAAAGATACTTACGAACAATCTTATACATTGCCTTCTGCGTGCGTCTTTCAAGCTTATCGAGCTTCTTCTGGACATCTCTCCTTAAGTCCCAGTTAGGTTTTTTTGGAGCAATGTTTATAAATGGGTCCTACAGAATATCCAAAATGAGAACTAATATTTCAAAGCACCATGGGAAAGCTGGAACAAGTGCTACAGTCAATCAAACCAAAGCCCACCTTCTTTTCAGCTGGAGGAGGTTCTGTTGCAACAGGATCTTCAAATTTTGGTAGAACAGGTGGTGCAACCTTTCCCTCCTGAAGTTGCTTATCATGAGGGAACATAGTTTCGGAATTTCATGCTAGGGTTTCTGCACCAAATTCAAGCATCCTAGTTAAAGCAAGAGCCGAACTAAGCACATATGCTGGTATTAGGGGCATGAATGATAACAGTAAACAGACAATCTTTGTCTCCTCTTTGAATTATTTCTTCAGGAGAATTCTATCGAGTTGGTACACCAGACTGAAAACAATCAGGTGTGAAAATTCAACAGGACTTTTAATATTATACACAAATCTTTCTGCTAATTCCTAATACTTCCAAGGTGGAAGAAAGTTTGTATCTAGGGTCGTCAAGGGCTAAGCAATTAAGTTTCCATGAATCAAAAATAAGCCCCAATAAGGATGCAAGAGAACACTGAGGACAAAGGATGCAAGATAAGTTTGTGAACAGCCTATAACAAATAACAAATGAAAACAAAATATGTTGAATTAACCTATTGGACTGCAGCGCAACAGATTCCCATTCTAATGGATTGGTAACACAAGTCCTATGAATGGATATCTTTAATTTCTCTCTCTCTGTCTCCATCCAGATACGTAACAAGGATATGGTCATCTGGCTCTGGCTAGTAACCCTGAAGTAAAATCATCTGGCTCTAGCTACAAACTATGAAGAAAACTTCCAAACATGAAGAACATTGAAAGATATCGCAAGGAAAACCCTGAAGCAAAGAAATTCGTGAATATCACGAGAATCATCCGCGAAAAGAAAAGAAAGAAGAGGTACAAGAAACACTCACTCCTCTTGGGCGTCATCCTCATCATTCTCATTCTCGCCATCCGACTTATCATCAGCCTGAGCAGCAGAATCCTCGCTGGGAGCATTAAGCAGCTCCTGAGCAGCTCTGAGAGCTCTCAGCCTCTCTCTCCTCGCGGCGACGGCTTGCTCGATCGAGTCATCTTCCTCACCCATCCCCTCACCTACACAAATCAAAAGGGGCCATAAACACAAGCACCGCCGACAATTCAAGAACATCTCCGTGGCTGCCGCCACGCAACTTCACCGGAACTTGAAAACGACGCCGAATTCACAACCTCCATCCCTCCCACGGAATCACACAAAAAACCCACGACCCCAGAAACGCTGGCGCTTATGGGCGACCAGTCCCGCGCGTCGACAGACCAGCCGCCAAAAACCAACTTGAAGCCGGTTCCGTAGCGAGGCCACGGCTCGGGGAAAAGGGTCGCCGGCGTTTAGCGAGTTGGAGAAGAAGCGGGTGTCGCGGCGATACGAGCTTAAAGGACGAATCTTTGCGACTGAAAATTGAAGGGTTGGCGAGACGAGACGAGACGAAACGAGACTGACCTTGGGTTTCGAGAGGAAGAAGGGGGAAGGTTCCGATGCTTAGCGACGGCGGAAGGTTGTCCCAGGTGGGCGGTATGGAGGTTCCGGCGAGCTGGTGCAGGCGGAAGGATTTTCGCACCAGACCTTTCTCCCGGAGCGTCTCCTCTCAGCAGCGTTTCGAGCAGCCTGGTTGTTTACCCAAAAACTTTAAAAGAAAATTAAAAAAAATACTTAAAAGAAAATACCAAACTGGCCTCACCTTTCCCCATTTATTTAAAGTAATGGTCAATACCTCTTTCCTTTCTCCATATTAAAAACAAATGGAAAAGGGAAAGTGATAGTAACTAGTGGTGAATTTTGCATTTCGATTTCTTTTTTATAAATGCCATCCATTGATTTATAATAAACAGGTGAGGGCAAAAAAAATACCAAACTGGGTTTTCTTTTTTGGGTTTTCTTTTTTGTGTCACAAAAGTTTTAAATTTTTCATATCACAAAAAAAAAAAATATGGTAAATTTGAAAAAAGTTTGGGATTTTTGTGTCACATTTATATAAAGTAATAAAAAGAAGAAGATTCCTTTTTTTTTTATTAAAAAAAATTTATGTAAAGTAATAAATGTCAATAATAAATATTAAAAAAATCAAATTTTGCATTTTGATTTCTTTTATATATGCAAATTACTTGAATAGAGTACAAAAGCACATGTATCGATTTTTCCTTTTTTGGTGAAGTTCATATGTAGATTTACATAAAACTTTTTAATGTATATCTGAAAAGTACATAAAAATGCATTTTATTTTTCACTTAAGTTGAAGTAAACAAAGGTCCATTTTTTTTTTCTCTAATCTAAGTACATTAAAATATAAGGTATGTTTATTTCACGAAAAATAAATTATTTCAAAAATATTTTTTTAAAATAATCGTTTATATTATTTAAAAAATGAATGAATGAAAAATATTTTTATTGTTCTTGAAAATATTTAGTTATATATTATTTTTGATAATAAATATTTTTTATGAATTAATTATTTCTAGCGATATAAGCGATGATTTTTAAGAAAATATTTTTTAAATCATTTATTTTTTTTCGTGAAACAAACTGGATCCAAATACTTGTTGGGAAGAATTGTTGGTCCGCCAAACATAGAAACAATATCACAATCGGTCCACCAAACAATATTTATTGTTACAAAATAGAATATATCACATAAACCTAGTACATAAAATTTTTACTTATAATTTCTTTGAATATTTATTGTTACAATATTTTTTTAAAATATTTCTAGTTTTTCTATTCCAGTAGATATCAAAAACTAAAATTTTTAACTCAATTAAATCAATTTCTGTGACCGAAGTCTCATTGTTTATTTATTTTTCTTAGTATGATCTTGGGCATGTCCATAAGCAAATATTAAGATAAAATTGATCTAAGTCAGGATATAATACCTTCTTTTAACTTTGGAAAATCTATTTTCATCCTAACTTTCATTTTTTTATAACAAAGCTTTGCACATTGCCTCCGCCTCCGCACCATCTCTCTTGTCAGTTTATTTTTTTTCTCATAATTGGTGTTTCTAAATTGCCAGTTCTTTACTTTCAGGTCCAAGAAGAAGAAGGTAGCACGAGTCATGACGGCTTTACCTTCACAAGCTCTACAATTTATCCCGAATCCAAGCAACAATACAACAGAATGAAGATTCGATCAGGAGAAATCGGGACGACAGGATGGAAATCGGACTGCAATTATTTCGATATCGATGAAAGAATTATATCTCTCTATATGTGTACAATGCGCGTGCAGGTATGTGTTGCCTTTTGCTTTTCGATCTAAGTACTCGGAAACAAACAAACAAACGATGACAATCATACAGAGGAAGATCATAGACTCAAAGTTTCAACCTGTAACTACAGTCACTCGCCTTGATGCTGACCAGATTGTTGGTCCTCAGACTATCCACCACCAACAGGCACTTTCCCAGAATCCTCACCTTCCTCAGCTTCAACCTCCCGACCTTGACTGTGACCGGAGCGTCCACATTCAGACTCAGCGGTATCTGCCCCGTCCGTTGCTGCTCCTGAAGTGCATTCATCAATGTGCTCCCAGACTTCGTCTTGCCGCTCAACCCCATGCTGAACTCAGTAACGTTCTTGTGACCTTGGTAAAATATGGGCAAGGAACCTTGGCATAACTTGTCATTCTCGTACCAAACGGCTAGCCACCCACCCTTCTCGTAGTATATACCAATCCTTTTGTTCGGATTGTCGGCCTTGATCTGGACTTCAAACTTTGCGTAAAGGGTCAAGTCGATGTTGAGCCTCAGGTTGGTTATCCTCAACTTTTGTATCGAATACTTTGGAAGTTTCGGCTGGAATATGGCATAGAGGATCGCGGCTGTGGCCCCGGCCACAAGTAGTTGGACCACCAGGAGGCAAATTGTCCAGCACAAGCACCTGCAGAAGCAGCTTCTGGTTCTCCGTGGCCGGGAGGGGACGATGATGGGACGACCCTGATGGTGAAGAGGGCTAGTGGCCTTGTCGGAAGCTGGGGCGCCAGGAGGCACAAGAGGCACGGTGGGTGGTGATTCCAAATCTGCAACCAGGTGAATCTTCTGTTGGTCCGCCATGGCCGGCTGCTGCTTCTCTGGGGTCATGCAAGTTTTGCCCCATACTCTGTTTCTGCTTCTAAGTGGGGGAGTATATATATTGTCAAGTTCTTCTGCTGATTGGGACTTGTCTGAAATGGTTTTCCCTCTATTGGAAAAGTTGCAATCCAATAGGAGAGCTCCAACAGGTATCTATCCTCAACTGTATTGTACCTAATAAAATCACATACTAAAACCAGGATGTTTTGGAGGTAGTTGAGCTTCTCATCTGTTTGAACTGTTTGTGCAAGTGACATGTAGGAATCAATGCCGGTTTTGGTTCTTAAATTCCAGGCAATCAGGGCTCTCTCAATCACCCTAAGCCAGTGAAATTTATGTGTACGATCTTGACGTGTCCAATAACAGAGGACCATACTGAAATCTTCCAGGAAAACGATTGTCGCGAACAGACTTACCTAGACGGACCTGAACCGTTAAATTTTGCCGGCCTCCCGCATCTGATGACTCAGACCACTGGGAGGACCGAGTCTTGGCAAGAATTTATCTAACATTTCTTTCGTCTACCTTGTGATTAAATTGATCCTAGGTTCTTGGGAATATTCTTGCGTTTGCATAAGACAGTTCCAATCGTGTCCATCTCACTGGTCAACTGAAAAAAGAGCAAATTCAACTGCACATATATGGTCCCATGTGCTCATCAAAGTTAAGAAGGTGAGCTACCCACGTTAGAGCTATGACAATTGATGTTGTACATTGACAACGTGCGTCTGGTGTTGCAAAATTTCTTGGGAAGCAATATAACTCTGAGTGATTATCGGCCAAAATATCAAAGGATTCTAATTCGGATGAATACAAAAATGGGTCTCAATAGCAATATTTAACTCACAATCAGAGACGTTTTTAACAATAATCGATGGCAGCTGGTTCCATCGAGTTCTGAGCACCATGAATTATCAGACAATTTCTCCAGGGACTTGCACCTTTTTTTGGTTATTTCTTATTTGCCCCAACATAAAAGAAAAGAATTGGGCTGTTTGTTTGTGTTCTTTTTTTGTTCCTCGGAACACAATTTATGTTCTTTTATTCTAGGAAAAAAAAAAAATAATAAAATACGTTTGTTTACACTTTTATTTTTAACAAAAAATTTTTATTTTTTTTGGAATAGATTTTGGAATATAAATAATAAGTAAAAAAAAAAATTGTTTTCTAGAACACTTATGAAAACAATTTTCCTCTCTTATTTTTTTTTTCTTCTTTTTTTTTGGCCAATCGCTAGCTTTGATCATGGCCGATAATTGGCCGTCAAGGGCCAATGACCTCGTTGGGCCACCACCAGGTGACACCGATCTAGTGGTGGCCTAGCGAGGCCGAGCCTCGTTGGTGGCTGGGTAAGCTCGACCTCACCTTGGCTTCTTCTTTTTTTTTGGCCGGGCCGTTGTCGCCTCGCCTGGCTAACCATGACCGACGACCGATCGTTGAGGGCCGACACCTTGTCGGGCCACCGCTAGGGACACCGACCCAGCGGTGGCCTCGACGAGGCTAAGCCTCATTGGTGGTTGGGTGAACTCAAGCTCGCCTAGCCAAGGCAAGGCCGACCTCGCGCCGGCCGCCTAGGCGAGGCTGCTAGGCGAGGCCCTCGTCGGCCGGTCGGCCAATGGTCGAGGCCGACAACCAGCCGAAAGGAAGAAAAAAGAAAAAAGAAATAAAAAAAAAAAAAAATAAAAAAAAATTTAAAAATTTAAAATAAACAATATAAATTTTGTATAGTTACAAATGTTTAACAAAATTGTTTTTGTTTTAGTTTTTTTTATTCCCTAACAAAAATTTTGTGTAGTTACATCACCAAACGTCATTGGTACACACTTCAATACAAGAGAGGGAGGGAGAGAGAGACTGTTCTTTACGTTTAAAAATTGTTTTTGGAAACGAAATAGAAAAAAAGTTTTTCTATTTTTGAACAAAAAACGCGTTTAGTAAAACTGCTTAATAGAAACACGTTTTTGCAAATTTGTATAATTTTTTATTTCTTTTAATATTTTTATTTTATTTTTCATTTTTTTCTTTTTTATTTTTTTCCTTTTTCTTCTTTTGGTGTACACTTCAATACAGGGGAAGAGAGCTCGATCTCGCCTAGGACGAGGCCGAGCTCGCCCGGCCACGAGAGGCTCGGCTGGCGGGGGCCGAGCCTCGCCGTGGTTGACTAATTCAGTCATAATGTGGCCAAAGAAGAAAAAAAAAGAAAAAAAGAAGAAAAAAAAAAAAAGTGTTTCTAGATTTTGCCCAAAAATAAGAAATAATTTTTTTTTTTTTTGTTTCTTGTTTTTTTTTTTCAAATGTGTTTTTGGGAACAAAACGCAAATAAACGCTTTTATGTCCAGTTACACAATTGCCAGAACATGGATGCAACTCAGCATAAAATCATACTTGGCCACTTCAATACCATGGCCGGGTTATCATTTATCAGTTAGATCGATACAAGGGGCCATGACCACGGACCAATCTCACATTTAGAATTTCCACAAACTAGCAGAAGAACAGCGTATTTTTTTTTTCAAGAAATTAACCAATGCCGCCGTTTGTTCATAACAGATACAAATTGTCCATGGATAATTTACTTGATTTCCATGCTATTTCAGCCTGCGTTTACACTATGCAGTGAAGGTATAATGCGATTATTGACCCGACCTTCATTCAATCTCAATCTGTTGAGGGGCATCTTCTTCTGCTTCTTTGGATCCTTCTGCATCAAGCTCCTCCTGAGAAATCCCTGACGCTTCCACTGTTCTGGTAACCCACTCCCTCAGTGGATCTTCATTCAGATCGAGCCTCAGAATACCAGCAAACATCCCACCCATGAAAGCAACCGGTTCCTAAACAGATATAGGTTACAAATAGATAGTGGCAATTGAATTTGAATTTTATGGAGGAGCAGAGAGCATTCTTACTGACTTAGGAGTCAACTGTCGTAAGTGCTAAAGCTGGAACGGGTACAAATTGCAATACAATTTTCCCTTCAAATTTGTGACTTACAAAATCAAGATCTTTTTGGCACATCATAAGATAGACATATAGGAAGCTTGTTTGACTTAAATTTGGTTACTCATAAGCATCTGGTGAAATTACACAGTCAAGGATTATTTGGGTTGGTATGGTAATGAAGCCTAAACATATGGCTTTTGTCCCTGATTCTCATTCTAATTCGGCAGAGAGGACTACTAGGGTCCTAGAGTCCCAGGAGTAATACTTTTAAGAGTTTGAAACTCTCCAATGTATATTTTTCATGATCTACCTTAAGACAAATAAGCTTGAGGCCCTTCTATGCACACTTCATAAAATTCCATGATCTGATCAAGATTCCCCTTTTCCTCTTGATTTTAATAAATGACAAATCCACTTTAACTATTAGACTTGTTACTTTCACAAATAGACTTTACTAGCTCATAACCTCTAACTAGTAGAACCCATAAGACATGCCAGATCTCACAAACCCTTTTTCCTTCTTACTTCTTTCTTGAAGCTTACAACCACAAACAGTAAGCCTTGGGAAATCTATACACGAATCATTGCCTAAAGAAATCCTTACCAGCCTGAGCCCATGATAGATGGTCTGATCATGGAAATTTAACTATGAAGACCCTCTATCTGAGCTTTTATTCTTTGCATTCTATTGCTTGCATATCAGAATGATGAAGCAGGAACAGTAAGCCTGCTCCCCCTATCTCAGGCTACCCAATATACAAATGATTGAAACAACTCACATAGAAAAGTCCCATCTCAGAGGAACCCCTCCCTTCAAATGATTCTGAAGCCTCAAATAAGTAGTTATTAATTTGTCCCCGCAACACATACACATCAACAAGTCCCAATCCAACAAGTGTTAATTTTCAACTTTCTTTAAGCTCTTGCAGCTGCAGCAATTCAGTTCAAGTTGGGTTAATGTTTTAGCAATGCCCAAAATGCATCTCGTCTAGCAATAGCAGATCAATCTTTTGAACTTGTTTGGCAGAAAAAAGCAAATCTTGGAAGAGGTAAGTTGTTTGGCATGCTAATAGCTCTTATAGGAAACCCCAGAAAATCATCAAAACTTCTGCACCTGCAGAGAAGGCTCTCAAGAAAAATCAAACACCCCATTTTCAAATCCTTTAAGTTAGAGCCCCTTGGTTCCTCTTAACCATGTCTAATCTCATATATGCTACCAAGTTCTAGACCATGCAGCTTCAACGTTGGCACATCATCCAGTTAGCTCAGCAAAAACAATTGCTGCTTAAATCCTAAAGCTCTCTAATTGCCCATCCCAAGACCCAATAGCAACCACCAAGCATTAGGCCACAGCGCAAGAATCAAGTTAATCAAGGAGTACCTTGAGAGCTTCTCTAATGATGCGTTCTTCCGTGGGATTGAAGAAAAACGCCCGGACTCCGTTCCCACGGTAGTCACCGTGCCTTCTGCCGAAGACCCTCTTCTCTGCACTGAAAAATAGAGACCGCGACGGCGGGTTGAATCTCGTACGGTCCCCCAAATCGGGTTTCCTCAACTTCTGCTGCTGATGAATCCAAGAGTCGATTAGAACGAACAGCGCGCACGAGGGTCACGAATTGTGCTCAGAGAGAGAGAGAGAGAGAGAGAGAGAGATGGACGACGAACAGGTGCAAACGTAGGAGGGTTGAAGAGGAGAGACATGTTCGAGCGCGCTGCGTCGTCGGAGCTGCTTCTCGAATCGGCGGTCGCGGCGGAGGACGGACGGACGGATTGAGAATCCGGAGAGTTCGCCGGAGAAGAAGATGCGCGTCGCTGTCGGGCTCGGGCTGGGGCTCGAGCCTGCTTTAAGTTGATAGAATTTCGTGGGTAATTTGATTGTTTCCTTAAAAATTGGCAAGGCATGCATTTTTTGTGATTTCCATGATATTAGAATTTCTTTTTCTCTTACAAAGCATAAAAATTAATGTATTTAGATCTAGCCCAAGTCGAGATTTAGGGGTTGTTATTTACATTTCAATACAACCGGTACATAATTCATTAACCAAAAAAAAAAAAAGGCATGAAAAAAGAAGTTCCTCGCCAAGCCAATTGGTAGGTGAGCTCGAATTAAAAAATAAATAATTATCAATAAGAATGATGATCTTTTTTTTTTTTTTTTACAAGAAGAGAGGAATGATGCACAAAAATGATATTTATTTACTTTTTTTTTTAATTTCTTTGCTTATGGTGTTCACAATGACAAAATAATAATGCGCACGTCAAAAGAATGAAATCTCGAAATCTGTTGGTGATTTTTACTTTTATATATATATATATATTTTATCTTTTATGAGTTTTTTTTTGTCAATCTTATTTTATTTTTATTTTAATTTTTACTTTCTCAAATTTTTGTCATGTTTTCTTATAAAGTGTGAAAGTCAAAACCACTATCACATTTAAAATTAAACCGTCCCCATCTTAACTCTTTTGAAAATGTGAGGATTCGAATTTCTCACCTTCCCCTTCTACGTTAAAAGGGTGATTACTAGAACAAACTCTAATAATTTCCATTATGAGTTCAAAATTAGACCATTTACATCTCGAGTTCCATGACCAAAAAACTGTTGAGACTTTTTAAAAATAAATTGGTATGTTGCATTAATTTTCAGCAAATTTTACGGATGACTTTTCTCCCTCACAATTTGTTTGGACAAAAAATGAACACCTCCCCCTCCTCGTACGACAAGACGGCAGCGAGCTACCGACGGGCCGGGCCGAACCCAACGGAAGAGGCCCGAGGAGGGCGGTTCGGTTCGGACAGTTCGGGCTTCCAACGGGCCTTCTCCTACAACCTCCTCGTATCACCGCCGATCCCTGTAAAATCTAGAAGATTCATTGGTAGCCTGAGGCTCCTTCCCTTCCGTGTTCTTCCAGCTCTCGAAAATTCCCCCCAGCTCTCTCTCTCTATCTCTCTCTCTCTCTCTCTCTCTCTCCTCCCTCTGCTGTGCAGATTTCTCTTTGAATTCGATTGCTCGGGTGTTGCTGTCGCTGTCGTCGGCGGTGGAGCGACTAGGGTTGTTCGGTGGGGGTCCCGCGGGTGCTCGCCGTTTCTGCCGCGAAATTTATGGCCGGAAGGGAAGTCCGCGAGTACACCAACCTCAGCGATCCCAAAGGTAGGATCTTCGAGTTCGTGATTTCTCTCCCTCCCTCTCTCTCTGGTTTGGTTTGTGGAGACTCGTGGGGCTGAAATGGGATTCTGGGTCGTGTCGTGATTTGCGGGACAGATAAGAAATGGGGGAAGGGGAAGGACAAGATAGACGACGAGGACATCACGTTCCAGCGCATGGTCGCCAAGGTTAGCCCCATCCATCTCCCAGCCCCACCCTGTCTCCTGTCTCTTCTGAACCTGATCGAGCTTGAGTCTTGTTTGGTGTGTGTGTTGCATGGTAGCGCCTGGCCTCCATGGTGCTTGGAATAGGTAGATTATATCAATGGTTCAATTTGGGTTAGCTTTCCTGGTGAGATAATGTTCTTAGGATGTTACTTAAAATATAGATGATGATGGGATTAAGTGAAAGAAAAGTTCCTGTGGACTGAAGTGTGCTGTGCCCGAGAAGCTACACATTGGGATTGTGTCCTAGGCTAGGAACTTGGGTTCCTCTGTTCATATGTTCTGGACTAAGATGGGTCTGGGGAAATTTTACATGATTGTCGTTTTACAGGGATCATGCCTGTGGTATTGATGGAAGAATACGTGCATCAGCTCTTGGTTAATTTTGTTATAGAACATGGAAATGTACTAGTTAGTGTAATTTACGGTTTGTGCACTGACTTGATAGATTATAAAGACTGTTTTTTAGTTAGCAGGTCAAGGCCAGGAGTCTGTTTCGCCCTATAATTTTACTTTAGTCCCGATCTCCATTAAGCATTTGCATTAGGATGGTTTTCTGATAACATGCCCGGGCAGGGATCTTGGCCTTTACCGGGTGGATGATACAAGCAGATGCAAGAGGTTGCTGGAGAACGTGGAGGTTACCTTCATGGACGAGGAGGTAGGCATAGTCGTAGACAAACTTTCGCTGCAGTGCACCCAGTGAAGTGATGGGAAAGCTCTTTCCTGGGTTTTTTCACAGTTTTATCTCTTTCCCTTTTCTTTCTGCCTGTAGTTTCTAGAACTTTGTTTGGGCTTCATTGTGCAGCCCTGGACAGTGATGATCTGCTATATCTCAAGGAACAAATGGAAGCTGAGGAGGATGCAGAACGCCTTCTACGCCGCACTGAAAAACGAGCATTTGCTGCATTTAAAATATCCTTCAATGTTTGGGTTCTCTTTTGTTTTTGGGTGAAAGTTTGATGCATTTATGTTGGAGCATTGAGATTGGTGAGGTCAATATTGTGAAGATGATGCTTTTTTTTTAGGTTTTCATTGCATTTGAAGGAGTGTACTTCACTGTCGATATTGGCTAACAAGATTAGTCTAGTTTTTATGCAAATATGGTAATAGTGCAATGAAAATTTCCATACTTGTGCTCTTTGGGATTGGACTTTGTATGAGGCTTTCATGGGATATTGTGCATGATTCTACCTAGGTGTTCTGGGGTTTTTATGTTTTTGGCTCTTCTTTGGTGGCCTGTCATTGTAGTTTAATATAAAGGCAATCTAGCAGTGTGATCTCAGTTTTATAGTTACAAAGTCATATTTGCTGGAACAAAGTATGTGTATTGGGTTAATTGTTTCTTCTGGCATGCGCATTGAAAATTTTGTTTGGGATCTCTTTATTGTATTGTTATGATTAGGTTGCCACCTAAGTGATCTTGATTGGGAGAACAGAGAACTGATGGTCAACTTTGTTGATGTTAGAAGCCTTGATTGGGATAGTTTTTTTTTGACATTGATGCATGAATTCTTGGCTTTAAAATGTGTCCAAATGTTTCTCTGTCATTGTTCTGATCACGTATAGATGTAGAGGTCATTAAAAGAGGAAGAATGGGATCCCTGTCACGGTGCTTTCATCGAGTTTTTTACTTAATTGAAGGACACAGAGCTGCGAGTTTAGCAGATTCATCTCCTGCATCCGTGCCTTTGCCTCTTCGTGTTGAACCAAAGCCAAAGAGTGGGATCAGGTATTGTCTCTTTTCAGTGCACGTGCAAGGTTGGAATGTTCAGGTTTCTTCCTCTTCTTAACAGTTTTAACTGTCCATCTATTGCAGGCAGCAAGTTCTCCTCAAGAAAGTTGTCGAAATCAAGCCTAAGCGGCAAAAGGTTTCTAGCCCACCAAATGCGAATCAGGCACCCACCATATACAATGATCATGTGACTTCCGAATTGAAGGCTGACCAGGTGAAGAGGCATCCCACGCCAACAGAAGCAGAGGATAAAACTGAATCGGAAAATCCTGTAAAAAGCTTGCTGGGCATAGCATATGAAAGTTCTGACGACGAGGAATGATCGAAGAATAAAGAAAGAGTGGATGCATATGTGCGGTTCTCCATGCTCAGTTTTGATGTTTACTCGAAGTAGGAAATGTAGTACAAGACATCGAATTCGGTTCGAGTGTATCGTATGGCACTAATATATTACATTGCTTTGAGAGCTTACCAAATTTCCTCGCTCTGCCTCCTGGTGCAAATGTCTTAGAAAGAGTATAGAAAGACTTTTTGTGATCGATTCATTGTAGAAACTTGAAATTGCCAATCCGACGCGTATTTTGACAGCATTTCTCTTTACGATGAGAGGACCAGGGATTTGGTTTAAGTTCAACTCACTTTCGTTTTCAATAATAATTTCTTACTTCTACGGATCCAAGTCTAATTAAGTTTTTCGCAAGAATGGGACGATCTCCTTTTAAAAGCTCATGATCCAGATGTAATTTCGGAGCTCGGCTTTGGAGATTTGGTTAGTAAAAAATGAGATCCTAGGCATGAATCTCTGCTTTAACTTCATGAATTCCAATAGTGGCTCAGAGAAAAGTGCGCGTCAATGCGAGAGTACAATGCTTGAAGTTGAAATGAAAGTCACTTATTCCAATACAAAACATGCATTAACTGGTACACAATATTACTGCAAACTTAGTATCGTCTTCCTTCTTCTTTTTCCCTATCACAGAACCCAAAAACTCTTAACATTATTATTCCACCAGCAACCGTACATATATATTCCCTATTAATGGCTTTATCTCTACCGGCGGCAGACTACTCCACGTCCATTGCTGAACCTGCTGGTGCACTCCATTGCGTTTGCCGACTCCAATGCCAACGGCTTCGCCTCTGCAGACAACGCGGCCTCTGGGTTGAAGATGCAGTACTGACAGTCCGTGGACACGAGCGAGGACGTCCTGTACTTGTTCTCACCTCCCATGATCGGCATCGCGACTCCTCTCTTCACCGGGTTTTGGAAATCGGGCCTGTAGGTCTGCCCCAGCACGCCCTCCAGCTGCTCCGAGAGATCAAAGAACCTGAACTGCACCTCCAAGTGCGCAAAGCAGTCGTCTGCGGGAATTTGATAGTTGTGGATCCTGTCATCTTCCTTGGTGATTGGCACTACGGTCACGGAAAGTTCCAGGACGCCAGGAAGAGTTACAGTGATGGCATTGTGGTTAGCAGTCCGCTCCACTGAGAGAGGGCTATTCGGAGCCGACCAGCTCGAGAGGTGACCGTCAGCGATGTAGACCAGCTGGTCGTCGTAGGTGAAAGCGAGCTGGTCAACTTTGTTGTCCCATTGGGCGACCTTTTTGGCGGAGAGAGTGAAGGTGTGGTGGTTGAACCTCAGGCCTAGGGCTTGGATCCATGTGTTGTCGCGCTTCCTTCCCTCAGGGCGGCGGCCGATGAATCGGGCATTGATTTGGAGGTTCTGGTCAGAGACAAGAGCGAAGTGGCTGTTGGTCTCTCCATGGAAGTAGAAGACTATACCGTCGCCTCCAATGAATCTTGGGTCGCCGCATGCAGAGCCTACTCCATTGCAGTTGGCTGTGCGGTCTGCAATTATAACACCAGCAATGGTTCAAATGGCGTAATCATGTTGCATTACTACCTAGTGCACTAGAATTTTTTTCAGATTATTCATTATTATTCAAGAAGATCTTTGACTGCATATATAATATATGTGCATGAATCATTCAATGCTATGAATGGGCCTCTTAAGGAGAAGTCTATACAGCTTCTCTGCATGGAAATGCAAGTTGAGAGAGAGAGAGAGAGAGAGAGAGAGAGAGAGAGAGAGAGAGAGATAGAGAGTTTTGAGAGACATACTCTTGCAAGTGGCTTCACATTTGGGGGTGTTGCAGTCAATGACACAGGCCTTGGCAGTTGGATCAGCAGGCTTGAAGGCTGGGCACTGCTGTGGGCAGGTGATGTTCTGGGCAAAGCACTTGGTGAACGGGTCATTGCATTGGACCGACTGGGGTGGGAACACCTTCCCGGCCACGGCCGAGGGTGGAGGGGGGCTGGCCCGGCCAGCGGCGGGGGCGGCGAGGGGTTGCCATAGAGGTCAGCGTTGCTGAGGGCAATGGAGCTCAACAACAAGAGAAGGGTCATGAACATTGGAGTACTAT
This sequence comes from Eucalyptus sideroxylon, assembly GCA_014182405.2. Taxonomy (NCBI): domain Eukaryota; kingdom Viridiplantae; phylum Streptophyta; class Magnoliopsida; order Myrtales; family Myrtaceae; genus Eucalyptus; species Eucalyptus sideroxylon. The sequence continues at coordinate 26,643,974 of CM024555.2, forward strand.
GGGCTTCCATGACTAACCTAGACAGTGTTTCTTGGCAACACTAAGGGTTAGTGGAAGGCCTGAAGAAACTTGTTTGGCTATGCCACTTATTTATAGGGAGGGGAAAGAGAGATAGAAGTTAGGGTTTGACATATCGAAAGGAGAAAAAATAAAGTCATAAATGAAGTAAGCTGGAAAATCTTGGATCTGTTGAATTGAATTGAATTGGAAGTAGCAACTGGGGTTCGAAATTCCATCCACATTGACTCTCGAGGATGGAAATCAGCATATAATGTCTTATCTCAAGTACATACAGCTCTTCACTCTCGAGCAGTACAACCCCCCATGTGCAGTCATGAGGATTTTGCATGTGTAATTAACTTATTATTATCTGCTTATTAACTGCACAGGACGAACCAGAAGACCAAGAAGAGCGTGCTTAGCCCCAGTCAACTTTAAGGATAATATTAAATCCGGAAATGAGAAGACGGGCCGAGGACGGTGCTCTTTCGCACCGCGTGCTGTCAACCCTGTGATTCATTTAATCTCAGTAAGTCCAAACACAGTTAAAAATATACATACAGTAGCTGAGTCGTTCAGAATACATGGGTCAACTGCTACATGAAGGAGGGTCTTCGTAGAAGATGCATGGATGAAGACGTGGGTTGTGATCTGTGAAGCTAGAGAAGCTCAGTTGATTGGCTCATGGTACGTAGAATCAACGTAAAGGATCGACCGAAAAGGGGCTGAAATTTCTTGTTCCAAACCTTGTATTCTACGGTTCGGGTGTAGAACAGCATCGTTTCTTTTACTTTTGTGTCAAGAAGGCTGTATCTAGTGCTCTCTTGATTTGCGGTGCACGCAATTTGGTTGCGTAATGATCTTTCTTGAAATTTGTGAGTGGAACTCAAATTTTTCAGCCGACATGGTAAGCTTAGCCAACCATATTCCAGAGTAGAAAAATACAATAATTAAATTAATTCCATGAGGTGATGTGTGTATATCAAACACATATTATCAGAAAGTTCAACCCAAAAGTTTAAGTTAATAAATGGAGAGATACCATATATATTTAAAACTCGTTGTCAAGCGATATGAGACAATATTTCAATACTCTCACATGTAGGCCAAATTATGAGCGGCCAATGAAGTGGAATTTGACAAATGGAGGGTTGACACGCATTTGCATATGGATGATACTGATTATGATACTATGTTAAAAAGTCTAATTCAAAAACTTAAAATTTTAAAATAGTTAGTAATAGTCTCATAAAATCTCACACACATAACATAGATTCGCATTGCTCCTCCATCAATGTAAACAACTCCATATTTGACTTTAGGTCCCGTCTTACTCGATTTATGAGGTAATTGGATATTTTATCGGTATGCAAGTGGTCTTAATCGGTGAAAGATCAATTTATAAAGTGGTGACATGTCGTTGTTGATGTGATTTAGTTTTTCTGGATTGAGTGATTTCCCGAATATACTTTCCAATAACGTCCATGGCAAATTTCTAACCAAGAACGACTAAGTGGAAAATCAACTACCCCACAACGGGTAGAGAAACACGAACGATTTCACGCTGTAATCGCCGGACCACAAACTGAACAGATCTAGCGTTCGGCTTCTTTATTTCCAGTTCGTGTTTTACTTAAGGCTTTCGACTTGGAATATGATAGTCGGACTTTTATTTCTGCCTTGGGAAACTCAGAGCTAAGTCGGTGACCACGGCGGTGGATTACTTTGCTAGTTCCCCTCCGTGTAGCCAGTTAGGTTTGCGCTGCCAGAGTGGCAAAAGGAAACTCGCCATCTACAACTTGAAGTTAAAAAAGGAATTTACCTGAGCACACTCCCAATCCCAAATCTCTAATGGCATCTCCAAAGTAACTAGTGCAGTTTACACTTTGACTTTAGTGTCGATGAAGTCTAGAGATAGTACTTGTTAGGAAAATAAGACAGCAGCTTACTCAACAACAAAAACAAAAGCTAGCCAGAAGTATAGATGATGCTGAGAAATGTGCAGAACAAAGAAGATATACGGTGAAAAATAAAGAAAGGAAGGAAGAAGGATGATCTACAGATCAAGAAATAGCATGAAGAAATGCTGAAGAAGAAAGGCTGCGAAGTTGGCCAAAATCGCTACTCTGTTTTTCCTTCTGTTCATTTACTCTGTTTTTCCTTCTCTTTGTATCTTAGCTGTCATGACCGGTATTCGGTTATTCTTTGCAGTTAAGTAGTTAACCTTTTCTTCCAACAGACCTTATTCATCAAGAGAAATAGAATAGGTATAAGAAGAAACTCTCATATACTGTAATCAAGAAAGTCAGTTGATATAACAGAAGATATACATTCTCTCTCTCTCTCTCTCTCTATTGCCTCCATCTTTGTTTCTGTTCGTAAAGTTCTTCATGGTATCAGAGCCTTCATCCTGAAGAAATCATCTCAAATCTGCATAAAAATGGCTGATTCTACAGCAGATTGGAGTCAGGAATCGAAGCCTTGATTGATCCGTGAGTCGATATTCTTCATCTTCCTTCAAATCTCTGTTATTAGAAATCGATTTACTGCATCATACTGCAAAAACCAGTAAAGATTGTATTCGAAACAAGTGGTATTCAAAGATCTGGAAAGTAGAATGGCAGCAAAAAGCTCGAGATATCCTTTTCCTATTCATGTCAACATCTCGAACTTTGTTACGATCGATTAACTGAGAACAACTTCCTTCTATGGCAAGCTCAGTTTCATAGATTTTTAAGAAGTCAAGATCTGTTTGGATTTGTGAGTGGAGAAACTCCACCGCCTGCTAAAACACTGCAGGTAGAAGAAGGAGATCAAACACTCGATATCCCTAATCCTGACTATATTGACTGGATTAAAACGGATCAACTCATCTCCTCTTGGATCAGTGGTGCTGTTTCCGAAGACATACTTAGCCTAATAATTGGCTTAAACACAGCCTATGAACTTTGGGAGACTCTACTTAATCGGTTCACCCAAAAATCTGTGGCAAAAGAGTTTGAACTCAGAGGAAAATTGCAGGCTTGTCAGAAACGTGATAGAACTCTATCAACATATCTCAGAGAGTACAAGACAATATGTGATCAATTAAATGCCATAGGTAAACCAGTAGATGACATAACAAAACTGTTTGGCATTTTGGAAGGCTTGGGATCCGAGTATGAGAGTTTTAAAACAACAATTTATTGTTTAAAGCCTCAACCGGAATATGATGAAGTGATCTCTCATCTAGAAAGGTTTGAATCAAGGCTGCAAAACTATTCCTCAAGTCAGTTCAGTCCAAACCTAGCCTATTATGATCAAAGGAAGACTGAAGCTATACACAAAGATGAGTTTAATAGAAATTTTTTACAGCAAAGCAACAATCTTGGAAATTCAAGGGGTTATAGTCGTGGAGGAAGAAGTTTTGGAAGAGGAAGACCATTTAATAGCAGATACAAAGAACTTTGGAAGGATTGGAAGAGATATGAATTACGTAACTAATAACTCGAGCTATGAACAGGGAGTCAACATCTTAACCAAGCCAATACTCCCTCTACCTTGAGTCCCGGTCGGGGTTCGGACCATATAATAGTTCAGCTCGAGGTATACGAAGCCAAGATGTATCCTACATCAAACTTAACTTTTCACAAAGATATGCAGATGGAAAAAGCAACAACAAACACTCGACCGGAGTGCCGAGATCTCGCAAAACCAGGTCACGATGCATTGCACTTTGGTATAGATTTGATAATTCTTACCAAGTGAAGAAATACCTACAGCTTTATCAGCACTCCACATTGAGGATACTAATGGAAATGAATGGTATCCTGATACTGGAGCAACTGCTCACATTTCGGCAAATGCTGGTATTCTCCAAAACTTCTCTAAGAATGCTGGTACTGATACAATAATGATTGGCAACGGTTCATGTTTACCTGTGAAATACATTGGGAATACAATGCTAAATACTGTTGCTTCTATCTTGCCTCTAAAAGACGTGTTAATTGTTCCAGCAATTAAGAAAAATCTTCTTTCAATCTCTAGACTAACCGATGATTATCCCCTGTTCTTTTGTCTTTGACAAAATTGGGGTATACATAAAGGACAGCACCACCAACATAACCAGGATGATAGGGAAGAAGGAGAAAGGACTATACAGAATTGATCCTTGTGCTGCAGAGGTGTTCTTCACTCGAGAGACGAAGATCACAGGAGAAAACATATGGCATCAAAGGCTAGCTCATACGAATCAAAATGTTCTCAAGCATTTGAAGAATCAAAAGTTGATCCAAAGGTAATACGTAATCACAATCTATATGTAGAAGTTGTCAGCTTGCTAAGAACACAGCTCTACCCTTTCCTGTGTCAAGATCTGTAGCGAATAAACCTCTAGAACAAGTCCATTGTGACATCTGGGGACCTTCTCCAGTCAACTCTTATCAGAATTTCAAGTATTATGTGATCTTTGTTGACAACTTTTCTCGATTCAGCTGGATGTATCCATTGAAACTAAAATCAGACTTCTATGATATCTTTCTTAGGTTTCGAAGTTAGTAGAAAACCAGCACAATTGCAAAATCAAGAGGTTTCAATGCGATGGTGGGGAGAGTTTGTCACTCACAAGTTTAAAGCTCACCTACGAGTTGTGGCATTCAACAACTTATCTCTTGTCCATATACACCCGAACAGAATGGAATACCTGAGAGAAAGCATCGACATATAGTTGAGCTTGGTCTGGCTATGTTATATCATGCAAAAGTCCCATTAAAATTTTGGGTTGATGCGTTTATGACAGCCAACTATACTGTCAATATACTTCCTACTCCACAGTTAAGGATGCTATCTCCCTTTCTCAAGCTATATAAGTCTAAGCCAAGATATGATCATCTCAGAGTATTCGGGTGTGCTTGCTATCCCTGCCTTCGACCCTATGCACAACACAAGCTGGATCCACGATCACTTACCCGTGTATTTCTTGGTTACAGCACTCATCATAAAGGATACCGATGTTTGGTACCTACTACTCGGTCATGTGTACATCACGACATGTAATTTTTGATGAGAAGTTCTTCCCTTTCTCTAAAAGGCTGGCAACACAGTCCTCAACATATACACAACCGTATAAACTATGGACAAAGAAGAGAAATTCTTACAAGCTCCAAGTATAGAGCCCGTCAATACTTTAACATCTCATCAAACAAAGTGTGTTCCAAACAGCAAGTTTGTGCAGAACATATAGAACCTACAACTGTCTCATCGATGATCAAGCTCCATCTCCTATTCAAAATATATCTCCACAAGAGAATATATCCGGAACCACTACAAAGGATGTGAATGAAACCAGCTATTGAACAAACAGAGTATATCCATCCTGTACAAGGTACACAACCTATTCATCACATGCAAACCAGGTCTAAATCTGTATAATTAAAGCTAATCCTCGATATGCATGTCTTGCTCAATATCAAGTTCCATCGAACCAAAATCATTAAAAACTGCTCTAGCAGATCCAGGGATGGTATAAGGCAATGCAAGAAGAAATGAGTGCATTACACCAGAATCAAACCTGGTCATTGGTTCCTCGTACGAATAACATGAATGTTATTGGGTGTAAATGGGTATTCAAGACTAAACTTACTTCTACTGGTAATCTTGATCGATTAAAGGCTCGTCTAGTAGCCAAGGGATTTCATCAAGAAGAAGGAATCGACTTCACAGAAACCTTTAGTCCTGTGATAAAACATGCAACGGTTAGACTTGTTCTCTCTGTGGCAATGGTACAACATTGGTCTATACACCAACTTGATGTCAAGAACGCCTTCTTACATGGCACCTTGAATGAAACTGTGTACATGGAACAACCTCCTGGTTTTGTTCATCCACAGTATTCACAATATGTATGTCTGCTTCAAAAGTCACTTTATGGATCGCGGCAAGCACCACGTGCCTGGTATGATAAATTCAGCAATTTCTTACTTGAGATTGGCTTTTTCTGCAGTTCAACTGACCCATCTCTGTTCATACTTCATCAAGAACAAGAGACAATGTTGTTACTTCTATATGTAGACGATATAATCCTCACCGGTAGCTCGAATCATTGCTACGAGACTCTTATTCATTCACTCGGTGTTCAATTCCATATGAAAGATCCGGGTCAGCTTCATTATTTTCTTGGAATTGAAGCCACACGAACACCTACTTGAATCGTTCTTATGTCAAACCAAGTATGCTCTTGACTTACCGTCTCGTGCACACATGATTGACTCAGTAAACCTATTGCTACACCTCTCTCTCTTAAACCAGTTATACTTGAAAGAGATGCTGTTCTTCTTCCAAATCCCATGAACTATCGAAGTCTCGTAGGAGGCCTACAATATCTCACTATTACCAGACCTGATCTTGCCTTTGCAACAAATCTCCTATGTCAGAAACTACAACACCCCACTATTGGAGATCTTCTTCAACTAAAACGAGTTCTTCGATATGTAAAAGGCACAATTCACCTCGGTATGTCACTTCACTCTCACAGCTCTCTCCAATTATATGGCTTCTCTGATGCAGATTGGGCTGGCTGTCTTCAAACGAGACGTTCCACCACAGGCTTCTGTACTTACCTTGGTTCTAATCTCATCTCATGGACTGCTAAGAAACAATCAACTGTTTCCCGGTCCTCCACTGAAGAAGCTGAATATAGAGCTCTTGCCTCAAAGCAACAGCTGATCTTACCTGGATTTCTTTTGTGTTCTCGAGACATTAGAGTTTCTCTTCACTCACCAACCATACTATTCTGTGACAATCAATCTGCAATATCTCTCACAAATAATCCTATACTTCATGCTCGTACAAAACATATTGAGATTGATTTCCACTTTGTCCGAGAAAAAGTTGCATCTGGATCTTTGTGTGTTAAATATGTTCCTAGCCAGAACCAAGTTGCTGATATCTTTACCAAGCCACTATCTAAACCAACACACTCCTCTCTTCGGCTCAAATTGGGCATTGGTTATTCACCCTTGCCCAATTTGCGGGGGGATGTTAGGAAAATAAGACAGCAGCTTACTCAACAACAAAAACAAAAGCTAGCCAGAAGTATAGATGATGCTGAGAAATGTGCAGAACAAAGAAGATATACGGTGAAAAATAAAGAAAGGAAGGAAGAAGGATGATCTACAGATCAAGAAATAGCATGAAGAAATGCTGAAGAAGAAAGGCTGCGAAGTTGGCCAAAATCGCTACTCTGTTTTCCTTCTGTTCATTTACTCTGTTTTTCCTTCTCTTTGTATCTTAGCTGTCATGACCGGTATTCGGTTATTCTTTGCAGTTAAGTAGTTAACCTTTTTCTTCCAACAGACCTTATTCATCAAGAGAAATAGAATAGGTATAAGAAGAAACTCTCATATACTGTAATCAAGAAAGTCAGTTGATATAATAGAAGATATACATTCTCTCTCTCTCTCTCTCTCTCTCTCTCTCTCTATTGCCTCCATCTTTGTTTCTGTTCGTAAAGTTCTTCAGTACTTTACCCAAAAAAAAAAAAAAAAAAGTCTAGAGATAGTAATTATGTATTGCGTCTAATACTGCAGATGCCCCTAAAATAGAATCCCACCGTCATGTCATGTGGAAAAAACTATTGTATAAGATAGTCATTGATTACGATTGTCTGCACGTTGAATCCGAGTGGGAGTTGGAGCGTTGAACACGGAATTGAATGCTAAACACATTGTGAATCGCAAATCGCTCCATCCGAAGTCAGATCTCCAGAGTCAAATTCAGCCCGAGGAAGATGAAGGAACATAGTTTTGAGGTAATCGAGATGATATTATTCTTATTTTCTTACACTGGTTTCTAAGTGGAGTCCTCCACGTTCAACAGTAAAATAGCGTGCAAGAGAAGGAAATTTTGTCTGCGATCGGAGCTCGGCCAGTTCGTTCCCCAGTCCATACCCAAAAAAACAAAGAAGTTATAAGATTCAAATTTGTTTCTTCATAGTGAAATACCATGTGGGGATTAGCTATATGGGGGTTTCGATTGTCCACCGACCATTGGAGATGCCGAATGGATTCATCTGATCTTATAGTCCTGGTAATGCATGTTAGGGCTTTTGAATTTGATAGTCGATTATGGGTATAACGATACTGTAACGACCCCGTTTGATGAGAGCAGAGAGTGGTCGCCAGGGCCAAAGAGAGCTTAGATAAGGAGCGGCTTATAACTGACTTTTAAGATGGTGAATGTGGTAGGAATGAATGAATTATGCTCCGAACAGGATAGAGTAATTGTAAAATATATATGTAAAAACTGGAATTAACTTATGGAGATGCTTTTTGATATAACGGTAAACTTTTCTTTGGAATTCTAAAGTTAAGCGAGCCTAAGCTACAACACTATTAGGATGATAAAACTGTAAGGCTTGGTATGGGATGGGCCAAAATGTAAAGTACAAGAGTTCTCTTTGGTAGTGTTTCAATAGATGAACCTAATATATGCATGGAAGTTGAATGAGAACCATTTTTAAAAAGTGGGTCATCTATAGGTCCTACCGGATTTGACAGTTCAGATTCATTTAGCTTATACAATAGGATTATGCAATACAAGCCCCATTTCATCTCCATTAAGCAAAAGGGTGAATGACACAATGTCTGAAGTATGAACGACAAATCGATCAAATTCCTGGACAGAGGAGTAGAATCCTTGTTCCAAATTGATGATAGATCGGTGCAATCAGGTGAAACCAATCTATCATTCTCAATGCTCTGGCCAGTCATAAGGAATTTCTCCACTCCAAGGTCTCAAAAATCTGTAAAGTCATATGATAATGGGGTTCGACCTCACACCAAAGAGGTCTAGAACCGGATCGCCAACCAAGTACATATGGGGCGTAACGAGTAACGACCCAAATATTCAAAATCAACGTTCAGTTTGTAACATACCAAACATAAGATGGGCCGTCAGAGACCTTTCGGTTTCCTGATGATACTACTGGTGACTGCACATTAGATAGGTCGTCAACCACATTTCTGCATCGGCAAGAATCATAAACAGTACTAAGTTTTCTCTAGACAGATCATTGACCGACCTGTACACGATTAGGACGAAATAAAATGCACGAAACTCTGATGTAGCACGTGTATTATGTCATAGAAACGATACACTGCAAAGCCTGGTAAACAAATCCTCTGACTGGCTTGCCTATCTGACGGCGTTGGCACATGATCACAGCTTGGACAAGTCCAGATTGGAATCAAGCTCCTCATCTAGTTCTCCGACAATGCTTCTGTGAAAACAGAACATGGAATATTCCGATAAAAATATTTTCATGAACAGAATTTACTTTGAGGCAGACACGGAGCTAAAGTAAAAGTAAAAAGAAAAACGGAGATGGAAAAAAATCGAAATGCGGCAATTTCTTTTCTTCTGCTTTCTGTTGTACCTGATATAAGAACAAAGGGAAAAGAAAAACAGGAAAGGGCTTGAACTGAGATGGACTTCGCTGCACACCTTCCTGCAATGAGCCAGAATGTTAGTCATGTCAAGGCTCAGTTTACTGAAAGCCTTAGGAGATCAGATTATCAAAACCACGACACAGGAAACATGGATCATAGACAAACCTTTGTGGAGTAAACACGCTCGTTCATCAAGAATAATATTTGCTGCCAGGTCAAAGCCCTTTCAGACTCCCTAAAGAGATTTAAACATTGTAGTTATCATCAACTCTAGGATAATAGAAGTAAAAATATTAATGGCCAAACGTACCACAATGTTACATCCATCATTTGTAATGACTGATACTGTTTCTGTGCACAGGAAAGAACCGTCATAAGAGCAAAACAGAGAAAAATATTCACGCCTCGAGAAATTGAGTGGAAAACACATAGGTAGAGCAGATATCCCTGTTGACATTAGGCATTTAGCTTCGACAGAGCAAAATTTAAAATCCTATGATGTAAAGTAACAACAAAGGACAGGCTTGAAACACAAGCCTGCCTCCAAAATTGCCGACCACACCATAAGCCAGACAGCTATGAACAATGCAAGTTCACGGTTGGAGATCAACAGAAAAGTGCTGCATATGTCTATACGATTTTCATATAGTAGCCAGCTAATCTTCAACAAGCATATTGCTATTACTTTTCTTGCATGGCATTTACACATCCTAAGCTATGTTAAATGTGTAGCAAAATGTTAATCTAAGCATATGAGAGCAAAAGGAATGAAAGCCTCCTTTCATTTCCTCAATGGTGAAGCAAGACCATTCTCATGGATCGTCATCCTAAGCCTACTTCAATGGCCCATTTTACGCTTCAACTCGCATCACTTTGGGTTTCTGCTCCTCCCATGTGACATCTTAAAGAAAATTAAGCAAGAAACTGAAGACGGTAGTCAAGAGACATACAATTTATAAGAGAATTAAGTCCTGGGCCAGTTGACATGTCACTGCTCCGAAAGCTAGTAAAGCCCTTCTGTAGGTCTGGTCTAAACAATATTGTCTGTACAAAATGAATCCGAAGAAATGAGCCGCCAAGTGCTGAAAAGCTATCCACTGACTGATTGAAAGCAACACAATGGTGCTTGTAAGCAACGTAGTAGTGAAACATGCAAAACATCCTATACAACATTTTGAAGGATCCAAAAGCAGAATAATAGAAAATTAACTCAGTTGCACAAACATATGAGACCGTGAAATCCACAGAAACCTCTATTCCATATGAAGGAGGACTTATTTTTCTACTTTTTGGTGGTCCATTAGTCCTGTGAATGATGATAACCCAGATCTTTGGTCATTGCCACAGTCAATGATTTTTTTATGAGAGACAGAGACAGAGAGAGATTCTGAGAAATTCATTAGGTAGTTATGTGCAATATCATGAGAAGGGTAGCTAAAAAAAAATGTAGAGTAATATAGAAATTTGCAGCCAGTCCCATTGTAGAGTAATGATGCTCGGAGAAGACTAGGACAGTGAGGTTAATACATCTCAATTTCCTATAGAAAGGTGCCTTTTGAATGAGAAGGGTAGCTAAAAAACAAAATGTTCATTGCTGAGATCAAACAGCATCCACAGCCTCTCCAGCTCATACAGCCGAAACAGTTCGGAAAACATCTTGGAATTAAAGGTGTGTTTTGTAACATTAATGTTTAGAAATAGTTTTTTTTTTTTTTTTTTTTTTTTGTTTATTTTCCTTGGATGAGTTCTTGAGCAGAAAAATACATTTGATATGAATCTAAAATTTTTATTCTCAAAATAAAATAAAAAACAGAAAAGTGTTTAGTATGACCCTCAATTTTTTTTTTTTTTTGTGACTTAAATTTATTTTAGTTTTTAATAATTTTTTGAGACTTTTATAATATTTTTGAATTTTTTCTTTTTTTTTTTCCTCATTTTTCCTCCTCTAGCCAGTCACTGGGCCTCGATGATGGCCAACGATTAGCCAAAGACAAGGCCCAACAAGGTGAGTGAGGTCAGCCTCACCATGATCGGGCGACTCACCATGGTCGGGCAAAGTTGACCTCGCTCGACCATGGCAAGGCTGACTTCATGGTGGCTGGTACAAGATCAAGCCTAGCCAGCGATCCTAAGGCCTAACCATTGGCAAGAAGAGGAAGAAGAAGGAAGGAAAAAAAGAAAATGACATTGTTTCAAAAATTGTTTCTAGAATAAAGAGTTAGAATTTTTTTTTTTACTTCTTTTATTTAAGAATTATTCCCTAGCCATTAGCTATTTTGAGGAATGAAAAAATTAGCCAACGTTACCAAACAATTTTTTTTTTCCAATTTCAAAAACGATCAAATGGAAAAATAGGAAATTAGGATGATTACTAAGCAGGTCTTAATTAACCACGAAGTCAAATCATTTGTCTCCTCCAGTCTTCATCAAGATCCACGAATAAAAGTTCTCGCTTGAAACAAATGCAAATGATCAAAATTGACAGCTTGGAATGAACGAGGAAAGCATCTTCCGATCGGGGCGGATCACATAATTAGCCTCACCTATTCGCCAAACCTTACCGGCAGAGAAATACAATGCCAATGCACCAGCATGCGCGAAACAAAACGACACAATGTCGCCAAGCCTTAACCTTGTCCAACGAGGAAGTGACGGAGCCACAGAGAGAGAGAGAGAGAAAGCTCACCTCCGCTCAATGCCGGCTATTGGAGCTTGGGGGAAGGGAGGGAGAGGGGTACGGCGAGGCCAATCTGCTTCGTGAAGCCTGAATGAAGAGTGACCGCGTGCCTCCCCGAGCGGCGGCGGCGGTGCTCCTTGGAGCCCCGCCGTTCGTCATTTTCAATTGGACGAGGCCCAAATTTACTCGGTAGCCTCTTTCACGGCCCGTGAGCTCGGCTCAGCCTTCATGGCATGGCATGGCATGACAAAGGGTCGGAACATGCATGGACCCACGACGTATTTGTATAATCTTGTTGATTCTTGAAACAGATATAATATGGCGATGCATGCCTTCGACGAGCGACGACCAAAGTTCGTGCTCGAGCATGACTCTGTCTTTCCCTCGAGCAGGATTCCATTCATGTCATCTTTGCTTCCCACGAACTACGCTTTTCATCCTGAAGTGAAGGAAGGAAGGAAGAAAGAAAAAGTTCGACCAACAACATAGCTGTCAATTTGACGAAGAAAAATCATTGCCAAATATTCCTCAAAGCTGTCGGCTTGTCATGAATTTTTTAACGACTCCTTGTTCCGCCCGCTCCTGAGCAGAATCTTGCCTTGCACAGTTCGTCAAAGGGTAGCGATTAACAGGTATGAAATTCTGGCAAAAACACAGCCCGTTTGATTTTCCGTTTTCTTGATATCAACAAAAAAGAAAAAACCCATGCTTGTTTTCATCTTTAGTTCCATTGTTATCATGATCTTGGCTTCTAATGCATTGCTTGGCCTTACCATTTTGATTCTTGTAGCTCACTTTTCAAGTATTACACTCTGTGTTCATGGTGTTTATTACGCTTATGAAAGGGATGATTTGGTGAGGCTAAGAGATTATCTGAAGTCTCCTACGTTTAGCCTGAGAGCAAATTGGTCAGGACCGCCTTGTATTAGCAACAGTAGCAGATGGGTTGGTGTTTCTTGCTTGAACTCACACGTTATCCACCTTGTGCTTGATGAATTGCACTTCACAGGGTCTCTCCCTCCTGGGTTCCTGGAAAATGTGACTTTCCTGAGTAGACTTAGCTTCAGAGACAACTCCATCTCCGGTCCCCTTCCTAACCTTACCAATCTCGTATACCTGCGAGATGTGTTGCTCTCTGGTAACCGATTCTCCGGTCCAATCCCTCTAGACTATGTCGACCTGCCGAGATTGCAGAATTTAGAGCTGCATGAGAACAATTTGAGCGGGCGGATCCCGCCTTTCGGTCAATTGACTCTGATAGGTTTCAACGTCTCATATAATCGTCTAGAGGGCCCTATTCCACAAACTCCTGTTCTTCAAAAGTTTCCGAGTAGTTCCTATGATCAAAACCCGGGTCTTTGTGGAAGACCCCTGGAGACTCCATGTGCGGTGGCGCCTCCTCCATATGTTCCACCAACACCAACTCCTGCACCCTTTCCATTTATTCCACCACCGGCCCAGCCAAAGAAAGGTCTACGAGCATGGATTATTGCTCTTATTGCTGCAGCGGCAGTTGTGGTTCCTTTATTTATAGTTGCCGTTGTCGTGTTCTACTGTAAAATGGGGTGCGGTAGAAAAGAGCAAGCAAGAGAAGACCACGGAGGTAAGAATGGATAAGACATCTTGCCAATTAATCCTAGAAACTAGCAGCGCATTCTCAACTATGCATTATCTGTAAGAAATTTATGGGAACTTTCCGAGGGGTTCATTCGTTCGTTTTATGCCTTGACAGTTAATAGATGAAAATAGCTTTTAAAAGGTTTTTATGCTCTGAGGTTGTCTTTTTCAGTCAGTGGTTCGGTTGAGATGATGGAGAGGAGCAGACTTCAATCAAAGAGCAGGGAGGATCCAGAAAGAACAGTGGAACTTGATATTTTCAACGGGGAGAGTCAAGCTTTCGACTTGGATGATCTACTGAGAGCGTCAGCTGAAGTACTCAGAAGAGGGAAACTCGGTACTACTTATAAGGCAACACTAGACTCTGGTGCAGTCGTTGCTGTTAAGAGACTCAACAACATGAACGGGCTGGGCAAGAAAGAATTCAAACAGCATATGCATATGCTGGGAAATTTGAGTCACGAAAACCTTGTCAGGGTAATCTCCTATTACTATTCCAAGGAGGAAAAGCTGGTTGTCTATGAATTTGTCTCCGATGGCAATTTGTTTGAGCTTTTACATGGTTAGTCCAGATTCTTTACCCTTTCAATTGGATATTTCCGAAAATCACTCAAAATGTTTTCCTCTGTCAAACACCAACAAAAGGATTTATGGTTATCGTTTTTGTCATGTCATCAGAATACGATATGTGCTTACTTTTTATCGTTGTTGTCGTGTCATCTAATTACGATATGTGCTTGAGGCTTGGCCCTAAAATCTATTTTCTGGGTGCCAGAGAACAGAGGACCTGGAAAAGTACCTCTGGCTTGGGACACGAGACTGTCCATCATTAAGGACATAGCCAAGGGCCTGAGTTTCCTGCACTAGTCGTCATCATCTCAGAAAGTTCCGCATGCAAATCTCAAGTCTTCCAATGTTTTTATCTCTCATAGCAACCAGAACTTTTGCGCTAAGTTAGCAGATTTCGGGTTCTTTCCATTACTTTCACCAAGGAAGTCATTAGAAAATCTAGCAATTGGAAGGACGCCTGAATTTTCCCAGGGAAAGAAGCTTACACACAAATCTGATATCTACTGTTTTGGAATAATAATACTAGAGCTCATTACTGGTAGAAACCCGGAGGAGACCATGGTTGATAATCAGGGAACAGCCAGCGATCTTTCCGAGTGGGTGAAAAAGACGGTGCAAGGCGAGTGGTCCACCGATATATTGGATGTGGAAATATTTGCTGCCAAGGAAGGGCACGATGACATGCTCAAGCTCACAGAGATAGCTCTGGAGTGTACGGACTTAGTACCAGAAAGAAGACCCGAGGCGAGCGAACTTCTTAGAAGAATAGAAGAGATCGAGATAGGGAACCAAGATAACAACTGAAGAACCCATGACCGTTTCAAGGAAAGGACTTCAAGTTGTGCCGCTCCAGCTACACATGGAACCAACTCTTAACTCATTCTTTCAAAGCAGATCATGCGCATTCAGTTTTACTCAACAGGCATCCCCTATGATATTGATTGCAGATACGGCACGAAAGCGCTTCGACCCCATGGTGCATCTTTTGACTTAACGCTCGTTGTACGTAGTGCTGATCATCAACTGTGATAGTTTTGGCGATGTGGAGAATGAAAATATTGATTATAGCCTGGCCTAGCTACATCAGTGAAATTCACATTCTTGAAGCATTTTGCAATCGCCATCGTAGACAGACAGTTTAGATATTCATCCTCTTATTCTTTATGTAATGAGCAGTAATAAAGCCTGTAATTCAAGACTCTGGTTATGGCATCGAAAGAGCTCTAATTGTTGCACAGATGGACAGTGTCTCATTCGTAGTGTGTATTAGATTGCATGATGTTTGATCTGAGGCCTGAAGGATTATTCCTTTAGGTCGTCCTTTTGATGTCTCAAGGAAAGACAGATTCAGGAGACAAAGGGATGAATCCTGGATAATAAGCATGCCGAAGAAAAGCACCAGCCTCAGGAATCAATCTTGAATGGGAATGCATGCGAAAAATAATCCAACACGATAATGAACAACATAAGGAAATAAACCGGACACTAAATTTAAATGGTTCACAAGAAGAGTAGTACAAGAGTTTACTTTAAATTAAGCAATAATGTGGAAATTATATATATACTTGAGTTATTCAGAGACTTAGTAATTTTCAACTTCCCATTATATTCAATAACTATGGCAAGTAATTCAAGTCAACCAAGTCCACATTTGACTTTCCTTTTCTATTTAACTATGCTAACTCCAATATGGAAACAAGTCAACCAAGCACTCTTCGGTGAGGCCTTTGCCTGTCGGCACCAGTCGTGCCACATATGATGGACAAATCCACATCAATAATTTTCAACCAAAATTGGTTCGATAGCCTCAATTTGTAAAGCGTGAAAATGTTTATGACTTAATTGACAAAATCGATAGATTTATGATTAAATTGACAAAAGTACAATAAGTTTATGATTTTTTGGACAATTGTTTCATTACTAGCAATATCTGATTTTTAATCGAATCTCCAAAAACTTATTACATCAAGTAAAAATTACTGTTATGAAGATTCATCCACAGTCATTCCGGTGCATATAAAACTTGTCATCACATGGAGATATCAATGGATAGATTCACAAGTCAGGTTACTGAGAATAGAATTTGTTTGCTTTCTACGATAGAAGTTACAGCAATACTGGAAAACTGCTAGTTATGAAAACGGTCCGGTCGATGTTGAAAATCTATGTACAATTGATAGGTCGAATGCTAGTTTTCCTGATCCAAAAATTTCTTTTGTGACCCCACAGAAACTACTAGTTACCATTAAGTGTATACTCTTTCGATATGCTGTGCCATAAAAATCGCATGAAATCCAGGAGATAAGCACGATCGAATGGAATTATATGCACACGAGATGATAAAGACTCGAACATGCTATATTTATAGCTAGCAAACAAGAGAAACGACAGAAAAGAACAAGCATGAAACGAAATGATAGGGACGACGGACCGTTTCATGTTCGGAGCGGAAAGGAAAGGAAACAAGAAGACGTGATCGATACGTGTCGCGATTCATGCGCACCGTACCACAAGTGTCCCGCACGAGTCCAAGGCTCAAGCACCACGACGCTTCCACCTCTCGGCCATGCAAAGAAGCAAAGAGCAGCGCCGGGAACCGCCAACTCCATCGTCATCCATCGTCTTATTATAGTCTGCAAAGAGAAGAGAATAGAAGAAACGAAACCGTCCGAGAACGAGCGGAACGAGAGGGAAATCAGAAGCGGGGTGTTGCTGACTCTTGTTTGGGATCGTGGGTAGCTGAGGACGTGAACGGAGGGATAAGCGAAGCCTTAGCTGACACCCATGCCGCCGCCGGTTCGGAGCTACGTGCTGCGGAGGGAGGACGAGGCCACGCACCCGGACTCCATCCGGGCCGCCTTGGCAGAGTTCTTCTCCACCTTCATCTTCGTCTTTGCGGCTGAAGGCTCCATCTTCGCTCTCGGTATATCCTCATCCTTGTAGTTTCGACACAAGTACAGTTGATTTTCCTTCCTATTTGTGAGTCTAGTAAGTAGATTATATGATGTGATTCATGTGCCACTTGCTATGTATGGATATGATCAGCATGAGATGACAGAATTTGACCGGCTCATTTTCGCAGTCTGTCTAGTCCATGAGGTTATTATATGCACACAACTTGATCTGCACAGTTCATTGATGTGAGAAATCTCTCGAATAAATAGGGATTTTTACCAAATAATTCAAGGGTCATACGCCGATCGAATAAATTCCGAACTGTGCTGGTATACTTGATCGCAGTAATTTTAGTTTTAAGGAGGATCCAAGTGTTCATTTTGTTCACTTGGAACATTAACCAGTGAATCCAAGATTTGATCCGTTGTTCTTTCACCCTGGGAATGTATGTCTGAGGATTGCAATTTTTTTCCCCTTTCCAATTTTTCTTTTTTTTTTCAGATAAGATGTACACAGACAACGGCACGACAGTTACTAGTTTGATAACGATTGCGCTCGCTTCCGCTCTATCGCTCTCTGCCGCCATCGCATCCAGCATCCATGTCTCCGGCGGCCACCTCAACCCGGCCATCACCTTTGGGGCCCTGGTAGGAGGCCGAATCTCACTGGTCAGGGCCATATATTATTGGATCGCTCAGCTCCTTGGCGCTATAGTCGCCACGCTCCTGTTGAGGCTGATCACTGCAGGAATGGTACAATATTTTATGTGCTCTCCATAGGAATAACTTTCACTGATGGATCTCGATTATGTTGTTTAAGTTAGTGATGTTGATGATGTTTGTTGCTAACTCTCCTAGAGGTACTAAATACTCACATAACTTTCTTTTGTGCACTGATTTCACAATTAATTCGAAGTGTGACACTGCTTTCACAGAGACCGCTCGGGCTCATCCTGGCCTCTGGAGAAGGCGAATTGAGGGGGCTTCTCTTGGAGGCGGTGATGACATTTGCATTGGTCTACACGTTCTACGCGACCGCGATGGACCCGAAACGAGGGAGCCTAGGGATCATCGGGCCCCTCGCGATTGGATTCATCCTAGGGGCGAACATCCTGGTGGGCGGGCCGTTCGACGGGGCATCCATGAACCCGGCCAGGGCCTTCGGGCCAGCACTTGTGGAATGGAGGTGGAGGCACCACTGGATCTACTGGCTGGGCCCCTTTATTGGGGCTGCGCTGGCCGGGCTGATCTACGAGTTCATGGTGATACCGCCCGTGGTGCCGCATCATCCGCTCCACCAGCCGTTGGCTCCCGAGGATTACTAGGGTCATAGGGGTGGTTTTCTGCACATGGGTCTTGGTCTCTGTTTATGATTTTGGGTTCTCTTTTGCATATGAAATGTAAGCAAGGACTTTGTCTTGTTCTTTCCGTGAAGTTGGGTGTGACCTTGTGTTTTGGGGCTTTTGCTGGGGTGTGCTGGTTTTGAGTTCTTGCTCTTCAATTGACAGAATCCGTGAGGAAAGCACAATGCGACAGAATGTGTAAGAGATCGTGAATAAGTGAAAAATGCAACTGCAATCACTATTCGTATGTGTAGCAAAATACCATTTCCATGGGAGCTAAGCAATGAGCAAATGCCATTCTCAAAAAAATGCAAGAACATCATCCAATGCACAAGCAATCAGCAATTATTTCGCACAGCACTACGCTTCCCACATACAACATGGATGTACTTCATAATATATTTGTGATAAATTAATTTTATTATGAAAATTTTTAAATTGGTATATTTATGACAAATCTACTCCAAAATAAATTTTCGATCACATTTGCAAAAGGTAATAAAAAATTACCTTTGTTAAATTAAATTGATTATATAACAAAAATTCATAAATTGATAAATTTGGGACAAACATAGAATAAAATCTCAAATTAATATACCATCAATTATTATATATCATTCAACTTGGTACTTCGACAATAAAATTCAATGAAAACAAACAGAGGGTGATATGTTATAAATTTATCAGTCTGAGATTTTTCATTCTATTAACCTTACATTATATTAATGCACGGACCTTAGTTTTGTTGAGGAAATTTGATTGTTAAAGAAGATGAAGAAGTAGTAGTAAATCATTGATGCTTTGATACGTGACGACAATCATTGTCCTTAAAGAATTATTTACCCCCATTATTGTTGTTGCGAATATAGAATAAATATACCTTCAAGATATACACCAAAGCCGCAAGGAAATGAGTTTAGCAATTACTCGAGTCTCTCTTGGAATTTCTTCTTGAATGTATTAAGATTGTGTGTATAAAAAGAGAACAAGAGATAGTTTTGAAGAATAAGCTTTTATGAAAAGCTGCAGTTATTATCAATAATATGTAAATTAGTATTTATTCAAAGAAAATCAATCAGCACATCTCTTGGAAAATAAGTATCTTATCCCCAATTATCATTACTCTTTATGTTAAGATTAACTTTTTTCATAACCATCTATAATCCCTTTTTAGGACAAAGAGTCATCTCTTTTTATAATCAAGACTAAAAGTCTTTTTTTTTTTATCAAGAGTCACGTCTTATTTTAACTAAGAGTTACGTATTCTCTTAATCAAGAAACACTTCACTTTTCAATAATTTTTTATAGCATGGATTATTCGACTATTTAAATTTCACAACTGACCTATAATATAATTGATAGCCGTACAAATCGACAGGCGATGCTTTAATTAGCCATGTCCTTCAAAGCGAAGACGACCCTTGCTCGCTCGACTCGAAGGTCTACTCATCTTGGAGATCCTTATCTCATTGTGGGAGATGAATCTATTCAAAAAGACCAAAGACCACGATGCGTTCTTGTTCGCTTCTCGGTTCGACTTTGTATGGCGTTTCACCGTCATAAATGGAGTAAGCTGGAAAATCTTGGATCCGTTAAATTGAACTGAATTGGAAGTAGCAACTGGAGTTTGAAAATTCCATCTGCATTGAGTATAGCGGAGAGAAATCGGTGTACATTTTCTTTCTTATTTCATTTACGTACAGATCTTCACTCTCGAGGAGTACGACCCCCCAGGTGCAGTCCTTAGGATTTTGCCTGTGTAATTTGCTTATTTTTATCTGCTTATTAACTGCACAAGACGAACCAGAAGATCAAGAAGAGCTAGCTTAGCTACGGTCAACTCATGGACACCCAAATATAAGGAGATCAAGTGGTAGCCGTCGTCGATGGAACAGAATCGGTGAAGGCAAAAATCGACATGCAAGGAAAAGAGGCCAGCCGATCACTGGATCGATGGAAAAGCATGCAGAAGTGAAGACGGATCCGAATTGCAACCGTTTAAGGATGGTAACGTGCGATTTTAAGGAGATCAAGTGGAAGCCTAGAATCTCCGGATGGTTTGAACTTGGAATTTGAATTCGACGGTTGCTTTTTCCATAAGGCTATCAAAGGTCAAGGAAACCGATTCTAGAGGATCCGTAATCAATCACTCTTACCAGTTTCTCTACAATTTACTTTATCAATTCTTCATTCGCATTCTTTTCTCTTTCATTATCCTTAGTTCGTCGTATGGCCATATCCATTGTTTCCTGTCCAAATCGTTTCATAGAATCCTATTCATTTCTAGAAAATGAAGACTTGACTTTTGGTGAAAGGTCTATTGTGGACTAATACTTTCGGCGAAACATGACTTTAAGGAATCAGGATAATATTAAATGCGGAGACGAAAGGTCCGAGGATGGTGTTCTTTCTCTTCATAGGACATGCTTGGATGAAGACGTGGGTCGTGATTGTTGATGCTAGAGAAGCTCAAATCAACTGGACTTTGTACGTAGGACCAACGTAAAGGATTGACCAAAAAGGGGTTGAGATTCTTGTTATATACCTTGTATTCTACGGTCTGGGTGTAGAACGTCGAGAAGGCAGTGTCTAGTGCTCTCTTCATTTATAGTGCTCGCTATTTGGTTGGTTAATGATCTATTCTGAAATTTGAAAGTTGAACTCAATTTTTTTAGCCGACATGATAAAGTTTAGCCAACCATAATCCAAAGCAGAAAAATACAAGATTGATTTAATTCCATGAGGTGACTTTAGTGGGACATGCTGATGTGCAAAAATCAAACGCACAGGACAAGACCTTTTGGCTCGGAAACGATATCGGAAGTTCGATTTCTACCTTGAGAAACTCGGAACTGAGAAGGTGGCTATGGCCATGGATTATTGTGCTAGCTCCCCTCTCCATGTGACTGATTAATTGTAGTTGCGACGCGGGCGGTAAGAAAAAAAACTCAGATTTTCTTTCCATCATTTGGACAAATTAAAGCTTAAACACACTCGCAAATCTCCAAATAGCATCTCCAAGGTGACCGGCCAGAGCATGTTGTTTGCATCTCGACATTAATTTCAACAAAGAGTCGAGACAGTAATCGTGTACTACGTCTAATATAGCATATGCCCCTAAAATTATTATTATTATATCCCACCGTCTGTGGAAGAAACTATTTTAAAAGTGAGCTATTAATTACGATTGTCTGCAAATTGAATCCGAAGGGGAGTTGCAGCATCACACACGGACTTAAATGCTAAAACATATCGTAACCCCTCCAATCGCTCCATCCTAAGTCCGATCTCCACAGTCGAATTCACCCAGGGAAGATGAGGAACAGAGTTTGAGGTAACCAAGTTGATATTAGTCTTATTTTCCCCACTATTTTCTAAGTGGAGTCTCCTCTCTGACATGGACGGTTTATTTCGGAAGGGTACAAAGTTGGACCTCATTTGAAAACATCGGTCGATTTACTTTATAGTTCTCCTAGGATCAATAGCATTTTGTCGGGCTTTCGATAGAAGACTCTGATGCCACAGAGGTGAACCAGGTCTCCTTTGATTCCGTACTATAAAATTCAATTAATGAATGAAGTGCGGTTTCACTCGTTTTCCTTTCCGTCCCGATGAGATCTGGTTCTCGAAGCGGGTTCAGACTCAGATGAGTATATCTCGACAGGAAACCTCAAAGGTTGTTTCAAATAATGATCAATGTTGACACCTATTTTACATAAGTTAATTAATTTAAAGTAGCGTTAAAGATTAGGAATTAATCACAAAAAAATTAATTAATATTCTAAAAAAAAAGAACGAAAAAGAATATGGTCGGGTCGGGCTGGATTCGGCCGTGGCCCGACCCGTCTTTCCTTTTCTTTTCCTCCCGCGTGCTGGGCCAGCCCAACTTCTTTTCTTTTTCGGCCCGGCCCGCATCCGGTCTTCTCCCTCCTTCAGTCTTCGCACGACCTGCACAACCTGCAGAAAGCAGAGAGCTGGAGATGGAAAAAAAGCAAAGCAGCAGCACAGCAACGAGAACAGCAGCAGAGGATCGGTGTGGCAGGGGCGCGGCATGATCCGCGGGTCAGGAGCAACCGACCGGCAACTGGCTCGGCCGTAGTCTTCGCGCAAGTTCCTGCAAAGAAAAAAAAAAGAAGAAACGAGAAGAAGAAGAGGAGGTGAGGCAGAGGATCGGCATGGCAGGGCTTTCGGCGCGATCCGCGGGTCGAGGAAGCAGACCGATTAACCAGCTGGCACGGCAGGGGGTCTTCGCTCGAGATACCTGCGGGAAGTATAAGACCAGAGGGAGCGAGGAAAAAAAAAAAGGAGGACCGGAACCAAGAGGAAAACAGCAACACAAAAAAAACCAGCAAGGAGCGAGCTTGAGAGAGGGAGACGATTAGGGAGAAAGCTAGAAGCTACTTGGGTGGAGTGTTGCTCGCCCCTCCTCGAGGACAATTGCTGACTTCTAGCCGACGCCCTCGAGAGCAAGATTTTTCGTTCCCAAATCTCGGCATTTTCCGGTGAGTTTCCTTTTTATCCAAATTGTTCGTTCCCGAGGATCTCGGCTCGGGGATATCGCGAGGTGATCGATTGAAGTTCGATTTGTCTCGAACTGGTCTTCGCACTGCCGTCTTCGAGCCGAGTAGGGGTTTATGACTGAAACTCATTCCCATGAACTCTCTCGGCACTGCCCTGTTTTGGTAATGGAATAGGCAAGCGATTTTCTCTGATTCTTGAGTTTATTGTGTCCAGTTGAGTCAATTTATTTGATGTTGAGCATTTCCATGTGTTCACTCGGGTCTAGGTCTAAGTCCGAGTCCTAAGAAGTGGCCAGCGTCGTTTTCCTCATTTCTTGCCCACTATGTGCTCGATGAAACGCTAGAACGAGAACTGTGTAAACCTGTCCCTGTGCTGTGCATTTTAGTCGATTGCAAAGCTGCCTCCTCGTTCCAAGAGGGTCTTTCAAATCAGAGCATTTGATTATTTTAGAAAAGTCACGTTTGTTTCCATGAGATGTGAGTTAATGGCCATGCATTTTTCTGTTTGAAAAGCGAATGTGTTGGTTTGCAAACCCATGGGTGTTCTCCTTTTACTGGAAAAAGTGTGTGTAAATGTTCATGAGAAGAGAAGTTGGCGTTGAAATGGCCGTGAGTTGTGAGCAATAGGCTTGGTAGGTTTAACGAGATTTGGGAGCTGGTTTAGCCAAATCCAAAGGTGCAGTTGCGTGTTGTCACGTTATTAATCGACTTGTTAGCCTTGGAGCATGGTTTTCTCGAGTTTACAGCCATACTTTTCCTTCTCCAACCCATCTTTTGCTTGCTGGGCGTTTCGAAATGTTAGCTCGAAGGGTTTGGTAGAGTTAGTCCAGTGATGGTGATCGGGGATTGTCGACGATGCGGATATTATTCTCGTGTGTATACGAGTCGTTGAAAGTTGGGGCGTTTGAAGTTGAATGGTTTAGTATTCTGTGCGTTGGAAAAAGTTGTGAGCGCACTAGAGAAAGACAAACCTGCTGGGTAGAGCAATAGAAAAACAATAAAAAAGGAAAATTAAAGAAAATTAAAGAAATGTACGAAAAATAGAAAGCTTCGTTTTTTTAGATCCAATTGGGTCGGATCCGGAGTTTGGGCCGTGTCTGTGGGCCGGACTAGGTTTGCCCGGATAGGATCTGTTTTACTGAGTAGAACAATATTAAATACTAAAAATATGTTAAAAAAAAAAAAAAAATTCAAAAAAAAGGGGTTCAAAATTTTTTTTTTCAAAAAAATTCAACAACTTTCAAAGAACATTAAAAGAAAATTTCAAAAAAAAATCTCAGAAAATATTGAAAATTCGAGTTTTCTTAAAAAATTTTCTTAAAAAAAAAAGAAAGAAAAGAGAAAATCCGAAAATTAAGGAAAATAAAAAATCTCGGAAAATTCCAAAATCTAGAAAGTCTGAAATTTTCAGTAGTAATTAATAAAAAACATTAAAAAATCGTCAATCAAAAGGTTTAGAAAATGTTTTAAAAAATGGAATTTTTTAAATTAAAAAAATTAATTAAAAAAAAAAAAAATCGAAAATTAAAAAAATGATAGAGTTTGGTTAAGAATTGCTAGGTGCTGTTGTTTTAAGTGTAATTATGCATTTATTTTAATTACATCGCATGTTTAGATCGTATATCTTAGTATGTTTAATGGTATGTGTGTAGTCATATGGTATGTTTAATAGTACGTGTTTAGATTGCACCCGTATGATCATTTTAATATGTTTGTGGATGAGTAAAATCAATTCAAACTGCCTGACAAAAAATCATTTTGTTAAAATGAACAAGATTAGGTACCGAAAGGGCATTAATTGACCAATTAGTGTAATCAAGTCCCCGACCCTAGATTCTCTAGTTGCGTAGGAAGTGAGGTACACTCCCATGCTTCACTTGGTTTCTAGCCGACCCCAATAGGCTAGTGGCGACTCCTTTGTGCAAAATTCATACGAAATATCCAAATGTCACGCGGGGTATGGGCTTGGGAGAGCTCACGCCTAATCATGAACCTTAAGCCTGTCCTTTAGGCAATACCCCTAAACCTGTTCCCTCCCCCCGAGGGATAGGTCGCGACAGCTTGGCGACTCCGCTGGGGACTTGGTTTTAAACCTTAGAGGACTTAGGCCAAAATTAATCTTGTTCAAAAATATTTTTGTTTGGCAGCGAAGATATTATGTGCATCCATAACATGTTAAATGTTGATTGTTTATGGGAGTTATAAGGGGTAGTGATTTCTAACCTTTGTTTTGTTGGGGGTGCAAGAGTGAATGGTTTATTTATGTTTGAAGTGCTGATTGTTTTTAAATTGTCATGCCTGAATCCCCTGCATTGCACTACACTATAGCACACACTACCTGCCGCCGGACCTGGGCCGCATAGGATCATTTAGGATGGTGTTGAGGTGGATACCACTCCGACTACAAGCATGTAGTACGAGTCGCCCGCCTTAACCCCGAAATTTCTTTCTTGACGTCAGAGGTCCCCACCCTGGTTTGCGAGCATGCGACACGGGTCGGTCCTTTGACAAAGCCGGAGTTATGGGTAACACGACCTAGCCACAAGCTTGTTGGTTTAGTCCTGTGATCTCATGGCTTCATTTTGGGCCATCTAGAGTAGAAATCGAACCACTGTCCATGTGCATGTCCATGACCTTTACATCGATGCTCAATGAGTAGGGTAAGTTTTTCTTGAATTCTTTTCTTCGCAATTTACTTATTTGCTTTCATTTTGGTTGGTCCATGACAAATTAGGTTAATCATACGATGGGGGTACCCGACATTCGCATCATCTCCGTCCCGAAAGTCGAGCTTCGAGTGGTGGAATAAATTGGATCCAACTGGCTGTGATTGGGTGCGATCATATGTTGGACGTTTACTTCCCTATTAGAGATAGAAACTCATTCTGGTGTAGTACAAGCGCTAGCGCATGTGTGGTGCCCGAAACTTGCATGTTCATACTCGGCGATCACGAACTCACTCCAACCCCGGAAGAATACAATTGCCATGGGAAAGCCCCTAGCGTCGAGTTAATTGGCCCACCAGGGACCGAGCATGCATCGACCTTATCCGATTTCCTTAGAACTAAGGAGGATGACGTAAGGAAATTTTTGAAAGCTAATCACAAGACTTGCCCATTTTCATTCCTAAATGAGCTTTTTCAAAATGCCCCATTTTTTCAAAAGAATAGGATCTTCCTGTTAGCTTTCTTCGGGTTCGTGTTATTCCCACATTGTAAGAACGCTATTAATCCTTCCGTGGCATGGGTAGTTCGTGAGGTATGTATGGGAAAGGGCTTTGTTAACGCTGTTCTGATTGAAACTTTTCTTTCCCTTACTCGTTTCAAAGAAAACAAAAACAAAACTTTTCATGCTCCTCCTGAACTCTTGCAAATTTGGTTTTTCTCTCATGTTAAAGGGTTTGGTAGTTTAATGACTGTGAACGACATCTCTGACTCTAGCCACCCTATCCTGAAGTTTAAAGATAGGAAAGCGTTTGCCCCCGATTATCATTATTCTGAATGGTTAGCTTTCATGACCAACCCTGGACTCGAAGATTTTCAATGGCACGCCAAATGGCTCCGAGTTCGAGAAGCGCGGTTCGTGTGCGGGCTTACTGGACCCGTTCCTTTGTTGGGAATTACTGGAGTCACTGAGTATTACCCAACTCGAGTCGCTCGCCGTTCAAGAAGTTCAACAACTTCCGCCGACGATTCAAGAAGACCCGCTCAGATAGACTTCCCGACGGATGCCAAGATTACAAGACTCCGTTGCGTTAGTCAAGTCAATGTGGGATATGTGCCATCCCCGGAAGCTGATATGGCCCGAAGAGGAGTTGGAAGGGCAAGAGAAGACTTACTATGCCTCAATGGAATACATCCTTAGGCATAAAATCCCAGAGAGCCTACGCCCGAAGATCCCCGAAATGCCATTAAAGACCACCCACCGAGCCGAAATCAAGCGCCTCAAAAGGAAGCTCCAAGAAGCCGAGGAGCGTGCCTCGAAGTCGACCCGAGTTAGTGGAGCGGTCACAAGCGGGAACTGTCCTCATTAGTTAGATCGAGTCAAGTGCGATATGTAATGGGCCAATGCCCACATATGTTACAATGTTAAAGAATTTGTCTCGAGTCACATTATCGAGAGATAAGAGCCATGATTAGCTTCGTTGTTTAGGGGGCTCTCCCTCATGTCTTTTCCTGCGTTATGTAGCAACCTTGTTTTTAATGAAACGGGCAAATTGGGGCGATTAGATCTTTGTCATGGACCGACCGCCTAATCACTACTCCATGCTTACATATGCTTATCTATCCTTACCAGGTACTAGCCGATTGATTACCTTTTACCAATCGTCGACACGGCCAAGCGAAGATCCCCAATTCGCACGTGCACGAAAGTCAGAATGGAGAACGAGGACACCAACGTACGCATGACCAAGATGGAGGATTAGTTGGCCCAACTCACCGCAATGATGCTTGAAATAAGCCAAAAGCTCAAGGAACCCCCCACTGTGGCTGTCACTGGAACATCCACTCCGGTGTCGACGGAAGGCATACACGTTGCCGATCCCCCAGGAAAGAAACTGCTGGGGAGGCTCCTTCTGTCACGCCAATCATTGTCAATTTGGATCCCCCTCCGAAGGAAAACCCAACGCCCCGTCTAAGTGAAGAGAGTGAAAAACGCTTGGCAAAGATGGAAGAGCGACTATGTGCCTTGCAAGGTTACGAGTTGAAAGGAGCTGATAGGTTGTCTCCATACACCAAGACGAATTTCCCTGAAAACTTCCAAGAACCCGAGTTCACAAGAAAATATGACGGAACGGGATGTCCCAAGACCCACCTCGATATTACATGAGGAAAATGGCTCGCTATGCGACAACGTGCCATTTCTCATACACACATTTCAAGACAGCTTGGAAGGCATTGCTCTAACGTGGTTCATTGCGCTGGACATTGAAGAACTCACTAGTTGGGAGGATTTAACCAACGAGTTCTTGCAGCAATACCGGTTTAATACCGAGCTCGCCCCCACGAGGGAAGAATTGACCCGTATTGAGAAGAAGAGGAATGAGTCATTCAAGGCCTTTGTGCAAAGGTGGAGGACCATGGCCTCACAAGTGAAGCCGGCCTTGAATGAGAGGGAGATGAAACAATTGTTCCTTAAGACATTACCCCTTGAATACTTCCAAGGGTTAGTGTTCTCAGGTTGTCAGACATTTTCGCAACTAGTTGAGGTAGGTGAAGGAGTCGAATGGGCAATGGTTGAGGGAAAGATTTCAACCGGAGGCACAAAGAAATTCCTGGCCAGAAAAGATAAGGAGGCCGCAGTTGAAGTAGCACTTGTGCAGGAGCCACCTTTCCTCCGACCATCCTCAACACCTGCGCATAAGCCTATAGTGGTCCAAGGCAGCTCGTCACGAGCATATGATAACGGCAAGAGGCCTTTTCGAAAGGATTTTTCTCCACTGCCACGCCCGCTGTCAAAGCTGTTGCCCATGCTCCTCGAAAAGAGGATGGTTGCGAAAGAAGTGCCGAGAGACAATCCCCCGAGGTTTGCCGGGTTCGATATGAACAAGACCTGTGAATACCACATGGGAGAGAGGGGGCATGATGTAGATGATTGCAACGTGCTGAGATATAAAGTCCAACAACTTCTAGACAAGAAGATCTTGACTTTCAAGGAGGCCCAACCTAATGTGCAACAGAACCCTCTACCAAATCATGCAGGGGGAGTGAACTCAATTTCCAAGGAGACGCGGGCGAGTCAACCTCCTTTAGTGGTGGATGCTTCCAGGTTATACAACTCCTTAGTGCAAGCGGGATATTACGAAGGTCAGGATGATGTGACTCCAGAAGAGAAGTTGAACCGCGTTCGCAAGATGGTAGCCATGGGGGTAATTCGACGCGGAGAAGAGGAGGAGGGGGTCGTGTCTATGATAATGCCATCATCATTCCGCTCTTCTTTCTGTAAGTTTGCTTGTATATCTCGGGCAAAGAAGGTTATGCCTGGAATTTCAAAAACCTCAGCTTTGTATGAGGACGGGGTGATAGCTATGATAACCCCAACGGTGATTGAACTACCTGATGAGGAGCCCGCTGATGATATTAAGATGGAAATCACTGAACCCATGGTGATCGACCTTATGGTCGAGGAGATGTCGGCAATTGAATTCACGGGAGAGAACGCAACGCCAGTTACAATAGAATTGCCACCTTGTGAGAAAGATGGAGTGATAGTGTTGGAGAATCCTCCCAAATTTGATCCCAAAGCTGTACCTTGGGACTATGGAACAACTGAGGTGGACGCTATCACGCGATCAGGCCGCTGTTACGCCCCTGATAAAGGAGTAGAAAAAAGGTCGTGACCGAGGAGGAGGCAAAACAATTCTTGGCCGTAGTAAAGTCTAGTGAGTTCAATGTGGTGGATCAACTGCGGAAGCTGCCGGCTCAAATCTCCCTCCTAGAATTATTCAAATCTTCCGAGAAACATAGGGATATTTTGCTTAAAGTCCTTAATGAGGTGCATGTACCAGAATCAATCGATGAAGTCCAATTGGAAGAGTTTGTTGGGGCCATTCTACTGAAAGACCAAATCTCCTTTACCGATGAAGATCTCCCCCTTGAGGGCCCTAATCATACCAAAGCGCTGCACATTTCGGTGAAGCATGAGAGCACTCTTGTTTGCAGAGTGTTGATCGATAATGGTTCGGCACTCAATATATGCCCATTGGCTACGCTCCACCATCTTGGCGTCGATCTTGGAAGAATTCATACTGGTAAGTCAACTGTGCGGGCTTTTGACGGGATAAAGAAGGAGGTGATAGGGGAAATTGAACTTGAGCTGCTGATTGGCCCTGTACTTTTCCAAATCCCGTTCCAAGTGCTAGATATACCAAGCGCTTTTAATTTTCTACTAGGGAGGCCATGGATCCACACGGCGGGTGCCGTTGCCTCCAGTCTTCATCAGAAAGTGCGATTTGTGGTGGACAACAGGCTTGTCACGGTCCATGGAGAGTCTGACTTCAAGATCTACCACGAGACGGCCATTCCTTATGTGGAGCCCGAATGTACCGAAGAATCCAGCTTTCAAACATTAGAACTGGT
Organism: Eucalyptus sideroxylon; assembly: GCA_014182405.2. Classification (NCBI taxonomy): domain Eukaryota; kingdom Viridiplantae; phylum Streptophyta; class Magnoliopsida; order Myrtales; family Myrtaceae; genus Eucalyptus; species Eucalyptus sideroxylon. Next base: position 26,674,099 of record CM024555.2, read on the forward strand.
GTCCATGATTCATGTGCCTACGGGCTCTTTCACAAGGACTCCCGAATTGTCTAGGCCAGCTATAGCTGTAGGAAAGATCATGTTGGCAAGCGGATATAATCCTGAGGAGGGTCTTGGATCGCATGGCCAGGGTGTGCGAAAACCTATTGAAGCTCGTAAAAACTTCAAAAGAAGAGGCTTGGGATATATCGAGAAGCAGGGAGGCCATAACAACCGAGGAGGCCGTGGAAGGCATAGAGGCCGAGGTGACCGAGGCGGCCAAGGAGGCCGAGGTGGGTACAGAGACCAGAGTAAACGCATTGCCCAGACTGAAGAAGACGAGGGCCATCAAAGCCCATTTTTCCCGTTGGTGGAGGAGACGTTCCCAGGACCCCCAAGGATGTTGTCCGAGGAAGAGGAGGATATCTATGATGTGACCGAGCTATTCAAGGAGGATGTCATATGCACCATCCTGGCGTGCGAGGAAGCCGAGTCCTCTGAAGTCATGGCTGTCCCTTCAGAGTAGGGCAGCTCCTGTTTAGCCTAGCCTTTCGTTTTATGTCTTATCCCCTGCGCGGGATCTCGTAGTTTTCCTTTCTTTATTTCTTGGTTTGTCATTTGTAACGTGAACTTTGGTCAACCCCGATCTTGAGCCGTTGATCAAGGGTGGTGTGTGTTAAAATACGGCCTTATCTTTCTTCATTCAATAAAATAGACACATGTTTTATTAAGGACATGTGGAAGCACGTCAAACTAGCCCTATGATGGTCGCTGAGGCCTAGGCCTCCACATGCTCCATTATTTGACTGTTTTGCAAGAACGAGGAAATCCAAGGATATGAGGACGAGTTCTTGAAATTTTTTACAAAAAATACTTCAAAAGCTTTTTGAAAATGACATGCATTGTCTTTGTTGTTGACATTACTCTAACTCACCTCATCGCATCTCAGGCATTACATTATGCATAATCATGATAAGGACGCATGTGACTCAGATGTGCATGAAGAAAGTCCCTCAAGTTCCGATGACACCGATGACGACGATCAAAAGAGTATTGAGCGTGAATGGAATCGACACGAAGAATCGAAGCCGTTGACTGAAGAGCAAACAGTCACCATAAATTTGGGTGATGCCGAGAGTGTCAAGGAGGTAAAGATCGGGGCATGTCTCTCAGAATCAGAGGCAAAAAGAATGACTAATCTTCTGAAAGAGTATCAAGATGTGTTCGCCTGGACATATGCCGACATGCCGGGATTGGATCCTGAAATTGTGGAACATGCTTTACCAACGGATCCCAATGTGCCACCCAAGAAGCAAAGACTTAGGAGAACTAAACCAGAGTTGTCCAAAAAGATTGAAGAAGAAGTGATGAAACTACTGAAAGTAGACTTTATTGAAGTGACTCGTTATCCTGATTGGGTAGCAAATATCATGCCCGTAATGAAGAAAGATGGACGAATCAGGGTGTGTGTTGACTATCGCGACTTGAATCGAGCGAGTCCTAAGGACGACTTTCCGCTCCCACATATTGATGTCTTAGTTGACAGTACAGCGGGATTTGAGTTATTCTCCTTCATGGATGGCTTTTCTGGATATAACCAAATTCGTATGAAGGAGGAAGACAGGAGCAAAACATCATTCATAACTCCTTGGGGAACTTTCTGCTACAAAGTGATGCCTTTCGGTCTAAAGAATGCTGGGGCAACGTATCAGAGGGCCATGGTCACATTATTCCATGACATGATGCATGAGGAAATCGAAGTATACGTCGACGACATGATTGCGAAATCGAGACGTGGTGAAGATCATGTTAAAGTCTTGCGAAGGTTGTTTGAACGTCTTCGGAAGTTCAAGTTGCGCCTCAATCCCGCAAAATGCGTTTTTGGAGCGAAATCTGGGAAACTATTAGGATTCATGGTTAGTAGTAGGGGCATAGAGATTGATCCGTCGAAAGTTAAAGCCATTTGTGACTTACGACCTCCGACTACCATCAAAGAAGTCCGCAGCCTGATGGGACGACTTAATTATGTGGCGAGATTCATTTGTCAGTTGTCTGAAATGGCGAAGCCATTCTTCAAGCTCATGAAGAAGAATGCAAAGATTGAGTGGAATGCCGAGTGCCGGGGTGCCTTTGAGAAGATAAAACATTATCTCACTCATGCACCAGTCTTAGTGCCCCCACTCCCTAAAATTCCCCTGATTTTGTACTTAACCATACATGACGAGTCATTGGGAGCTATGTTAGCCCAGAAGAGACCAAATGACGGGAGAGAATGCGCAATATACTACTTGAGCAAGAAGTTCACTGTTTCCGAGATGAACTATACGGAAGTTGAGAGAACTTGTGTAGCTTTAATTTGGGTCTTGCACAGGCTACGACAGTATACACTTCATCACCGAATCTTGTTGGTGACTGAAAATGATCCTATCAGGTATCTCTTAGAGAAGCCGGCTTTGGTTGGCAAGTTGGCCAAGTGGCAAATTTTAATTTCTGAGTTTGATGTTCAAAGCTTAGGACAAAAGTCTGTTAAAGGTCGAGCCATAGCAGACATGTTGGCAGAAAATTCCGAGAGGTCAAGAGCATCTGATGAGGATAGTGATGCAGAAGAGCGAATTTTACTTGTATCAAGCGACAAATGGACGATGTACTTTGATGGTGCAGTTAACTTAACCGGGTCGGGTACTGGGGCAGTTCTTATCTCCCCGGATGGACAACATTACCCCGTCGCTGCTAAATTGACATTCCCTTGCACGAATAACATCACTGAATACGAAGCATGCATTCTTGGCCTCCAAGCCGCCGTTGACATGAAAATTCGGAAGCTGCAAGTTTATGGCGATTCAACCCTTATCATCTTACAGACTGAGGGCAAATGGCGAACACATGATTCTAAATTGATTCCGTATCATGAGTTCCTGGGAGCGTTGACAGAAGAATTCCAAGAAATATCATTCGAATACTTACCAAGGTCTCAAAATCAGTTCGCTGATGCCCTGGCTACCTTGTCTTCGATGTTGCAAGTAGTTGGAGGCTTGGACATTGAACCACTGAGAATTGAAATCCTTCGGCGCCCGGCTTATTGTATGATAGTTGAAGAGGAACCGGATGGACAACCTTGGTATCACGACATCTTGAAGTATCTGCAGAAGGGTGAATTTCCCGAAGGAAGTGAAGCAGCAGACATAAAGCATTTGATAAAACTAGCATCGAAATTCTTCATCAGTGGAGATGTCCTATACAAAAGGTCCTTTGACTCAACATTGCTAAGGTGTGTCGATGCTAAAGAAGCCGATCGTTTGATGAAAGAGATACATGAAGGGGAATGCGGCCCCCATATGAATGGTCACTTCTTGGTGAGAAAGATCATGCGACTCGGTTATTATTGGCTGACCATGGAGTCTGATTGCATTCAACATGTACGACGGTGTCACCAGTGCCAGATTTATGGAGACAGGATAAATGCCCCTCCAATCGAACTTCACCAAATGTCTCAACCATGGCCCTTTTCAATGTGTGGAATTGACGTGATCGGGCCCATTAACCCCAAAGCTTCAAATGGGCATCGATTTATCTTGGTGGCGATAGACTATTTTACCAAGTGGATCGAGGCCAACTCATATGTTAATGTTACTGCCAAGAACGTGGCAAAGTTCATTCGTCGTGACATTATCGCTCGTTACGGGGTGCCGGAGGCGATCATTACCGACAATGGCACTAATTTGAATAACAAAGTCGTAGATGGTTTGTTTAGTGAGTTTCGAATTAAGCATTTGAACTCGTCACCATATCGTCCTCAGATGAATGGAGCAGTGGAGGCAGCGAACAAGAATATAAAGAAAATCTTATCAAAGACTGCTGAAAATTATCGTGATTGGCATGATAGGCTCCCTTACGCGCTAATGGCATACCGAACTTCTATCCGAACCTCCACGGGGGCAACTCCTTTCTCACTTGTGTACGGGATGGAGGCAATCTTGCCTGTTGAAGTTGAAGTCCCTTCTTTAAGGGTCCTTTCCCAATCTGCGCTTGATGAGACTGAGTGGATGCATCAGAGGCATGAGCAGTTAAACATGATCGATGAGAAGAGATTGCAAGCTATGTGTCATGGTCGGTGCTATCGAGGCGAGTCGCAAAAGCCTTCAACCGAAAGGTTCGTCCCCGCACACTTCAAGTCAACGACTTGGTGTTGAGGAAGGTGCTTCCGATCATACCAGATCCTCGTGGCAAATTCACTCCAAACTATGAAGGACCGTATGTCATTAAGAAGATTCTTCCTAGTGGTGCCATGATTTTAGTTGAAATGGATGGCAGTGAATTGCCTAGACCTGTAAACGCTGACGCAGTCAAAAAGTATTTTTCATGAATGAAATCAAGGCCGAGGAGCCACTTCATGCACAATTCAAGTCGCATAGCATCACGCATAACATTGTAGATTTTTGCATATGTTGCATACACGCATATTCATTTGTGTTTCAGGCACCCTACCGTCTAACGAGCAAATGGCAAGGGAAACAACTGACTCAAGAATCCATCAGCTCTTCGCACAACAGGTTGAATGTCTCTTTTGAGAGGTAAGTCGAGATGATAAAAAAGAGGGCAAAACAAAACAAAACAAACAAACAAAAGAATAAAGGCAAAAACAAAACTGCATGACATGATTCGCGTGACCTATTCTCTGGTGTCACTATGCACACTTCACGTCTGCGACCCTCAAGCAAATGGCTCGTAAAAATGACTTTATTTAGGCAAAAGAGTGAAAGGTTAACCATGCCAAACAAGAAGTACTTAGGATGAAGAAAGGCAAGCCCATTACTAGACACATCCTCCTTTTGAAAGTTGACACTTTTGAGAGTTGAGTGAAAATCGACCTTCTCTTAGGACGAATGATTCATTCGCATTGAGCACAAAGATCGAAATGATAAAGGCGTTCCCTTCATCCATCCCAAGCATTGCACTAATCTCCTGTTATCACTTTGGGCTGAAAAAAAGATGGTACTTCAAAGTACCGTTATCAAGAACAACCCTACATTGGGGTAGCATAGGAGGTTATGATCATGTTGTAGAACGAAAGATTGAGAAAGATTCTATTACTTTCACTTGCATTAATCTTCTGGTGATAGCTTCAAAGGAATTCTCATTAGAGCTTGACTCATCCCAAAGTGAAGAAGAGCATTTTCTTCTCTACCCAAACACTGATATCCATTGTTTTAACCAATTTGGGCCTGATTATTCATTTCTGAACCTCGAGCGGTGATCATCTCCCTTCACTGGGGCAAGGCATGAGGATTGACCAAACATAATTGATAGTCACGAGAAAATGTGAAAAATATCTCGAAAGTCATAAGAGCTATAAAAGTTCAAAGAGGAAAAAAAAGTTCGACAAATTAGGGGGCATGAAAAAGCAGTGTACCTGGTAAAAGCAAGGTTAATGCCCGTAAAAAAAAAAAAGAAAAGAAAAAAGAGAGAAAGCCAAAAGGCCGCATCTTATGTGAAAAAATTATCAAAGTCCAAGTGTCTGAGTAAAAAAAATCATCGCAAGTGCAAAGGAAATTAGAGAAGAGCAAACCCCCATACAGAAATGGTTAATCAAGGGACTTTCGAGATGCGCTCTATTTCAAACGCCAAGTGACTTCGAAAGATCGAATGACACGGTCATGATGCTATGATGATCACCGACTCTTAAAAACCCCTTTGAAAATGTTAAGCCTTTCAAAGCCTTTCCCGAGCCAACATTATAACCCTATTCCGAAGTCTTTTCTGATTGGGATGGTTCGAGTGAAAATGAGAATGCCACAAAGAAATTATTGCTTGAAGAAGTGGAAGTAATCATATCTTGTCTTATCCTTCAAGTTCTTGACTTGTAAACTCGACGAAGATAACAACAAGTGTTCCCCTATTGGCCTCAAAGCAATAATTCCTTCATGTAAGCCCTAAACGAGCCTATATTGCGGTTTTTTTTCAAAAGACCTTTTTGATCGATCGTACTGTGCTCATCGCGAATGCTTCTGAAAGCCTTTGATCTGGGTTATGTGAGATACCCTCAGCAACCAGTTATCTCCCGCATGAATGGATGGGATCAAACAACCATTTTATTGAAAGTGCGTGAGAAGCCCTTTCTGACTAAGAAGCTCTAGTTTGGCATGCTTAATGAACCTTGTTCACAAGTCGTGATCATCTTGATAAGAACTTGACTCATAGAGAATTTGATGATTAATGATATATCCACAAGCAATATGACAATTTTGCGCCACACGACGCCGATTGAAATCAAATGTTCTTTCCAAAACAGTCGGACTTAGCTTGATTAGCTTGTTCAATTAATGCTACAATATTGCCAATACGTCTCTTGATGACGTCTCTAATGACATTCACTCAAGTTGAGTTTGATAGGATTCCTCAGTGAAGCCATGCAGTTTTTAAAAGGGGATAGCGGGTGCCTTCCTAAAAATCAAGGGTTCATGGTCAGCCTTAAACCATGCCATCTCCAAAGGTTCATGGTCAACCTTAAACCATGTCATTCTTATGACCCGGTGGGCTTTCCGTAGCCCGGAGTCCTTCAACCCCCTTCTTATGACCCGGTGGGCTTTCCGTAGCCCGGAGTCCTTCAATCCCCTTCTTATGACCCGGTGGGCTTTCCGTAGCCCGGAGTCCTTCAATCCCCTTCTTATGACCCGGTGGGCTTTCCGTAGCCCGGAGTCCTTCAACCCCATTCTTATGACCCGGTGGGCTTTTCCTAGCCCGGCCCCTTCTTATGACCCGGTGGGCTTTCCGTAGCCCGGAGTCCTTCAACCCCTTCTTATGACCCGGTGGGCTTTCCGTAGCCCGGAGTCCTTCAATCCCCTTCTTATGACCCGGTGGGCTTTCCGTAGCCCGGAGTCCTTCAACCCCATTCTTATGACCCGGTGCTTTCCGTAGCCCGGAGTCCTTCAACCCCCTTCTTATGACCCGGTGGGCTTTCTGTAGCCCGAGTCTTTCTTCCCCTTATTGACAAGACGCGCTTTCATAGTTATGAGTCCTTTCCATCGACCTGATACGTGCAAATACACTTAGGGTCTCTCTTTCGCCAAAATAATTTAGGTGTCTTTTGTCTTTGATCGCAACCTCTTCGAGGCTACATTCAAAGAGGGGCAGCTGTTGACACCTAAATTTTACATAAGTTAATTAATTTAAAGTAGCGTTAAAGATTAGGAATTAATCACAAAAAAATTAATTAATATTCTAAAAAAAAAAAAAACGAAAAAAATATGGTCGGGTCGGGCTGGATTCGGCCGTGGCCCGACCCGTCTTTCCTTTTCTTTTCCTCCCGCGTGCTTTGGCCAGCCCAACTTCTTTTCTTTTTCGGCCCGGCCCGCATCCGGTCTTCTCCCTCCTTCGCCTTCGCACGACCTGCACAACCTGCAGAAAGTAGAGAGCTGGAGATGGAAAAAAGCAAAGCAAAGCACACAAAGAACGAGAACAAAGCGAGAGGATCGGTGTGGCGGGGGCGCGGCATGATCCGCGGGTCGGGAGCAACCGACCGGCAACCGGCTCGGCCGTAGTCTTCGCGCAAGTTCCTGCAAAGAAAAAAAAAAAAAGAAGAAACGAGAAGAAGAAGAGGAGGTGAGGCAGAGGATCGGCATGGCGGGGCTTTCGGCGCGATCCGCGGGTCGAGGAAGCGACCGATTAACCAGCTGGCACGGCGGGGGTCTTCGCTCGAGATACTGCGGGAAGTATAAGACCGAGGGAGCGAGGAAAAAAAAAAAAGGAGGACCGGAACCAAGAGGAAAACAGCAACACAAAAAAACCAGCAAGGAGCGAGCTTGAGAGAGGGAGACGATTAGGGAGAAAGCTAGAAGCTACTTGGGTGGAGTGTTGCTCGCCCCTCCTCGAGGACAATTGCTGACTTCTAGCCGACGCCCTCGAGAGCAAGATTTTTCGTTCCCAAATCTCGGCATTTTCCGGTGAGTTTCCTTTTTATCCAAATTGTTCGTTCCCGAGGATCTCGGCTCGGGGATATCGCGAGGTGATCGATTGAAGTTCGATTTGTCTCGAACTGGTCTTCGCACCGCCGTCTTCGAGCCGAGTAGGGGTTTATGACTGAAACTCATTCCCATGAACTCTCTCGGCACTGCCCGTTTTGGTAATGGAATAGGCAAGCGATTTTTCTCGATTCTTGAGTTTATTGTGTCCAGCTGAGTCAATTTATTTGATGTTGAGCATTTCCATGTGTTCACTCGGGTCTAGGTCTAAGTCCGAGTCCTAAGAAGTGGCCAGCGTCGTTTTCCTCATTTCTTGCCCACTATGTGCTCGATGAAACGCTAGAACGAGAACCGTGTAAACCTGTCCCCGTGTGCTGTGCATTTTAGTCGATTGCAAAGCTGCCTCCTCGTTCCAAGAGGGTCTTTCAAATCGAGCATTTGATTATTTTAGAAAAGTCACGTTTGTTTCCATGAGATGTGAGTTAATGGCCATGCATTTTCTGTTTGAAAAGCGAATGTGTTGGTTCGCAAACCCATGGGTGTTCTCCTTTTACTGGAAAAAGTGTGTGTAAATGTTCATGAGAAGAGAAGTTGGCGTTGAAATGGCCGTGAGTTGTGAGCAATAGGCTTGGTAGGTTTAACGAGATTTGGGAGCTGGTTTAGCCAAATCCAAAGGTGCAGTTGCGTGTTGTCACGTTATTAATCGACTTGTTAGCCTTGGAGCATGGTTTTCTCGAGTTTACAGCCATACTTTTCCTTCTCCAACCCATCTTTTGCTTGCTGGGCGTTTCGAAATGTTAGCTCGAAGGGTTTGGTAGAGTTAGTCCAGTGATGGTGATCGGGGATTGTCGACGATGCGGATATTATTCTCGTGTGTATACGAGTCGTTGAAAGTTGGGGCGTTTGAAGTTGAATGGTTTAGTATTCTGTGCGTTGGAAAAAGTTGTGAGCGCACTAGAGAAAGACAAACCTGCTGGGTAGAGCAATAGAAAAACAATAAAAAAGGAAAATTAAAGAAAATTAAAGAAATGTACGAAAAATAGAAAAGCTTCGTTTTTTTAGATCCAATTGGGTCGGATCCGGAGTTTGGGCCGTGTCTGTGGGCCGGACTAGGTTTGCCCGGATAGGATCTGTTTTACTGAGTAGAACAATATCAAATACTAAAAATATGTTAAAAAAAAATTCAAAAAAAAGGGGTTCAAAATTTTTTTTTTTCAAAAAAATTCAACAACTTTCAAAGAACATTAAAAGAAAATTTCAAAAAAAAAAAAATCTCAGAAAATATTGAAAATTCGAGTTTTCTTAAAAAATTTTCTTAAAAAAAAAAAAAAAAGAAAAGAGAAAATCCGAAAATTAAGGAAAATAAAAAATCTCGGAAAATTCCAAAATCTAGAAAGTCTGAAATTTTCAGTAGTAATTAATAAAAAAAACATTAAAAAATCGTCAATCAAAAGGTTTAGAAAATGTTTTAAAAAATGGAATTTTTTTAAATTAAAAAAATTAATTAAAAAAAAAAAAATCGAAAATTAAAAAATGATAGAGTTTGGTTAAGAATTGCTAGGTGCTGTTGTTTTAAGTGTAATTATGCATTTATTTTAATTACATCGCATGTTTAGATCGTATATCTTAGTATGTTTAATGGTATGTGTGTAGTCATATGGTATGTTTAATAGTACGTGTTTAGATTGCACCCGTATGATCATTTTAATATGTTTGTGGATGAGTAAAATCAATTTAAACTGCCGACAAAAAATCATTTTGTTAAAATGAACAAGATTAGGTACCGAAAGGGCATTAATTGACCAATTAGTGTAATCAAGTCCCCGACCCTAGATTCTCTGGTTGCGTAGGAAGTGAGGTACACTCCCATGCTTCACTTGGTTTCTAGCCGACCCCAATAGGCTAGTGGTGACTCCTTTGTGCAAAATTCATACGAAATATCCAAATGTCATGCGGGGTATGGGCTTGGGAGAGCTCACGCCTAATCATGAACTTTAAGCCTGTCCTTTAGGCAATACCCCTAAACCTGTTCCCTCCCCCCGAGGGATAGGTCGCGACAATCAACTTGTCAAATGATGCATTATCAATACTTCAAGAACCAATTAAAATGGAAGATGATACAGTGTTCAATAAATTAGCTTCGACTTGAGTAGGATATACTAAGCTCATGTCCCTTGCTTAACAATTTCTATAAACTCACTTGGTTGCTTATATTGTGGGGTTAATCTTGTGAAAAACTTTCAATTGCTACACCTGTAATAAATTTACATTAAAAAATTGCTTGACTACCAAAAATTTCAAATTGGTACATAATGTGTCTTTTATTAATTTCCGTTAAATTAAATTAATATAAAAAAAAACCACAAACTTATATGCTTGCAACAAATCAAGGTTAAAAACCCAAATCGATACACCTGTTAATTATTATGTGCCATCTAACTTAACAATTTGATGACAAAACTTAACGAAAACTAACGGAGGATAAGCTTGTCACATGTATACAAGTTTAAAGTTTTTTATGATAAAAAAATTAGTATGAGATAAATTTAATGCGGGTGTGCTAATTTAAGATTTTTCATGGAGGTGGACCTCATTTTCGATAGCATGGATTATCCGAATATTTAAATTTTGCTGACCTCTCCTCCATGATAATTGTCGACAGGCGCTGCTTTAATTAGCTCCATCCATGTCTTTCAAAGCGAAGACGAACCTTGCTCGCTCGACTTGAAGGTCTGCTCATCTTGGAGATCCTTATCTGATCGGCCTAGATGAATCCATTCAAAACGCGGACAAGCTTGGAGCCAGACAAAGATGATGACATTGAGGTTTTTGTTCGCTTCTCGATTCGACTTTATATGGCGTTTCGCCATCAAAAGGTGGATGGAATCGGATGACAAAAGTCCGAGTCCGACCGTGCGGATGACATCAAACGCAAGCTGTCGCATGCAAACGATAAAACGCACAGGAAGAAAGAGCCAGAGAAACCCCATAAACCGAACAAAAACATATTCCGCCATTAGAATCTCGATCAAATGCATAATGCTTTGGGAGTCGATGTTTGCGATGACATCAGGCGCGAGCTGTTGCCCCAAATTATGGAACACGCTATCGAGTTTTGGCTCACAAACGTGCATCACAACGGAGTCAATGTTTGCGATGCGCTGTCGTCTTTTACCAGCTAATCTACAGGGGAAGGCATAGTCCCCAAGGGCACGGGGCTCCTGTAGCAAAGAGGACGACATCGAGATGATCGTTAGATTGACCCATTACAGAAGTTATGCGAAGCTTCTTCCATCGCTAGAAAGATTGTCACACCCCAAAACCATCTTGAACGGGGATGACACGGCCGTCCTTCCACTCAAATGATACAGCCTCAAAGCTCCTAAAATCCAACTCTTAAAAGTCCCTACATCCATATCGCTCTTGTACCTACTCATGGTTAGTCGAAGAACCTGAAAAAGATTGGAAAATAGAGGGGTGAGTAACCATGGTTCAGTGAGTAGTGCATCTCTTTTAAACGGATTGAGCACCCATTATGCATATTTACAAAACCAACCTACAACTCTTTTAACTCAAATCTATGATATAACAAACATACAGTAAAAAGAATAAGTTACATATGCTTCAATATAGCTATATTTATAGCAAAAAAATCATTTCATAATAACATCGAAACAAATATTAATGGTCTAAAATCCGTTGATCAATCTCATTAATTCACACGCCAATGGTCCATTTCATTGGTTGATCTCATACCACACCAAACTCAGAACTTTAACAAATCTTTAAGGCCAAAATATAACATTTCTTACTTTAACACAATACGTTGAAAGCAAAAATATTCAAGATAATAATAGGCAAATGCCAATGATCTAACACATTGGTCAATCTCATAAAATATGTATCAATGGTCTCTTCCATTGATTAATCTCATCAAACCACACATTGATAATCTAATGAAATTACACGTCGATAGTCCATTCCAATAATTAATCTCAAATTACACGTCGATGGTTCATTCTATCAACTAATCTCAAATTACACATCGATGGTCTATTCCATCGATTCAACTCATATCACATGTCAATGGTCCACTCAATTAACCAATTCATTGCTCAATATCAAATCATGATCACGATACAATGCCTGGTGACGAGCCAACCAAGATTCCCCCCTTAGTAAGTCCTCACATATTTCTAGCCGGTAGTTTGACCCACAAGGATATCCTAGAATAGTATAGGCATACCCACAAGTCCCTTGCTAGACTCATAGCGATATTCAGCATCATCATCAATCCAAAACAACACCATCCATAATTCTCAAATAAAATCCATAAAACATTTCATATATCATGAAAAAATTTCGCAATTCAACTTATCCGCCTGAAATACTTTTCATAAAACATTTTCAAATAATTTCAAGACCCGTCTCATAAATCAATTTCAAATCAAATACATTTCAAAAAGCTTATCACAAATCAATATCTATATAACATTCCATAAATCATCTCAAAGTCGAGCTTTTTGTGAAATTGTTTCACAAACCCAAAACATGTAATATTTCTCAACTTCGTTCATCAAATAAAATATATATTCATAAAAAGTTCTCGCACTATTTTCAAATATCAAAACTTAGTAAATGCCCGATCTAACTTTTATACAATAAACATGGACATGTGGACCCCTGGAGTGCCAAAACATGGCAAAAATGGACATTTAAGTACCATAACTTATTAAAGGTACACTTACGTGCCAAAATCGAAGCAAAATGGATTATTTGAGTGCCATTCCAGACAAATCCGGCTAAATTGCATAGATGGCATTTTTCCGGCGAAACGAGTGCAAAACGACGCCATTTTATACGCTGATGTGGCCAAATAATGCAAAAAACGGTATTGTTTTGGGCTGACGTAGTAAAAAAATAATATAAAAATTAATTAAATTTAGTTAAAATATGAAAAAAATAATAAATTTAAAATTAAATTTAGTTACAATATGAAAAAATAATAATTTTAAAATTAAATTTAGTTACAATATGAAAAAGTAATAATTTTAAAATTAAATTTATTTAAAATATTAAAAGATAAATTTAAAATTAATTTTAGTTAAAATAATAAAAAATAATAATTTTAAAATTAAAAAAATTACAAAAAATTAAAAATTAAAAAAAACTAAAAAATTAAAAATTAAAAAAAAAAACTAAAAATTTAAAAATTTAAAAATTTTAAAAATTTAAAAAATTTAAAAATATTTCAGCCAACCCTTTTTTTTAATTTTTATTTTTTAAAACTTTTAACTAAATTTAATTTTAAAATTATTATTTTTTCATATTGTAACTAAATTTAATTTTAAAATTATTATTTTTTCATATTTTAACTAAATTTAATTTTAAAATTATTATTTTTCATATTGTAACTAAATTTAATTTTAAAATTATTATTTTTTCATATTGTAACTAAATTTAATTTTAAAATAATTTTTTTTTTTTCATATTTTAACTAAATTTAACTTTTAAATTAAATTTATTATTTTTTATATATATATTTTTTATCATGTTAGCCCAAAATAACGCCGTTTTTGCATTATTTAGCCATGTTAATGTGCAAAATGGCATTGTTTTGCATTTGTTTTGCCATAAGAATGCCACATCAGCATTTTTGCTGGACTTTGACTGAAGTGGCATTTAAGTGATCCGTTTTTCTTCGAATGTAGCACTTTAGTGTACTTTTCGTAAGTTATGGCACTTAAGTGTGTTTTTATGACTTGAAATGTTCTTTTGCCCATTTGTTGCGGGAATATGAGAAGAAGGTAAGTGAGGAACAACATTGAGAGTTGTTTCTAAGACGAGGCCATGAGAGGTTTTAGGTTTTTTGGGGTGGGCTTTTCTTCGTTTCTAGGTGCGCATGTGTTATAATGGACTAACTATAACCCACGTCTTTATAAAAGAATCGACACCATCAAGTCAACAAACAGGTCAATGATCGCTGCTTCTCGGTGAATGAGAGAAAATATCAAATTTCTTTTCTAGGAGATATTACACAAAACTCTCTTGAAATTTGAGAGGTAATACACATTTTTCCATAAATTATCAATATTATGCAATTACTTTATGAATTCTCATTTGTTGCGGTCGCTATTTCCTTCATATTTTTCGGTAATATGCTTAATGCACATCGTATATTTAATATGTATGTCCCTTTATTTGCAAAGACTTATAAGTCTTTGGTAGAGTAAGGATTGGGATGTAAGTCCACAAAGCGATAACTTAATACTGCAGAAATATAATCCCAACCTGCTTTAATAAATAATGAATCCGCTCCCAAAAAAGCATGAATTCAACAAATGCACTACGAAGTCTTATTTTCGGTTTTCTTTTTCTTTTCCAGAAATACTAATGCGTGTTTTGAGCTATATTTTCTCTTTGTTTTCGTGTAGAGATCGTTATCAGACATCATCAAGAAAAATTATATTTTGGCGTGGTGTGTTATAGGATCAATTGGGTAAATCTTACCTGATCAGAAGGTGATGACCATTTCATGTTTTTGGTTGAAAAATGTATTTAACATGGTCAAGAAAATTTCTGTCGGCAATGAAAGATGTGATGCAAGAGAAAGTGACAAAAAAGTTCACATCCCACCAGAAGTCACGGTGATTTTGGAGGAGAATCCTCCACGCATTGAGACCGCATTTCGGACCAAAAGAAAGGAAACGCGGTATTGAAGAAGACTGGACAAATTCCCGAGTATGGACCGACGACGTCAATGGAGGAATTAACCATCTACTCCATTTTCCTTGGTCTCTCACGCGAGTAGCGGGTTACGTAACCGTGTCAAATAGACATCGACGGAAAGAAAACAAGCGAAATAGAAATAGAAAGAGCTAAAATAAGGAGTTTCAAATCTATAATGGTGACCTTTATTGGGATATCGGGTTAGACAAATTATCTTTTCTCAAAGACACAAAACAGCTTGGAATCGGACCGACATGAATAGGTAGCGTGGAGAAACATTAAAGCCAGATGGACACGATAATGATTGAACATTTATGCGAACTGCAATGGCTTTCAAGTAAGCATCGAGAGCTTTGTTTTGATTAGTTTACCTTTTTCTTTTTTCTTTCTTTTTTCGATTTTTTGGCCTTTCAGCATCCACATTTATCTTGCGTCTCTTATCCCCTGTTTTCATTCATCGATTCATGGTAACGTAGCTTTATTACATACAAGGACGACATTATTGTAAATCTATAAATTCGAAATTGCTCGACATTATTCACACTCGATGGAGAGTTCGGCATTGGGACCCGCATATTCGACAAATAGAGCTGTTGATTGTGGAAGTCAAGAGCATCCATTGCTAAAGGACTTTTCTTACGCTTGCCCACACAAGAAAAGTCCTAGTTGCTTTAATTGATCCCACCTTCTTGTGGACCATTCCATAATGACTTGCTCAATACAAGGACAGCATTATTGTAAATCCATAAATTCGAAATTGCTCGATAGATAGATTTGTATGAATTTAAGTTCACACTGGATAGAAAGTTCAGTTTTTGGACTTGGGTATTCTGCAAATTGAGTCGTTGGACGTGGAAGTCATGAGTGTTCATTACTAAAGGACTTTCCTTGCACCTGCAGGCACAAGGAAAATCTTATTGCTTTAATTGATTCCACCATCTCATGGAGCATTCCATAATGGCTTGACTTCATTCTCTTCTAGATGCATTGCATGGTATACCAAGCTCGTCTGGACTATCAATCACGTGTTCTTCCCAACAAATATGGCTAAGGCGAGATGATATGAAGATGATATGTAGAGCCGGCTAAATCCAACAAAAGGATGCACGCCATGTAAAAGCTATTCCATTGAAAGAGACGATACTGGAACCAGTAAGATCAAGAGCTTATTGGCCAATAAGGGCGGTTTGACATAACATGTCATGAACTAGTTAATTGTCATGACATGCGGCTACCGGTAATAATTAGACTACCACATGTAGATTTAATAACAAAAATAATTCACACTTTAAAATACTATGAAAGCAACTTAGGTAAGCATCTCCTTCCTCACATAGTGCTTCCCGCCATACACTCTCCTCTCCCGTTACTTAGGCATTGGACGGCCAATCGGATCAAAATCTGAACACCAGAATTTTTGTATGTGGACACATTCCACTTGAAGCAATAGCGATTTTGGAGAAGATTTTTCCGCACGGTGAAACACGGCAAAGGAGAAGACTGGACGAATTGCCAATGTGAATAGACTTTGACGTCAATGGAGGACTTAACCATCTACTCCATTTTCATTGGTGCGCACGGAAGTTGCATGTTACGTGTAAAACATGGCAATATCAGTTTAGACAAGGAGGTGTGGACCCCTAGAGTGTCATAACTTGACAGAAAGAGACATTTAAATGCCATAACTTTCGAAAGGTACATTTAAGTGCCAAAATCGGAGTAAAGTAGATCACTTGAGAGCTAATCCGGTCAAAATCCGGCCAAATTGCATACATGACATTTTTCAGCGAACCGAGTGCAAAACAACACCGTTTTGCACGCTGACATGGCTAATAATGTAAAAATGGCGTCGTTTTGAGCTGACGTCGTAAAAAAAATAAAAAAAAATATAAAAATAAAATGAAAAAAAATAATTTAAAAATTAAATTTAGTTAAAATGTGAAAAAATAATTTTAAAATTTTTAAAATTAAATTTAGTTAAAATATTAAAAAATAATTTTAAAATTAAAAGTTAAAATATTAAAAAATAATTTTAAAATTAAAAAAGGGTGCTGAGCCTCAGCCATCACCCTTTTTTTTTTTTTTTTTTTTTGAATTTTTTGATTTTTTGAATTTTAAAATTTATTTCATATTTTAACTAAATTTAATTTAAAATTTAAATTTTTTTCATATTTTAACTAAACTTAATTTAAATTTTAAATTTTTTTCATATTTGAACTAAATTTAATTTTAAATTTATTATTTTTTTTTTCATATTTTAATTAAATTTAATTTTAATTTTAATTTAATTCATTTTTATTTTTGTATCACGTTAGTCACAAACGATGCCGTTTTTGCATTATTTAGCCACGTCAGTGTGCAAAACGATGTCGTTTTGCACTTGCTTCGTCGGAAAAATGCTACGTCAATGTTTTGGCCGGACTTTGGTCGGAGTGGCACTTAAGTGATCCGTTTTTTTT
Organism: Eucalyptus sideroxylon; assembly: GCA_014182405.2. Classification (NCBI taxonomy): domain Eukaryota; kingdom Viridiplantae; phylum Streptophyta; class Magnoliopsida; order Myrtales; family Myrtaceae; genus Eucalyptus; species Eucalyptus sideroxylon. The sequence continues at coordinate 26,691,224 of CM024555.2, forward strand.
CGAATGTGGTACTTAAGTGTACCTTTCGAAAGTTATAACACTTAAGTGTCCCTTGTACCAAATTATGGCACTAGTGTTTTTTTTTTTTTTTTGGGTGACTCGAGAACCCTTGAACAGCCGGTAGCTGGCGAGGTAAACCCAGGGCGAACAAGGCCACCACCACAGACCCATCCGCGGGTGAGTCGCGCGCAATGGAGACGCGGGTTTCGAACCCCTCCCCCCAGGGTGGGGGAGAAAGCGCGAAACCATCGCAGCCACCGTGGGTGGTGGTGCACTTATAGTGTTTTTATCCCAATAAACATGCTTATTTATAGCTCATAAAATATCAAATCTTTATCATTTTGAAGACATGAGCTTATAAATTCTTAGAAGAGATAACAACACTCACCTGAAAAATAAAAAATAATCAACCTATGTGGTTACTTGAGCCAATGCACTCATATTCCTATTAATAAATTGAAAACGATATTAAAACCAGTAATATGTCACTCTCCAACTAACGACTCGACTAAATTATGTTTATTCATCAATAAAACAACACCTACGCGCTAATAAATCACTCAACCAAAACAATTACTCAAAGCTGTACTTAGTGTGAAGTGCAAGCACCAAACTTCATCATGCCATATTTCAAGTTCTAGGTCTAAAATTACTCCGATTGAACGAATGGGTGGCACAAGCACTTATCGGGCATTGTGTTACGTGGCTTGGCGAGGCTCCCTTTTATCTCCTCCTTTTTCCCCCTTTTTTCTTTTTCTTTCTTTTCTTTCCTACTCTCTCTCCTCTTTTTCTCCTTCTCTCCCGAAGACTCTCGATCTCTCTCCTTCTTCTTTCTCCTTTTTATTTTTGATTGGGTCAAAACCCATACTTTACGAAGATGATGAAGTTGCAGTCACTTTTAGGGAAGTTTCATGGCGACCTGTTAAAGCTTAGTTAATTGTCAAAAAGATGGAACTGGGCAGCCAAATAGCGAAAGCGGATGGCCCCATCTCGTGTTCTTGGCAATCCTTTGATTGGTTTACGTTCTCTAACGGGTGGCTGCATCATTGGACTAAGAAAAAGATTTAATCAGATGAGATCACATGGTTCCCTGATGAGCAAGGCTTGATGCACCGACGAGGAAGTTGAACGCGGAGACTTAGACAAAACCTTGTGACCTAATCTCTCAAATCATCTGGAAAGGTTAAGCATGAGCTTCACGTCCACTTCAACTCCCTCACAAAACTAATAAAGATAAAGAAACGAATAAGTTTAAACAATTCGGACGTCATGACCACGGTTGTTCTTTGGTGCATGTGAACGGAGGGAAAGAAAAGTTGTACATGCACAGATATCCCATGTTCAGTCAACCCATTAATTAATTGGAAATTACGATGAAAACGAGATGAAGAATGGCAGGCTCTTCGCATTCAATTTTTTTTCGGATTTTTTTTTTTAGTGGTTGTCGGTTTTTAGTTGAAAGCTGAGCTGTTATCTTGACCTTATTCCATCTTTGATCCATATAAATACGACCACTTCCGCTTTCTGGCTCCTTCAGTATCTGACTGCATATTTTTCAGTTTGTTTTGGGAGAGAAGTGATTTCGGGCGATGGCTACCTCGTTTAATTCGAGAGAGCAGTCTGTGGTTGGAGTCGTCGTGGTGGTAGCTGCGTGCGTTCTGTATGCTGGTGTCGCCTCCGCTGGACGGCCAGCGACGAGCGTTAGCATGGACCTGCTCCATGGAAGAGGCAGAATCAGAAGAAAGCTTCTCGAGAACGGCCTCGGTTTGACTCCTCAAATGGGGTATGAGATTGTACTACTCATTTCTCTCTGGTTAACCTTCTTGTGATGGAACTGATTGATCCAATGGATAGAACTAATCATAATTCGAACATGAAGAAAGAAGATACGAACCTTTCTGCTCTTCAGCCCGGATTAGTATAGTCATAAAATAAGTGGGAAAATGTTCTCGTTTCCATAAATTATGCGAGACTCGCATGAGACTTTTTCTCAGTTTTTCACTTTAACTTTTATGTCAAGTAGGATTTCATTTGCAACGAGAAGTAGAAACAGAAAATTAGAGAGCTAATAATTAGATTTGCACACTAATTGATCACCGGAATTGCAGTTCATTGGCTTCTCGTGATGATCATGCAACAGATGATTAAGGGTCACCAATGTCAGGGAGCAGTTGAGAGCTCTAAATAACCGAAAACAGATCTTGCAAGCTGTTGTTTCAATATAGTTTGTTTCAATATGGTTTATTTTAGCCGACACATTACATTTAAATTCCTGGGTTTCAACTTTGGGACATCAAATGAGAAAAAAGGTTTCACGTGATCCATGACTCTTGCATGCGTAAACCTTCCATGCCCTTCATTAAATAGTTTCGTACGATGCATTTGGACTTTGGAGTGTACTATATTGTCATTGTATTGTTTAGAGAATCCGATCATGGTGTGACATCTTTTTCGCCATTATCTTGCAACAAGAAGAAAAAATGCTATTGCTTGCATTAGCAAATTGTTGTGTCCAACACATTTATATGCTTCTATGGATTCCCAAGTGGCATTTCACATCAGATGAAATGGGATACTGATTTTCTAGCTGATGTTTGATCTGATCCGGGCAATTTGATTCTGACAGATGGAATAGCTGGAACCACTTTCACTGTGACATCAACGAAAATTTGATAAAGGAAACAGGTAAATTGATTAACACGCACCAGTAGAATCGATCAAAAAAATTGCAGGATTTAATCTGGCTCAGTTACTTAATAACACTTTCTTTGAATGTCGTAGCGGATACGATGGTCTCATCCGGACTTGCTGCACTAGGATATGAGTATGTAAACTTAGGTGCGTTGACATGCTTTTGCTCGTGTAGAATCATAGACTGTATAAAGCATTGTCTGAATATTTATTGTTTCTGCTTCTTTTCCCTCGTTTTCCTTTTAAAGATGATTGCTGGGGTGGGCTTAACAGAGATTCTCAGGTACATTCCTATATCTTGTCTCGCCACCATATGATAAGAGTATAAAATTGGTTAAGAGTTATCAAAAGGAGGGAAATTCGATGATTGTGGCAGGGTAATTTGGTTGCCAATGCTTCAACATTTCCATCTGGAATTAAGGCATTAGCTGATTATGTTCACAGCAAAGGCCTCAAGCTTGGGATTTACTCAGATGCTGGGTATGGCCATAACATTAACTAAAGCAACTCTTTTTACGTTCATTACATTAGGCGAAAGAGAACAGGAAAAGAGAAAACCATCGTTTGATTACCATATAAAGTTCAATCCGGTCTCTTTTTGTAGATCTCAAACATGCAGTCAAACAATGCCTGGATCGCTCGGTCATGAAGAGCAAGATGCGAAAACTTTTGCTTCCTGGGTAGAATTCAGTAGCGTCTGAGGAATTGGACCATTATTAATCTGCATCGTCCCACTCGCTCACGCTTTCGCTCATTCTAATGTTTTCTATCTGGCAGGGGGTTGATTACTTGAAGTATGATAATTGTAACAATCCCGGTACGAGTCCCAAGGAAAGGTACGCAGTTTTTTCTGATTTTTTAACGCTTTGGCTGCCGAATATCCTGATTTAGGACATAACATAATATACCAAATTCATTAAGCAGAATTTTGAAAGTGGCTCTGCCATTACTAATCAATGTTGAACTTATCTTTTCCTAACTGAAACTACTTTGCTAAAGGTACCCAGTCATGAGCAAAGCCCTGTTGAACTCTGGAAGGAAAATCTTCTTCTCTCTCTGTGAAGGGTGAGTTGAGCCTTTTGCAAGATTAATTTTCTTATAAATCATTTGCGCTTATTGACATAAGCAAGAGAGAACTTACTTTTTGCACCAAAACTTCAGGGGACAAGAAGACCCAGCAACTTGGGCTTCGTCCATTGGGAATAGCTGGAGAACAACCGATGATATTTCGGACAACTGGGACAGGTGACTGAATATGAACATAAAATCTGCTTCATGTCCTAATTGCTGCATGTAATCAAAAAAGAAAAAGGGATCTAATTTTGCAAATCTCTCTGCATAATGGAATGGAACTAATCCTGTGATTAAGTTTCACTATCCGGGAATTAGTTTCTGTCGACATAAACCAACGAAATGAACGACTCTGCGATCCTTTCAGCTCATGTTCTTACGACTTCACTTCTGACGTGATAAATAAGTGACGGGAATTTCCTCTTTGCATCAGCATGACATCTCGGGCAGATCTGAATGATAAATGGGCATCTTATGCTGGACCTGGAGGATGGAATGGTAATGATGTTCATCATTTTTTTTTTAGTTTGATATTTTTAAATATCGAACAGAGAGATTGGAAGAGAGGAACTTGCAAGATGAACAATCAACAAGTCATTTTGGAATTAAATTGTGTTCAGATCCTGACATGCTTGAAGTCGGAAATGGTGGAATGACCACAGAAGAATACCGTTCGCATTTCAGCATATGGGCATTGGTCAAGGTATGAGTAAGACATATTTTGAAATAAACAGACACCTAAGACACGTTTTTGCTGAGTTTTTTCTTCTTTTTTTTTGGGTCCTTCCGAACAGGCTCCATTGTTGATTGGTTGTGATGTGCGATCAATGGACAACACGACCCTCATGTTGCTGAGCAACAAAGAAGTTATTGCTGTTAATCAAGGTATCGACAAATTGTGTTACAATGGAATGCCCTGCGATGAATTTTTCCTTAGTGAAAGCATTTTCACTCTTTTGTAGATGGGCTTGGCGTTCAGGGGAAAAAGGTTAAGTCAGATGGCAATCTTGAGGTAAACTTTCTTCAGTATGATCATCCTTCCTTGCATTAATAACAGTACCCGGAACTAGTACGTCAGTCATGGTACAGCAAAAAGCAACATTGCATATGCTCTGCATCGATTATCAATATCAAAACAATGCATAGCCCATTGCAGACATTTGAAAGCAAATGGATTGTAATAATTTGCAAGTTGTCTATATTTAGGGGCGTAAGTGTATCAATGCTTCCTCATTTGTTCAAGTTAAAGCTGTGGCTGGGAAACCAACAGAAAATTGGTGATAGATCCCATTCTTATATAAATTTAATTAAATCATTAGAAGTTACAGTGTTAAGTTGATGGAAGAAACAAAAGTCTTGTATCCATCACAGCAATGGATTCAATAGCAAGGTTTATTAGGTTAACCAACCTAATATTCTGTCAGTCAGTTTATTAACTTTTTGTTCATGACCTAAAAGGGCATTCCCCGCAAGCAATTATGCATATTATGGCAATCAACAAACGGTCATGCAGTGTAAATACCAGGGTGATTAATAGATCTCGTGAAGTTATCTTTCAAAAAATGTTGTTCGTCCTATCATTTTTAGCAGAATCTTATAAAGTTCACAATCATGCATCCAAAACAATGTAGGTTTGGGCAAGTCCCCTCAGCGCGAACAAGGTAGCAGTGGTTCTATGGAACAGAGGTTCATCGAGAGCTACAGTCACTGCCTCTTGGTCTGACATTGGCGTCAATTCTACAACAGTAGTCGAAGCTAGAGATTTGTGGATGGTGAGACTTCAGAGCCAAACATAATGTTTATTTGATGAAGAACTGTGCTCACAGAAAATTACTCAAATTTTGGCGCAGCATTCCACCAAAAGGTCAATCAAGGGACAAATCTCAGCTGATATCGACTCCCACGCTTGTAAAATGTATGTTTTGACTCCACAATAACATGGAGACATCAGGAGAACGGAAACCGGGTTGCAGCTGAGGTTGTGCAGAATTAAATCTGTGCTAATTTGATCCTGTTTCATCATTGATGTAAGAAATAAACCACAGAATCGTTAATAAGATATGATAACCAATTTCACCAGTCTTCCTATGGCTTTACAAAGTAAAACCCGCAAACCCACCCCCCCCAAAAAAAAAAAAAAAAAGCTAGTGAGTGGTGACTGACGGTTAGCAAGACAATGATGGAAAAAAAAACACGGAAGTGAAAAAGGAATTCGATGATATTAGCAGTCTTCAGATCCAACCAAGACTCAATCAGACATCATGAATGGAGGTCCTCTCACATCAAATAATTCACAGGTTGGCAAAACAACTGCAAGAACAGCGGTCAGTAGCCCTTGTCTCCTCGAATCCTTGCTCTCATGTCAACCTGGGCAAAAAGTTAAATGAGGAGTTAGAGAGGTGCATTGCTTATTCAGCTCCTCTCGTGGAAATCATATCATTGATCGGCATAATGAATTTTCGACAAGTCCACACACGAAACTACCCCCCCCCCGGGTGCGCATGACATCAAACGCAAGCTGTCGCATGCAAACGATAAAACGCACAGGAAGAAAGAGCCAGAGAAACCCCATAAACCGAACAAAAACATATTCCGCCATTTGCAATCTCGATCAAATGCGTAATGCGTTGGGAGTCAATGTTTGCGATGACATCAGGCGCGAGCTGTCGCCCGAAATGATGGAACGCGCTATCGAGTTTCGGCTCATAAACATGCATCGCAACGGAGTTGATGTTCGCGATGTGTTGTCGTCTTTTACCAGCTAATCTGTAGGGAAAGGCATAGTCACCACAGGCACAGGGCCCTCGTAGCAAAGAGGACGATATCGAGATAATCGTTTGATTGACCCGTTACAGAAGTTATGCGAAGCTTCTTCCATCGCTAGAAAGATGATGAAGTTGCAGTCACTTTTGGTGCAGCATTCCACCCAAAATTCGATCAAGGACAAATCTCAGCTGATAGCGATTCCCACGCTTGTAAAATGTATGTTTTGACTCCGCAATAACCTGGAGACATCAGGAGAACGGAAACTGGGTTGCAGCTGAGGTTGTGCAGAATTAAATGTGTGCTAATTTGATCCTGTTTCATCATTGATGTAAGAAATAAACCACAGAATCGTTAAAAAGCTAGGGGGTTGCAGCTGACGGTTAGCAAGACAATGAAGGGAAAAAAACACGGAAGTGAAAAAGGAATTCGATAATATTAGCAGTCTTCAGATCCAACCAAGACTCAATCAGACATCATGAATGGAGGTCCTCTTACATCAAATATTTCACAAGTTGGCAAAACAACTACAAGAATTGTGACAGCATGAATTTTCAAATTTTGTTTTCGATTAAATAAATCGGACTTTTCATCGACGTGTCTATAGTGCTATTATCTGAACTGATCACTCATAAGATAACTAGACTATCTAGAGGAACCATTAATGACTTTTAATGTAATAGACTTGAAAATTCAACCAGGAATTGACTGCTCGACCGTGTTGATCTACAAGGGTCATTACGACATTGTCGAAATCGATCAAAGACTAGAGATTAGGTCGATTTGACTGAGATATGTGATCAAAGTGTGAGCGATTCCACCTGATTGCAAAATACTCGTTGATCAGCACTTAAACAAATTTTCTGTCATTTTAGTACCCAGTGCTCATAATTGAAATCTCGAGATTTTCACGATAATCAAGAGTCGTTAATGTGTCAAAGATGTACAATGTGATTCGAGATAAATCGACCACGAGTCAATTACACCAAAAATTCCTAAAAGTTACTCGGTATGCTAGGTCACGCTCGAATCACGCCAAATTGAAATTAATTGCGAATTTGAACCCGATTTCAAAAATTGAAAATTCTGTCATATCACGATTTATTTTAAAAACATCGACTCATCTTTTGAAAAATTTTCGGAGAGTTCGAATTTTTACAGAAAATCGATTCGGAAGATTCAGAAATTAACGGAAATTCGAACGAGCTGAATTAAAGAGAAATTTGGGTTTCCAAGCCGAGTTATTTGGTGATGAGAACTTATAGAAATTTTAGGGGCTTTTTCTTCAACAAAATTAGACGTTGAGTTGGAGGATTCATGAAGAAATTGAAGCCAAAGTTTGAGTAAAATTCGGATTTAGGTATGGGGCTATATTTTTGGCATTAATTTGAGCTATTTATGGATTTATAATGGTAAGAAAGTAATGGGGGACAATGCATTTAAGTGGGTGGATATTATATGTTGACTTTGTGCCCCCATCCGTAGCCTCCCCAGCTCGATCAACTAGCTGCCCCTCCCATCGTTGTCTCTCGCTTTCTCCGTTTCTATCCCTTCCTCCTCTACTTACTTTCTTCTTCCTTTTTCTTAGTTCCTGTTAAAATTTAAATGTGCGCGGAAGCATGGTTTTGGTATTAGTTATAGTTTTTTTATTAGTAGCGTGTGCAAGTGTATGGTGTAGTTTATAGAGGATGGACAAGGGACATGATTTGATAACTAAATGATATAGGACATGGGGATATGGAGGAAAATAGTTTCATTAGTTGAAGGAAATAGTTTGATGGAGATTGGTGGAGGTCTAGACCTCACACCACCAAATGAATGAATTACAAGCCTATTTATAGGCATGAGTTACACCTTAGTACAACATTCTAGATTTTTATAGAATGTTGCCATGTAGGCTTTATCTAGGAAATTCTAGATTGTAGTTTATCTATTCATCTTCTAGAAACTTCTACCTTCTATACTTTTCTTTTGCCACCTAAGCTAGATTTTCTTAAGGATTTTTCTTGACTTTTCTAGCTAATATCAATCTTGAAGCTTCTAGAAATTGGATCACACATTCCAACACTCCCCTTGATCCAATTTCGGGATACTTCGCTATTGTAGTTTGTCCCATGTCTTTTATCCCGTCTTCGTCCACGATCCCTTGCATTCTCTTGTTGAACCACTTGCACTTGCTTTCAATGTGCATTTCTTTTCTTCAATGATGTCCCATACGTCTCGGGGCATCAAAATGCTCTTAGTTGTAGTTGTAAGCTTGGGCTCGGCTCTAGCTCGCTCCGGCTTTAGTTCGCTCCGCTCCGCTCCGCTCCGCTCTGTTGGCTCTCGCTCGGGCTTTGGCCTTTTAGTTGAGGATGGTGAGGACAAACGCCCATAACCATCCGACATGCCTGGTTCGCTTCATGATCCCTTACGCCCGGCTCGATTTAACCAGGCATAACTTGGCTCTGATACCATGTTAAAATTTAAATGTGCGCGGAAGCATGGTTTTGGTATTAGTTATAGTTTTTGATTAGTAGCGTGTGCAAGTGTATGGTGTAGTTTATAGAGGATGGACAAGGGACATGATTTGATAACTAAATGATATAGGACATGGGGATATGGGGAAAATAGTTTCATTAGTTGAAGGAAATAGTTTGATGGAGATTGGTGGAGGTCTAAACCTCACACCACCAAATGAATGAATTACAAGCCTATTTATAGGCATGAGTTACACCTTAGTACAACATTCTAGATTTTTATAGAATGTTGCCATGTAGGCTTTATCTAGGAAATTCTAGATTGTAGTTTATCTATTCATCTTCTAGAGACTTCTACCTTCTACACTTTTCTTTTGCCACCTAAGCTAGATTTTCTTGACTTTTCTAGCTAATATCAATCTTGAAGCTTCTAGAAATTGGATCACACATTCCAACAGTTCCCCGTTCTTCACCCCTCCCTGCTTTGTCCATCTTCTCCACCACCGAATTTCTTTCTCCCATCTCCACTTTCAGCCCCACGCATTCCTGTCCCTCAACCGAAACCACACGGCCACGTGATCCCCCGCCGAAGCAGCCACGATCATCTCTCTCTCTCTCTCTCTGTGCCACCTCTCACCCATTTTCTTCCTTGTGTCTTCGTCCGCGACACCCTCCAATTGACGCAAGTAGCTACTTTCCCCTCGTGCGCCAGCGAACTCCACCGAACTGCCGTTTGCTACCACGCCTGAGTCAACAACCCAGCAACAGCTCCTCTTCATTCGTCCGCTTCTCTGCCGCCTCACACGCCTGCAGCAGTCCACGATTCCACCGATTTTTGTCCCCAGCAGCAAACCGAGGCAGCCGCGTTGCCTCTCTCCTTCGCCCGCAAGTCCGGCCACAATTTGGCCGAGTTTCGGCCCAGCTTTCGGCCCACCTTCAACTCAACGTGCAGCCCAGCTCCATTCAGCGTCTTCGGCCCAAGTTCCCAGCTCTGTCCATTCAAGTTGCAGCCCACGAGCCCAGCGAAGCCTGCATGTTCAGCCCAAGCCTAGCAGCCCATTTTCAGTCCACCAACTCAGCCCATTCGAAGCCCTTTCAGCCTAACTTGGGTCAAGCCCAAATCAAGAACAAATCTCACTTGGGTTGAGATTTGTTGGGCCGATTTTAGGCCCGGTCCGAGCCCCGTCGATGCCGCCGTAAACTCGAGTTCGGCTGCCGTCGCGCCGCCGTCATGGTGAACCGGTCTTCGCATTAAACTGGTGAGTTTATGCGCTAAACTCTTATTAGTAAGCTAATGACTTTTAAGGGTGTTTAGATTAAATTAATTAGAAATTAGGTTGTTAGTTAAATTAGATTAGCAATTTAATTATTCAATTATGCATGTTAGGTAGTTAGATTAAATTAATTGAGGCCTAGATAAATAGTATTATTTATCTAAATAGGTTCGGAAATTTTTCCAGCCCGTTTAGGCGGTTAATTTAATAATTTTGGCCTAGGGTGGTATTTTTAGTATTTAAATTTAATTTTTTAATTAATTTTGGTAATTATTTAATTATTAAATATTTTTATGGAAATTAGATCGGGATAGCCGGTGACTGGAATTTTATGCCGATTGAAATGGTATGGTTAATTTATGCAATTGAGTGTTAAATTGTGAAAATTGAGTGCTGATTGGAAATTTGATCAATTATTTCAAAATTTGTGAATTTTGATATTTATTCAGAAAATCTCGAGTGTCGAGTTTAAACACCGAAAATGGTTTTATATACTATACGAACCAATGGGATTTTTAAAAAGAAGATTATGAATTTTCTGGGTCTAATATGATCGTGTACCCACATACGACTATTTTCATGAGTGTTTTTAATACGAATAAAATAGGCCAAGATCACCAATTTAATTGAAGCATTTGAGTGCAATACATAGTGTCTTGGGCCAAGATTGAATTGTCGTGTGTTGATTAAGAGAACCCATTTCAAGGGTTTACGCTAGACGTTACCCTATATGAGATTTGGGTTGCAGTAGAATCTGGACCTAAACTCCTTCAGGAAAGCCTTCTTTGAGAGACGTAGCCATGCTCAATGGGGTGAAACGATGCCTGGCTACGCTAATAGACCGTCGAACTTCAAGTAAGTCGTACCCTAGAATGGCCGTAATTATCAATTGGAACATGTGTTGTGTGAAATGAATATGCCGGATTTCGGGACAAATTGTGTGACATGATATGAGACGTGTCATAAAGATTTGACCCTATAATTAGGACCCCTGTGATTTATTGAGTTGAGTAAGGCGTTTCAATTGTTGCGTGCATCGAATTTATGCTTGATGTATATGAATTGTGATAACCTGCAGGGTGAATCTGAGACAAGATAAGTCTCTGTGATTGTGTGGTTAGGACGCTTTTAGGCGTATTACCCTCCTAATCAAGGCTTAGAGCATGAACTCGCTGAGATTTATATCTCATCTCGTCGTTAGCTCAATTTTCAGGGTGTAGAGCAGAGTACTTGGAGCCGAGTTGAGGGGATCCGAGGAGTAGGTCAGTTAGAACAACTTCTTTTTGGAGAACCGTCTTTTGTAGACTTTTGGTTGATAACCTTTGTATATAACTTAGTTGGTTTATAAAAGCATGTCTTGTTTGTAAATCTATTTCCTACTTTTCTATCCCAAGCTGCTAATGTCAGGGGATTAGTAATTCGCTTCCGCATGTGCATTAAAATGAAAAGGGTCGGCGACTCATCCTAGAAAGTCGCAAATTTTATCGCCCAGAGAGGGATGGGCACACGCTCGGGATTCGGAGCATGAGGAGAACAGCAGTCGGTAGCCCTTGTTTCCTCAAATTCTTAATCTCATGTCAACCTGGGCAAAAAGTTAAATGAGGAGTTAGAGAGGTACATTGCTTATTCAGCTCCTCTCGTGGAAATCATATCATAGATCGGCATAATGAATTTTGAACAAGTCCACACACGAAACTACCCCTCCCCCACGCCACACCACACCCCCCCTCCCCCCGGCGGTCTCCTTTCTCACCAACACACGGCAAACACACCAAAAAAAAAAAAAAAAAAAAAAAACGCTTAGGTAAACTCATTTTCTGGCCAACAAGGAAGCTTCCAACATGAATAAACTGGCTTAGAAGTGTTTGTGAGACTAAAGCTGCCTAAAACTAAAACTAATCAGTTCTACTTCTTCACCATCTCTCTAAAAGTGGAATGGACACCCAAAATCCACATGGGCATCTCTATCTTATTCTGCCACCATGTTACATCCATCGGTCGTATAACTTCTAAACTGAACTTGTCGATCCCATTACAAAACTAAGAACAACAACACCACAACAAGTTTTAAAAACTAACTTGATAAAATTGACTGAGCATGTCCGTGAATAGTCAGAGAAATGGGAATGGTGACCATGAATCAAACCATGTAGCAAGCGCGTTAGCGTGGACCTGCTCCATGCAAGAGGCGGAATCAGAAGAAAGCTTCTCGAGAACGGCCTCGGTTTGACTCCTCAAATGGGGTATGAGATTGTATTACTCATTTCTCTCTGGTTAACCTTCTTGTGATGGAACTGATTGATCAAATGTATAGAACTAATCATAATTTGAATATGAGGAAAGAAGATACGAACCTTTCTGCTCTTCGGCCTGGATTAGTATAGTCATAAAATAAGTGGGAAAATGTTCTCGTTTCCATCAATTATGCGAGACTCGCATGAGACTAAGCATGCCACTTTTCTCAGTTTTTCACTTTAACATTTATGCCATGCTTTTTCCAAGTAGGATTTCATTCGCAACGAGAAGTAGAAACAGAAAATTAGAGAGCTAATAATTACATTTGGGCACTAAATGATCACTGGAATTGCAGTTCATTGGATTCCCGTGATGATCATGCAACAGATGATTAAGGGTCACAAATGTCAGGGAGCAGTCGAGAGCTCTAATACCAAAAAACAGATCTTGCAAGCTGTCGGTTCAATATGGTTTACTTTAGCCGACACATTACATTTAAATTGCTGGGTTTCAACTTTGGGACATCAAATGAGACAAAAAGTTTCACGTGATCTATGACTCTTGCGTGCATAAACCTTCCATGCCCTTCATTAAATAGTTTTGTACGATGCATTTGGACTTCGGAGTGTACTATATTACTATTGTATTGTTTGGAGAATCCGATCATGGTGTGACGTCTTTTTCGCCATCATCTTGCAACAAAAAGAAAAAATGCTATTGCTTGCATTAGCAAAATGTCGTGTCCAACACATTTATTTGCTTCTATGGATTCCCAAGAGGCATTTCACACCAGATGAAATGGGATACTGATTTTCTAGCTGATGTTTGATCTGATCTGGGCAATTTGATTCCCACAGATGGAATAGTTGGAACCACTTTCACTGTAACATCAACGAAAATTTGATAAAGGAAACAGGTAACTTGATTAACATGCACCAGTGGAATCGATCAAAAACATTGCAGGATTTAATCTGGCTCAGTTACTTAATAACACTTTCTTTGAATGTCGCAGCGGATACGATGGTCTCATCCGGACTTGCTGCACTAGGATATGAGTATGTAAACTTAGGTGCATCATCCTTGTAGTTTCGACACAAGTACAGTTGATTTTCTTTCCTATTTGTGAGTCTAGTAAGTAGATTATATGATGTGATCCATGTGCCACTTGCTATGTATGGATATGATCAGCATGAGATGACAGAACTTGACCGGCTCATTTTCGCATTCTGTCTAGTCCATGAGGTTATTATATGCACACAACTTGATCTGCGCAGTTCATTGATGTGAGAAATCTCTCGAATGGTTAGGATTTTTACCAATAATACAAGGGGCATACGCCCATCAAATAAATTCCAAACTGTGCTGGTATACTTGATCGTGGTAATTTTAGTTTTGAGGATCCAAGTGTTCATGTTGTTCACTAGGAACATTAACCAGTGAATCCAAGATTTGATCTGTGGCTCTTTCACCCTGGGAATGTATGTCTGAGGATTGCAATTTTTTCCCCTTTCCAATTTTTCTTTTCTTTTCAGATAAGATGTACACAGACATCGGCACGACAATTACTAGTTTGATAATGATCGTGCTTGCGTCCGCTCTATCACTTTCCGCTACCATTGCATCCAGCATCCATGTGTCACGGCCCGATAGAAAGCATGTCCAAGAGGTTTCCATGGCACGGGCATGACACGTTAATGACCCTCAGCTTATGTCCCCGAGACATAGAGTATTCTCCTAGGGGCGAGCAAATACTATATTTGTACACATAGGTTATAAATGTGAGTAGCTAATAGTTGGCTATAAATGCTGGTAGTTGGTAGATGGGGAGATGTAATCTCCATCATTAGATCTAAGGAAGATCTACGGATACGGTTTACCTTATACTTGTATATAAAGGGGTCTCCTTCTTCATTGTAATTCATTCACAAGCAATACAAAAACCAAAGCTTCTCTCTCTAAGAGTTTCTCTCTCTACATACGAGTCTTGTGAGTCGGGTGTTGAAAGACTGCTTAGGGGTAAAACCTTAAGGCCGCACGGGTTAGCCTACGTGTGATCAAGAGTGAATCGATCGGCCCATGACAAGTGGTATCACAGCTGATTTGTGATCCAAGCGCAAGTGCAATGGCTGATCCACGATTTGATGAGGCGCTCGCCATGGGTGGTGATGGTGCTGATCGTGGGCGGAACACCGAGAAGGCTGGTACCAAGGAGAAGAAGACTCGTGGTGGTTCGAGGGATCCAATGAGGGATCATACACAATGGATGGCGAAGCTAGAGTTGTTCGTCTCCGATGTCCAAGGATCAGTCAATGACTTGACCCAGACTGTGGACAGAGTTGACACGAGAGGAGCTGGTTGCGGAAGTGCAAGAGCTCAAGACCGGCATGAGAGAACTCCACCACGAGTTGTTGGGGACCTTACAGGAGGAACTCGCGCAACGGTATGAACCCTTGGAGGCCACGATGGCGGCCATGCACGTGGAGATAGCAGAGCTTACGGGTAAGCTCACTGAAGCACTAGCTGCACGCGTGAATGGAGTGATCACGGTGCAAGGTCAACAAGTGGACACGCTAAAGCCGAAAGAATTACGGGGCTCGCGAGTGGCCAAGGATGTGGACAATTTTCTGTGGTACATGGAGCGGTACTTCCAGGCCATGAGAATCAACGACGATCAAACACGAGTAAACACTACATCTATGCACTTAGCAAATAGTGCTTTGTTGTGGTGGCGTCGTTGGTTGGATGATAGATGTGGGAATCCAATTGCGACCTGGGGTCGTTTCGTCGACGAGTTCCGATGGAACTACTTCCCTGCTTATATAAAGGAGGAAGCTTGTGACGAGCTCAAACGTCTCGAGCAGAAGGGTGGTGTACGCAACTACATCAAATGGTTTTCGAAGTTGCTGCTCAAAATCCCCTCGATGAATGAAGTTGAGGCGTTTCACCAGCTCATGGCCGATCTCAAACCATGGACAAAATAAGAGTTGAAGCGGTACAACGTAGGAGATCTTATTATGGCCATGACCATAGCCGAGTCACTCGTGGAGTACAAGGCGTCACCTTCAACATCTTGACCGAACACTCATCCTAGGGACAAAGCCAATGGTTGGGGAGATCGGGGGAGATACAACTGCCCGACCGGAGGTAGACCACTACCAACTGGTCCTCATCCTCACCGGGCTCATACGGGGCCAAATGGAGGAGGGCAAAGAAAGTTACGTTCGTATAATTGTTTCTTTTGCGATGGTCCGCACATGGCGCGGGATTGCCCGAACAAGGCCAAGTTAGCCGCTCTTTGCAAAGATGATGAGCCTAAGGAGGAAGCACGGTTAGGATCGCTACAACTCCTTAGCACGATCAAAGCCAAGAAGGCGAAGGAGCCTAAAGGCTTGATGTTCACAGACATGAAGATCGGAGTGACCACGATGAGTGCGCTCATGGACACGGGAGCATCCGACATCTTCATCTCAGAGGAAGTTGCAAAGAAACTTAACCTACAGATTAAGAAGGGAGACGGTTGGCTCAAGACGGTGAATTCAAAGGAAGTCCCTACGATTGGTGTTGCAAGGGACATGGAGTTACAACTCAGGTCATGGAAAAGTAAAGAAACTCTAGAGGTAATTCCACATGACGACTACGATATTGTCATTAGAATCAAATTCCTAGATAGAATCCATGCGGTTATAGTTCCCTTTGCCGAATGCATATGCGTGTTGGACAAGAATAGTCAATGCGTGATTCCGGTCCATCATGAGTCAAATCGTGATCGGAAGATGATCTCAGCCATGCGACTCACTAAAGGAGCAAGAAGGGGTGAAGTGACCTTTCTAGCAGCCTTAAAGATCGAGGAAGACAAGGGTGAAGGGAAAGAAGTCTCGACGGAAGCAACCCAAGTCGTCGACTCGTTCAAGGATGTTATGCCTTCGGAGTTGCCGAAGAAGCTGCCACCCAAGAGAGAGGTGGATCACCGGATCGAGCTAGTGCCTGATGCTTGACCGCCTGCCATGACGCCTTACCATATGGCGCCGCCCGAATTGGAAGAGTTGAGGAGGCAACTCAAGGAGTTGCTCGACGCGGGCTACATACGGCCGTTAAAAACCCCGTTCAGTGCGCCGATACTATTTCAGAAGAAGCACAATGGATCACTCCGGATGTGCATCAACTACCGAGCGTTAAACAAGTTGACTGTGAAGAACAAGTACCTGATCCCGCTCATTGCGGATCTATTCGATCAACTTGGTGAAGCTCAGTGGTTTACCAAGCTAGATCTCTGATCGGGCTACTATCAAGTTCGAATCGCTAAAGGAGACGAGCCGAAAACAGCCTACGTGACGTGGTATGAATCCTACGAGTTCCTGGTAATGTCGTTCGGCTTGACCAATGCTCCAGATACTTTTTGCACAATAATGAACAAGGTACTCCACCCCTTCCTAGATAGGTTTGTAGTGGTTTACCTAGATGATATTGTGATACATAGTTGAACGTTGGAAGAGAATGTCGAACATATAAAGCAGGTCTTTCAAACCTTGTACGAGAACGAGCTGTATGTTAAGCGCAAGAAGTGTGCTTTCGCCAAAGAGGAAGTTACGTTCTTGGGGCATATTGTCGGGGGTGGACATGTGCGGATGGACAAAGCAAAGATTCAATCGATTGTTGAATGGGAACCGCCGACGAAGGTGCCTGCGTTAAGGTCATTCCTAGGCCTCACTAATTATTACTGGCAGTTCATCCGGAGCTACTCGAGCATCAGCGTGCCACTCACTGACCTGTTGAAGAAAGAGAAGGTGTGGGAGTGGACGAATCAATGTCAAAGAGCCTTTGACCAATTGAAGCGAGCCATGATCGAAGAGCCGGTGTTGGCGTTGCCTAACCACACAAACCTTAAGAGGTAGAGACAGACGCATCGGATTATGCTATCGGTGGCGTTCTTATGCAAGATGAACATCCGGTGGCGTTCGAGTCTTGGAAGCTGAACGACACCAAGTGTCATTATACCGACCAAGAGAAGGAGATGATCGCGATGGTGCACTGCCTTCGGACGTGGATACACTACATCCTAGGATCGAAATTCATTGTGAGGACAGACAACGTGGCTATGAGTTACTTCCAGACCCAAAAGAAGTTGAGTCCGAAGCAAGCTCGATGGCAGGATTTTCTAGCGGAGTTCGACTACATGTTGGAGTACAAGCCAAGGAAGGCTAACTCTATGGCAGACACGTTGAGTCAGAAGACGGAGCTGATGAGCCACACTATGAGTCGACTGAGTTGTCCTTGGGTAGATCGCATCAAGGAGGGGTTGACGCATGAGCCAAGAGCTCAAACCCTCATTGGGTATGCCAAGGAAGGTAAGACTCAACAGTTCTGGTGTGAGGACGAGCTCCTCTACACCAAGGGAAGGCAACTGTACGTGCCCTTCCATGGAAAGCTGAGGAAGGAGATCTTGCACAAGTGTCACGACTTGAAGTGGGCGGTCATCTAGGGATCCACCGCACGCTAGCCCTCGTCGAAGATCGGTTCTATTGGCCTCAAATGTGGGACAACGTTGAAGCATATGTGAAAACTTGTTTGGTGTGCCAACAAGACAAGTTGGAGCAACAGTCATCGCCGGGTTTGTTGGAGCCACTTCCCATCCCAACTCATCCATGGGAAAGCATTTCCATGGACTTCATCATCAACCTGCCGAAGTCCGAAGGGTGTCGGACTCTAATGGTGGTGGTTGACAAGTTCTCGAAGTATGCAACATTTGTGCCTACGACAAAGGATTGCCCGGCCGAGGAGGCGGCCAAAATGTTCATGAAGCATGTGGTGAAGTACTGGGAAGTACCACAAATGATCATGAGTGATCGGGATCCCCGCTTCACGGGACGTTTCTGGTCTGAGTTGTTCAAGCTGCTGGGGTCGAAGCTGAACATGTCAACGAGTTTGCATCCCTAAACTGATGGTCAAACAAAGCGGGTCAATGCTCTCTTGGAGATCTACCTTCGACACTATGTAAGCACGATGCAAGTGAATTGGGCAAAGTTGATCGACGTAGCCCAGTTCTCCTACAACTTGCAACGGAGCGAGTCGACTGGCTAGAGTCCGTTCGAGGTTGCAACTGGGCAGCAACTAAACACCCCATGCACTATTGCTTCGGGTTACCGGGGGAGTAGTCCGCCCGTGTACAAGTTTGCCAAGAATATGCAAGAAGAGGTGGACTTGGCATGGGCGTGTCTACATAAAGCCTCCAAGCGCATGAAGAAATGGCGGATAAGAAGTGACGACACGTGGAGTTTCAAATTGGAGACCAAGTGTTGGCTAAGCTACATATGGTCCTTCAATACAAGGACATGCACAAGGGGTTGATCCATCGCTACAAGGGGCCATTTCGAGTGCTACAATGGGTTGGAAATGTCGCATACAAGCTGGAGCTACCACCAAAGCTAAAGGTGCATCCGGTTTTCCATGTAAGTATGCTTAAACCCTTCCAAGTTGATGAGGAAGACCCGAATCGAGGGGAGTCACAACGAGCGCCGCTCGGGGCAAAGACCTCGTATGATCGAGAAGTCGAGAGCATCTTGGCGGATCGAGTCATACGGAAGAGGTATTGTGCAGCCAAGCGTGAGTATTTGATCCGATGGAAGGGTCTTTTGAAGAGTGAAGCCAATTGGGAGCCCGAGGAGAGTCTTTGACTGTTCAAGAAAGAGATTGAAGCCTTTCACGCCGAAGACGCGACGAGGACGTCACCTGATTAAGTGGGGGAGAATGTCATGGCCGAAAGAAAGCATGCCCAAGAGGTTTCCATGGCACAGGCGTGACACATTAATGACCCTCGGCTTATGTCCCCGAGACATAGAGTATTTTCCTAGGGGCGGGTAATATTGTATTTGTACGCATACATTATAAATGCGAGTAGCTAGTAGTTGGCTATAAATGTTGGTAGTTGGTAGATGGGGAGGTGCAATCTATACCGTTAGATCTAAGGGAGATCTACGGATACGGTTTGCCTTATATTGGTATATAAAGGGGTCTCCTCCCTCACTGTAATTCATTCACAAGCAATACAAAAACCAGAGCTTCTCTCTCTAAGAGTTTCTATCTTTACATACGAATCTTGTGAGTCGAGTGTTGAAAGGCTACTTAGGGGTAAAACCTTAAGGCTGCACGGGTCAACCTACGTGTGATCGAGAGTGAATCAATCGGCCCGTGACACATGTCTCCGGTGGCCACCTCAACCCAGCCATCACCTTTAGGGCGCTGGTAGGAGGCCGGATCTCACTGAGTAGGGCCATATACTATTGGATCGCTTTGCTCTTTGGTGCTATAGTCGCCACACTCCTGTTAAGGCTAATCACTGCAGGAATGGTATAATATTTTACGTGCTCTCCATAGAATAACTTTCACTGACAGATGTCGATTATGTTGTTTAAGTTAGTGATGTTGATGATGTTTGTTGCTAACTCTCCTAGAGGTACTAAATACTCACATAACTTTCTTTTGTGCATTGATTTCACAATTAATTCGAAGTGCGACACTGCTTTCACAGAGACCGCTCGGGCTCATCCTGGCCTCTGGAGAAGGCGAATTGAGGGGGCTCCTCTTGGAGGCGGTGATGACATTCACATTGGTCTACACATTCTACGCGACCATGATCGACCCGAAACAAGGGAGCCTAGGGATCATCGGGCCCCTCGCGATTGGATTCATCCTAGGGGCGAACATCCTAGTGGGCGGGCCATTTGACGAGGCATCCATGAACTCAGCCAGGGCCTTCGGGCCAGCACTTGTGGAGTGGAGGTGGAGGCACCACTGGATCTACTGGCTGGGCCCGTTTATTGGGGCCGCGCTGGCCGAGTTGATCTACAAGTTCATGGTGATATTGATCGAGGCACCGCATCATCCGCTCCACCAGCCATTGGCTCCCGAGGATTACTAGGGTCTTGGGTGGTTTTCTGCACATGGGTCTTGGTCTCTGTTTATTATTGTTGGTTCTCTTTTGCATATGAAATGTAAGCAAGGACTTTGTCTTGTTCTTTTTGTGAAGTTGGTTGTGACCTTGTGCTTTGGAGCTTTTGCTGGGGTGTGCTGGTTTTGAGTTCTTGCTCTTCAATTAACAGAATTCGTGAGGAAAGCCCAATGCAATAGAATGCGTAAGAGATTGTGAATAAGTGAAAAATGCAACTGCAATCACTATCGTATGTGTAACAAAATACCATTTCCATGGGAGCTAAGCAATGAGCAAATGTCATTTAAAAAAAAAAAATGCAAGAACATCATCCAATGCACCAGCAATTAGCAACGATTTCACACAGCATTACGCTTCCCCATACAACATGGAAATGGTATATCTACAATATATCTATGTACATCATAGCTAATAATAAATTTACTTAAAATTAATTTTTTTATCATGAAAATTTTTAAATTGGTATATTTACGATAAATTTACTTCAAATTATTTTTCGACTACTAAATATCACAAATTGATACATTTGCAACAAATCTATCCTAAAAAAAAATCCACAAATTAATAAATTTGGGACAAATATAGAATTAAACTAGTACACCCATCAATTGTCAAGTGTCATCTAATTCAATAATTTGATAGTAAAATTCAACAGAAATGAACAGAGGTTGAATTTGTGCCAACTTTATTAGTTTGATATTTTTCATGGTATTAACCTTATATTGTATTAATGCACGGACCTCATTTTTGTTGGAGAAATTTGATTGTTGAAGAAGATGAAAAGGTAGTAGTAGATCCTTGATACTTTGATGCGTGATCATGATCACTATCCTTAAGGAATTATTTGTCTCCGATATTGTTGCTACCAAGTTTAGAACAAATATATCTCCAAGAAAGGAGAAGAAGAGAGAATTCTGAAGAGAGAATTCTCCTTGAATCTATCTTGGAATTTCTTGACTCTCTCTGAGAATATCTCCTTGAATGTGTTAAGATTGCATGCATGAAAAGAGAAGAAGAGCAAATTCTAGAGAAGAAGCATTTGTGAAGAGCTGTGGTTATCATAAATAATAGTAAATTTGTGTCTATTCAAAGAAAATCAATCAACACATCTCTTGGAAATAGGTATCTTATCCCCAACCATCACTACTCTTCATGTCAAGAGTTACTTTATTTCATAACTACCAATAACCTCCTTCTTCGTCACTTCTTTCCATAACCAAGAGTAAAGTCTTTTTTTTTTATCAAGAGTCACATATTTTCTTAACTAAAAAATATATATTTTATAATAACAAACTATTTCAAAAGAAAAAGTATAGTATGAATTATCTGACTATTTAAATTTCACGACTAACGTATAATCTCAACCATGATAATTGGTAACCATACAAATCGAGAGGCGCTGCTTTAATTAGCTCCACGTCTTTCAAAGCTGGCTAACTTGACTCGAAGGTCTACTCATCTTGGAGATCCTTATCTCATTGGGGAAGACGAATCTATTCAAAAAGACCAAAGACCACGATGTGTTCTTGTTCGCTTCTCGGTTCGACTTTGTATGGCGTTTCACCGTCATAAATGGAGTAAGCTGGAAAATCTTGGATCTGTTAAATTGAACTGAATTGGAGGTAGCAACTGGAGTTTGAAAATTCCATCTGCATTGAGTATAGCGGAGAGAAATCGGTGTACATTTTCTTTCTTATTTCACTTACGAACAGATCTTCACTCTCGAGGAGTACGACCCCCCAGGTGCAGTCCTTAGGATTTTGCATGTGTAATTTGCTTATTTTTATTTGCTTATTAACTGCACAGGACGAACCAGAAGATCAAGAAGAGCTAGCTTAGCTACGGTCAACTCATGGACACCCAAATATAATCCGAGTCATGATGGATCGATAAAGGATAAAGGTTCATTACTATTACAAATCGGCAATCTAGGTAGGTAGCCGTCGTCGATGGAACAGAATCGGTGAAGGAAAAAATCGACATGCAAGGAAAAGAGGCTAGCCGATCACTCGATGGAAAATCATGCAGAAGTGAAGACGGAGCCGAATTGCAACCGTTTAAGGATATTAACGTGCGATTTTAAGGAGATCAAGTGGAAGCCTAGAATCTGCGGATGGTTTGAATTTGGAATTTAAATTCCACGGTTGCTTTTTCCATAAGGCTATCAAAGGTCAAGGAAACCGATTCTAGAGGATCCGCAATGATTCTAGAGGATCCGCAATCAATCACTTACCAGTTTCTCTACAATTTACTTTATCAATTCTTCATTCGCATTCTTTTCTCTTTCATTATCCTTAGTTCGTTGTATGGCCATATTCATTGTTTCCTGTCCAAATCGTTTCATAGAATCCTATTCATTTCTAAAAAATGAAGACTTGACTTTTGGTGAAAGGTCTATTGTCGACCAATACTTTCGGCGAATCCCCATTAGGTTGGAAGCCACTCGGTTTGTTAGTGCCCATCACCTATTCGCCATAATGCCCAAGCGGGCTCTCCCTCCCCGGTTCCTCTATGTAGAGTCCAGCTAATCTCTTAGTCACTGGAATGCTGCCGCTACTTGCCTGAAAGCTAGGCTGTGTCCCTCCGAACCAAGGCAACATCGTCACAACCCCAATCGGATTGTAGGCGCCCCCCGCCCCTGTCTTCCCCGTCGTCGCAGCTCCCTAGTCACAACTAAGTAGTCGCTGACCAGGGGAGCGTGGGCCGATCTGGGCCAGGTTTGCCACATGGCCCACTCGGTCTCTCTTGGCCTGTAGGTTCACTGTCCGGAATCAACCTAGGCCGTGGACCTGCGAGTGAATCTGTTTTTTTAAAAAAGAAAGACTTGGGCCCCTCCAAATTAGGCACAAGTCCGATCCTCCCTCGAGTAGGCCTGGTCAAGCGGACCCGACCCGTCTTGCTCGAGTTGAGCTCGGGTCGAGTCTGACTTGACCAGGTCCGGTCCCAAAAAAAATCATTAAAAAAAAGAAACAATTACGAAAATAATATATATATTAAAAAATATTTTTTTAAATCTAAAATTTTAAAATTTTTAAAAAATAAATTTAAATTAAAAAAAAAAAAAAATTTCAAAAATTTCAAAAATGATGTGGTTTAGTTAGGAATTGCTATGTTTTGCATTTATAGTGTAATTAGACATTTATTTGCTCGTATATTAATTATGTTGTATGTTTAATTTGCATATCTAATTATGTTTAATTACATGTGTTTAATTTTATTGCAATTAGGATCTTGATAGTTATGATTATTACTTTGATGATTGCACAGCCACATGATCACCTCACATGTTAGTGGATAAGCATAAAATCAATTTAAACTGTCTGAAAAAAATCATTTTGTTAAAATGAACAATATTAGGTACCGAAAGTGCAATAATTGGCTAATTAGTGTAATCAAGTCCCCGACCCTAGATTCTCTAATTGCGTAGGAAGTGAGGCACGCTCCCATGCTTCAATTGGTTTCTAGCCGACCCCAATAGACTAGTGGTGACTCCTTTTATGCGAAATTCCTTAAGAATATCCCAATGTCACACGGGATATGGGCTTGGGAGAGCCAGTGCCTAATCATGGGCCTTAGGCCCGTCCTTTAGGCAATACGCCTAAACCTATTCCCTCCCCCCCGAGGGTAGGTCGTGACAGCTTGGCGACTCCGCTGGGGACTATAGTTTTAAACTTTAGAGGACTTAAGCCAAAATTAATCTTGTTCAAAAATATTTTTGTTTGGCAGCAAGGATTCCAAGCATGTCCCTAACATTAAAGGTGTTAAATGTTTTTGTAGAATGGGACGTATAAGGGGAAGTGTTTGCCCACATTTGTCTTGCAGGGAGGTGTATGAATGTATGGTTTAATTTTTTATGTATGAAATGCCGATTGCTTATAAATTGCCATGTCTGTGTCTTTAGCATTGCACTACACCATAGCACATACTACTTGCCGCTGGACTTAGGCCGCATAGGATCACTTAGGATAGTGTTAAGGTGGATACCACTCCAACTACAAGCATGTAGTACGAGTCACCCATCTCAACCTCGAAATTTCTTTCTTGATGTCAAAGGTCCCCACCCTGGTCTGCGAGCATGCGACATGGGTCGGTTCTTTGATGAAGCCGAAGTCATGGGTAACACGACCTAGCCACGAGCTTATTAGTTTAGTCCTGTGATCTCATGGCTATATTTTTGGGCCATCTAGAGTAGAAATTAAACCACTGTCCATGCGCATGTCTATGACCCTTACATCGCTACTCAATGAGTAGGGTAAGTTTTTCTTGAATTCTTTTCTTCGCAATTTACTTATTTGCTTCCATTTTGGTCAGTCCACGACAAATTAGGTTGATCATACGATGGGGGTACCCGACCTTCGCATCATCTTCGTCTCGAAAGCCGAGCTTCTTGCGTGGTGGGACAGATTAGATCCAACTGGCCGTGATTGGGTGTGATCATATGTTGGACGTTTACTTCCCCTATTGGAGATAGAAACTCATTCTGGTGTCGTGCAAGCGTTAGCGCATTTTTGGTGCCCCACAACTTGCACGTTCGTACTCGGTGATCACGAACTCACTCCAACCTTGGAAGAATACAGTATTGCCATTGGAAAGCCCTTAGTATCGGAGTTAGTTAGCCCACCTGTAGGGACTGAGCATGTATCGACCTTATCTATTTCCTTGAAATTAAAGGAGAGGACGTGAGGAAAGTTTTAAAAGCTAATCGCAAGACCTGCCCGTTTCCATTCTTAAATGAGCTTTTTCAAAATACCCAATCTTTTCAAAAGAATAGAATTTTCCTCTTAGCTTTCTTTAGGTTTGTATTATTCCTACATTGTAGGAACGCTATTAACCCTTCTCTAGCATGGGTAGTTCGTGAGGTATGTATGTGAAAGGGCTTTGTTAATGTCGTCCTAACCGAAACCTTTCTCTCCCTTACTTGTTTTAAAGAAAACAAAAACAAAGCTTTCTATGCTCCCTCTAAACTCTTGCAAATTTGGTTCTTTTCTCACATTAAAGGGTTCAGTAGCTTGATAATCATGAGCGACATTTCTAACTCTAGCCACCATATCCTAAAGTTTAGAGATAAGAAAATGTTTGCCCCTGATTATTATTATTCTGAGCGGTTAGTTTTCATGACCAACCCCGGACTTGAGAATTTCCAATGGCATGCCAAATGGCTCCGAGTTCAAGAAGTGCAGTTCGTGTGTGGGCTTACTTGACCTATTCCTTTGTTGGGAATCACTGGAGTCACCGATTATTACCCGACATGAGTCACCCGTCAGTTTCAAGAGGCTCAACAACTTCCGCTGGCGATTCAGGAGGACCCACTCAGGATAGACTTCCCTGATAGATACCAAGATCACAAGGATTCCGTCGCGTTGGTCAGGTCGATGTGGGATATGTGTCACCCCCGGAAGCTAATTTGGCCGGAAGAAGAGTTGGAGGAGCAAGAGAAGACTTACCGTGCCTCGAAAGAGTGAGATAAGTACACTAATGGTGCCATAAGTTGTGTACGGCACTCACTTTGGTGCCAAAAGTTTCCGTCGGATCACTTAAGTGCCAAAAATTTTGAAAAAAGATCACTTTGGTGCCATCGCCGATTTGGTTGGCCGGAAATCCGACGTGGCAGTTTTTTATTAATTTTTTACGTCGATATGGATCGCCGGAGAATACAATCAGCATACAAAGAACAAAACGATGCCGTTTACCATTTTTCCCCAAATAAGAAACCCTAAATCCCCAATTTCGATTAGAACTGGAAGTTGAAAACCCTAAATCCCCAATTCAATCATTTCGAGTACATACTTCGATTTTCTCCCAAAGTTATCAGCTCACTCTTGCAAATGGAGGACAAAAGCTTCAGCAGCGGCTCACATTCCTATAAGAAAAGTGAATTAGATGGTGAGTATTACTGTTATTGTGGGTTACCGAGTCCGAGAAGAACATCTGGGACTCGGTTGAATCCCGGAGAAGATTCCATGGGTGCGGCAGATATAGAGAAGGCTCGAAGTGCCAATATTTCAAATGGATTGATAGAAAATTCTCTGATCGAGCGACGAGGTGATATTGGAGTTACTTGAAGGCTGAAATCAACCTCCACCTATGTTAATGGATGAGTTGGAGGATGTCAACTCAATGCAAGCTCAAATAAAGGGTTTAACATCTTTGGTGGACCATTTGAAGAGGGAGGTTTCAAGGCTGAAAATTGAAATAAACTTTTATCGAGCGTTGATTGTGTTCTTATTCTCTTGGGTAGTTTATTCAAATGTAAAGTGAGTAATGAGAAGAAGTTTGTATGTCTACCATAATCGAAGACGTGGAATATGCACTTGTATTGGATTGTTTATAAGTAAAATGTGTTTTTTGGTTTGCTGCAATTTTTGTATGGAGCAGAATGTTTTGTTATTGTAATCTATGGGTAGAAATGCAAGGTTGGACTTGGAATGCATTAGTTGTGAGCACTTAAAAGTTTTGTTGTTTAGTTGTGTATTGTCAATATTTGTTTTGGTTAGTTTTTGCTTCAAATATAATGATTTGCTGCATTTTTTATTTGGTAATGCTTTGCTACATTGAAAGCTTTTAGTAATGGTTTGCTGCATTTTTCTGTTTGGTAATGGTTTGCTGCATTTTTTTATTTGGTAATAGTTCGCTGATTTGCTGGTTTGCTGGTTTGCTAGTTTGCTGGTTTGTTGGTTTGCTGCAACTGCAAACCATGGCCGAAATTAAAGGATTGTGGCAAATTCACGATTGACCATTTCAGTGTCATAAGTTGTAAATAGTGATAACTTCAGTACCGATTTTTTATGAAAGTGATAATTTAAATGTCAAGTTTTTATGAAAGTGATCATTTAAGTGCCAAATTTTTATGAAAGTGATCATTTAAGTGCCAGTCGCGATTACAAAGTGATCACTTACGTTGCACAAGTTTTTTAAAAAAAAAAAATGTTAGTGCCAAACGTCACATTCCAAATGCACCTTGTTCTTACACATTGTTCTTGCACCAGTTGAGTTGCTGGTGCATCTTCTTACACCAGCCCAGATGCAACAAGATGTATTAGCACCCAAAGTGTTTTTGTAGCAACACATATAATCAGCAACAGTACAGCACAGTAACAGTGCAGCAATGCTGACAGCAACAAATTTATTATAATCCACAACTTTAACCAACAATGCTGATAGCAACAGTGCAGCAACAGCAACATTGCAATAACAACAAAAATAAAATATACAGCAGCAGTAGCATAACTGACTTGCTAGCATTCTAGCCGAAACCAACACAAGAGAAAATGAATAGTCATTCCAATACTTGCCATTAATATTGATTGATTGTTTACAAAAAAAAAGAAAAAAGAAAAGCATGTCTAACTTCACTCCCCAAGCATCGAGAGTTCAACACTCTCTTAATAAAAAAAAAAACAATGGCATTACAGGCAACAACTACCATCAATCCAGCACACTCCTAAAAAAAGAAGAAAACAAGAAAAAGACCATGTCCAGCATCACATGAAAAAAATCATGTCCAGTATCACATAAAAAGAGATCATGTCCAACACTCTCCCTCCCATCAGTCAATATTGACAACACCTTGATCTCCTTTTCCTCTTAGAGCTTTGAATTGATTCATAATCCGAGCACTCTTTCGAACTGGTTGTGCAGGTTCTTTAGTTGGGCTTTCTATCACCTCATTTTCCTTGTCCTTGTTTTTTACGGCGGCTATTTTTGTTCTACCACGTGTCATGTGTTGGTACATATCATCACTACTACTCCCAATCGTTGGTTGAGATGGAACTGGTGCTGGGTTCTTTTTGGATGGCTGTTTCGCAGCTGTACCCGATGTCTTCTTCTTCTTTGGAGCACTCTTCTTTGGCTACGCTCTTGATTCTTGAGTTGGCCCACCTTGAGAGAGAAGTACCTCCGAAGTTCTCCCAGGTTACAAAAACATAGTGATATTGTCAACCAAATGAATTGAAATACAACAAATTAAATGCACGAGGCCTATAAATCTTACATTCAAAATGGTCATTCCAAAGACGTTCATCTGTGTAAATCCCATAACCATATTGCCTTAATCTTTTCCCAAGAGCCCCTCTTGTTCGTTGTGGTGCATCATTTTCAACAGCAATAATCCTTGTAACAACCTCTACAACTTGTGCAGTTGCTCGTCTTCTGACCTGAGAAACACATAACAAATGTAAATTTTAGCCTATAAAAGACCAAACACAGCGATGTACAACTTACAGGATATTTTTTTCTTGTTTGCTCAAAAATGGACTCAGTTGTTGTTGTTGTTGTCCTGCCCATTCCAGTCCCTATCCCTGCACTTGAGCCTACAACATGGCCTTTTAGTAGGCCTTACAACAATGTACTATATTAAGATTATGACCAACAGTACTATCGAATAAGAACTGTAAAGTTACTAAGACCAAGAGGATACTTACATTACAACATGGCTTTCTGTTTGCCCTTCAGTAGGAATTACAGCAGGGCCTTCTGTCCTCCCTTCAATAGGCCCAACAAGAGTTTCTTCAGTAGGTCCTGTCCCTAGCACTGAATCAGCCATTACATCTTGCTGTTGATGCTGTTTTTTCAGCTCACAACATTTCTTATTGTGCCCTTCCTTGCTGCAATAGGAGCATTTCATCTTTGATCCAGTCCTACTCATCCTTTGACTTGATGCCTCTTCCTGTTGCATTCTTCGTCTCTTTTTTGGCATTCCTATTTGCTTCTTCAACGATAAAGGTAGAGGGCTTTCATGATTTGTTGGATCCCAAAATTTGCTACTTCAGATAGGTTGCATCATGAATCGGTATGAAGCAATGTATAAGCTTTTTTTGTACCAATCATGTAGGTAATCATCTGTGTTTTCTTGTTTCATCTTAATAGCACAAATGGCATGGACACGGGGAATTTCATTCAGTTGCCAGGCTCGGCATGAACACGTTATTCTATCCAGGTTGACAACATACTTATCCTGATTTTGAATAATCTCATATCCATTATCTCCATTCCAAACTGGATGGCAAAACCTACTAGCAGCAATATTTGCATCCAATCTCTTCACAATCCTAGGGCCACAATCTCTACTCCATTTTGTAACCTCATCTCTTTGCCTATGCGTCATAATCATAACTCGAATATCATCAAGCATGCTGATGATTGGTTTGCACCTGGCCTCTAAAATTCTACCATTAAAAGCTTCACTGAGATTGTTATCAATAATATCGCATTTGAACTCTTCGCTGAAGAAGGCTCGACACCAATGCTTAGCTTCTGTATGGAAGAGTGCATCAAAACCGTCCTTTGTCAACTGCAACAATCCTTGTTTGGCTAATCTGAAATCAGCCATATTCATACTCTTTGCTATCTGCCAGAACTGCTTCTGCAGCCTATCTCCTTTGAAGTTCCTTGACCAGTTTGCATATATGTGCCTCGCGCACATTCTATGCTCAGCATGTGGCATTAATTCAGCCAATGCAGGAATAAGTCCCTACAAAAATTCAAACCAATAAATACAAGTCAAGAAAAATATGCAAGTGAAATTTTTTAAAATGGAGTATATTATAATTGACAATGAAATTACCTTCTGTTGGTCGCTCATGAATGTCCATCCTCCTCCATCGGTTATCTCAAGGTCAGCCATTAAATTTTTTAGGAACCAGGACCAAATATTCTTGTTCTCTATCTTTACCACTGCCCAAGCTATCGGGAACATTTGATTATTGGCATCTCTCCCCACAGCAGCCAACAACTCCCCCTTGCATAAACCCTTTAGAAAGCATCCATCCAATCTTATAACTCTTCTACAACCACCCAAGAAGTCCCGTTTGCATGCATCAAAACAGACATAAAATCTATCAAATCTATGCCCAAGATCAGGGAGTGGCCTCTCCACAACCTCTACATATACCCTACTATATGGGTTTTGAAACATACATTCACCAGCATAATCTCATATCTGCGCATATTCTTCCTTATACCCACCCATCAATATCTTCATCACCCTCATCTTCGCTCTCTTACATTGATTCCTTGACACATTAACCCCCACTTGCTCCATCACTAACTATTGAAATTGAGGACTCTTGATCTCGGGCATTGCTTTGATAGTATTGAAAAAATGCTTTCATAACCACACACTTGTTACCATTTTATTGTTAAAGATAATTGGATAAGTATGCTCCTCCTGAAAGGATCTAATCTGGAATGACCCATTCTTACTAAGCGCAGCATAGAGTTTCCACGAACAATTAGCTTGTGAGCACTTAGCTCTCACAAACTCCTTCGTGTTTCTAATGAATTTAATGCTCCTCTCTTCACCAATTGAGTTCTTTACAATAGCTTCCTTGAACTGTTTGGCATCATCAAATCTCATGCCCACCAACAAAACAGGTTTATCAACAGTTGGATCATAACAAGGGTACTTACTTTTTCTTCGAGGAGCAGGTTCTTCATCATCATTGTCAAGCTCATTTTCTGAACCAGCAACTTCATTGCCACAGTTTTCTTCATCTTCACTTCTATTTACTGACTCGGGCCTTCTTGCTGAAGCTGCAAGTTTTTTTCTCAGAAATTCCATTTGCTTTTGTCTTGACTGTGCAAGTTCATCATCATCTTCGTCACTTAGGAAATTTACTACAACCAAACATTCATCTTCCGATTCACTAGATAAAGCAATTTCCCATTCTAATCCAATGAAGTCTTCATCCAAGATTTCAGGACATCTCCCCATAAATATGACTTATCTCCCTATCATTTTGCCCTCCATCTAACCTAAACTCATCCACAACCTGATTACTAGCTTGAACAGGATCCCTCACTTCTCTTCCTTCAGTGGTGGTCTGCTCATCCCCATCCTCATCCTCATCCTCACTATAATACTCAACATATACCTTAGCTTCTTCACTATGAAGATAATAGTAAATGATATCCTTAATACCATTATCGTCATTAAAAAATCTCAACCCATCATTCAATTCTTTCCCAGGAACACAGTAATGTAGTTTTTGCACTTTGCATCGTAAAAAATATACCAAATCTCTCATAAAATCAATATATGATGGCTTCCAAACATTGACATAAATAGTACATTCATTTCCACCACTATATTCACAATCTTCAATGCCAATAACAAACTCTCCACCATAGCAAACAATGACGCCTACCTGATTTGCGTCCATGTCGATGCTGCACCCAATGGAAAAAAAGAAAAAGAGTTATTGTCGTTTTGTTGGAAACACGTGACAGAATTGGCAACTTTACATGCAGGTTCTTGTCGTTTTGTTGTCAAGGAACAAATGCGACTAAAATCTCCCCAATTCGGTGCATTTACAGAAACAAAAGAAACCGAATTAAATAAACAAAGTGAGGTCCCCACCATCCATTTTTCAATTTCATCACATTCACATTCGGTCCCCCAATAAAAGCAGTCCAATTAATTAAATAAACAAATTCGGTCCCACCACTGTTTCCATCCGAGTCAAGCCCCTCAGCACCCTGTTTTTCTATTCGGTCCCCACAACAGAAAGCGAACGAACGATGGAAGAATCAATTTTTCGATTCCATCCCCATAAAAGTGACATCCCCACCACTTTTCCCACTACTTTCCCCCTGAGCCGAGCCCTCAATTTGCCCTTTGTGCCCTAACTTGCCATTCGGAACCCTAAATTTTTCGCAAAATTGATCCACGTAGAGAACATGACAAACTTGAACGATCGTGAACGACGGTGCAACTACAGCGATAGCCGAGTGACGACAGGCGAGCGACGGCAGGCGAGCGATGACGAGCGAGCGACGGCGGGCGAGCGAATGGCGGTGGGTGAACGACGGAGGGTGAGTAAGCTACGGCCGGCGTTGAGGAGAACCGTATACAAACCCTATTTTACTCCCTCTACAACGACGTCGTTTTTTGCTATAGAGCAAGGCGGCGTCATTTCTTATGTGAATCCACGATGGATGGCAAGAAACAACGTCGTTTCTTACGAAGAAAGGACAATGGCGTCGTTTTATGCTATCCATCGTGGACAATCTTAAGCCACGTCGATTTTTTTTTTTTAAATATAAGGGCCACGTATTTATTTTGGCCGGAATTTCTCGCCGGTGGCACCAAAATGATCGTTTTTCCTCTAATTTGGCACTTAAGTGATCCGACAGAAACTTTTGGCACCAAAGTGAGCGCCATACACAACTTATGGCACCATTAGTGTACTTATTCCTCGAAAGAGTACATCTTTAGGCACAAGATCCCAAAGAGCCTCCGTTTGAAGATTCCTAAAGTGCCATTAAAAATCACCCATCGAGCCACAAAAAGGAGCTCAAGGAAGCTGAGGAGCGTGCTTTGAAGCTAACCCGAGTTAATGGAGCTACCATGAGCGGAAGTCGTCCTCATTAATTAGATTGAGTCGAGCGCAATATGTAGCGAGACCATACTCGCATACATTGCAATATTAAGGAATTTGTCTTGAGTCCCAATGTTGAAAGCTGGAAGTTAAGAGAGTGTCTTTCCATCTTCAAAGTAGCTTTGTTGTTTAGGGGTTTTCTCTAGTGTATTTTTTTGCATTATGTGACAACCTGACTTTCAATGAAGCGAACAAATTAGGGCGATTAGATCTTTGTTGTGGGCCAACCACTTGATTATTACTTGTACTTATATATGCTTGTCTACCTTTGCTCCAGGTATCAACCAATCGATTGTACTCTGCCAATCGTTGACACGGCCAAAAGGAGATCCCCGATTCGCACGCGCGCAAAAGTCATAATGGAGAACGATGACACCAGCATGCGTATGGCCAAAATGGAGGACCAGCTGGCCCAACTCACCGCAATGATGCTTGAAATAAGCCAGAAGCTTAAGGAGCCCTCCATTGTAGCTGTCACTGGAACATCCACTCCTACGTTATCAAGACATGCTTCTCTGTCGACGGGAGGCATGCATGTTGCTGATCTTCTCGGGAAAGAAATTGCCGGAGAAGCTCCTTCTGTCACGCTAATCATCGTCAATTTGGATCCTTCTCCGAAGAAAAACCCAACACCTCGCCTAAGTGAAGAGAGTGAAAACGTTTGGTAAAGATGGAGGATCGACTATGTGTCTTGCAAGGTTACGAGTTAAAAAGAGCTGATAGACTGTCTCCATACACCAAGACAGCTTTCCTGAGAATTTCCAAGAGCCTGAGTTCACAAGAAAGTATGACGGAACAAGATGCTCAATAACTCACCTTAGGTACTACATGAGGAAAATTGCTCACTACGCTGACAACGTGCCATTTCTCATACACACATTCCAAGATAGCTTGGAAGGCATTGCTTTGACGTGGTTCATTGCACTAGACATGGAAGAATTCACTAGTTTGGAAGATTTAACTAATGAGTTCTTGCAGCAATACCGATTTAGCGCCGAGCTCGCCCCCCACAAGGGAAGAGTTGACTCGTATTAAGAAGAAGAGAAATGAGTCATTCAAGGCTTTCGCACAAAGGTGGAAGACTGTGGCCTCACAAGTGAAGCCGGCCTTGAATGAGAGTGAGATGAAGCAACCGTTCCTCAAGACATTGCCCTCTGAATACTTCCAAGAGTTAGTGTTCTCGGGTTGCCAGACATTTTCACAGCTAGTTGAGGTAGGTGAAGGAGTTGAATGGGCAATGGTTAAGGGAAAGATTTCAACCGGAGGCACGAAGAAATTCCCAGTAAAAAAAGATAAGGAGGCCGTAATTGAAGTAGTGCTTGTGCAAGAGCCGCATTTCCCTCAGTCGGCCACAACACCCACGCACAAGCCTATGATGGTTCCAGGTAGTTCATCACAAGCATACGATAATGGTAATAGGCCATTTTGAAAGGGGTTTTCACCAATACCACGTCCGATGTCAAAGTTGTTGCACATGCTTCTCGAAAAGAGGATGGTCGCGAAGGAGGTACCTAGAGATAACCCCCCGAAGTCCGTCGGGTTCGATATGGCCAAGACTTGCGAATACCACATGAGAGAAAGGGGGCATGATGTAGATAATTACTACATGCTGGGATACAAAGTTCAACAACTTCTAGACAAGAACATCTCGACTTTCAGGGAGGCTCAACCCAACGTGCAATAGAATCCTCTACCAAATCATGTAGGGGGAGTGAACTCAATTTTTGAGGACACGCGGGCGAGTCAACAACCTCTAGTGGTGGATGCTTCCAAGTTGTATGAATCCCTAGTACTAGCGGGATACTATGAAGGTCAGGAGGATGTAACCCTAGAAGAGAAATTGAATTGCGTCCGCAAGATGGTAGCTATGGGAGTAATCAGACGTGGAGAATAGGCAGAGAAGGTCATATCTGTGACAATGCCATCGTCATTCCGCTCATCTTTCTACAACTTTGCCGGTGTGTCTCGGGCGAGGAAGGTTATGCTTGGAATTTCGAAGACCCCAGCTTTATACGAGGAAGGGGCGATAGTTATAATAACCACGATGGTGATTGAACTATCTAATGAGGAGCTCGCCAGCGATATCAAGATGAAAATCATTGAACCCACAGTGATCGACCTTATGGTCAAAGAGATGTCGGCAATCGAAGTCATCGAAGGAAACGCAACGCCGGTCACGATCGAACTGCCTCCCCAGGATGAAGATGGAATGATAATGCTAGAGTATCCTCCCAAATTCGATCCCAAAGCTGTGCCTTGGGGTTATGGAACAAATGAGGTAGATGCTGTCACGCGATCAAGCCACTGTTACACACCTGATAAGGGAGTAGAAAAGAAGGCCATGACCGAGGAGGAGGCAAAGCAATTTTTGGCTGTAATAAAGTCCAGTGAGTTCAACGTGGTGGATCAACTGTGGAAGTTACCGGCTCAAATCTCCCTCCTAGAATTATTCAAATCTTCTGAGAAGCACAAGGACATCTTGCTAAAAGTCCTTAATGAGGTGCACGTGCCAGAGTTAATCGATGAAGTCCAATTTGAGGAGTTTGTTGGGGCCGTTCTACTAAAAGACCAAATTTCCTTTACTGATGAAGATTTTCCCCGATAGTCCTAATCATACCAAAGCGCTACACATCTTGGTGAAGTATGAGAGTACTCTTGTTTACAAAGTATTGATTGATAATGGTTCGGCGCTCAATATATGCCCGTTGGCTACTCTCCACCGTCTTGGCATTGATCTCGGGAGAATCCATACTAGCAAGTCGACTGTACAGGCTTTTGACGGGATGAAGAAGGAGGTGATAGGGGAAATTGAACTTGAGCTGTTGATTGGCCATGTACTTTTCCAAGCCCTGTTCCAGGTGTTAGATATACCAAGCGCTTTTAATTTTCTATTAGGGAGGTCATGGATCCAGATAGCGGGTGCTATTGCCTCCAACCTCCATCAGAAGGTACGATTTGTGGTGAACAACAGGCTTATCATGGTCCATGGAGAATCCGACTTCAAGATCTATCACGAGACAGCCATCCCATATGTGGAGCCTAAGTGTACCGAGAAATCCAACTTTCAAACCCTCGAGCTGGTATCTATGGTCTATGTACCTATAGGGTCCTTCACAAGGGCTCCCGAATTGTCTAAGCCGATCATAGCTGCGGGGAAGATTATGTCGGCAAGCGAGTATAATCCTGGACAGGACCTTGGATCACACGGTTAGGGTGTGCAAAAGCCCATTGAAGCTCATAAAAACTCAAAGAGGAAGGGCTTAGGATATGTTGAGAGGTGAGAAGGTCATAACGAGCAAGGTGGTTGTGGAAATCGAGGGGACCATGGAAGGCAAAGAGGTCCAAATGCCCGAGGAGGCCGAGGTGGGTATAGAGATTGGAGTGAACGTATTGCCCAAACCGAGGAGGGTGGAGGTGATCAAGGCCCGTTTCACCCGTTGCTAAAAGAAACGTTTCCAAGACCTCCAAGGATGTTATTCGAGGAAGAGGGGAACATCTATGGTGTGACTGAGTTATTCGAGGAAGACGTCATATGCACCATCCTGGCATGCAAGGAAGCTGAGTTCTCTGAATTCATGGATGTCCCTCTAGAGTAGGGTGGTTCTCGTTTAGCCTAGTCTTTCATTCTATGTTTTCTCCCTTGCGTGGGATCTCAAAGTTTTTCTTTTTTTATTTCCTATTTATGTCATTTGTAACGTGAACTATGGTCAATCCCGATCTTGAGCCGTTGGTTGAGGGTGATGTGTGTTAAAATACAGTCTTATCTTTCCTCATTCAATAAAATAGACACATGTTTTATTAAGGACATGTGGAGGCACATCGAACTAATCCTATGATGGTCGCTGAGGCCTAGGTCTCCACATGCTCCCTTATTTGATTGCCTTGCAAGGACGGGAAATCTAAGGATATGAGGATGAGTTCTTGAAACTTTTACAAAAATACTTCAAAAATTCTTCAAAAACGACATGAATCATCTTTATTGTTGACATTGCTCTAACTCATCTTATCGCATCTTAGGCATTACATTATGCATAATCATAATAAAAACGCATATGACTCGGACATGCATGAAGAAAGTCTCTCAGATTCCGATGACACTGACAATGACGATCAGAAGGGGATCGAATGCAAATGGAATCAACATAAAGGATCGAAGCCGTTAACAGAAGAGCGAACAATCACCATAAATTTAGGTGATGCGGAGAATGTCAGAGAAGTAAGCATCGGGGCATGTCTCTCAGAGTTAGAGGCGGAAAAGATGACTAATCTTCTGAAAGAATATCAAGATGTGTTCGCTTGGACATATGCCGACATGCCGGGATTGGACCCCAAAATTGTGGAACATGCTCTGCCAACAAATCCTGATATGCCACCCAAGAAGCAAAGACTTAGGAGAACTAAACCAGAGTTGTCCAAGAAGGTCAAAGAAGAAGTAATGAAGCTGCTGAAAGTAGATTTTATCAAAGTGACACGTTATCCTAATTGTGTAGCAAATATCGTGCCTATAATGAAGAAAGATGGGCGAATCAGGGTATTTGTTGACTATCATGACCTAAATCGAGCAAGCCCCAAGGACGATTTTCCACTCCTGCATATCGATGTCTTGGTCGATAGCACGGCGGGATTTGAGTTACTCTCATTCATGGACGGTTTTTCTGGATGTAATCAAATCTGTATGAAGAAGGAAGATAGGAGCAAAACATCATTCATAATTCCTTGGGGAATTTTCTGCTACAAAGTGATGCCTTTCGATCTAAAGAATGCTGGGGCAACATATCAAAGGCCCATGGTCACGTTGTTTATGATATGATGCACAAGGAGATCGAGGTATGCGTGGATGACATGATCGCAAAGTCAAGACGAGGTGAAGACCATGTTAGAGTCTTGCAAAAACTATTCAAACGTCTTCGGAAATTCAAGCTATGCCTTAATCCCACAAAAATGCGTTTTTAGGACGAGATCGGGAAGCTGTTAGGGTTCATGGTTAATAACAAGAGCATAGAGAATGATCCGTCAAAGGTTAAGGCTATCTGTGGTTTACGATCCCCGACCACCACCAGGGAAGTTCGCAGCTTGATGGGGCGGCTTAATTATGTGGCGAGATTCATCTGTCAGTTGTTTGAAACAGCGAAGCCATTCTTCAAGCTCCTGAAAAAGAATGCAAATATTGAGTGGGATATCGAGTGCCAGGGTGCCTTCAAGAAGATAAAACACTATCTCACTCGCGCACCAGTCTTAGTACCCCCTCTCCCTAAAATTCCCTTAATTTTGTACTTGACCATATATGACGAATCATTAGGAGCCATGTTAGCACAAAAAAGACCAAATGATGGGAGAGAATGCACGATATACTACTTGAGCAAGAAGTTTATTGTTTCCGAGATAAACTACACAGAAGTTGAGAGAACTTGCGTGGCCTTGACTTGGGTCTTGTACAGGCTGCAACAATACACACTTTATCATCGAATCTTGTTGGTGACCGAAAATGATTCCATCAGCTACCTCCTGGAGAAGCCGACACTAGTTGGCAAGTTGGCCAAGTGGCAAATCTTAATTTCAGAGTTTGACGTTTAGAGCCTGGGGCAAAAGTCCGTTAAAGGTCGCACCATAGCAGACATGTTGGCAGAAAGTTCTGAGAGATCTAGGGCATCTGATGAGGATAGTGATGTAGAGGAGAGAATTTTACTTGTATCAAGCAACAAATGAACGATGTACTTCGATGGTGCAGTTAATTTAGCTGGGTTAGGTACCGGGGCAGTTCTTATCTCTCCAAACGGTCAGCACTACCCTGTTGCTGCTAAATTGACATTCCCTTGCACAAATAACATCGCCGAGTATGAAGCATGCATTCTTGGCATCCAAGCTGCTGTCGACATGAAAATTCAAAAGCTACAAGTTTACGGTGATTCAGCCCTAATCATCTTACAGACTGAAGGCGAATGACGAACACGAGATTCTAAATTAATTTCGTATCATGAGTTCCTGGGGAAGTTGACGGAGGAATTCCAAGAAATATCATTTGAATACTTACCAAGATCTCAAAATCAATTTGCCGATGCCCTAGCTACCTTGTCTTCAATGTTGCAAGTAACTAAAGGCTTGGACATTGAACCGATAAGAATGGAAATCCTTAGGCACCCGGCTTATTGCATGACGATTGAAGAGGAACCGGACGGACAGCCTTGGTATCACGACATCCTGAAATATCTGTAGAAGGATGAATTCCTCGAGGGAAGTGAAGCAGCAGACAAAAAACATTTAATAAAGTTAGCATTGAAATTCTTTGCCGGCAGAGATGTCCTCTACAAAAGGTCCTTCGACTCGACATTGCTAAGGTGTGTCGACGCTAAAGAAGCCGACCATTTGATGAAGGAGATACTGAAGGGAAGTGTGGCCCCCATATGAATGGACACTTCTTGGTGAGAAAGATCATACGACTTGGCTATTATTAGCTGACCATGGAGTCTAACTACATTCAGCACGTACGACAGTGTCACCAGTGCCAGATTTATGGAGACAGGATATATACCCCTCCAAATGAACTTCACCAAATGTTTCAACCCTAGCCCTTTTCAATGTGGGGAATTGACGTGATCGGGCCCATTAACGCCAAAGCTTCAAATGGGCATCGATTTATCCTGGTGGCCATAGACTATTTTACCAAATGGATTGAGGCCAATTCGTATGTTAATGTTACTGCCAAGAATGTGGCAAAGTTCATTCGTCGCGACATTGTCGCTCATTACGGGGTGCCAGATGCGATCATTACCGACAACGACACTAATTTGAATAACAAAGTCATGGATGGTTTGTTTAATGAGTTTCGAATTAAGCATTTGAACTCGTCATCGTACCGTCCTCAGATGAATGGAGTAGTGGAGGCGATGAACAAGAACATAAAGAAAATCATGTCAAAGATTGCCGAAAATTATCATGATTGGCACGATAGGCTCCCTTACGCGCTAATGGCATACCGAACTTCTATCCGCACCTCTACAAGGGCAACTCCTTTTTCACTCGTCTATGAGATGGAGGCAGTCTTGCCTGTTGAAGTTGAAGTCCCCTCTCTAAGAGTCCTTTCCCAATCTACGTTCGATGAGACTGAGTGGATGCAACAGAGGCATGAGCAGTTAAACATGATCGATGAGACGAGATTACAGGCTGTATGTCATGGCTAATGCTATCAAAGACGAGTTGCTAAAGCCTTTAATCGAAGGGTGTGTCCTAGACACTTTGAAGTCAACAACTTGGTGTTGAGGAAAGTGCTTCTGATTATACCAAACCCTCGTGGCAAATTCACCCTGAACTACGAAGGGTCATATGTCATTAAGAAGATTCTGCCTGGTGGTGCTTTGATTTTAGTTGAAATGGATGGCAGTGAATTGCTTAGACTTGTAAACACCGATGCAGTCAAGAAATATTTTCCATGATTGAAATCAAGGTCGAGGAGCCACTTCATGCGCAATATGAGTCACATGGCATCATGTATAGCATCATAGATATCATACTTATATCACATACATGCATATTTATTTGTGTTTCAGGCACCTTACCGTTCAATGAGAAAATGGCGAAGGGAAAAGTCAATTCAAAAGACCCATCAAGTCTCCACATGAATGGTTGAATATCTCTTTTTCTTAAATGAGAGGTAAAAAAGGGGGGGGCATGGTGTCATTCGTACAACCTATTTCTGGTGTCACTATACGTGCTTCATATTGGTAATCCTCAAAGAGAGGAGCTCGTAAAAATGATTTTATTCGGATAAAAAGGTGAAACATTAATCATGCCAAACAAGGAGTGCTTAAGATGAAGAAAGGTAAGCCATTTCCAAACACATACTTCAAACAATTTTAAGAGTTGAGTGAAAAAACAACATTCTCTTAGGACGAAGGATCCATTTGCATTGAGCGCGAAGATCGAAATGAAAAGGCATTTCCTTCATCAATCCCAAGCACCGAGCTGACATATTGCTAGCCCTTTGAGCCAAATAGAGATGATCCTCCAAAGTACCTCTGTCAAGAACGACCCAACATTAAGGCAGCATAGGAGGTTACAGTCATGTTGTAAAGCGAATGATTGGGAAAGATCCTATTACTTTCACTTGCATCAATCTTCTGATGATAGCTTCAAAGGAATTCTCATTAGATCTTGACTCATCCCAATGTGAAGAAGAGCATTTCATTCTCCACCCAAATACTGATACCCATTGCTTTAACCAATTTGGGCCTGAATTCATTTCTAACCCCGAGTGATAATCATCTCCCCTCACTAAGGCAAGGCATAAGAATTAACCAAATATAATTGACAGTCACGAGAAAATGTGAAAAGCATCTCGAAAGTCATAAACGCTACAAAAGTTCAAAAAGCAAAAAGTTCAACAAACTAAGGGGCATGAAAAAGTAGTGTGCCTAGTAAAAGCAAAGCCGATGCCCATCAAGAAAAAGAGCCAAAATGCTGCATCTTATGTAAAACAAAAAAAAAATTTTATCAAAATCCAAGTGCCTGCAAAAAAAAAAAAAAAAAAAGCATCGCAAAGGGCAAAGGAAATTAGAGAAAAGAGCAAAGCTCCCATACAAAATGATTAATCAAGAGACTTTCGAGATGTGCAGTATTTCAAAAGCCAAATGCTTTCGAAAGGTTGAGTGACTTGGTCATGATCCCATGATGATCATCGACTCTTAAAAACCCTCTTGAAAATTTTAAGCCTTTCGAGCCTTTCCCGAGCCAACATTATAACCATTTTCCGAAGCCTCTTCTGATTGGGATGATTTGAGTGGAAATGAGAATACCACAAAGAAGCTACTGCTTGAAGGAGTGGAAGTAATTTTATCTTGTCTTATCTTCCAAGCTCTCGACTTGTAAACCCGATGAAGATAATGACCAATTTTCCTTTATGTAAGCCCTAATTAAGCCTATATTACGGTCCTTTCAAAAGACTTTTTTGATCAATCAAATTGTAGTCATTGCGAATGTTTCTAGGAGCCTTCGACATAGGTTATGTGAGATAACTTCATAAACCAATTATCTCCCACATGAATGGATGGGATCAAGTAGCCATTTTATTGAGAGTGTGTGATAAAACCTTTCTGATTAAGAAGCTCTAGTTTGGCATGCTTAATGAGCCTTTTTCTTGAATCATAGCCGTTTTGATGAGAACTTGTCTCCTAGAGAATTTGATGATTAATGACATATCCACGAGCAAGATGACAGTTTTGCGCCACATTATGCTGATGGACATCGAATGTTTTTCTAAAACAGTCGGACTTAGCTTGATTATTTTGTTCAATTAATGCTATAATATTGCCAATACGTCTCTTGATGACGTCTCTAATGACATTTGCTCAAGTTGAGTTTGACAAGATTCATCAGTGAAGCCATGCAGTTTTCTAGGGGGTTAGCGGGTGCTTCCCTAAAAAAACCAAAGGTTCATGGTCAGTCTTAAACCATGTCATCTCCAAAGGTTTATGGTTAACCTTAAACCATGTCAATTCCAAGATTGGTGG
Organism: Eucalyptus sideroxylon; assembly: GCA_014182405.2. NCBI lineage: Eukaryota > Viridiplantae > Streptophyta > Magnoliopsida > Myrtales > Myrtaceae > Eucalyptus > Eucalyptus sideroxylon. Next base: position 26,733,542 of record CM024555.2, read on the forward strand.
GTTCATCCGTAAACCACGCTTGTCCGCCTCCCAGTCAAAACCCGTTCATACACGATGATACTATCATACCCGGTCAAAACTCGTTTTTACACAATGAGATCTCAAGCATTCCCCTTTTTTATGACCTGGAAAGTTTTGTATCCTGGAGTCTTTTTCACTTCTTATGACCTGGAGAGCTTTGTATCCTGGAGTCTTCCTCACTTCTTATGACCCGGAGAGCCTTGTATCATGGAGTCTTCCTCACTTCTTATGACCCAAAGTACCTTGTATCTTAGAGTCTTCCTCCCTTCTTATATCCATATGAAGGGCTTTGTATTCTGGAGTCTTCCTCACTTCTTATGACCTGGAGGGCTTTGTATCATGGAGTCTTCCTCACTTCTTATGACCCGGAGAGCTTTGTATCCTGGAATCTTCTTCCCTTCTTATGACCCGGAGAGTTTTGTATCCTGGAATCTTCTTCCCTTCTTATGACCCGGAGAGCCTTATATCCTGAAGTCTTCCTCACCTTTTATGACCCGGAAAGCCTTGTATCATAGAGTCTTCCTCCATTCTTATGACCCGAAGAGCTTTGTATCCTAGAGTCTTCCTCCCTTTTTATGACTTGGTGGGCTTCCGAGCCCGAAGTCTTTCTTCATCTTATTGACAAGACGTGTTTCCATAGTTATGAGTCATTTTCATCAACCCAATACATGCATATGCACCTAGGGTCTTTCTATTGCCAAAATAATTTATGTGTCTTCAGTCTTTGATTGCAACCTCTTCGAGACTACATTCAAAGAGGGGCAGCTGTTGATACCTAATTTTTATCCTTCAAAAAGTATATATAAAAAAATTTTAAAAAAATCAAAATCAAAATCAAATCAAAAATTAAAAATCTTAATCAAAAATCTTAATTATTAATTTATTAATTTTCCTATAAAAAAAAAGAAGAGAAGAAAGAAAAAAAAAAAAAAAGGAAAAAAGAAAACAAAGCCATGCAGGTCCGAGTCGGGCCAGATCCAACCTTGGCCCGACCCGGCCCTTTTCCTTTTATTTCTCCCTGCATGGGCCTGGGCCCAACCCTCTCCTTTCCTTTTCCTTTTTATTTTCCCCTTGCGTGGCCCATCCCTCTTCTTCCCTCTGGCCCGGCCCACTGTCTTCTCCCTTAGTCGTTTTTTGCGTGGGGAATCGATGAAGACGAAAGCAAAAAGCAGCTATTCGCATGGGGAAATGGCAAAACTGAAAGCAGGGCGCCAAGGCAGCAAGGGACAGCATCATCTCGCCGGTGCAGGCGAGCGTTGGAATTGGGAGGTCAGAGCCAGCTGGCAGAGTCCACTGGTTGGTCAACCAAGGGCACGCGCACGCAAGTCGAATGGAAGGGAAGGAGGGAGAGATCTCAAGGGGGAGAGCATAAAAAGAAAAGGAGAACAGACGAAAGAAAGAGGGAGAGACAAAGACAGAGAGAGAGTGGGAGCAAGAGAAACACAGAGCGAAAAAGCGGGGGAACTCACCGAGGCCACCGCCGTCGACGCCTCTCCCAATTGCTGCAACCGTCGCTGACGCGTCTCCCGATTGTTGCTACCGCCGCCGACACATCTCTAGGCTGCCGTCACCGCCGCCGCCGCCGCAGTTGCATCTCCAAGATGCCATTCCCGTCAAAACTCAAGTTGGCATTTCATCGAATACCTGGTGTGCATTTTGTGCTTGAGCTGGCCGGAGTTCGTTCCGTCCGTTTCGGGCAAGCTCTAGCCTCTATAGGTCCCCCTTAGGTTCCTGTTTGTTGTTGGTTATTTGCTGGTCACCGTCGCCACCGCCTCGAATCCCCATTAGGTCGGAAGCCGCTCAGTTCATTAATGCCCATCACCTATTCGCCGTAATGCCCAAGTGGGCTCTCCCTCCCCGGTTCCTCTGTGTAGAGTCCAGCTAGTCTTTTAGTCACTGGAATGCTACCGTTGTTTGCCTGAAAGCCAGACTGTGTCCCTACAAACCAAGGCAGCACCATCGCGACCCCAGTTGAATCGTCGGCGCCCCCCACCCCTGTCTTCCCTGCCATCGCAGCTCCCTCGTTGCGACTGAGCAGTCGCTAACTAGGGGAGTGCGGGCTGAGCTAGGCCAAGTCTATGACCTAGCCCGCTCAGTCTCTCCTAGCATGCAAGCCCATTGTCCAGAATCAACTTGGGCCGTGGGCCTACAAGTGAATCTTTTTTTTAAAAAAAAGACTTGGGCCCTCCAAATTGGGCCCAAGTCCGATCCGCCCTCAAGCAGGCTTGGTCGGGTGGACCCGACCCATCTTGCTCGGGCCGAGCCCGGGTCGAGTCCGACCCGACCCGTCTAATCCAAAAAAAAATCATTAAAAAAAAAAAAAACAATTTGGAAAAAAAAAAAATGTAAAAAATTAAAAAAAAATTAAATTTTAAAGTTTTTAAATTAAAATTTAAAAAATTCAAAAATTAAAAAATGATGGGGTTTGGTTAGGAATTGCTATGTTTTGCATTTTTATTATAATTAGACCTTTATTTGCTTGTATATTAATTATGTTGCATGTTTAATTTGCATATCTAATTATGTTTAATTGCAAGTATTTAATTTTATTGCAATTAGGATTTTGATAGCTATGATTATTACTTTAATAATTGTGCACCCGCATAATCACCTCACATGTTAGTGGATAAGCATAAAATCAATCCAAACTGCCTGACAAAAATCATTTTGTTAAAATGAACAAGATTAGGTACCGAAAGGGCACTAATTGGCTAATTAGTGTAATCAAGTCCCCGACCCTAGATTCTCTGGTTGCGTAGGAAATGAGGCACGCTCACATGCCTCACTTGGTTTCTAGCCGACCCCAATAGGCTAGTGGCGACTCCTTTTGTGCAAAATTCCTTAAGAATATCCCAATGTCACGCGGGATATGGGCTTGGGAGAGCCCGTGCCTAATCATGGACCTTAGGCCCGTCTTTTAGGCAATACCTCTAAACCTGTTCCCTCCCCCTGAGGGTAGGTCGTGACAATGCTTATGTGCAAAAATCAAACGCACTCGACAAAGATTCACCTCGCTACTCCACCAATGTAGATAACCCTATATTTGACTTTCGTTCCCATCTTACTTGATTTATGGGGGTAATCGAACATCTCATGGGTTTGTGACTTATCGCTTAAGGGGTGAACGACCGATTTATGAAGTAGCAACATATTTTGTTTGTAATGTGATTTAATTTTTCAAGATAGAGTGATTTCCCTAAGGTACTTCCCAATAATGCTCATGGCAAATTCTAACCGAAAGCCACTGCGTGGAACATCAAAATTTGACAACAAGGAGAGAAACATGAATGGTTTCACGGGGTAATGACCAGATTACAGACTGAAGAGATCTATAAAAGCACGTGCTTTTCTCTTTCCAGAGAGGAAGTTGCAGCTTGCGTTTTAACAAGACCTTTTGGCTCGGAAACGATATCGGGAGGTCAATTTCTACCTCAAGAAACTTGGAACTGAGAAGGTGGCTATGGCCATGGATTGTTGTGCTAGCTCCCCTCTCCATGTGACTGATTAATTGTAGTCGCGCCACCAGCGATAAGGAAAAAAATTCGGATTTTCTTTCCATCATTTGGACAAATTAAAGGTTAAACACACTCGCAAATCTCCAAATAGCATCTCCAAGGTGACCGGCCAGAGCATGTTGTTTGCATCTCGACATTAATTTCAACAAAGAGTCGAGACAGTAATTGTGTACTACGTCTAATATAGCATATACCCCTAAAATTATTATTATTATTATATCCCACCGTCTGTGGAAGAAACTATTTTATAGGTGAGTTATTAATTACGATTGTCTGCACACTGAATCCGAGTGGGAGTTGCAGCACCACACACGGACTTAAATGCTAAAACATATTGTAACCCCTCCAATCGCTCCATCCGAAGTCCGATCTCCACAGTCGAATTCACCCAGGGAAGATGAGGAACAGAGTTTGAGGTAACCAAGTTGATATTAGTCTTATTTTCCCCACTATTTTCTAAGTGGAGTCTCCTCTCTGAGATGGAGGGTTTATTTCGGAAAGCTACAAAGTTGGACCTCATTTGAAAACATCGATCGATTTACTTTATAGTTCTCCTAGGATCAATAGCTTTTTGTCGGGCTTTCGATAGAAGAGACTCTGATGCCATAAAGGTGAACCGGGTCTCCTTTTGATTCCGGAGTGAAATATTTAATTAATGAATGAAGTGCGGTTGCGCCCCGTTTTCCTCTCCCTCTGGATAAGATCTGGTTCTCGAAATGGCTTCCGACTTTGATGAGTATATCTCGATAAGGAAACCTAAAAGGTTGTTTCAAATAATGAGCAACTTGTCAAATAATGCATTATCAATACTTCAAGAACCAATTAAAATGGAAGATGATACAGTGTTCAATAAATTAGCTTCGACTTGAGCGGGATTTACTAAGCTCATGTCCCTTGCTTAACAATTTCTATAAACTCACTTGGTTGCTTATATATTGTGGGTTTAATCTTGTGAAAAACTTCAAACTAGTACACTTGTAATAAATTTACATTAAACTAATTGCTTGACCACCAAAAATTTCAAATTGGTACATAATGTATCTTCTGTTAATTTCCGTTAAATTAGATTAATATAAATAAATAAATAAATAAAACCACAAACTTATATGCTTGCGACAAATCAAGGTTAAAAACCAAAATCGGTACACTTGTTAACTATTATGTACTATCCAACTTAACAATTTGATAACAAAACTTAACGAAAACTAATGAAAAGTAAACTTGTCACAAGTATACAAATTTAAAGTTTTTATGATCAAAAAATTAGTATTAGATAAATTTACCACAGGTGTACTAATTTATGATTTTTCATAGAGGTGGGTCTCTTTTCGATAGCATGGATTATCCGAATATTTAAATTTTGCTGACTCTCCTCCATGATAACTGACGTCCATCTAAATCGACAGGCGCTGCTTTAATTAGCTCCATCCATGTCTTTCAAAGCGAAGACGAACCTTGCTCGCTCGACTTGAAGGTCTGATCATCTTGGAGATTCTTATCTGATCGGCCTAGATGAATCCATTCAACACGCGGACAACCTTGGAGCCAGACAAAGATGATGACATTGAGGTTTTTGTTCGCTTCTCGATTCGACTTTATATGGCGTTTCGCCGTCAAAAGATGGATGGAATCGGATGAGAAAAGTCCGAGTCCGACCGTGCGCATGACATCAAACGCAAGCTGTCGCATGCAAACGATAAAACGCACGGGAAGAAAGAGCCAAAGAAACCCCATAAACCGAACAAAAACATATTCCGCCATTACAATCTCGATCAAATGCGTAATGCTTTGGGAGTCGATGTTTGCGATGACATCAGGCGCGAGCTGTTGCCCGAAATGATGGAACACGCAATGGAGTTTCGGCTCACAAACGTGCATCGCAACGGAGTCAATGTTTGCGATGCGCTGTCGTCTTTTACCAGCTAATCTGTAGGGAAAGGCATAGTCACCGAGGGCACGGGGCTCTCGTCGCAAAGAGGACGATATCGAGATGATCGTTCGACTGACCCATTACAGAAGTTATGCGAAGCTTCTTCCATCGCTAGAAAGATGATGAAGTTGCAGTCACTTTTAGGGAAGTTTCATGGCGACCTGTTAAAGCTTAGTTAATTGTCAAAACGATGGAACTAGGCAGCCAAATAGCGAAAGCGGATGGCCCCATCTCGTGTTCTTGGCAATCCTTTGATTGGTTTTCGTTCTCTAACGGGTGGCTGCATCATTGGACTAAGAAAAAGATTTAATCAGATGAGATCACATGGTTCCCTGATGAGCAAGGCTTGATGCACCGACAAGGAAGTCGAACGCGGAGACTTAGACAAAACCTTGTGACCTAATCTCGCAAATCATCTGGAAAAAAGTAGGCATCAGCTTCACGTTCATTTCATCTCCCTCACAAAACCTTAGAAAGATAAAGAAACGGTTAAGTTTAAACAATTCGGACGTCATGACCGCGGTTGTTCTTTGGTGCATGTGAACGGAGGGAAAAGAAAAGTTGTATATGCACAGGTATCCCACGTTCAATCATCCCATTAATTAATTGGAAATTACGATGAAAACGAGATGAAGAATGGCAGGCTCTTCGCATTCAATTTTTTTTCGGATTTTTTTTAGTGGTTGTCGGTTTTTAGTTGAAAGCTGAGCTGTTGTCTTGACCTTATTCCGTCTTTTGATCCATATAAATACGACCACTTCCGCTTCTGGCTCCTTCAGTATCTGACCGCATATTTTTCAGTTTTATTTTGGGAAAGAAGTGATTTCGGACGATGGCTACCTCGTTTAATTCGAGAGAGCAGTCTGCGGTTGGAGTCGTGGTGGTGATAGCTGCATGCGTTCTGTATGCTGGTGTCGCCTCCGCTGGACGGCCAGCGACGAGCGTTAGCGTGGACCTGCTCCATTCAAGAGGCGGAATCAGAAGAAAGCTTCTCAAGAACGGCCTCGGTTTGACTCCTCAAATGGGGTATGAGATTGTACTACTTATTTCTCTCTGGTTAACCTTCTTGTGATGGAACTGATTAATCAAATGGATAGAGCTAATCATAATTCGAATATGAACAAAGAAGATACGAACCTTTCTGCTCTTCAGCCTAGATTAGGATACGAACCTTTCTGCTCTTCGGCTTGGTTTAGTATAGTAAGTGGCAAAATGTTCTCGTTTCCGTCAATTATGCGAGACTCGCATGAGACTAAGGGGTGAATAATAACCATTATGGCCAGAAATTGATTTCTAGAAGAGAAATAGATTTTTTCTATTTCTATTTCTAAATGAGTTTCTAAGCAAAAATAACCGTTTGATAACGACACAAAATTTCTACTTTAAAAATAGAAATTCGTTTGATAACGACACAATTTTTTCCTTTCGGATGGCGGTGGACCGGCGGACGGCGGTGGGCCGGCGACCGATGACCGGCAGCGGCAAGCGACCAGCAACCGACGGCAACCGGCGTCGACACCAACACTGGCGACCAACGGCAGTGGCTATGGCCGGCGAACGACGGCCGACGACCAACGGACGGTGGTCGACGACAACAGATGAAAGACCGGTTGATGAACGATGACAAGAATTTTTATTTCTCATTTCTGTTCCAAAAATAGAAAAATAGAAAATTTCTACTTCTAATTTCTATTCTAACCTATTTCTGAAATAAGAATCTATTTCAGAAATAGAAAAATGAAATAGGTTTATCAAACATAAGTCTAGAATTGAAAAAAAAATGTTTCTAGAACAGAAATAGGTGATTGTCATGCACCCTAAGCATGTCACTTTTCTCATTTTTTCACTTTAACTTTTATGTCGTGTTTTTTCAAGTAGGATTTCATCCGCAACGAGAAGTAGAAACAGAAAATTAGAGAACTAATCATTAGATTTGCACATTAAATGATCACTGGAATTGCAGTTTATTGGCTTCCCGTGATGATCATGCAACAGATGATTAAGGGTCACCGATGTTCAGGGAGCAGTTGAGAGCTCTAATACCAAAAAAACACATCTTGCAAGCTGTTGTTTCGATATGGTTTATTTTAGTCGACACATTACATTTAAATTCCTGTGTTTCAACTTTGGGACATCAAATGAGACAAAAAAAGTTTCGCGTGATCCATGACTCTTGCGTGCATAGGACCTTCTATGCCCTTCATTAAATAGTTTTGTACGAGGCATTTGGACTTTGGAGTGTACTATATTACTACGGTATTGTTTAGAGAATCCGATCATGGTGTGACGTCTTTTTTGCCATTATCTTGCAACAAAAAGAAAAAATGCTATTGCTTGCATTAGCAAAATGTTGTGTCCAACACATTTATTTGCTTCTATGGATTCCCAAGAGGCATTTCACACCACATAAAAAGGGATACCGATTTTCTAGCTGATGTTTGAACTGATTTGGGCAATTTGATTCCCACAGATGGAATAGCTGGAACCACTTTCACTGTGACATCAACGAAAATATGATAAAGGAAACAGGTAACTTGATTAACACGCACCAGTGGAATCGATCAAAAACTTTGCAGGATTTAATCTGGCTCATTTACTTAATAACACTTTCTTTGAATGTCGCAGCGGATGCGATGGTCTCATCCGGACTTGCTGCACTAGGATATGAGTATGTAAACTTAGGTGCGTTGACATGTTTTTGCTCGTGTAGAATCATAAACTGTACAAAGCATTGTACGAATATTTATTGTTTCTGCTTCTTTTCCCTCGTTTTCCTTTTAAAGATGATTGCTGGGGTGAACTTAACAGAGATTCTCAGGTACACTCCTATATCTTGTCTCGCTACCGTATGATAAGAGTATAAAATTGGTTAAGAGTTATCAAAGGAGGGAAATTCGATAATTGTGGCAGGGTAATTTGGTTGCCAAGGCTTCAGCATTTCCATCTGGAATTAAGGCATTAGCTGATTATGTTCACAGCAAAGGCCTCAAGCTTGGGATTTACTCAGATGCTGGGTATGGCCGTAACATTAACTAAAGCAAGTCTTTTTACGTTCATTACATTAGGCGAAAGAGAACAGGAAAAGAGAAAACCATGGTTTGATTACCGTATAAAGTTCTATCCAGTCTCTTTTTGTAGATCTCGAACATGCAGTCAAACAATGCCTGGATCGCTCGGTCATGAAGAGCAAGATGCGAAAACTTTTGCTTCCTGGGTAGAATTCAGTAGTGTCTGAAGAATTAGACAGTTGTTAATCTGCATCATCCCACTCGCTCATGCACTCACTCACTCTAATGTTTTCTATCTGGCAGGGGGTTGATTACTTGAAGTATGATAATTGTGACAATCCCAATACGAGTCCCAAGGAAAGGTACGCAGTTTTTTCTGATATTTTTCGTGCTTTGGCTGCTGAATATCCTCATTTAGAACATAACATAATATACCAAATTCATTAAGCAGAATTTTGAAAGTGGCTCTGCCGTTACTAATCAATGTTAGACTTTTCTTTTCCTAACTGAAACTACTTTGCTAAAGGTACCCAGTCATGAGCAAAGCCCTGTTGAACTCTGGAAGAAAAATCTTCTTCTCTCTCTGTGAATGGTGAGTTGAGCCTTTTGCAGGATTAATTTTCTCATCCATCATTTGCGCTTATTGACATAAGCAAGAGAGAACTTACTTTTTGCACCAAAACTTCAGGGGACAAGAAGACCCTGCAACTTGGGCTTCGTCCATTGGGAATAGCTGGAGAACAACCGAAGATATTTCGGACAACTGGGACAGGTGACTGAATATGAACATAAAATCTGCTTCATGTCCTAATTGCTGCATGTAATCAAAAAAGAAAAAGGGATCTAATTTGCAAATCTCTCTGCATAATGGAATGGAACCATTCTTGTGATTAAGTTTCACTATCCGGGAATTAGTTTCTGTTGACATAAACCAACGAAATGAACGACTCTGTGATCCTTTCAGCTCATGTTCTTACGACTTCACTTCTAACGTGATAAATAAGTGACGGGAATTTCCTCTTTGCATCAGCATGACATCTCGGGCAGATCTGAATGATAAATGGGCATCTTATGCTGGACCTGGAGGATGGAATGGTAATGATGTTCATCATTTTTTTTTAAGTTCGATATTTTTAAAAATCGAACGGAGACTGGAAGAGAGGAACTTGCAAGATGAACAATCAACAAGTCATTTTGGAATTAAATTGTGTTCAGATCCTGACATGCTTGAAGTCGGAAATGGTGGAATGACCACAGAAGAATACCGTTCGCATTTCAGCATATGGGCATTGGTCAAGGTATGAACAAGACATATTTTGAAATAAACAGACACCTAAGACACGTTTTTGCTGAGTTTTTTTTCTCTTTTTTTTGGGTCCTTCCGAACAGGCTCCGTTGTTGATTGGTTGTGATGTGCGATTGATGGACTACACGACCCTCATGTTGCTGAGCAACAAGGAAGTTATTGCTGTTAATCAAGGTATGACAAATTGTGTTACAATGGAATGCCCTGCGATGAATTTTTCCTCAGTGAAAGCATTTTCACTCTTTTGTAGATGGGCTTGGCGTTCAGGGGAAAAAGGTTAAGTCAGATGGCAATCTTGAGGTAAACTTTCTTCAGTATGATCATCCTTCCTTGCATTAATAACAGTACCCGGAACTAGTACGTCAGTCATGGTACAGCTAAAAGCAACATTGCATATGCTCTGCATCAATTATCAATATCAAAACAATGCATAGCCCATTGCAGACATTTGAAAGCAAACGGATTGTAATTATTTGCCAGTTGTCTATATTTAGGGGTGCAAGTGTATCAATGCTTCCTCCTTTGCTCAAGTTAACACGCAAAAAAACTTTAAAGCTGTGGCTGGGAAACCAACAGAAAATTGGTGATAGATCCCATACTTATATAAATTTAATTAAATCATTAGAAGTTATAGAGTTAAGTTGATGGAAGAAACAAAAGTCTTGTATCCATCGCAGCAATGGATTCAACAGCAAGGTTGATTATCAGGTTAACCAACCTAATACTGTCAGTCAGTTTATTAACTTTTGCTCATGACCTAAAAGGACATTCCCAGCATGCAATTATGCATATTATGGTAATCAACAAACGGTCATGCAGAGTAAATACTAGGGTGACTAATAGATCACGTGAAGTTATCTTTTTTTTCGTCCTATCATATTTAGCAGAATCTTATAAAGTTCAAAATCATGCATCCAAAACAATGTAGGTTTGGGCAGGTCCCCTCAGCGCGAACAAGGTAGCAGTGGTTCTATGGAACAGAGGTTCATCGAGAGCTACAGTCACTGCCTCTTGGTCTGACATTGGTCTCAATTCTACAACAGTAGTCAAAGCAAGAGACTTGTGGATGGTGAGACTTCAGAGCCAAACATAATTGTTTATTTGATGAAGAACTAAGCTCACAGAAAATTACTCAAATTTTGGTGCAGCATTCCACCAAAAGGTCAATCAAGGGACAAATCTCAGCTGATATCGACTCCCACGCTTGTAAAATGTATGTTGTGACTCCGCAATAACACAGAGACATCAGGAGAAAGGAAACAGGGGTGAAGCTGAGGTTGTGCAGAATTAAATATGTGCTAATTTGATCCTGTTTCATCATTGATGTAAGAAATAAACCACAGAATCATTAATAAGATATGATCACCAACTTCAGCAGTCTTCCTATGGCTCTTACAAGTAAAACCCGCAGCAACCCCCAACACCTCCCCCCCCAACCCCAAAAAAAAAAAAGGAAGCTAGTGAGTAGAGACTGACAGTTAGCAAGACAATGAAGGAAAAAAAACAGAAGCGAAAAAGAAATCCTATGATATTAGCAGTCTTCAGATCCAACCAAGACTCAATCAGACATCATGAATGGAGGTCCTCTTACATCAAATATTTCACAGGTTGGCAAAACAACTGCAAGAACAGCAGTCAGTAGCCCTTGTTTCCTCGAATCCTTGCTCTCATGTCAACCTGGGCAAAAAATTAAGAGGTACATTGCTTATTCAGCTCCTCTCGTGGAAATCATATCATTGATCGGCATAATGAATTTTCAACAAGTCCACACACGAAACTACCCCCCCTCCCCGTGCGCATGACATCAAACGCAAGCTGTCGCATGCAAACGATAAAACGCACAGGAAGAAAGAGCCAGAGAAACCCCATAAACCGAACAAAAACATATTCCGCCATTTACAATCTCGATCAAATGCGTAATGCTTTGGGAGTCGATGTTTGCGATGACATCAGGCGCGAGCTGTTGCCCAAAATGATGGAACACGCTATCGAGTTTCAGCTCATAAACGTGCATGGCAATGGAGTCGATGTTCGCGATGCGTTGTCTGTCTTTTACCAGCTAATCTATAGGGAAAGGCATAGTCACCAAGGGCACGGAGCTCCCGTAGCAAAGAGGACGACATCGAGATGATCGTTCGATTGACCCGTTACAGAAGTTATGCGAAGCTTCTTCCATCGCTTGAAAGACGATGAAGTTGCAGTCACTTTTAGGGAAGTTTCATGGCGACCTGTTAAAGCTTAGTTAATTGTCAAAAAGATGGAACTGGGCAGCCAAATAGCGAAAGCGGATGGCCCCATCTCGTGTTCCCATCTCGTGTTCTTGGCAATCCTTTGATTGGATTTCGTTCTCTAATGAGTGGCTGCATCATTGGACTAAGAAAAAGATTTAATCAGATGAGATCACCTGGTTCCCCGATGAGCAAGGCTTGATGCACCGGCAAGGAAGTCGAACGCGGAGACTTAGACAAAACCTTGTTACCTAATCTCTCAAAATCATCTGGAAAAGGTAAGCATCAGCTTCACGTCCATTTCAACTCCCTCACAAAACCTAAGAAAGATAAAGAAACGAATAAGTTTAAACGATTCGGACGTCTTAACCATGGTTGTTCTTTGGTGCATGTGAACGGAGGGAAAGAAAAGTTGTATATGCACAGATATCCCACGTTCATGCATCCCATTAATTAATTGGAAATTACGACGAGATGAAGAATGGCAGGCTCCTCGCATTCAATTTTTTTTTAGTTGTTGTTGGTTTTTAGTTGAAAGCTGAGCTGTTGTCTTGACCTTATTCCATCTTTTGATCCATATAAATACGACCACTTCCGCTTTCTGGCTCCTTCAGTATCTGACTGCATATTTTTTCAGTTTGTTTTGGGAGAGAAGTGATTTCGGGCGATGGCTACTTGGTTTAATTCAAGAGAGCAGTCCACGGTTGGAGTCGTGGCGGTGATAGCTGCGTGCGTTCTGTATGCTGGTGTCGCCTCCGCTGGATGGCCAGCAACGAGTGTTAGCATGGACCTGCTCCATCCAAGAGGCGGAATCAGAAGAAAGCTTCTCAAGAACGGCCTCGGTTTGACTCCTCAAATGGGGTATGAGATTGTATTACTCATTTCTCTCTGGTTAACCTTCTTGTGATGGAACTGATTGATCAAATGGATAGAACTAATCATAGTTTGAATATGAAGAAAGAAGATACGAACCTTTCTGCTCTTCTGCCTGGATTAGTATAGTCATAAAATAAGTGGGAAAATGTTCTCGTTTCCATCAATTATGCGAGACTCGCATGAGACTAAGCATGCCACTTTCTCAGTTTTTCACTTTAAACTTTTATGTCATGCTTTTTCCAAGTAGGATTTCATTCGCAACGAGAAGTAGAAACAGAAAATTAGAGAGCTAATAATTACATTTGCACACTAAATGATCACTGGAATTGCAGTTCATTGGCTTCCCGTGATGATCGTGCAACAGATGATTAAGGGTCACCAATGTCAGGGAGCAGTTGAGAGCTCTAATACCAAAAAAACACATCTTGCAAGCTGTCGGTTCAATATGGTTTACTTTAGCCGACACATTACATTTAAATTCCTGGGTTTCAACTTTGGGACATCAAATGAGACAAAAAGTTTCACGTGATCCATGACTCTTGCGTGCATAAACCTTCCATGCCCTTCATTAAATAGTTTTGTACGATGCATTTGGACTTTGGAGTGTACTATATTACTATTGTATTGTTTAGAGAATCCAATCATGGTGTGACGTCTTTTTCGCCATTATCTTGCAACAAGAAGAAATTTCTTGCATTAGGAAAATGTTGTGTCCAACACATTTATTTGCTTCTATGGATTCCCAAGAGGCATTTCACACCAGATGAAATGGGATACTGATTTTCTAACTGATGTCTGATCTGATCTGGACAATTTGATTCCGGCAGATGGAATAGCTGGAACCACTTTCACTGTAACATCAACGAAAATATGATAAAGGAAACAGGTAACTTGATTAACACGCATCAGTCAAATCGATGAAAGATATTGCAGGATTTAATCTGGCTCAGTTACTTAATAACACCTTCTTTGAATGTCACAGCGGATGCGATGGTCTCATCCGGACTTGCTGCACTAGGATATGAGTATGTAAACTTAGGTGCGTTGACATGTTTTTTTGCTCGTGTATAATCATAAACTGTATAAAGCATTGTTTGAATATTTATTGTTTCTGCTTCTTTTCCCTCGTTTTCCTTTTAAAGATGATTGCTGGGGTGAGCTTAACAGAGATTCTCAGGTACACTCCTAATCTTGTCTCGCCACCGTATGATAAGAGTATAAAATTGGTTAAGAGTTATCAAAAGGAGGGAAATTCATAATTGTGGCAGGGTAATTTGGTTGCCAAGGCTTCAGCATTTCCATCTGGAATTAAGGCATTAGTTGATTATGTTCACAGCAAAGGCCTCAAGCTTGGGATTTACTCAGATGCTGGGTATGGCCGTAACATTAACTAAAGCAAGTCTTTTTACATTCATTACATTAGGCGAAAGAGAACAGGAAAATAGAAAACCATCATTTGATTACCATATAAAGTTCGATCTATTCTCTTTTTGTAGATCTCAAACATGCAGTCAAACAATGCCTGGATCGCTCGGTCATGAAGAGCAAGATGCGAAAACTTTTGCTTCCTGGGTAGAATTCAGTGGTGTCTGAAGAAGGAACCATAATTAATCTGCATCGTCCCACCCACTCGCGCACTCGCTCACTCTAATGTTTTCTATCTGGCAGGGGGTTGATTACTTGAAGTATGATAATTGTAACAGCCCCAGTACGAGTCCCAAGGAAAGGTATGCAGTTTCTTCTGATTTTTTTGCGCTTTAATTGCTGAATATCCTCATTTAGGACATAACATAATATACCAAATTCATTAAGCAGAACTTTGAAAGTGGCTCTGCCATTACTAATCAATGTTGAACTTTTCTTTTCCTAACTGAAACTACTTTGCTAAAGGTACCCAGTCATGAGCAAAGCCCTGTTGAACTCTGGAAGAAAAATCTTCTTCTCTCTCTGTGAATGGTGAGTTGAGCCTTTTGCAGGATTAATTTTCTCATCCATCATTTGCGCTTATTGACATGAGCAAGAGAGAACTTACTTTTTGCACCAAAACCTCAGGGGACAAGAAGACCCAGCAACTTGGGCTTCGTCCATTGGGAATAGCTGGAGAACAACCGGAGATATTTCGGACAAATGGGACAGGTGACTGAATATGAACATAAAATCTGCTTCATGTAATCAAAACAGAGAAAGGGATCTAATTTGCAAATCTCTCTGCATAATGGAATGGAACCATTCTTGTGATTAAGTTTCACTATCCGGGAATTAGTTTCTGTCGACATAAACCAACGAGATGAACGACTCTGCGATCCTTTCAGTTCATGTTCTTACGACTTCACTTCTGACGTGATAAATAAGTGACGGGAATTTCCTCTTTGCATCAGCATGACATCTCGGGCAGATCTGAATGATAAATGGGCATCTTATGCTGGACCTGGAGGATGGAATGGTAATCATTTTATTTTTTTAGTTTGACATTTTTGAAAATCGAACAGAGATTGGAAGAGAGGAACTTGCAAGATGAACAATCAAGAAGTCATTTTGGAATTAAATTGTGTTCAGATCCTGACATGCTTGAAGTCGGAAATGGTGGAATGACCACAGAAGAATACCGTTCGCATTTCAGCATATGGGCATTGGTCAAGGTATGAACAAGACATATTTTGAAATAAACAGACACCTAAGACACGTTTTTGCTGAATTTTTTATTTTTTTTCTTGGGTTCTTCTGAACAGGCTCCGTTGTTGATTGGTTGTGATGTGCGATCGATGGACAAAACGACCATCATGTTGCTGAGCAACAAGGAAGTTATTGCTGTTAATCAAGGTATCGTCAAATTGCGTTACAATGGAATGCCCTGAGATGAATTTTTCCTCAGTGAAAGCATTTTCACTCTTTTGCAGATAGGCTTGGCGTACAGGGGAAAAAGGTTAAGCCAGACGGCAATCTTGAGGTAAACTTTCTTCGGTACGATCATCCTTCCTTGCATTAATAACGGTATACGGAAACTAGTACGCCAGTCATGAAGCAGCTAAAAGCAGCATTGTATATGCTCTACATCAACTATCAATATCAAAATATTTACCAAAAAAAGAAAAAACTACCAATATCAAAACAATGCATAGCCCATTGCAGACATTTGAAAGCAAATGGATTGTAATAATTTGCAAGTTGTCTATATTTAGGGGTATAAGTGTGTCAATGCTTCCTCGTTTGTTCAAGTTAGCACGCAAAAAAACTTTAAACCTGTGGCTGGGAAACCAACAGAAAATTGGTGATAGATCCCATATTTATACAAATTCAATTAAATCATTAGAAGTTACAGAGTTAAGTTGATGGAACAAACAAAAGCCTTGTATCCATCGTAGTGATGGATTCAACAGCAAGGTTGATTATTAGGTTAACCAACCTAATATTCTGTCAGTCACTTTATTAACTTTTGTTCATGACCAAAAAAAACATTCCCAACATGCAATTATGCATATTATGGCAATCAACAAACAATCATGCAGAGTCAATACTAAAGTGACTAAGGGCGTGTTTGGTAACGCTTTTATTCTCGAGAACAATTTCTAATTAGAAATAATTTCCTTTTTTTATGATTTCAGGAACAATTTCTAAGAAAAAAATGCGTTTGGTAATTAAATAAAATTTCGATTCTGAATAGAAACTCAAAATTTTTACTTAAAATTATTTTCTTTTAATTTTTAAATAATTTTATTTCTTTTATTTCTTTTTCCTTCTTTTCTTTTTTTCCTTTCTTTCTCTTCTTCTTCTTCTTCTTCAAGTCACCAGTCGCTAGTCTTCAGTTGCTAGCCCTCGTCAGCCAAGGCTCGCCGATGGCCAAAGGAGGCCCGGCTTGCCTATGGCTAGGCTTGCTTCCGACGAGCTCGCCGGACTAGTTCTCGGCGACCAGCAGTGGTGAGCGACGGATGGCAACCAAGGAAGTGGCAGCAAATGAAGAAGAAGAAAGAAGGAAGAAGAACAAGAAAAAAGAAAAGTAAAAGAGAAAATAGGTGCTTCATTCTAGAATTGTTCCAAGAACAAGAATCCATTTTTTTTTTTAATTCTTGATTTTATTCCAAATCTATTCCTAGGAAGGGAATAAAAATTTTACCAAATACAATTATGTTCCAAAACTACTCCCGAAAATAAAAAAAAATAGAAATGAACATTGTTTGACAAGTTAACAAACAGGCCCTAATAGATTAGGTGAAGTTATCCTTCAAAAAATGTTGTTCGTCCTATCATATTTAGCAGAATCTTATAAAGTTCACAATCATGCATCCAAAACAATGTAGGTTTGGGCAGGTCCCCTCAGCGCGAACAAGGTAGCAGTGGTTCTATGGAACAGAGGTTCATCGAGAGCTACAGTCACTGCCTCTTGGTCTGACATTGGTCTCAATTCTACAACAGTAGTCAAAGCAAGAGACTTGTGGATGGTGAGACTTCAGAGCCAAACATAATTGTTTATTTGATGAAGAACTAAGCTCACAGAAAATTACTCAAATTTTGGTGCAGCATTCCACCAAAAGGTCAATCAAGGGACAAATCTCAGCTGATATCGACTCCCACGCTTGTAAAATGTATGTTGTGACTCCGCAATAACACGGAGACATCAGGAGAAAGGAAACAGGGTTGAAGCTGAGGTTGTGCAGAATTAAATATGTGCTAATTTGATCCTGTTTCATCATTGATGTAAGAAATAAACCACAGAATCATTAATAAGATATGATCACCAACTTCAGCAGTCTTCCTATGGCTCTTACAAAGTAAAACCGGCAGCAACCCCAACACCTCCCCCCCCCCCAAAAAAAAAAAAAAAAAAAAAGCTAGTGAGAAGAGACTGACAGTTAGCAAGACAATGAAGGAAAAAAACACGGAAGCGAAAAAGAAATCCTATGATATTAGCAGTCTTCAGATCCAACCAAGACTCAATCAGACATCATGAATGGAGGTCCTCTTACATCAAATATTTCACAGGTTGGCAAATCAACTGCAAGAACAGCAGTCAGTAGCCCTTGTTTCCTCGAATCCTTGCTCTCATGTCAACCTGGGCAAAAAATTAAAGTAGGAGTTAGAGAGGTACATTGCTTACAATCAAATGGTCGTAAGAACCACCATTTTCAGCTCCTCTCGTGGAAATCATATCATACTCTTTACGTCCTTGTAGGCTGTACTATCAGCAATGAATTTTCAACAAGTCCACACATGAAACTTCCCCCCCCCGCCTTCTCTTTTTTTCTGACGAACACGCAACACAAACACAAACAAGAAAAGAAACGCTAAGGTAAACGCATTTTTCTGGCCACCAAGGAAGCTTCCAACAAGAATAAACTGGCTTAGAAGTGTTTGTCTTAACATGTCCTTGTTGACCGACCGACACAGCAGCTAAGCAAAGGCATGAAACAGTATCCATCCTCAAAGAGATTCATTCCCCAAACTACATTTCCCCATACCTCTCCCAAACAGCTCAGTTTTGCTGTACAAGAAAACGAATGTTTTTATCACACCCATCAAACGAAAACTCCTAAGTTGAATCCATACTCACGATAGGCAACTACTCCAGCACCAGAAACTCGAGGAATCTTTAAAGAACCGTTCCCACAAACTCAATTCTTGCTGTGGCAACACCATTTTCAGCCAAGAAACTGCAGAAACATCCGGGAACGAATCCCCGACCGCAATCAAACGCGCAAAAAAAAAAAAAAAAAAGCAACCCCGCATCTTCCAATTTCATAATCAAGAACGCAACATAACGCGCGACCCCTCCACTTAATCACGATTCAACAGAGCCTTGAAAGGTGGAAATTAGAGAGAGAAAGAGGGGGAGGGAGAGGGAGAGAGAGATGCCTGGCCTCTCTTGCAGTTGAAGTAGGTCTCCCTCAACCCGACGCACTCGCTGGATATGGAGGGGCTCTTCTCCCCCGCGCATTCCCTGTACGATCGCTTCTCCACCTGCCCCAAAAAAAAAAAAAAATCAATAAAAACCACACGCCCACCCCGACGAAAGCGATCAGAAGCGCCGCGGCTGGCGTCACGCCGGCGCCGCCGGAAAGCAGGGTCGTCTAATCAAGAAGGGGAGATGAGGAAAACCGAGGCGGAACCTTGACGCAATCGGATTCGCTGAGGCACTTGACGAGCTCCATGGCCAGGCCCTTGCACGACTTCGACATCTCTCGATCGATCGAGAAAGAAAGAGAGGGTTCAGGGTTTATACTTTAATAGAGATTGATTGACCAGGCGGTTTAGATCTCCGCGTCGGCGACGAGCCGGCGGCGTGGGCCCCGACCGTCGCGATACCAAAAATGTTTTGTTAAAAAAAACGAACGTTGATATGGCTTATAAAAATTAAAAACCAAAAGAACGAAAAAATATTTCCACCCTCCGTGAAAATATTTAAACATTGTTGCTAATGAAAGTGTTTTTTTGTTGGCTGATTATTTCAAACAAAGTTTTCTAAATCACTCATCCTTTATGAAATAGATTGAGGTTTAGGGAAAATTACTTAAATAGTTCTAAATATATTGTATTTTTTTCAATTTAATTTCAAACTTTTTGTAATTATGTCGATTCGATCCATCCAACTAAATTTGGTAGTGCTGCCGACATAGATAATTTTGTTAATAATATTTTATTTTATATTATTTTTTTTTATTTTCTATTTTCTTTCCCTTTTTTTCATCTCTCCCTTCATTCCTTCTTCCTCTAGCTGGTCGCTAAACCTCAACGATTGACCAAAGGCATTGCTCAACAAGGCTCGACCTCTTATTCGATCTAGCGAGACTGAATGAATTAAGACCTCGCCTAGGCCTCACCTTCCAATGCCTCTAGCCGATTGCCAAGATTTGTCTAGAGGAAGAAGGAAGGAGAGAAAAAAAAAAGGAAATAAATAAATAAATATCAAATAAAATAAAATATTATTAAAAAATTATTCACGTCAGCATCGACCAATCAAATTTCGCTGAATGAATTAAATTAGTACAATTGTAAAAAGTTGGATTGTTTTGATAATTTTCCTATAAGGTTTACATCTAACTAGATATCATCCAATCTTATAAATTCATGAATGTCTTGCATCTTTTTCCTCACATTGGTAGCGTTCATTAATATGATCGTTCCAAGCTCTCAACTAGTTCTTTCCGTCAAATTCCCCTTCAAGTGTTAGTAATGATATTTCTAAACGCAAATGAGTAAGTATGCGAAAAGAAAAATATATATAGATATTCTAGCGAAAATTATAAAATGAAAGACAGAGGGCAAACGCGTAAGCGAGACCGCCGCCATTTTTTTTTTTTTTTAATTTGATGCCCTCGGAGTATAAATCTCACTTTGCATGAGCTGATTATGAATCAGAATCATCTTTGAGCATTGCAAATTGGAGCACCAGATGTATCACAGTGTTGTGTTAATTGATCCTGGGCCGGTCCCCAACCTGTATTAATCACCACCGGAGCGGCAGTCACCCCGTTCCGGCCACACTGGGTGAGTTACCACGTAAATGAAGAATGTCCTAATTATATACTTGTACAATGTTAAAGAGTGAAGAATAGATGGGGTGACCACTGCAGCTAAAAAAGCTATACGACTCGAATGTTGCTTTCTGCATTTGATTTCATAATCCCACCTTACCAGCAGCCTAAATTCTGGAATTATCTCTCTACGTCGGTCCACGCATCTTCTCGACGAGGTGCTTTCTTTTCTCTTCGATTTGACGTTCCAGTTTCTCGCCCATCTTTTTCCCCAGATCAAACATCCTCGCTCTCCTTCCCATCCTCTTTGGCCTCGCATCATCATGTTCCATTGTCTGGTCATAATTCTCTGATATAATTACAGACCTCGATGGCGAACCGGTCACTGGAGTCTCTACATTCCGTCGGGAGTCATCCCGGGGCTCATCATTCAGTAATAATGGGGTCGTCAATTCTTGTGAAGATATGCTCCGCTTTCGAAGGTTGCTTGGATTTGTTGGTCCCGGCGACCCTGTAGGTCCCGGTGACCCTGTGGGTTCGCTGGTCGATGTCAGCTCAGGCTCTGCATTGTTTAACTTTTGCTGCTTGCTTTCAGAATGACCACTCGATGGTTGCTTGCTTTCAGAATGACCACTCGATGGTTGCCTACTTAAGTCAGTCTTCGGTTTCGCCTCAACTGGTTGAGAGCAGGGCTTCTCAATAATGGGCACTGGCTTCTCAATAATGGGCACCGGATCTTTGGTGCCTTCTTGACCAAGCCAGATGAAAGGAGCAGCTTTTCGTGGAACCCAGTCATTCTTTTCCGCTAGCATCCATGGAATGCTTAGACTCTCGCAGTTAGGAAGCACCATGGTTTCGTGTATCGAGGTCTATATAATACGAAAGCAAACAAGTCAGAAATGCCCTCAAACTTTGCGGTTTATGCATGTGGGCAGACGACTAGAATGAGCACTTGAATAACACCTAATGCCAATATTAGAAAAAGATGCAGCGCAAACATATTCCATGTCCAAATGCGCTTAATCTCTTTTTGTGTTCAGAATGCATACGCAGCCTAAATATGTAACAGGGAGAGCAACAATGCCAAAATAAAATTTATAAACACCAGGAAAACGAGTGTAAGTTCTTCAAGCATAGGTTAGCCAAAAAAAGGTGTTAATCATAACTCTCTCTATTATATGGGGAGTGACAGAAGGAAATTGTATATCCTTGAGAAATGGACACACATCTACCGAAAGTTTCAGAGCAAGACCATATCCATCGATCGGCAAAGCTACAGCACAACCTTAAAATTAACTCAAATTTACAAATTCTAACATGAAGAAGGACGAAAATATGAAACAAACTTCAGACCGAAAACCAAATCAGAAGTCGTCAACCAGCCTAATATGACCCTTGCAAGTTAAAATGAAGTTTTAATGCAATACAAAGCCACAGACTATGCATCCCTGTCCTATTGCATTTTAGAAAGGTTGACAAATACAGCAACAATTTAATCCTGCAGCAAACAAGAAAGAACTGCTGCTGAAAAATTCAATACCTTGAAACGGTTTATTAGGAATGAAGCAATGTGTCCACTAGTGACTTTGTGATCACCAACAGATGACTCCAAGTGAACATCTATTTCAGGCATTGACGTAAAACCAAACCACAGTTGATCCGAAGGGGGTGGCTTTATCTGCACCCGCAGCGTTCCTCGAAGAGAAGCCACATTAATCCGCAAAGCTAATGGCACCTTAGATTGAAAATTATCAGTCAGTTTGAAGTTAATACCTGTATAAATTGGAGCAATAACTCTTAAAAGGAGCAAGGAGGGCACTTTATGTTGCCAAATCTTGTTTTTTAGTTTCGGTAAACATCGCTGACTCTTTTATGATGCTAGTCATTCAGACAATCAACAAGTGCCAGCTCAACCAAGAGTACCAACCTGTGAGACCTGTTTGGCAATTGTATTTAGAATAGACTTCCACCCAGACTTCTGTGTTGCTGACGTATTGTTCTTAGAGCTCTTCATTCCCTCTGAAACTAGATATATTAAGCTACGTTAGTCCCAAATCCACCGTGGCAAAATAACACTGAGATATCATTTATCAGATCATCCAAGCAAAAAGTTCAAAATATTATCCACAAAAACAGAGTGCTATCCAAAATCTGATGACGCGAGAAGAGACACTGTCTCTGGTGTACAGATATAAACAGAAGTTCCCAGACCTTAGAAGAAAACATTGAAAGGATACAAGAAGCAGAAAAGGATTGATTTAAGAGATCAATCGGTCTTCAAGGGATATAGAAAGCTACCTAGTTTAGTAAATAGCTCCACTGAAATATATTTTCCTTCTTAATAAACTCTGTTAAAACATTGCCTTCATATACATCGAAGGATATGCTTCTCTCTGTTAGTGGACTGAAAGCTTTTGTATCGGTCCTCAAATACTCTTAATTCTTAACCTTACACTTTAGAAATCCTTCACCCTCAAAATAACTTCTTGCATATCAGCACTAGCAATGGATGGGATTACAATTAGGATTAGCATGCACGTTTATGAGTGAGGACAAGTTGTTGGCCTAATAAAAAGCTGCCTTCTAAACTTTGAAGAAGCATTAATACCAGATTGCGCAGCAATAATATTCTCTCGAGGGAGAGAAAAAGAAATCAATAATCCTGAATTCTAAAGCAAACAGACAACATGAAACCCCTAGAGAAGATCTTTTATACTGACCTAGTTTAGGATCTGATTCACCCTTCCCCTCTGATGCATCATTTTCCCCTTCAGAAAGATTCAGCTGCTTCCCCAAAGACTCAAAATCTTCAAGAAGATCTGGTGGGACTTCTTCAGAATTTGATATATCATTCTGAAGATCTAATTCATGGGCTTCTATTCTTGTTTCAATGTCCAATATTGCACCACCAGAATATTCAACATCTACTTCAAAAGCCCAGATCTCACTCATGTCCTGGGGAACAATCCTCATGCCATGGATATAAGGAGGGAGATTTCCAGTTTCAATATCAGTGCATAAGACTTCTCCAATATAACTGGGAGTCCTCATATTGGACAGAGTCCTCTGCCACACAAATTGTTGAAGGAAAAGAATAATCAATATTTGTTCTTGTGCCTACATAATACAGGATAGAGAGAGAGAGAGAGACTAGCATCCATAGATCTTTAGTTCGATGAAAGAAAGAAAAAGAACAAAGTCATCACCCTTTCTGATAAGACAAGATCCCCGACATAACATTTTGAATTTGTTAGATTAACTCCTGCCCTAGCCTTTTCTGCTGTGATCACTGCTCATACTTTGCTAGGAAAAACTCATGGAAATATGGCGATACAGGTGATACAAGCATCCATGACAAGCTCAACAGACTCATGAAATGCAAACCAAGAAAGCTAATGGAGTCAATGATGTCACTGGCTTTCAATGATAAGCACATTTACTCATACTTACCCATGTAAATGTTGGAATAGAACTACTGCCCCACTATTGGAGCTCAACTCAATTTCATATTTGTGGAGAGGGTTAAGATAGGATGAGGGCCAAAACAGTCCGGAAAAGGAAATTGACAGGGATCCAACCAAACCTAGAAGTACTTCCTTTCCATTTTTCTAATAGCTTGGGCATTTATATAGAATTTAGATTGGGGTACATCCATGCAAGGCAGGTTGAGAGTATTCCAGCAGGATCAGCGGTTGTCTAGCTTTTAGCCTTTCAAGATGACAACTGAAAATATTCGGAAATTGGGTCCATTCATATTCTGATTGAGAAGGCAAAGACACTGGTCAACTTCCCAGCCTAGCATTAGGAACATGTATTAATCCAAGTGCCTTCCTTGACAGAAAAAGATTGTGATAGATATAGCCTTAGAACAGAGGCCATAAAAGCATTCCTACAATTACATATGACTGTTGAGAGGTCTGGATCAAAAAGCAAAGAAACACTCAACAATACTCTGCACGTATCAAATTTCACAAAGATTACCTGAATTCTAGACTGTAAGGATCTCTTAATCTGTTCATTACTTTTGGCATCAAAGAAGAGCCGCGAAATTAGCAAGTTCCAACAAAGAGTTCCCTCGTCTACTCCGAATTTGTCATCGGAATCAACATCAGAGACCACAGAGATATGACTCTGACTTCCTGAATGGGGTAAAGATAATGAATGTTGAGGAGAAGATGCCCTTAATGATGCAGGAGCTGAGGCAGAATCTTGATGACCAAGAAGTCTCTCATTCATCTTTCTTTCTTCACGGCTAGATGATGAGACCCAAGATGACCTATTCTCTATGCCAGCCTTAGACACCTTCTTCGTAATTTTTTTCCAGAATAGCCGAACCCTTGAGGAAGCAACATCAGCCCTATTTTCCTTATCAATCGACTCAGCATAGACTGGTGCAGGAGTTTTCATAAATGGGTATTCGTCACGTAAAGACACCAAGTAGCTCTTAAAATTGCCGTTCAACATGGAAAACCAGGTAAGTCTTTTTCTGTCATCACATGAGGCAAGACGAAGGGCTTTGCACCACGATTCCTTCTCCCAAGAAGTGTCAAGATAAATGTAAAAGACCTTGCTGCCTTTATAGATTGCTGAGCTCTTACTTTCCAGTTTGATAGGGTACCTTTTGGCCCTGCGGATACATCTTAATCATGAGATTTGTGTTTGTTAAGCCGATAATACGACAAAACTGAAGAAAAGCCATCATCACATTTAAAACCCACGCAAACACAGAGGAATGACAAGAAATTGCCATGATCACATGGAACTTTCAAGTGGCAAAGCATAGACAGAACTTGCATTTCATAGTTAAATGGGACAGGCAATGTCACTAGTAATTAAACGTATCACAAAGATGTTGTAATTACTATACGATAGTTTGTACCCCAACATTGTGCTTAAATAATGTGGCAAAAGAAGCTCATCAAGTGGTGGCAAAAGAGCTGCACCAACCGCGGGAGCGATGCTTTCTCTTTATTAATATATAACATATGTACAAGAGACCTTGTCATTTGACATTGTAAGTGATGGCACTCCCAGGGCACATTCCCAGGTAGATATGTCAATATACTTATTAAAAGCTCTGGTAAATAAGAACCACTTTTATGCAATATTGAAAACTAAATAGAGCTTCCTATTCCAGCTGGACTAAGTAGAAAACATGCAACAAATAAGAACCAATTGCTATCTTAGGATAAAAGAAGTGGAGCAAAAGTTTACGGTTCACAGCATATAAAGACAGCACTCATCAGAAACGGAAAATAAATGGTGGGAAATACGCAAGTATTGACGTGCTAATCATTGAAACTAACGTTTACCAGAATCAGGAAAAACACAAAGACCAGATACAACAAGCTGGGGAGCATCTATTGGTTTTCGGAGAGATGGGTAAATGTAATTCCATCCACGAGGCAAGAGAAGGAAAAATACCATTTTCTAGAAGGTAGGTCTGTTGCTGAAACGGCCTCAATCACACACCCCTTCAACAGTACAGCAGACGGAGAACCGTCTGCTTCTGTCAAAATGAGCGAATGATCTTTGATTATGGCATGCTTCCGAACAGGTGAAATCTCAAAAAAATCCTTTTTCTTCTTTTGCTCACGCTGTACTTTCTCTACCCGACTTTTTGGTACTCTTTCTGGCTCAAGAATCCAAACATCCCCCTGCAACACAGATAGTGAGTTAACAAGGTAAATAAACAAGCTAGAAGAGACTCCAACCTGGACAAAAAGTGTCCCCCTTTTACTACACCATTACAAGAGTTGTCTATCTCTCAAAATGCCAAGTATAAACTAAAGAAAGATCAATTAGCAGCTAAAACAATCAAATGGGTTGAGTTTATGCATAATCTCCAAGAGGAAAAACTCAAGCATGACATGATCATTATCTATTTTAGTCCATGTCCCTATAGTTCAAAACAAAGAGAGATGAATCTTAGACAAGATTAGATACAACAAAAAGCGATATGGGGTATATTCCACTCAAGCTCTATAGGGCGTGCTTTGAGACACACGATATGGCGCCAGCCACCAGTCATTTTGTAGTGTATGCATCTATAACATAATTAGAATAATCTGCTGGCAAAAAAAAAAAAGGCTAGTACGATTTAACTTCTCTCCAAAAGAGAACCCCTTCTTCTTCTTCACCTACAGACATAGCTTTGCCATGTCTTGTCAAAACAACGGGGAAACCAACAATTGCATTAAGACGTATTTCCGTCACATTCAGCTACTGCACAGCTCCCATTACTGGCTGTCGAGACTCTTCTTTCCATTCATCTAAAAGGCATAAAAACGGATGCCAATACGACATATGCAAACAGAGGTGAATTCAGCACGAGTGATTTTTCGAGCCGGTGCCCCGTGCACCGAGCGACTCAA
Source organism: Eucalyptus sideroxylon (assembly GCA_014182405.2). Taxonomy (NCBI): domain Eukaryota; kingdom Viridiplantae; phylum Streptophyta; class Magnoliopsida; order Myrtales; family Myrtaceae; genus Eucalyptus; species Eucalyptus sideroxylon. Next base: position 26,760,266 of record CM024555.2, read on the forward strand.
CCTCCTGATTCTACATGCACCCCCCAATCCTCCTCCAAATTAGGACGATGAGGCAATCTCTTCCATCACCTAATCAAACAACCATAACGCAGCAACGAAAGAACAATGAAAGACAGCACAATTCACGAATCTCGCGAAAGAAATCCGCAGATAGTCCGAAGCGCGCAAGTACCTGCTTGCGGCGAACGGAACTGAGCGATTGCTCTTGGTCGACGTCCCGCGCCGCCAGCCGAGACGCGTCCGACTTCCGGACCTTCCGGTTCAACCGATCGAGCAGGACCAGGACCACCAGCAACTCGGCGGCGACCACCGCGACGGCCCCCAGGACAAGTCCGGCCAGAAACGCCGCGAGCCCCACCCCCATGCCCGCCGCCGGCGGAACTCCGGCGCCCGAGTTCCCCGCCGACTTCGATTTGCGCGATCAGTGTGAATGCAGAGAGAGAGAGAGAGAGAGAGAGAGAGAGACGTTATACAGAGATGGGAGAACGGGAATAACCGAAGAATCCAATGCCGGAGCTTTCGGGGCGAGTTGCAGTGGAGTGAGAACGGGATCAATTCCGGAGAAAAGTAGAGAGAGAAAGAGAGATCTAGAGAGAGAGAGAGAGAGAGAGAGAGAGGAGCTTCAAAGGCGCGTAGGATACGAACCGGTGCGGGATGTTGACGGCGACCTTGGGAGTCTGGAGCCCGCCGCATCATATGGTGGGCCCCGCCCCGCCTCGTTCTTTTCTCTCTTCCGTCGTCCTTCTTCCCAGTTCCCACCCCAATTTTCTGGACCAAAAATAATTATTATTTATCTTTTTCCTTTTTTGTCCTTTTTGTACTCTTCGATTCTTTTTACTCATGTCGACTAGGAGATTAAAAAAATATATATATCAAAATAAAAAGGGGAAAGCGGGGAGTTTTGAGGTTGCGTTAGAACGAGTTCGAAAAAACATGGTAACGTGCGGGAAAAGACCGTAGATAGCGACTGACTGATGGGAATTTGTCCGAATGGGAGAGGCTCGGCTCCCGAATTTGGTTCCGCCACTAGGGTGATGCGATGCATAATTTGCACGCCCAAAAAACAAATAATAAAAGTTTTGCCCGACTTGCCGTCTGTCGAATTGGATTAGGAGGGGCTGTGTGAGACGTGGCGGAGATAAGACTCGCCAAGTGATGGGAGGTCTTAGTCGACAAGTGTCGAATGACGACAAGATGATGTTTAGTATTGGCCAAGCAAAAGGAAAATTACTTAGTCCCGAGACATGGATGTCGGTGAATGAAGTTCGGATTGATCAACATCGGGGCTACAGCTAACATGGCCTGTGACGAGTTAAGTGTCAGATAAACTATACCTAAGTAATGGGATTTAGTTTTGGGTACAATTCAGGGTAAATTGGTATTATTTGGAAGAAATTAAACCGAGGCAATCACGATGGAGTGGAGCTGTATTAACCACAAAGGTTGAGATATATAGATTGTTATAATCATTAGAGGGGGAGGCGTGAGTTGTAGAAGTAATAACATAAATATTTGATTTGTAGTTTTATAGTAGGGATCGGCAATTAATCAATGAACAAAGATTACTTAATTTTATATCGTGATTTCACTATTTTTTACACGGCTAGCCACGATTGCATTCAATCTTGGCTTTTACTTTTCACAAAAACCCATTCACATCCTCGATTGATTGGTTTATCAACTTCATACCTTTTTTAGAATTTACCTTTTTAGAATTATCTTATTTTAACTCATTCTCTCTCCTATCTTTTTTCTCTTTTTACAAAGCATGGAAATCGATCCTCATTGATGAAACTAAACATTCTCACCCACCCAAACTCCCTTACCACTAGGCCGTGTGCCTAGTGAGTGTCAACCCATCCTTTTTTTTGGGTCAAAAATCGATCCATACTTCGAAAGGTGCTTCATCAACACCTTTTGGCGAAATACACACACTTCATTTCATTTTGCAGCATTAACCATAATGTTTGACAAAGCTTTTGGCCACCTTCACTAGCTCTTCCTGTCAAGCATGTCCCAATATTTCGCATCATAGAAATTGACCTCCATCATATTGTTGTCGCATGAAATTAACTCCTGCATTTATCATGTATCTAGTATGTCAGTCATGCGATAAATCGAGTGGCAAAGAAAGCTATTAGGTCCTCGTTTTGATGCCAGGAATTCCTTTTAGCGAAAACTCGTTTTTATCAATATCTAGAAAGTTCCAAGTTCGATTCCTATTTTCATTTTCATACCTTCTCGTTATCCATTGATCTCTTCCCCCTTTGGCGAACATGCGTGGACAACAATCTATCAACACCAAATCCGTCGACAAGCATGAATCTTGAGACCATTCAAACTCGTGCATGATGTTGTCGTCGAAGCTTTAAGACCGTGCTCCCTCGGTCAAAATTGGGAAACAAGAGAAGAGTCTTGCTTCGTAATGATGGAGGAATGACGATGACGAGATCATCGTGCGTCTTCATTGGACCGGGCCGGACCTGGCTTGCCTTGTGGATCAAGCCGCACCTGCTAAAAAAAGCCCTTCGTCGCTCCAGTTCCAAACTCATCGTCAACGCCGAATCAAGATCCCTTGCTTTCTGCAATCTCCCACTGATCGATCGATCGATCGATCATCTCTGACGCGACCCAGACCCCAAATTCTCCGATCGAAACACACCCATCTCCGATTCGGACCCAATCGGATCCCGCCGCCATGTTCCCCGCCGGCGCCGCCCATCCCAATCGAAGCCTGACCTTCTCCTTCTTGTTCTTGTTCTTGCTGTTCCTGCTTCCTCCGCATCTCCAGCTCGCGCACGCCAGGAAGCCCCACGCCATCGCCTTCCGATCACCAGGCCTCTACCCGGAAGCCATGGCCTGGGACCCGTCCGCCCAGCACTTCGTCGTCGGGTCCCTCCGGAGCCGCTCCCTCCACACCGTCTCCGACGCCGGCGTCGTCGAGGACCTCATCCGCGACGACTCCCTGCCCGCCAACTCCACCATCCTCGGCGTCGCCGTCGACAGCCCCCGCAACCGCGTCCTCGCCGTCGTCCACTCCTTCGCCGCGCTCCCCCACTTCAACGCCCTCGCCGCCTACGACCTCCGCTCCCGCGGCCGCCTCTTCCTCTCCATCCTGCCCTCCTCCCCCTCCGGCCACGACCGCGCCAACGACGTGGCCGTCGACTTCGACGGCAACGCCTACGTCACCAATTCCTTCGCCGACCTCATCTGGAAGGTCGGCCCCGACGGGGCCGCCTCGATCTTCTCCAGATCCCCGGCCTTCACCTCGTTCCCCGTCGACCGGGAGGCGCCGCACAGCTACTGCGGCCTCAACGGCATCGCCTACGTCGGCAGGGGGTACCTCCTGGTGGTCCAGTCCAACACGGGGAAGATGTACAAGGTGGACGCGGAGGACGGCACGGCGAGGGTCGTGCTGCTGGGCAGGGACCTGCCGCTGGCGGACGACGTGGCGGTCCGGCCGGACGGGGTGGTGCTGGTGGTCTCCATGAATAGGCTGTGGTTCTTGAAGAGCGACGACGCGTGGGGGGAGGGGGTGGTGTACGACGAGGCGGAGCTGGACGTGGAGAGGTTCCCGACGTCGGTGGCGGTGGGGGCGGAGGAGAGGGCGTACGTGCTGTACGGGCACGTGCTGGAGGGCCTGGGCGGGTCGGCGGCGGCGGGGCGGGGGGGCGGCGGCCGGGGAAGGGAGTGGTTCGGGATCGAGGAGGTGAGGTCGGAGAGGGAGAGCAAGGACGAGAAGGTGTGGATATACGTGGTGTTGGGCCTGGGCCTGGCCTACTTCACGTTCTGGAGGTTCCAGATGAAGAAGCTCGTCACCAACATGAACAAAAAGACCAATTAGCACCCCTTTCTCCTCATTTTCACTTTCTAGTTTTTTTTTTTTTATTTTTTTGAGGTGTTGGGTCTTTGTGATTTGGCAAGCCTGGATTGGCTGATTGAATAGTTTTGGTTTTGTAAGCAGTGATTGGTGAATGCAAAAGCACGTTGGGTTTTGTTCATGTTTCAATCCTATGCTAATCAATGACCCTCCCAGCGATTCCAAGTTACACAAGCCGCTCTCGGTTCTTGGGCGTATAATTCTGTTGACACGCTATCAATCATCAGGACTGAATCTCAAATTAGGGCTAAGCTGCGATCCTCGTCACATGTTTATGTGAGTGCCCAAGCTCTCTCTGTGGGAGAGAGAGAATTATGGGTGAGGTGCTCATACACATAGATGAAAATGGGATGGTTTTTTTTAAAGGAATTAATGGGGCCTAATTCTTATTAAAAATAAAGAATTTCAATTTTAGGTTTAATTTCAATTTTATCAAATTGCAAACAAAGATCTACTTATATTCACGTCTCAAATATGTCCCGTTAACCTTCCATCCAAATTTAATCGGTCCAACCTAACATTCTTATGTAAGAATTAAATCCGCACTGGTTGTTGACATGGACTAAGCTGCTCTTCAGGATCTTCCTACCTCATGAGTTCGTCTTCATTAGGCTTGATATGAATAAGAGTATAGAGGAGAAATCTTGCTTGGGGCTCAATTGTTGTTTTCATCAGAAATCCTCAATTGTTGTTTTCATCGTATCTCTCTCTCTTTGATCTCTTTGGCTAATCTCTTTGAGGTTGGCATTGCGAGGAGGCCATGCAACCTCAACTCGCAGTTGTGACCTCTTCCATTAGATACAACTTGAAGGTGGCCAAGATGTTGCTGCAATGAAAATACACTGATGAAGAAGAAGAAGAAGAAAAAGATGTATTCGTGAGGTGGTGACTAGAGCTTGCGGCAGTCATGACCACTGGAGCTTCCGCTAGTGTTTTGAGCCATAAAACTTGTGGCAACCATGGCCGTGTGATCTTTTACGAATTTTTGGCAAAGGTCATAACTATTTAAAGATTCATAAAAGACCAAATCTGAAGTCACGACTTCCAAGTCCATTATCAAAGGTAGCCCAAAGGTTGCAAGCAGAGATAGTCATATGGCAGCGGCTAACCAAATTTTGTGGCGCTGCTCCGAATTTTGTGGGGAAAGGCATCAAATGTGGGGAAGTGGTTGTGAACAGTTGGTAAACAATAACAATCATCCATGTTGAACTAAATAATGATAATTTTAGATGGAGGATTAATGAAGATGGATTTTAGACTAGTGTAAAAAATTTATGATCAAGCAAAATTGAGATCAGATATAAAGTTGGAGGTTAATTAAGGGAATTAAGCTGAATTAGCGATTTCAATTCTCAAGTTTGAGAAATTGCATTTCCCGTTGTATGATTTGGCTTTTGTGGGGTTGAATTGGCCCGCCATTCCTTGAAGGCCGCCAGCCAATACAACCTTTTGCTCCTCCATATTCTTCTAAATGACTTTGAAAAAGTTAAGCTTTGATTTACTAGAGAAAAAAACGTGTTTGGATAGAAAATTGGAAGAAATTCGGATGTCCGGTGAGATAGGAGTTGGGGGTGAAATTCTTTTTCCTTCCCAATTTTCTTCACCCCTCTTTTTCTCAATCATGGCACTAAAATAAGATCCGAGCCCGCCGTTATTGACTCACATTCTTTTTCCCAAAATCTAATTTTCTTTTGTTAAAAAGAAATTTCTATTCATCAGCAAATTGATACATGAAAGAGAATCCCAAGAACCATAGTAACAAAACAAACCCATAAATCTCCAAAATAAATATAAAAAAAATAGAAAGCAATGCGTTTTCATTAGAGCATGGTTGGAGAAATTATCATAAGCTCATCCTTCAAGAATAGATTTGTAACTGGATTCAAGCAAAAGAATCGGCAGCTAAACATTGAATTACACAGCACCATTAGTAATAAGCACATGTCAAGATCTCCATCTATACTTACGGCTTTGCCTTTGGGAGATATGCGCCTAAGTTCAGCATTCCCAACACCATTACCATATAAAGACAACATCAACATATTGAAAAATCTCATATTTGACACTTGTGAGACTAAAACCCGTGGCTAATGTGAAGTGCCAAAACTTTGAGTGAAAAAACGTTGAATGAATATAGATTTGACACTGAAATTGTTGCAAACACCATTGAAATTGGAGGCGGAATACTTATTCATTAAAATTTCAAAATCTAGAATTAAATCTTAGAGAAAAGCTTTCAAATATAAGACCGGGAGAGCAAAGCTCCCATATCTAAAATTAAATTGAGAGAATTAGGAAATAAAAAGAAGGAATTAAAAGGAAAAGGAACTAGGAGTCTCTCCCTCCAGAAGTGGAAGAGACAAAAATAGATGTAGAGAGAGACTAAAATCTAATTAGCTTGCTTGAATAATTTAATTTCGATCATCATCACATGGATTAATCCTTTTAGGTAGTCAACGATAAATTGAAACGAGATTCAATTTACCGTCGCCTCGTCTCTGTCCCATTTCCAACTCCAACGAACCCGCGCCACGAAGCACCAATTCATCACCTTCCGATCACCGGGCCTCTAACCTTAAGGCATTGCCTGGGACGAGCCCTCCTGCCGCTTCCTCGTCGGCTCCCTCCGCGGACGCACCATCCACGCCGTCTCACCCTCCGGTGCCGTCAAGACCCTCATCCACGACGGCTCCCTCCCCCACAACTCCACCTTCTTCAGCCTTGCCGTCGACCCGCCTCACCACCACCTCCTCGCAATGGTCCATGCCCTCGCCCCTCTCCCCCAATTCAATGCCTTCGCCGGCTACAACCTCCACACCCGGCGGCAGCTCTTCTCTCCCCTCTCCCTCCCTCCTCCACCTCCTTCGTCGACAGCGCAAACCAAATCGCCATCAACCCCGCTAGCAATGCCTATGTGACCAACTTCATCGTGAACCTCATCTGGAAGGTCAGCCCCGACGGAGAGGCCTCGATCTTCTCCTGCTGGCCTTGATCTTCTCCCGCTCCCCAGCGCTCACTTCCTTCCCGCCGACCAGTGACCCCCTATAGCTATGCAGTCTCAACGGCATCAGGCACGGCAGCGGCAGCAGGGACTACCTGCCTGGCATCCAAACCAATGCGGGGAAGATGTACAAAGTCGACACAGATGGCTCAACGAAGGCTGTCTGCTGAGCATGGACCTGATGGTCACCGACGACGTGGCAGTCCGGGTCGATGGGGCCGTGGTGCTAGTGTCGATGCACAAGAAGTGGTTCCTGAGGAGTGAGGATGGCTGGGGAGAGGCAACGGCATACGATGAGGTCGCCCTTGATGCCAACAAGTTCCCAACGTTGATGACACTAGTGGCGGAGGAGAGGGCATACGTGATATATGGGCTATGTAACATCGATACTCTCCAGGAGCCTTCGTACCATGTCTGACACTCTAACACATGTCCAATACGCTTTGATACAACACGCTTCGACACGCAGTCAATGAGTATCGAAAAATCTGACACGTGGTCAACTATTTCCGACACACAAGTTTGGAATCTCGACATACAATTTCGACACACACGGGTCAATTTTAAAAAATTTCAATACTTAAGAGGTCAAAATATAAATATACAAAAAAATAAGAAAAAAAAAAAAAAAAGGGAGAGGGTTGGTGGCTGGGCGCCGCTGCCACTGCCATCGTTAGAGGAGACCGGCGAGGCACAGGAAGGGGGGGTGGCCATTGCCGAGCAGGCAAGGGCCGGTGAGGCTCGCCCAAATCTAGGCGATGCCTCGGTTGAGGCCCGGGCGAGGCTTGACCAAATTTGGGCGACGCCGCACCCTCACTCAAGCCGAGCAAGGGTCACCGGCCCTCGCCTGGGGGCAATGAGGCCTCGCTTGGGGCCGAGGAGGCTTGCTGGCCATAGGCGAGGGCCGGCATCGCCCAGATCTGGGCGAGCCTCGCCCGGGCCAGCAAGGGTCATCCTCCCTCCGCCACCTAAGGGGTAGTTGGGCACACCACTAATGGGGCTAGCAGCAGCAGCGTGCCCATCCACGACCCTCCCACTTTTCACTTTTTTTTTTTTTTTTTTTCTTTTTCAGTTTTTTTTTAGAATTATTTTAGTTTTTTAAAAGTCTTTTACTATAAAAGAAAAGTGATAAAAAATGCTACATATGATAAATAAATAAAATTAAAAATACAATTTCAACATTTTTCTTTAAACAATGTTTTTTTCCCTTTAAGTTTTATGTATTATTGTAATAAAATGCAATTGAATTTGTCAAATTAAAATAATAAATGATATTAACAAATGTTGAATTAATATTTTTTGTATAAATTATTTTTAGGCTCTTTTTAATTATTTATTTATGAATTTATATATAACGTGTTGGAACGTATTTGAATTTTCTATTTTTAAGAAATAACGTATTGGCGTGTCGTGTTGTGTCATATCGCATGTCCGTATTGGTACTACATAGTATATGGGCAAGTGAGGGAGGGCATCCGAGGGAATGTGGGCGGTGAAGAGAGGGAGTGGTATGAGAACAAGGAGGTGAGGTCAGAGAGAGGAAGGGGAGTGTGGTGGGTCGGGTATGTGGTGATCAGTTTGGGTTTGGTTTTGGGTTATTTCCTGTTGAAGAGGCTAATTCGCAACTTGGACAAGAAAATCAACACCTTTGGGCGAAATACACGCACTTCATTTCATTTTGCAGCATTAACCATAATGTATGACCACCTTCGCTAGCTCTTCCTATCAAGCATGTCCCAATATTTCACATCATGGAAATTGACCTCCATCATATTGTTGTCGCATGAAATTAACTCCTGCATTTATCATGTATCTAGTATGTCAGTCATGCGATAAATTGAGTGGCAAAGAAAACTATTAGGTCCTCGTTTTGATGCCAGAATTCCTTTTAGCGAAAACTCATTTTTATCAATATCTAAAAAGTTCCAAGTTCGATTCCTATTTTCATTTTCATACCTTCTCGTTATCCATTGATCTCTTCCCCCTTTGGCGAACATGCGTGGACAAACAATCTATCAACACCAAATCCGTCGAAAAGCATGAATCTTGAGACCATTCAAACTCATGCACGATCTTGTCGTTGAAGCTTTAAGACCGTGCTCCCTCGGTCAAAATTGGGCAACAAGAGAAGAGTCTTGCTTCGTAATGATGGAGGAATGACGATGACGAGCTCATCGTGCGTCTTCATTGGACCGGGCCGGACCTGGCTTGCCTTGTGGATCAAGCCGCACCTGCTAAAGAAAGCCCTTCGTCGCTCCAGTTCCAAACTCATCGTCAACGCCAAATCAAGATCCCTTGCTTTCTGCAATCTCCCAATGATCGATCGATCGATCGATCATCTCTGACGCGACCCAGACCCCAAATTCTCCGATCGAAACACACCCATCTCCGACTCGGACCCAATCGGATCCCGCCGCCATGTTCCCCGCCGGCGCCGCCCATCCCAATCGAAGCCTGACCTTCTCCTTCTTGTTCTTGTTCTTGCTGTTCCTGCTTCCTCCGCATCTCCAGCTCGCGCACGCCGGGAAGCCCCACGCCATCGCCTTCCGATCACCAGGCCTCTACCCGGAAGCCATGGCCTGGGACCCGTCGGCCCAGCACTTCGTCGTCGGGTCCCTCCGGAGCCGCTCCCTCCACACCGTCTCCGACGCCGGCGTCGTCGAGGACCTCATCCGCGACGACTCCCTGCCCCCCAACTCCACCATCCTCGGCGTCGCCGTCGACAGCCCCCGCAACCGCGTCCTCGCCGTCGTCCACTCCTTGGCCGCGCTCCCGCCCCTCAACGCCCTCGCCGCCTACGACCTCCGCTCCCGCGGCCGCCTCTTCCTCTCCATCCTGCCCTCCTCCCCCTCCGGCCACGACCGCGCCAACGACGTGGCCGTCGACTTCGACGGCAACGCCTACGTCACCAATTCCTTTGCCGACCTCATCTGGAAGGTCGGCCCCGACGGGGCCGCTTCGATCTTCTCCAGATCCCCGGCCTTCACCTCGTTCCCCGTCGACCGAGAGGCGCCGCACAGCTACTGCGGCCTCAACGGCATCGCCTACGTCGTCAGGGGGTACCTCCTGGTGGTCCAGTCCAACACGGGGAAGATGTACAAGGTGGACGCGGAGGACGGCACGGCGAGGGTCGTGCTGCTGGGCAGGGACCTGCCGCTGGCGGACGACGTGGCGGACCGGCCGGACGGGGTGGTGCTGGTGGTCTCCATGAATAGGCTGTGGTTCTTGAAGAGCGACGACGCGTGGGGGAGGGGGTGGTGTACGACGAGGCGGAGCTGGACGTGGAGAGGTTCCCGACGTCGGTGGCGGTGGGGGCGGAGGAGAGGGCGTACGTGCTGTACGGGCACGTGCTGGAGGGCCTGGGCGGGTCGGCGGCGGCGGGGGCGGGGGCGGGGGCGGGGGCGGCGGGCGGGGGAAGGGAGTGGTTCGGGATCGAGGAGGTGAGGTCGGAGAGGGAGAGCAAGGACGAGAAGGTGTGGATATACGTGGTGTTGGGCCTGGGCCTGGCCTACTTCACGTTCTGGAGGTTCCAGATGAAGAAGCTCGTTACCAACATGAACAAAAAGACCAATTAGCACCCCTTTCTCATTTTCACTTTCTAGTTTTTTTTTTTTTTTTTTTTTTTTTTTGAGGTGTTGGGTCTTTGTGATTTGGTAAGCCTGGATTGGCTGATTGAATAGGTTTTGGTTTTTGTAAGCAGTGATTGGTGAATGCAAAAGCACTTTGGATTTTGTTCATGTTTCAATCCTATGCTAATCAATGACCCTCCCAGCGATTCCAAGTTAGACAAGCCGCTCTCGGTTCTTGGGCGTATAATTCTGTTGACACGCTATCAATCATCAGGATTGAATCTCAAATTAGGGCTAAGCTGCGATCCTCGTCACATGTTTATGTGAGTGCCCAAGCTCTCTCTGTGGGAGAGAGAGAATTATGGGTGAGGTGCTCATACACATAGATGAAAATGGGATGGTTTTTTTTAAAGGAATTAATGGGGCCTAATTCTTATTAAAAATAAAGAATTTCAATTTTAGGTTTAATTTCAATTTTATCAAATTGCAAACAAAGATCTACTTATATTCACGTCTCAAATATGTCCCGTTAACCTTCCATCCAAATTTAATCGGTCCAACCTAACATTCTTATGTAAGAATTAAATCCGCACTGGTTGTTGACATGGACTAAGCTGCTCTTCAGGATCTTCCTACCTCATGAGTTCGTCTTCATTAGGCTTGATATGAATAAGAGTATAGAGGATAAATTTTGCTTGGGGCTCAATTGTCGTTTTCATCATAAATCCTCAATTGTTGTTTTCATCGTATCTCTCTCTCTTTAATCTCTTTGGCTAATCTCTTTGAGGTTGGCATTGCGAGGAGGCCATGCAACCTCAACTCGCAGTTGTGACCTCTTCCATTAGATAACAACTTGAAGGTGGCCAAGATGTTGCTGCAATGAAAATACACTGATGAAGAAGAAGAAGAAGAAGAAAAAGATGTATTCATGAGGTGGTGACTAGAGCTTGCGGCAATCATGACCACTGGAGCTTCCGCTAGTGTTTTGAGCCATAAAACTTGTGGCAACCATGGCCATGTGATCTTTTACGAATTTTTGGCAAAGGTCATAACTATTTAAAGATTCATAAAAGACCAAATCTGAAGTCACGACTTCCAAGTCCATTATCAAAGGTAGCCCAAAGGTTGCAAGCAGAGATAGTCATATGGCAGCGGCTAACCAAATTTTGTGGCGCTGCTCCGAATTTTGTGGGGAAAGGCATCAAATGTGGGGAAGTGGTTGTGAACAGTTGGTAAACAATAACAATCATCCATGTTGAACTAAATAATGATAATTTTAGATGGAGGATTAATGAAGATGGATTTTAGACTAGTGTAAAAAATTTATGATCAAGCAAAATTGAGATCAAATATAAAGTTGGAGGTTAATTAAGGGAATTAAGCCGAATTAGCGATTTCAATTCTCAAGTTTGAGAAATTGCATTTCCCGTTGTATGATTTGGCTTTTGTGGGGTTGAATTGGCCCGCCATTCCTTGAAGGCCGCCAGCCAATACAACCTTTTGCTCCTCCATATTCTTCTAAATGACTTTGAAAAAGTTAAGCTTTGATTTACTAGAGAAAAAAACGTGTTTGGATAGAAAATTGGAAGAAATTCGGATGTCCGGTGAGATAGGAGTTGGGGGTGAAATTCTTTTTCCTTCCCAATTTTCTTCACCCCTCTTTTTTCTCAATCATGGCACTAAAATAAGATCAGAGCCCGCCGTTATTGACTCACATTCTTTTTCCCAAAATCTAATTTTCTTTTGTTAAAAAGAAATTTCTATTCATAAGCAAATTGATACATGAAAGAGAATCCCAAGAACCATAGTAACAAAACAAACCCATAAATCTCCAAAATAAATATAAAAAAAATAGAAAGCAATGCGTTTTCATTAGAGCATGGTTGGAGAAATTATCATAAGCTCATCCTTCAAGAATAGATTTGTAACTGGATTCAAGCAAAAGAATCGGCAGCTAAACATTGAATTACACAGCACCATTAGTAATAAGCACATGTCAAGATCTCCATCTATACTTACGGCTTTGCCTTTGGGAGATATGCGCCTAAGTTCAGCATTCCCAACACCATTACCATATAAAGACAACATCAACATATTGAAAAATCTCATATTTGACACTTGTGAGACTAAAACCCGTGGCTAATGTGAAGTGCCAAAACTTTGAGTGAAAAAAACGTTGAATGAATATAGATTTGACACTGAAATTGTTGCAAACACCATTGAAATTGGAGGCGGAATACTTATTCATTAAAATTTCAAAATCTAGAATTAAATCTTAGAGAAAAGCTTTCAAATATAAGACCGGGAGAGCAAAGCTCCCATATCTAAAATTAAATTGAGAGAATTAGGAAATAAAAAGAAGGAATTAAAAGGAAAAGGAACTAGGAGTCTCTCCCTCCAGAAGTGGAAGAGACAAAAATAGATGTAGAGAGAGACTAAAATCTAATTAGCTTGCTTGAATAATTTAATTTCGATCATCATCACATGGATTAATCCTTTTAGGTAGTCAACGATAAATTGAAACGAGATTCAATTTACCGTCGCCTCGTCTCTGTCCCATTTCCAACTCCAACGAACCCGCGCCACGAAGCACCAATTCATCACCTTCCGATCACCGGGCCTCTAACCTTAAGGCATTGCCTGGGACGAGCCCTCCTGCCGCTTCCTCGTCGGCTCCCTCCGCGGACGCACCATCCACGCCGTCTCACCCTCCGGTGCCGTCAAGACCCTCATCCACGACGGCTCCCTCCCCCACAACTCCACCTTCTTCAGCCTTGCCGTCGACCCGCCTCACCACCACCTCCTCGCAATGGTCCATGCCCTCGCCCCTCTCCCCCAATTCAATGCCTTCGCCGGCTACAACCTCCACACCCGGCGGCAGCTCTTCTCTCCCCTCTCCCTCCCTCCTCCACCTCCTTCGTCGACAGCGCAAACCAAATCGCCATCAACCCCGCTAGCAATGCCTATGTGACCAACTTCATCGTGAACCTCATCTGGAAGGTCAGCCCCGACGGAGAGGCCTCGATCTTCTCCTGCTGGCCTTGATCTTCTCCCGCTCCCCAGCGCTCACTTCCTTCCCGTCGACCAGTGACCCCTATAGCTATGCAGTCTCAACGGCATCAGGCACGGCAGCGGCAGCAGGGACTACCTGCCTGGCATCCAAACCAATGCGGGGAAGATGTACAAAGTCGACACAGATGGCTCAACGAAGGCTGTCTGCTGAGCATGGACCTGATGGTCACCGACGACGTGGCGGTCCGGGTCGATGGGGCCGTGGTGCTAGTGTCGATGCACAAGAAGTGGTTCCTGAGGAGTGAGGATGGCTGGGGAGAGGCAACGGCATACGATGAGGTCGCCCTTGATGCCGACAAGTTCCCAACGTTGATGACACTAGTGGCGGAGGAGAGGGCATACGTGATATATGGGCTATGTAAAGATCGATACTCTCCGGGAGCCTTCGTACCGTGTCCGACACTCTAACACGTATCAAATACGCTTTGACACAACACGCTTCAACACGCAGTCAATGAGTATCGAAAAATCCGACACGTGGTCAACTATTTCCGACACACAAGTCTGGAATCCCGACATACAATTCCGACACACACGGGTCAATTTTAAAAAATTTCAATACTTAAGAGGTCAAAATATAAATATACAAAAAAAAAAGAAAAAAAAAAGGGAGAGGGTTGGTGGCTGGGCGCCGTTGCCACTGCCATCGTCAGAGGAGACCGGCAAGGCACAGGAAGGGGGGGTGGCCATTGCCGGCGTGCCCATCCACGACCCTCCCACTTTTCACTTTTTTTTTTTTTTTTTCTTTTCAGTTTTTTTTTTTTAGAATTATTTTAGTTTTTTAAAAGTCTTTTACTATAAAAGAAAAGTGATAAAAAAATGCTACATATGATAAATAAATAAAATTAAAAATCCAATTTCAACATTTTTCTTTAAACAATGTTTTTTTCCCTTTAAGTTTTATGTATTATTGTAATAAAATGCAATTGAATTTGTCAAATTAAAATAATAAATGATATTAACAAATGTTGAATTAATATTTTTTGTATAAATTATTTTTAGGTTCTTTTTAATTATTTATTTATGAATTTATATATAACGTGTTGGAACGTATCGGAATTCTCTATTTTTAAGAAATAACGTATTGGCGTGTCGTGTTGTGTCGTATCGCATGTCCGTATTGATACTACATAGTATATGGGCAAGTGAGGGAGGGCATCCGAGGGAATGTGGGCGGTGAAGAGAGGGAGTGGTATGAGAACAAGGAGGTGAGGTCAGAGAGAGGAAGGGGAGTGTGGTGGGTCAGGTATGTGGTGATCGGTTTGGGTTTGGTTTTGGGTTATTTCCTGTTGAAGAGGCTAATTCACAACTTGGACAAGAAAATCAACACCTTTGGGCGAAATACACGCACTTCATTTCATTTTGCAGCATTAACCATAATGTATGACCACCTTCGCTAGCTCTTCCTATCAAGCATGTCCCAATATTTCACATCATGGAAATTGACCTCCATCATATTGTTGTCGCATGAAATTAACTCCTGCATTTATCATGTATCTAGTATGTCAGTCATGCGATAAATCGAGTGAAAAAGAAAGCTATTAGGTCCTCGTTTTGATGCCAGGAATTCCTTTTAGCGAAAACTCATTTTTATCAATATCTAAAAAGTTCCAAGTTCGATTCCTATTTTCATTTTCATACCTTCTCGTTATCCATTGATCTCTTCCCCCTTTGGCGAACATGCGTGGACAACAATCTATCAACACCAAATCCGTCGACAAGCATGAATCTTGAGACCATTCAAACTCGATGCACGATCTTGTCGTTGAAGCTTTAAGACCGTGCTCCCTCGGTCAAAATTGGGAAACAAGAGAAGAGTCTTGCTTCGTAATGATGGAGGAATGACGATGACGAGCTCATCGTGCGTCTTCATTGGACCGGGCCGGACCTGGCTTGCCTTGTGGATCAAGCCGCACCTGCTAAAAAAAGCCCTTCGTCGCTCCAGTCCAAACTCATCGTCAACGCCAAAGCGAGATCCCTTGCTTTCTGCAATCTCCACTGATCGATCGATCGATCATCTCTGACGCGACCCAGACCCCAAATTCTCCGATCGAAACACACCCATCTCCGATTCGGACCCCGCCGCCATGTTCCCCGCCGCCGCCGCCGCCCATCCCAATCGAAGCCTGACCTTCTCCTTCTTGTTCTTGTTCTTGCTGTTCCTGCTTCCTCCGCATCTCCAGCTCGCGCACGCCAGGAAGCCCCACGCCATCGCCTTCCGATCGCCGGGTCTCTACCCGGAAGCCATGGCCTGGGACCCGTCGGCCCAGCACTTCGTCGTCGGGTCCCTCCGGAGCCGCTCCCTCCACACCGTCTCCGACGCCGGCGTCGTCGAGGACCTCATCCGCGACGACTCCCTGCCCCCCAACTCCACCATCCTCGGCGTCGCCGTCGACAGCCCCCGCAACCGCGTCCTCGCCGTCGTCCACTCCTTCGCCGCGCTTCCCCACTTCAACGCCCTCGCCGCCTACGACCTCCGCTCCCGCGGCCGCCTCTTCCTCTCCATCCTGCCCTCCTCCCCCTTCGGCCACGACCGCGCCAACGACGTGGCCGTCGACTTCGACGGCAACGCCTACGTCACCAATTCCTTCGCCGACCTCATCTGGAAGGTCGGCCCCGACGGGGCCGCCTCGATCTTCTCCAGATCCCCGGCCTTCACCTCGTTCCCCGTCGACCGGGAGGCGCCGCACAGCTACTGCGGCCTCAACGGCATCGCCTACGTCGGCAGGGGGTACCTCCTGGTGGTCCAGTCCAACACGGGGAAGATGTACAAGGTGGACGCGGAGGACGGCACGGCGAGGGTCGTGCTGCTGGGCAGGGACCTGCCGCTGGCGGACGACGTGGCGGTCCGGCCGGACGGGGTGGTGCTGGTGGTCTCCATGAATAGGCTGTGGTTCTTGAAGAGCGACGACGCGTGGGGGGAGGGGGTGGTGTACGACGAGGCGGAGCTGGACGTGGAGAGGTTCCCGACGTCGGTGGCGGTGGGGGCGGAGGAGAGGGCGTACGTGCTGTACGGGCACGTGCTGGAGGGCCTGGGCGGGTCGGCGGCGGCGGGGGCGGGGGCGGGGGCGGCGGGCGGGGGAAGGGAGTGGTTCGGGATCGAGGAGGTGAGGTCGGAGAGGGAGAGCAAGGACGAGAAGGTGTGGATATACGTGGTGTTGGGCCTGGGCCTGGCCTACTTCACGTTCTGGAGGTTCCAGATGAAGAAGCTCGTCACCAACATGAACAAAAAGACCAATTAGCACCCCTTTCTCCTCATTTTCACTTTCTAGTTTTTTTTTTTTTTTTTTTTGAGGTGTTGGGTCTTTGTGATTTGGCAAGCCTGGATTGGCTGATTGAATAGTTTTTGGTTTTGTAAGCAGTGATTGGTGAATGCAAAAGCACGTTGGATTTTGTTCATGTTTCAATCCTATGCTAATCAATGACCCTCCTAGCGATTCCAAGTTACACAAGCCGCTCTCGGTTCTTGGGCGTATAATTCTGTTGACACGCTATCAATCATCAGGACTGAATCTCAAATTAGGGCTAAGCTGCGATCCTCGTCACATGTTTATGTGAGTGCCCAAGCTCTCTCTGTGGGAGAGAGAGAATTATGGGTGTGGTGCTCATACTCATAGATGAAAATGGGATGGTTTTTTTTAAGGAATTAATGGGGCCTAATTCTAATTAAAATAAAGAATTTCAATTTTAGGTTTAATTTCAATTTTATCGAATTGCAAACAAAGATCTACTTATATTCACATCTCAAATATGCCCCATTAACCCTCCACCCAAATTTAGTCGGTCCAACCTAACATTCTCATGTCATAATTAAATTCACACTGGTTGTTGACATGAATTAAATTGCTCTTCATGATCTTCCTACCTCGTGAGTTCTTCATTACGCCTGATATGAATCAGAGTATAGAAGAGAAATCTTGCTTGGGGCCCTTCTTTCTTGGGCTGATCTCTCTGAGGTCGGCATTGCGAGGAGGCCAAGATGTTGCTGCAATGAAAGAACACTGATGATGAAGAAGAAAAAAATGATGCATTCATGAGGTGGTGACTAGAGCTTGCACCGGTCATGACCATTGGAGCTTCTGCTAGTGGTTTGAGCCATAAAACTCGTGGCAACCATGGCCGTGTGAGCTTTTACGAATTCTCGGCAAAGGTCGTAACTGTTTAAAGATTCATAAAAGATCAAATCTGAAGTCACGGCTTCCAAATCCATTCTCAGAGGTAGCCCAAGGGTTGCAGGCAAATAGTCATATGGTGGCGGCAAAAGGGTCTTGCGATTGTGGCGCTGCTCCAAATTTTGTTGGGAAAGGCATCAAATGTGGGGAAGTGGCTGTGAACAGTTGGTAAACAGTAACAATCATCCATGTTGAACTAAATAATGATAATTTTAGATAGAGGATTATCACAAGCTCATCCTTCAAGAATAGATTTGTAACTGGATTCAAACAAAAGAATTGTCGACCGATCACCAAATCACACAGCACCATCAGTAATAAGCACATGTCAAGATCTCCATCTATACGGCTTTGCTTTGGGGAGATGTGCGCCTAAGTTCAGCATTCCTAACACCTGTATAAAGACAACATAAACATTTTGGAAAATCTCAGATTTAACACCTATGAGACCAAGCTCTATAGCTAATGTGGAGTGCCAAAACTTTGAGTGAAAAAATGTTGAACAAGTATAGATTTGGCGTCGAAACTGATACAAATACCATTGAAACTAGAGGGGTAATACTTATTCATTAAAACTTCAAAATTTAGAATTAGATCGGAGAGAAAAGCTTCTAAATATAAGATCGGGAGAGCAAAGTTTTCAGATCTAAAACTAGATTGAGAGAATTAGAAAATAAACAAAAGAAAATAAAAGCAAAAGGAACTCGGAGGGGAGGGATTCGACCTCCCTCAGAAGTGGAAGAGACGAAAAAAGATGTAGGGAGAGACTAAAATCTAGTTAGCTCACCTTGAATAATTTAATTTCGATCATCATCACATGGATTAATCCTTTTAGGTAGTCGATGACAAATTGAAACGAGGTTCAAAATCGAAAAATTGGCGACCCAATCGAGACTCAAAGCGCCACATCTCACTTCTCCCCCCTTTTCTTCATCTTCACCGTCGCCTCGTCTCTGTCCCATTTCCAACTCCGGCGAACCCTCGCCGCAAAGCGCCACTCCATCACCTTCCGATCGTCGGGCCTCTACCTGGAACGCATCGCCTGGGGCGAGCCCTCCTGCCGCTTCCTCGTCGGCTCCCTCCCCGGACGCACCATCCATGCCGTCTCGCCCTCCGGCGCCGTCGAGACCCTCATCCACGACGGCTCCCCCCCCCCCAACTCCACCTCCTTCAGCCTCGCCGTCGACCCGCCTCACCACCGCCTCCTCGCAGTGGTCCATGCTCTCGCCGCCTACGACCTCCGCACCAGGCGGCTGCTCTTCCTCTCCCCTCTCCCTCCCTCCTCCCCCCTTCTTCGTCGACCCCGCTGGCAATGCCTATGTGACCAGCTTCGTCGCGAACCTCATCTGGAAGGTCAGCCCCGACGGAGAGGCCTCGATCTTCTCCCGCTCCCCAGCGTTCACTTCCTTCCCGCCGACCGGTGACCCCCCTAGAGCTACTGCGGCCTCAACGGCGTCGGGCACGGCAGCGGCAGCAAGGACTACCTGCTCGGCATCCAAACCAACGCGGGGAAGATGTACAGAGTCGACACGGACGGCTCGACGAAGGCCGTCTGCTGAGCGTGGACCTGACGGTCGCCGACGACGCGGCGGTCCGGGTCGATGGGGCCGTGGCGCTAGTGTCGATGCACAAGAAGTGGTTCCTGAGGAGTGAGGATGGCTGGGGAGAGGCGGCGGCGTACGACGAGGTCACCCTCGAAGTCGACAAGTTCCCAACGTCGGTGACACTAGCGGCGGAAGAGAGGGCATCCGAGGGAACGCGGGCGGCGAAGAGAGGGAGTGGTTTGAGTTCGAGTTCGGGTTTGATTTTGGGTTATTTCCTGTTGAAGGTGCTAGTTCGCAGCTTGGACAAGAAAATCAATTGATCAACAAACTCCTGCCTAGATCCGATTCATTATGAACTGGGCTAAACTCAATTTGAAATTTGATAGGATGTGCATAGTCGTTATAAATTGGACCAACCTAAATTATATCAATTTGATAGATTACGCATGAATCTCACGTGATTTCTCATCATTTGGTAATATGTTACGCGTCGTTCTCTACACTAGGTCCCGTGCAAGTGTTGCTTCCTTGGTATCGAAGAAAAGCATGAGAAAAGAGCATATTGGCTAGTGATTGTGAGGCCTCAATTCTTGACCGGAGCTTTTGATTAATCATTGTGTGATTGCTATCATCAGGTAATTTAGCTAATTATTTGGAATAATGCCACCAGTGGTCTATGTGCTTATGCATCTCTCTCTCCCTCTCTCTTTCATTTTTTTTTGCAAGAGTACCACAACATCATGGCCCGCCTCTGCCTCCATCACCATCCACAGCAGTCATTGCCAACAATGGCAACTAAACCACCACCACTGTTGCCGACTGTAGCCACGTTGGTGATAGGGCTAAAGTAATAAAATCTCTCCCTCTGTCGTAACAACAATGCTACTAGAAATTTTAGGTTTATAACATGATATTTCAATGCCCGGTTCTTCATTTGATCAAATGACTTCACTAAGAATAAAGAAGTATTTGGGATTTATTGAACATAAAAAAAAAAAATGTAGATGAATCATTTCGAATTTCGACAAAGATATAAGAGATAAGAAGTGTCATAACTTTTATATGATGTTCACTTAAGTATCATAATTTTTTTCCACTTACTTAAGTGTTACATTGGAGTAAAATCAATCGTTTGAATGATAATTCCAGCTAATCATCATATGTGGGTTTTTTCGTTTTTTTTTTTTTTGAATGTTTTTCTTTTGCCTTTTTTTTCACTTTTTTTTTTTAGGGTCGACAGGGGTCATTGGTTGTGACACCCACGCTCAAATTTGGCCAAGAATGTCTCACTAGACCTAGGTGAGGTGACATTGCTTACGGCTGCCTAGAGTTGGCAAGGGTTTCACAACGGGTGAGCATCATCGATGACCTTTATTGGCCCTAAAAAAAGGGAAAAATAAAAAATTGAAAAAAGTATTTAAAATATGTTAAAAAAATTGATTGCATCAACGCCATGCGAAGTCACGTAGGAGGACTAACATTCATATCGGTGGAATTTTCCAATGAGGTAAATCGCCGATGATATTTAAGTAATCGATTTTTCAAATTTATAACATTCAAATTAGCGTTGTAAGAAGTTATATCACTCATGTTATTCTTATCACAAGATATAATTATTAGATACCGTTCCCACTAAATAAGGCAAATCTCTCTCTCTTTCTCCACGTTCTTTACCATTTCTTTTCCATAAAGAAGGTGGTTGAACATCGTTGTCCATACCTACAGTTGTAATGCCCACGTTGCATCATGAGCTCCCCCAATATAGATGTACAAGACCATGATTTTTACCGTCCCCATTGACTATGAGCAGTTTACAGATTGATCAAAGAAAAAGCTTCTGAAAAGGGCGTCAATCAATGCTGGCCATGGGGAGCACATGCACCGGATTGCTCGCATGCGACAACTCCTAAAGCTTGGCATGGCCACCTACCTTTGGCATGTGTAAACGTAGCATCCAATCCATGGCTCAACACAAGGTGCTGCGGCAGGTTGGAAAACTTGCGGCCACAATTTATTGTTTCGAAACTCGAAATGATCTTGGTACGAGTAGGCATTGAATTCAAATCCTACCGCGTGCCATGAAATTCCCATTCATCCAATTCGACCTATAAAATAAATGATAGACATCTCGTGATTTCTAGAAAAAAAAAACGATATTTTTGTCTCCCCAAAAAAGAGAAAAGGAGAGGTTCGGCACGACTATCTAGGATCAGGGAATAAAAGAGAATCGATTTATTGAAAATTCGATAATTGCAGAGCGATGACTCACCTTATATATATATATATATACACATACACACGAAGGAGATGGACTTAGTTTGGTGCACGAAAACTCACTCACGATATCATCTAATAGCACATCCAAATAAAAGTGTCATATGCAAACTTGTATATGCAGATGATGGCCATAATATTTTATTTTATATATGTTTATTTCACAGAAATAAATGATTTAAAAATATTTTCTAAATAATATATAGTTAATGAAAAATATTTCTTTATCGATAATAATTTATATCTAAAATTTTCATGGACTACAGAAATTTTCTTCATTCATTTTTTTTTTTTTTTTTGTAAATGATATAGGAGATGATTTCTAAGAAAATATTTTTATACGTCTTTCATATTTCACGAAATAAGTAAAGCCTAATTATAGTAAGGTTGAAGTTTGGAAATTAGACAAGAATATAGCTTTAGTTTCTACTCTTAAGGTGCGCTTTTATGTGGCAAACTAAAGGTTATCATTTTTTAATTACATACAAAAAAGTAATTATAGTATCTGATGGGTTTTTCTTGGCCAAGAATAGAAGAGCATTAAATTATACTATGCATAATGTGATTTTGAATTTTGACAATTATGATTTGAAAGTATTAAGACTTAAATTTTGTATGATCTCTATTTTTCACATCGATGTGTCACACATCACGTCATTAACGGGATTTTAAAAATGTTCATATTTTCTTGTTTGTACTCTTACTCCAAACTCTTGTCTAACTCAAACTTAAGAAAGCCATGAGTATCATCTTTTGATGGGCAAATGGATATTTGAGATTTGTTGAGCACTTGATTAATTTTTAATTTATTTTTCTCAGCATAAGTCAGTTCAAGAAAATGTACCACTTGACTAATCTTTTACTTTTCTTTTTCCAATATAAATTTACATTTTTTAAGGACGACTCAAGAGAATGTACCAACGTGATTGTTTCGCTAAGGGGAGCAATTGAATCAATTCAATACAAGAATTGGACAAACCGGCCTCATTCTACTCTCATTCTAGGAGGAACTAATCCAATTCTCAATTCCAAGCTCTAGAATGTCGGTTATCGGCCGTCATGTTGGAGCCACCAATTCAACTTTGATGAGATGTAGTTGGGAGGATAGAACCTGTGACGTCGAACTTGAAATAAGCTCACAAAACCACTTGACTGATAAGAATCTTCCATAGCACAAATTATGCGATCCTCACAAAACTGGTCGGTTCAATTCCACGTCGTTTTCAAGCTTGTCGGTTCCAAAAAATCTTTCGTAATTGGGAAGTTATTTCAAAGCCGGGATCTCTGAAACCAAGCCTACCCTGGTATGTACACCAATACGATTGAAAGAGGACGAAAGGAAACTTATGGCGAAGTTAGCTTGGTCCGCACAGGCCGGTCCAACGAACAAACGACCGCCAACCATCCCCGTAACCATGCCCGCCCGCCCGCCTGCATTAATTCGAACCTCCCCTTTCTCGCTCTCGTGCTCGTTGGGCGCTAACACTTCCCAAAGCATCTCTCAGTCCACAGTAATCGACGCATATAATGCGCCAACTGCAGCTGCGTAACTGCATTGCCCTCTGTCGTTCAGTTTTTACGTGCATCGATGAACCACAGAGGGAGCTGAGTAGAGAGAGAGAGACAGAGAGCTTGCTTTATTAGGATTGGTTCTGGCATTGAATGCTTTCGGGCCAGCATCCACCGGTACCCATTAATGCATAATTGAATTATGAGGATGGATGGATGGATGGATCGTTTCCTGTCTCCGTCTCCCTCTCTGTGTCTTTCTCTCTCTTTTCTATCCTCATATTTGTTTGTTGTTTCTCTCGAGTTCCAATGGAAATGAAACAGAGTTCAGTCATCGTTCGTTCGAGTTTAAGAGTGTGCAAGTAGAGAAGGAGTAAATTTTAGTGTTTGAGTCACTTTGCCTCGCGCTTTGCATGAGCCTCTCTGAAGCGGTCAAACCAAACCAACCCCGCTTTCATGCATTAGCCGCTCTCGTCGACGCCCCTTCACGCCCTCTTCCTTGAGATCTTCCTTATAACCCGCCTGAGAAACCCCGCGAGCCGTCGTTCTCGAAGGCGTTCTCCCGAGCGGAACCCGGGAACCCATGAGTAGGAGGAGCTCGGCGAACGAGGTGATGAAGGAGATAGAGGTGGGGAAGCCCGCGGCGGCGGCGGCGGCGGCGGGGGGAGGCGGGCTCGTCGTCGCGGGGCTGAGCCCGCTCAGCGAGACGCTGTGGCGGGAGAGCAGGTCGGCGTCGATGGACGTGGGGTTCGTCGGCGACGTCTCGGCCAGGCTGACGTGGCAGGACCTCACGGTGACGGTGACGCTCGCGAAGGGCGAGACGCAGCGGGTGCTGGAGGGCCTGACCGGCTACGCGGAGCCGGGGACGCTCACGGCCCTGATGGGTCCATCCGGGTCGGGCAAGTCCACGCTCCTCGACGCCCTCTCGAGCCGCCTCGCCACCAACGCCTTCCTCTCCGGCGCGATCTTGCTCAACGGTCGCAAGACCAAGCTCTCCTTCGGAACTGCTGTGAGTTTCACTCGCTCTGATCTGTGCTTCCTGTTTTAGTAACGTCAGTCGTTGAACGATATGTTGGACATACATCGTTGTACTTTTACGAGGTTTATAAACGTGCTATCGACTCGAAAGAACTCTTTTCATTTAGCAACATGATGAATCGAGGCGATCGCGGTCCTAGACCGTGCTTATGTGAAAGGAGTCGCATTGATCCGTGTTCGTTCGACTCGATCCCAGGCCTATGTCACGCAAGATGACAACTTGATCGGTACCCTTACCGTGCGCGAGACGATCTCATATTCAGCTCGATTGCGACTTCCCGATCACATGCCCCAGTCGGAGAAGCTCGCCTTGGTGGAGAGCACCATCATAGAGATGGGTCTCCAAGATTGCGCAGACACCGTCATCGGGAATTGGCATCTTCGAGGGATCAGCGGAGGAGAGAAGAGGAGGGTCAGCATTGCCCTCGAAATCTTGATGAGGCCCCGGTTGCTCTTTCTCGATGAGCCGACTAGTGGGCTCGATAGGTATATCTTCTAATTCCCTTACTTTATTTACGTCTACATTCGCATTCATGTATATGCCTGCATACATTCTATCTAGTATTTTGTGTAATTGTTCTCAGTCCATTTATCATTTCCCAACAAGGATATCTCCTCGTGGCTGCCGCGTTCAATCCTGTATAACTTGCTGTGTCATGCAGGTTTCGTTGGGTAACGATTTCCTGCTTGATTAACACAGTGGTTTCCTCCGAAATCTCATTACTTCATTTTTGCAGTGCTTCAGCTTTCTTTGTGACCCAGACACTTCGTGGCCTATCTAGAGACGGCAGAACTGTGATTGCCTCCATTCACCAGCCCAGTAGTGAAGTTTTTGAGCTGTTTGATAGACTGTGTTTGCTTTCCGGAGGCAAGACGGTTTACTTTGGTGAGGCATCAGAAGCATATGAGGTAAGAAGTTCTCTATTTAAGTTGCTTTCACTCTAAACAGAAATGCCGATTTACTTATGTTTGGTTGATGCAGTTCTTCGCTCAAGCTGGATTTCCATGCCCTGCTTTAAGGAACCCATCTGATCATTTTCTCCGATGTGTTAACTCCGACTTTGACAAAGTTAAAGCCACTCTAAGGGGGTCCATGAAAATTCGGGTATGAAAATTTTCTTTTGGCATTCCCTATAAGTGAGCTCCACTGGATAGTGGACATAAGAATTTCTGGTCCTCCATTAATCATTTATCTGAGTCGGACTTGATCCGAAAAGAATGATATCTTTGGGTTTCTTGGTTTTAAGAGTGCTAATTAAGTTGGTTTTCCCTCAGTTTGAAGCAAATGATGATCCCTTGGAGAAGATGACAACAGCTGAAGCAATCCGAGTTCTCATTGACTTCTATCGCACCTCTCAGTTCTCCTACACTGCTAGACAAAAAGTCGAGGAGATGTCAAAAGTTGTAAGTTCTCTCTTCAGAACAGATTAACCTCGATGATCTTTTTATCCAACTTCTGTCATTGTCATTGTGTTGCTGTGAATAAAAAGCTTATGAGTGGTTCATCATTTTGCAGAAAGGGACTGTGCTAGATTCAGGAGGCAGCCAAGCTAGTTTTCCTATGCAAGCCTTTACCTTAACCAAGCGTTCGTTCATAAACATGTCCAGGGACTTTGGGTATTACTGGCTAAGGCTCGTGATTTACATTGTCGTTACCGTCTGCATAGGCACGATCTATTTGAACGTCGGGACAGGATACAATTCGATTCTGGTATTAATTCTCCATTTTATAATTTGAGACAATTGATGACCCCCACACAATGAATACGTGCACTCCTAATCAAGTCAAAGTACACGAAACTTGTACCATAAACAGATGAAACAAACTCCAATTAAAGTAAACAAATTTTCTTAAAAGCTCTTTTTCTCTGTGACAGGCCAGGGGCTCATGTGCATCTTTCGTCTTTGGCTTTGTAACGTTTATGTCGATTGGTGGGTTTCCTTCGTTTGTTGAAGACATGAAGGTGAGGTGTTGAAAAACCTGTTCAGCAAATCCACAATGGGACACCCTTCAATGGTGATTACCAATTTTGCCCCCCTAAGTCATGTCTTAAATTTTGCAGGTTTTCCAAAGGGAGAGGTTAAATGGTCATTATGGTGTCACTGCATTTGTCGTCAGCAACACGATCTCTGCAACGCCTTTCCTAATACTGATCACCTTTATTGCGGGAACTATTTGTTATTTCATGGTCCGCCTTCACCCAGGCTTCGACCACTATCTCTTCTTTGTTTTGTGCCTCTATGGTAGTGTCACTGTCGTCGAGAGCCTGATGATGGTGATAGCTAGTGTCGTCCCCAACTTCCTGATGGGAATCATCATAGGGGCTGGACTTCAGGTTAATATTTTTTCACCATGTTGTTGAAGTTTTACACTTAAAACGGATGAAATTTTATACTTAAAATGGTTGGCAAAAGAATGGAAATTAAATCTTTTATCTAACAACTGGGAGAATTTAAATATTTAATCATCACTCCATCTATAATGGTAGGCCTTTGTGGTCTAAAAATCGTCCAATCTCATTTAATATGGTTCCGGGCAAGACACCTGACTATTTGTAAGCCCTTGTTTGCATCCTCATTAACTCAATATTTATACTTTCTGTTTAATCAAGTGTGCTAGTGCACAAGTGAGAGGAGAGTTACGATATTATGAATGAGGCAATGCTTCTTTTTATGTTCATAAAACTTTAGACTGATCAGATGCAGTTTTAAGTAATTTAGTAAGCTGAGCATTGTCATGAGTTCTGTGTTATATGGTTGCAAGAACTTAGGGCAGGGCTATGCCTCTGATTGCTATTTGACGACTGCTTTTTCTACAGTTGAGTTTCTGATTTTTTTCCCTGACTTATAGCAGAGGCTATACTTTTGCTTGTAGCATTAACAAATTCGATCAGCCTTCTGAAATTTTGCAACTCTAGTCATTTTCTTGTTTGCTTTTGTGCTTCAGGGCATTTTCATGCTGGTCTCTGGATACTTCAGGCTTCCTAAGGATATTCCTAAGCCCGTGTGGCGCTACCCGATGTCGTATATCAGCTTCCACTTCTGGGCACTTCAGGTAAAGCTGCATACGTTTTTCATTTTCGATATCAAACGATTTCTCTGTCAAAAACTTTATACAACCGCCGGAAAAATAATTGCAGGGTCAATACCAGAACGATCTCAGTGGTATGCTGTTTGAGAACCAAACGCCAGATCTTCCCAGAATTCCAGGAGAGTATATTCTTGAAAATGTCTTCCAGATTGACGTGAACCGATCAAAATGGGTGGACCTGAGCGTCTTACTAAGCATGATAGTCATTTACCGCGTCCTCTTCCTTATTATGATCAAGGTCAATGAGGACGTGACACCATGGGTCAGAGGTTACCTAGCAAGGAGGAGGATGCAGCAGCAGCAGGCCGGAAACAACAACTCCTCAATCGCCCCAAATGGCCTCACCCAATCTCCTTCTTTGAAGACTTACGTGGCCAGTCGAGCAGCTGCATCTGAGAGATTGTAAAAACAAAAAGAAGCAAGAAGGTTTTGACAGTCGACGGACAATTATATATTCATATCACATCATCACAGAAGCAATCTCGTTGGCCATGTTGAACAGACAAGTTTGAAACTGTTGCTGCCTAGAATATCTTTCTCAGAATGACAATTCACTTGACTTGCTATCATATTGGTACCTGTAATTTATAATATCATTGTGGGAATTGGTTATGGGCCCGGGAAGAGATCACCTAACTATAAATTTGCAAATCTCTCAAGTCGGCTAGATTTACGCATGCCAAGGGGGAATGTCGAAACAGGAATAGCTGTGGACCTCTTCGTTTATGTTTATGTCTTCTGAGAGAATGAATCACTTTGTGTCCGAGTCTCAGGATAAAACCGAACTCCTTTACTTACAGAGCAGGAAGACTCTGTCACAGATGTCTTACTGAACAAACAAAAAGAGAGAAGGGGGCGATTTAATTTGGAAATGTTATTACATGATCTGGAATGATGAGAACTTGCAAACCGGTCATTCCTTCCACACCGGAATGATGCCTTGTGCTGCCAGACGCTTTTCAACCCAAAAGACTACGTGCTTCCCCGTGACTCGTTTCTCATCCACAAGAAATGGCTCAACGGTACTTGCTTCCGAGCCATAGGACGACAATGAGAACCCTTTTGGGCCTTACAAAAGCAGAGAATAAAAATGAATCGAACGTTGACGCATGGAATTAGAATATGAAGAAGCAGAGAGAGAGAGAGAGAGAGAGAGAGAGAGTCCGAGCAATACCGGTGAGGTCACCGGTAGGAAAGAAGGCCCAGAATGAGTAGCGGGTCCCCTCTTTCAGGAAGGAGCCCTCCAACTGCATATTCATGAAGAGCAATCAAATGGGACAGTGTGAGGTTGTGATGTGAGCTAAGGCCATTTGAAAATTGTTCTGTGAGCTACGGAAGAAGCAAGCGAGTAAAGAAATATTCCGAAACCGACCCTGTTATCCTGGAAAGAGAGTTCAATTTCGGAGAGGTCATCTTGGGATTGGAGTATTTCCAGTAGGGGAGGGATCACTTCCTCCTCCATGAGCTGAGGAAGTGGCTTCGGCGGCACTTTCTTTGGAGCTTTAGGCTTTGCTGGTGCTGCCTCTGACGCTGCTTCTGGAGCTGCTTTTGCTTCCTTTGTCTCCGTGGTGGCTGGTATAGAGGGGGAAAAACCAAGAGCATTTCATTTTCTATTCTAAAGAATGGTAAGGGTAAAAAACTCAGACAAACTCAATCAAGGCTTGAAGGCGAGGATGCAGAGGATATACCGGTGGAAGTCGACTCTTGGACGGCAGAGCAGGCAACAATTCTTGGAGAAGCCACTGCTAGTCTGCATACCATCTGTTGGACCATGAAGATCATTGTCAGTTGCAAGTCTACACAAGCAGTCACTTTGCCCAAAACTATCATCAGAACGCCAGCTTTCATTTTCTATCTTTTTGCCCTGCCCGAAGCGCAAAAGTAGTTGAATTGGCATTGTCTGACTGTTTATCAAGGGCCTCTGAACTCCATTTTTATTCCAAATTGAAACTCGTTCTTTTGCACAGCAAAACTCACGCTTTGCTATCTTTTGCACAGCAAAAGAGACAGATTCCTCACAGTAACTTCACATGAACCTATAACTAAGCCACAGCATCAAATTCAAGCGTTGCTAGCTTCTGCAGTTGTTTATAGATAACCACCCTTGTCGCATCGCAAAGAAGTCGCAGGACCCGCCGAGCTCTTTCGGGCAAAAAAGCATTCTTTTCGTGTTCTGACGAAATCGCAATCTGAACTTGAACAAGCAAGCACGCGTGAACGAGAACACTTAAACGGCGAGTTCTTCACATACCGTGAAGGGGTATCGAGATTTTGTGAAATGCGAAGAAGACGATGAAGAGACGAAGCTGGAGACTCCGACTGCTTGTCCACCGAGTGTTGCAGCCATTTCCATCTCAAGACAGAGCATCCACCAAAAAGAAGAGAATTTTCAAGAACCGTACAGAGCCGCTACGATTGAAGAA
Organism: Eucalyptus sideroxylon; assembly: GCA_014182405.2. NCBI lineage: Eukaryota > Viridiplantae > Streptophyta > Magnoliopsida > Myrtales > Myrtaceae > Eucalyptus > Eucalyptus sideroxylon. Next base: position 26,789,839 of record CM024555.2, read on the forward strand.
CGAGCAGCCCCATCAAAATCTTGAAGATTAAAGCCTCGTTCTCTGGATCTGATGGACAAATGGGGAATACCGTTTTTTTTTTTTTTTCGGCCTTTTACAATTATTTATCTTTTGGCGCTAATGTGAAGATGGTGGAGAAATTAGCTAACAGCTAGTCCAGAGGAAGGAGTGAAGATACAGGCAAGAGGAGGGAATTCTCTCTCATCCACACGGTGTCTCGTGAAATATATGCCACTGAATTGCCCATGCGTTTTCCGCCCATGTACAGATTTGCAAATTTAAAGAAAATACAACACCACCCACGAAGAGAGAGAGAGAGAGAGAGAGAGAGAGATTTGTCTGGTCTCTGGGGAAAATGAGAAATTAGCATTGGCCCAAAACTGCTGAAATTACGTGGATTACATGATACCGTTTGAGAATCAGGTTCCAATTTCCTGATTATTAAACTTACTAATCTGAGACTACCATTTCAGTTGATCGAGCAAATTTTACCCACAACGAGTAACCTCACTGACTGACACACAAAAAAAAAAAAAAAAAAAAACCAATGACCCATCTTTCCTATGTCGAATTTTTCTGGTTCTTTCCCCTTCGACATATACATCGATTTAGCTAGGATTTCTCATTGTTGTTTTCTGAGTTCACACATTACCAGTAGCATTAAAAGAAATTCTAAAACTCTAATGGAAGAACCAGTAATCACATGGCATATGTCTGTTTGGCAGATGTTGATGTCAAAATTACTGCCAAGCATTCATGAATTTGTCAGCTTTACTCTCAAACATATATCGAATAATAAGAATTGCAACTCTGTTCTTGAAATGCATAGATATCCACAGACGCGAAAGGTCTGTGAACTTGTGATCAGAGAGCCTCATTTTGTTCTCAGAAAAACAATGGCAGGGATTTTGGAGATGTGCCAAAACAAGATGCAATCTCTTGTTCATAGAATAGACTCGAGATTGATCGCGGGGTGGATCATAAACCATTCCCCCACAGCTGGAATAGATGAATTGCACAATGAATCGCGCAGATAATCCCACATATAAATGATCAAGATCTAGGCCCTATCAGGGAAAATTGCATCTAGAGAGGTCCCTTCAGCCTCCAATAAATTGAAACGCTCCGTTGAAACTTGGACCAAGCAAGGACCTCAATGAATCTCATAGAGAGATTCTTGATTGAGATAATCTTATTGCTTTAATCTGCTTCTCCTCCTTGGATGGGAACATTTGGGCGAACTGCTTTTCTTGAACTTCTGAACCATAGCATACACCTATAATGAGCAGAGATTTCAGGTTAAATGGGACAATAAGAACCCTCGTTAAACAGGAAATAGAGCTTCGACACAAGCAGTTTCAATGGAAAGACTAAAAAGTCATAGCAACAGAACAATTAATTAGCAGTAACTTGCATGTTATAGCTGAATACTGTCTCAGGCATCAACTTTGTGCCAAGATCTGGTAATCCATATTTCTGTCCAGCTTTGTTGACTGCATGCGCATTAATTATCGGATTGCTTGCACAGTAGTGATAAATCAAAAAATTGTTTTTCCAACACTTCTAACAGCATGAAATGGAAATCAGAAAATCAATTAGCAAAGAACCAAGAAACAGCAAACGATTTCATTTACTTCTTCAAGACGTTGTTCAGCTCAGTTTTGTACATAAAGTTCTAGAGATTCTCATGTTCTGGTGTTCCAACTGATTTGTCAACTATATGGAAATGAATCAAACACTCTGGCAATACTGTCTTATTACTAATTGTTCAGGTACCTCAGAAGGAAATCAAGGAAATAGCAAGTTATCTCAAAATCATCATATCCATGTATGTGAATTTAATCACTTGCCTTCCTGACTCCAGATGTCAATCCCAAGCTAGAAAGAGCCTCACTGTCCACATATTTCCACGTCAATGTTTTCTTGCTGTGCTTCCTAAAGAAACTCGTCTCATCTGCAAACCAACAAAAGCAGAGTCCGTAGCCACATAGTTTACAAAGACATTCATATAAAGATGCACTTAAAAAATCAGAGAAAGTAGACAATTGAATTGCTCGTAAATTGATAAAACACAGTACCCTATCTTTCCTTTGAGAACTGAGGCTTACCAGTTAAACTTCTCAGAACCATGTTATCTACAGTTTACAACAAATACAGAATACAACAAACCATTCATATTTTAGCATGTACAATTGATGGAGCTTCTCTTTTACACTTCAATTGTGGAGAGGAAGTGATCTACTTTAATATTACTTATATGGAATGTGTGGTAGAGATGCCCTACCTTTGAGATGCAACACCAACAGCTCCGCAAATATCCTGAGACGAATATGTGAAAAAATATGGACAAAATCTCCAACATCTTCCCTTGTTACTGGGATGCAGACTGAGGAGTCAAGTCCAAAAGATTGTTCCAGAAAATGGTCAATCGCTTTCCTTCTTGTATCTGAGTCAGCTTCATCCTTCAACATTACTGATGGGAACTCCCAGAGACCAGCAAGCAAACCCTCATCTGGCCTTTTCACGAGAAGGTACCCACTTTCAGAGCTGTTACTGGCAAATGAATCATCGCCTCTTAATATCTCCACAACGCAAACTGCAGAAAATTCCTCTCTTTGTTTTGTCTTGATTCCTTTAGAAGGATAATCTGTGACCATTACAGATTCATCCTTTCTGGAAATTGCAAGTGCCTGACATTGGATGGAGATAGGGCATGATGAACAACTTGGATTCGATGGAGTGCAAACAGTCGCACCAAGTTCCATGAGAGACTGGTTAAAATCCCCAGGTCGATCTGGATCAACTAGTTGAGCTGCTAATTTCCTGATCCAGAGCAAATTTGAATGACACAACTATATAAAGAATGAGAAATATAGTTACAAGCTACAGCAATTGTCCCCTGCATTGTCGGGACATAATAGGAAAAGTAAAGCAATGTAACCATTAAAGACACAATAGCACTTTTTGAAGCCTTTGATCTCATGATGCATAGAGTTGTGTATATGAAATTGTTATCGATGATGTAAAATGAAGAGGGATTGATGAGGCTAAAGACTGTCATAACAATTTTAAAATCCACAAATGAGAAAGCCGTCTGACTGAGGAACTTAAAATTTCAAATTCCAGCAGGATGAGTCCACATCCCAAAAAAGACCAGGTGTGAAGTTAGATAGGCACAGTTACAGGGTCAATGGTATGGACAATGCACCGACTCCCCTTGCCTAGGGTTTCGTAGTGAACTGGCAATTATTATGCATTGAAGGACGGACTACCAGATGATAATTTTAATGAACAGAAGAGTCAGGTACTGCAGCTTAAGTTAAAAAAAAAAAAAATGCGATAACGTCAATATTGGCAAGAGCATTTGGAAGTAAGTTATGAGAGATAAGATCCAAAATAACCAACTGCTCACCAAAATTTTTTTACAGTAGCTGAGTCTTTTGGATTTGCAGAGACAGCCTTCAACCTAGCAAGCACTCTAACTACATTCCCATCAACCACCGGCACCACCTGATGGATTAAAGTTTAAAATTGTTCCTCAAATGGTCAAATGAATAACTGGAAAAGTTGCTCACCTCATTAAAAGCTATAGAGGCAATTGCACCTGCTGTATAATCACCGATTCCAGGAATCTTTCGGAGTGCTTCAACTGTCCTGGGAAATCCTTCTCCACCAGTAACAATCATCTTTGCCCCCTAACAACATAAATGAGGAGTAAACCGCAAGCACATGCCTGGCATGGAGGTAGAGTAATTTTATATGTGCAATACATGTGATTTTTCTTATTTTAGCTCAGTCATTTTCCAGTTTCAGAGATGTATATCTGGTCACCATCACAAATTGAAACAAACCAAGCACAATTAAGACACTAAAAGCACAAAGTACCAAGGATAAATCAATGTGACTCAAGGAAAGGATCATACTAACATATTAAACTAATACATTTTAATATCACTACCTATCCAAAAATCAAGCAAGCATATTAATTTAATAATGTGCATTCCGCACGAAGTGAAAATAAAAGGTCCCATCATGTATGTCAAGATATTGTGTTCTAAGAGTGAACCAAGATGTGCAACAAATATCATGACCAGAGCTGAGCTTACCTCTAAGAGAAAACGTGCCCGCCTGTAATAGCCCAGACCAGCCCACATCTCATTCACCTCCTGCATAAGAATGATAACATTCATCTAAACTCAACAAAAATGTCCTTTCAACAAATTAAGTATGAATGCTCAGTTAGGGAAGCACATTTGGTTACACGAACATTCGAGGACATCAACATTCCTAAAGTAGATGACTTCAGTACCTATGATTTATTCAAAAGCTCAACTGTATGGCATCAATAAGGATAGTGGATTTTAGGCTGCAGTTCTCGATATAATCCTTCTGGGATAGGAAGGTAGAGAATGGCACTAAAAGCCCCTTCCAATGGTGTAATCGATAACCAAGAAACTAGAGAGGCCTAATATAGGACTTAGCTCAAGCATATCTCAAGAGACACCAAATCTCAAATAAGCTAAAACAGAAGGAGAAAAAAAAGGAATATCTACAAAAGCTATTGATTGCTCTTCCAGCATAACATCATGTGCCCCTAAACTAGCTAAAGAAATATGTATTAGATGGCACTAATCAGATGGTCCAAAAGCCCCTCAAGCACTCACTTTATCGTTTGATGGAAAAAGAAGTATCACGACACAAGAATTAGACGTTTAAACTGAAAACCAAATAAGTAATAGTAAATATGATGATAGAAAGTTTTCTACATTCCCTAGAAGATCCTTCCTTAGCTTTTCCACCAATGATTACAGAACTACACAGTCTGCGCTTATGTAAATGAAGAACCAAAGTTTACATTTTGCTTCATATTAAGTAGTCACTGACACTCCAGCCCACTGATTGAGGAGAAAAAGCTTTTGGTTAATTATGGAGGATACATAGTCCTGAAATTTTCATAAGCAAAAGAGTTACCCACCCAGTACCATATCCATCACGAAGGATATGAACTACCTCCATCAGAGACCAGACAAATGAAAAAAGATTACATACAAAAGAACCTAAAAATAAATGAACCACCTCCAGAGAAGCAGAGGCCAGATGGTGGAGAGTAGGCCACTTGAGCATCCACCGGTTGTAGTAGTCGATCACAGTCTGAACCCTCGTCTGCTGCAGCATCACCTCAGACACCCACACCCCATAAGCCCTCCTATCTTTTTCTTCTCCATCTTCATCTTCTTGTGCATTTCCAGCATTGCCCACGCCACCGCTCGCCCTCCATGGAAGGTCCCTCCGGTTGCGGTCGTACCACTCCAAGAGCGAAGCTCTGACGCCGCTCACCTCTTCTCCGGTGAACGAGAAGTCTTCGATGTCCGGCGCTCCTGGTTCTTGCCGGAGCGTCAACGCCTTCGGTGGGTTTCTCTCTCTTCGCGGTCTCTTCGTCCCGGGACGGCTGCCATCGTCGTTCGCATTCGCTTTCACGCGGGCGCTCCTGCTCTTCTTGGGCGGCGATGGTGGGTTCTTCTTCATGGGGGCGCGACTGTTGAACTGGGATTGTTGGAACGCGATTCTTGGAGCAGAAAGGAGGTGACTTTTCATTCACCGGAGCTTCTTCCAGTAAAGATTGGATTTTTTTCGTGGGGAAGAGAGAGAGAGAGAGACGCGGGTTTTTGGTTTTGGCGTGTAGGAGTTCCTATTTGAAAGTTGAAACATCCACTGTTCTTGTACGTTTGTTGTCCGTACACTTTCGGGTCGAGTTTAAGGTGCAGGTGCAATGAGAAAAAAAAATTGATTTTTTTAGGCTCAGATTAATAAAGAAATGATGTGAATTGTGATAACTAGGGAAATGAAACTGATTTTTGTGCATTCCCAGTCCATTCTTGAGCTAGTTTTGTAGTTCAGGTTGTCGGGTGGCAAGCTCGTCTACTGAGCACATAGGATCTAAGGCTCATTGTTATTAAAGATAATTATGCTCACTGTCGCCTAGGCCTGATCACTACCATTCCCTTTGTGGGGAAGAATCTCTTCTCTCAAAGTTATGGGCTTGATGTCATTTGATTGAATAGTTGACCCTCCATCAAATTATCAACTGAGTCCTAATTAATTAACGTCAACGAGTTTGCCATTTTTTGGTCTTTTACCTGTCTTTTTTCTTCTGGAGGGTGAATATATAACAGCAAAATCCTCTTCTACAGAAGTATGTTAAACCATCGCTATTATGTTACTTGAATCGGGGAAGGAAATGAAAACGCAACAGAAGGCAAAATAGCATACAAAGCAAGTGCGTGTGTGCGTGTGTGAGAGAGAGAGAGAGAGAGAGAGAGAGAAGGGTCTCCAAGCTCACTAAACACCATATAAGGGGAAACCAAAAAGCTCAGTAAACACCAGCCAAACCAAGCCCCAGAAATGAGCAACCTCCCATACACTCTCGCAGCATGAACTCTCCCAGAACAATGTGCATTTATTAGATTGACTCAATGTACAACATTTGGTACAAGGTGACTTTACTTTCCCCATCTCGATAGGATGAGCAACCCCACTATAGTCAAACATGTCGAAGCCACTATTGACACAACCAGTGCAAAGGCGTACACAGGGGTAGGGAAATTGAAATATTTCTGGACTTTTTTCAGTCCTTCATCAATTACAGGTGCCAGCGCAGCCGCCCCAGCAACTCGAAATGGCCTCGTCACATTGTTACCAGTCCACATCAATATGACAATCTGGAGAGCAGTTGAGAGCAAATTCAAGTGAGACATGCAAAAGACTCCCTTCAGTTCGTAGTATAACAAGTCAATAACAACTAGGCCAGAAACTAAGCAAAAGCAAAAGAAAATGTCAAAACCACAAAGGAACAAGCGCATTGTCATGAGGAATGTCCTTCCTCTGCATTTGGAGAAAAAAAACAGCACAACATTAATCTAAAGCTAGCAGCCAGCATGTCAAGATCAGAAAGGCAGAAATTTAGAATAATAGTTCTCCCATAATAAAAGGATACCATGGATACAAGTTAAACATCATTCTTACTTTCATCAATTTTCAGTTGAGGAAATCAGGATTCCACACTGTTTCTTCAACGTCCTATAAGGAAACCACTACTCCCAAACTTGATGACTTAACCAAGCTGCTTAAGCTTGTTTTTAATTGAAACTAACCGGTTTGCTGGTCATTTCATTTTGAGTTCATGAGCTTTCAATAAATATCGTTAACCAAATCTAGCTTCAAGCCATCTTTTGTTTCAGTCACCCGTATATTGACTCAACATAGCCATCATCGATAGGGGTAAATAAACAGATTAACACATAAACTTTACCTGAAAAGCATAGTCCAGCTTCATGTCTAATCTAAAGAACTTGAATGAATGTCAGTAATTGCATAAAAGCAGAAGCATGCAGTAATTGCATGAGAAAAGCATAGTCGACCTTTACATCCAATTTGAAGAACCGAATCAACAATGTCCAGAAAATGCGCAAGCTCAAGGCAGGGACACCTAAGTTCTTTTCAGTTGAAGGACACATTAGGTTGACGAAAAACAAAATCAGCTTCTTCCACATTGCCATATATGCTCAGGGACTATGAGTCCAAGTCCTAAAACTTCAGGCTCAGAAATAAATAATCAACACCACTACACAGATGTCTGACAAGACATGATCTTCATATAGACGTTTTGCATCAGAGTTGTCAAATCTATCTCCCAATCAGATCGAGACATAGAACTACGAAACCCAATGGGCAGATTACATGGACTCTATAACCTGCTAAAACCCTTGTTAACTAATCAAACTTAAGTAAAACCCTATATAAGAAACTCATTTGTAGCATAAGACTTTGCTTACCCCTAGTAGCGCCTGAAGATTGGCTGCCGGATTCTTCCCTGTGCTCTTCTCATAGCCAAGGAATGCAAGAATGAAGAAGGTGGTGTATGTAACACCATCGAACAATCCATAAGCAAGTACTGCCGCAAGCCCAAGCTTTGCCAATTTGAACCTCATTTCAGCTGAGTTGACCTGATGCAAGGTCAAGTAAGAATGGTAACAACAAACCGGGAATATATCTTGCAGCAATCAAATCCGGAAGTAGCACGAAGGCCATCAAGAATTAACATTTCTAAGGACTCTGTCGAGTATTCTGAAATCCCTTTCGCCGGAGAACATTTTCAAAACTGAATCCTACAACAATGCATAGTCGCAACCCACCTAAAAGTGCCCAATCAACTCGAGACGCTTACCTTCCATTTGCTCCAAAACCCTGGGCTCTGCTGGCTCTGCAATTTTCCCCAATTGATGTTGTCAACAATTCAGGTTCACTATACAGAAACAAAACAGACTACAGCAAAAGGGTCTACAAAACCGTCAATACTGTACCACAGAAAGACAATTACCGGCAACTGCTGATCTCCATCCGAGAGATTTTCACCTGCAGCTCCCTCATTGAAGGAGCACTTGACGCAAGGTTTCGAACTTGAGGGCAAAGAACCACGGTACTTGCCTCGCAGCTTCGGTATCTGAGGATGGCAGGCGTTCGCTCCATGGATCAAGAAAGAAGAAGGGATGGTCTTGAGCTTGACTTTATCAGCTGGGGAGGCAGCTTCTTGGTTGTGAGTGATGGGTTTCGATTCTAACAGAGACCGAGGATGATGGGGGTGCAAAGCAGCGGACAACATGCTCGTGCGTTCGCTGTACAGTCACTCCCTCTCCCAGTCTCACTCAGTTCCGCCCTCGAACAGAGACGGACGAAAAGAACAACCTTTGACCCGCCCCGCCCGGAGTCGAGGAGGTGCGGTTCAATCTGATCTTCTTCTCTTTTACCTTTTCGGTTTACCTCCTTGTATTCTCGGTTAAAGGTTGAAGCTTTTTACCATCTAGATAATGTTTGTCCTTTAGCAACTGTAGATACCATCATCTTAATCGGACTAAGGTTCGGTAAAAGCCTGCACTATGGGACTCTAAAATGAACTGGCGTTTAGAAGTTGCCTCCCCAAAAAATCAGAATCCTTGAATTTTGTCAAATTAAAGAGAAAACCCGAATCATGACAAGTCACAATTTTTCTTTTTGGTAAATTCACAATTTTTTCTTAAGAAAGTAAGTTGAATTTCGCTTAAAAATATTATCAGTCAATCGAGAAACCAAAGGAACGAAACAAAAACGCTGAGCCACGACCAAACACGGCCTTCACTCGCCAAAAAAGTTCCTGCAAGATTTTAAGCTGGCTTTTACATTGATTTCTGCGTTCGACTTTTCACTCACACATCCATGCTGCAAACCTAAGGTGGTTTCAGTTCCATATGGCCCTTTTGCCTTGTGGAATTCGAATTTTGAGGGTCGGCGAGAAGTGAACATCTGTCATCATCGTAGCTCCCAGAAACAGATGCATCACACCTTTTGGGAGCGCGCCAGTCTGCCATCTCTTATAACAAGAGATTCCAAAACCCAGGCTCATCCAGCAAGTCGGTTTTGATGTGTTTGCAGACGGTTTAAAAGTAAGCACAGACAGACGTGTTTCCTCCCATCCGCATATAGAACACAAGTCCCTCCGTCTCAAGCTTTGGAAATGAGGTAAACAGTAAAGGCGTCTTTGGTTGCCATACACAGAGCATAACAAAAAGATGCATGTCAAATCTGTTCTCAGTTACACCATTCAAGAGAGACCCTAAAGGTCGATTACACTGTACTAGATGATACCGACCACAAGACACAAGCGTAAGGAGAAATCCTTCTTTTGATCAATTAATGTGCTTAAGTTGCGGTCATCAGTACAATTACATTACTCTAGGTGTTAAAAAGAAAAAGAGAAAAATCAGACTTGAAAGCAAAAGAGCGAAGCTTGCTGAGCCATCCGATAGCTGCACTGTGAAAATTCAGCCTTCGACCTGCAATTAAGAAGATAGTTTGCCATGAGAAAGTCATCCCAAAGCGCATTATATTGTTCTAACAGTTCCATTTAGGTATTTCCCAAAACCTCAATTATGGATCTTGTCACGCCTTAATCAGAACTTGATACATGTAAGAAAGAGTCGAAACCCAGTCACAGATGCAAGTACCAGAAATCTAAAATCCTTAAGTTTGAGGCTTGTGACCACCAAACTGACTACTAGCTTAAAGTTCCAATGACAACAACAGCATACAAACCCAAACCACACCAAGCCCATCTTTTTCCATGCTTATGCAGTTCAGTACAATACAGAAACGTGAGGGTCCTTCAAACATACTTGGAAAATCTCTAATTGCTACACAAATCGTAAATCGCTGGGCATCAAATGAAGCAGCAACCACCAAACGTCATCAATTCCCCAACCCAAATAGAAGCACACATCATTTCCAATGCCCAGATCAAATTGTGACATTGCAGGGACTAGTTCAGTTTCACATGTAAATTACAGGGCAACCAGAGGTCTACAATGTCATGCTAAACGCCAGAACTGACAAAAGAAATCTAGCAACTGCAATTTGGGCAACTTGTAGATCAACCCAGAAAAAAAAAAAATTGTTTGACTCCCAACGAACACGAGTGGCTACATATCGCAGACAACAGCCAATTGAACGATGACCACTCCAATGCATTGCAGTTTCACATCCAACAACACCCCATCAGAACGAATTTATAAAACCACAAACAAAGTACCTGGGCAGGTTTGGACTCTGACGAAGGGACGGACTCGAGGTGCGAAATCCTCGTTTCCAATGCATCGAACTTCTCCTTCATCTGCATAGATCAAAACAAGACGAAAACACACGCATCCAAATTCATGATTACAAAAGCAAAAGCGAAAAATAATTGGAGCAGTCATCGGAATCACACGCACCTCCGCGGACAGGGCGTAGCGATCGACCCAGAGGTCCCTCCACACCAATTGGGAAATCGCGGCGCCCGTGGCTGCGAACCCTAATCCGAACCACAGCAACCTCGTCCTCAACATCGCCTTGCGACCCAATTCGATGCGTTGCAGAGAGACGTCAAAATCAGCAGAAAGATGATTCCTTGCTGCACAGAGAGAGAGAGAGAGAGAGCTGTCTGTGTACCGAGACGAGAGCAATGGAGCGGGCAAGGCGCAGCGGGCCGGGTCGGAGCCCGCCATTTTCGGGCTTAGAACGGGCTCACACCGGGCCCATGTCAATTGACCAAATTGTCCCCATATTTTCTTTGTTCTTTCTAATATTTTTTTCCCTTCCTGATTTTTTTTTTCAGGCCAAAAATGCACTCATCGGTACACGTGATACCCCATCCCGCACCATACTCTTATGGGAAAATTTTTCGTATGCCTTCAAAGTACGTGAACCGCTTCATCTCTATCGTTAAATGTTATATAAGTTTCACGTGAGATCCACATGATCTAACGATGGAGATGAAGATGGCTTACACAACTGCATTCAAGGTTTGCTCAATATCTCGACATATTTCAATCATGGATACATAGTTCGCATTTGAAACGGTATAGAATTGTTCTCACGAGCCTATGTACCTGTGAGAATCGATTTAAGGACATCCCTTGTTCCTAAAAGAGTCCTCCAATCGTAGACCTTGCGAGAAATTCTTGATCGGCCGCCATGACATCGACCGAATTTGGTCACAAATTGAATCAATACACACAAGTTCCAAGTCATAATCAATAAGTCTCCAGCATGGATCATGCTTACTAGATAAAAGCAAACCACATAAAGTCCAACATGGTTTGAGTAAGGTCCGCTCAATAATTCAAGCGCCAACGCATAGACGATAACCCAGCATATAAAAAGTTCAGAAAATCCATGAAATGAAACCAAGACAGCAACACGACTGCCGAATCAAACGAACACAACTTTTGTGCTCAATCAAAAGTTGCCGGATCAGCAGGTTTGTCCAAGTCCTCGACGACGCCGCTGTTCTCAGATGACTCATCCTGCGAATCATCGCCGTCACTCGTACTCCAAGGCAGCTCGTCATCGCCTCCCTCAGCACCCGATGACTCCCCAGCGAGCCTGAGAAGCGCCCTAGCTGCACGCTCGTGGCTCGGCTGATTTTGAGCAAAGCATAAATAAATACATACGTACAGATGGATCATTTCAAATACAAGGCTGGAGGTTTAAAGGAGGATGAAAGAGGTGTGGAAGATATGGAGTATCTATCGACCTGGAGATTTTTTTTTTTGGTCATATCGAAGTGGAGATTTAACAGCAGATCTGCAGCGTTCCCTGGATTGAATGGTAAGGCCTCGCTCGCCACGGGTTGATTTGAGGTCAACGCCTTCAGCCACTGGATTTGCCACTTGATTGCCTCGTTCCTAGCTGTCACGGAGAAGCACACATCATGTATTCCTAGAGAAATATGTCATGTCTCAAACCATTTCACCATGTTGCCGCCATCGCTACGTGCAAAACGAAACCCGTCTTTCTCGATGTGACGGCAACGACGGCAATCAATCCTTTTGTACTGAGAAAATTGTTCGAAAGGGCTTCCGCAGTATAGAAAGTGGAATCGACAATCAAACCAAGTACTAAAGTACATAATCTGGAAAAGAAAACCTTACCATCCTGCAGGGTAATCTGAGTCATTATAGACTCCTCGAGTTTCTTCAACACGGCGTTTTCATCGCACAGATCCCTGGCTTCCCTCTGCTCAATTGTTGACGAACAACTCTAAACGCCGGTTAGTTCATCAGAAATATAGAGACTCCAAATCGATAACCCAACCATGTACAGAAACTAAAGCTTGCGATCAAATTCATTAAACGCAGAGAAAGTAAAATCACCTCCACCACTGCTAACGCAGCAGATATTTCACTCGCTTGAGCTTGCAAGGTTATCAACTTTTGCTCCAACATTTCTCTCAACGAACTTTTCTTGTTCCCCGAGTTTGGGGCAGGTGAATGGTCCGACATGATTCTAGGAGCAAAACTTGAATAAGAATCACTTCGACTGCTTCATTTGAAAATTTCGAAAAGTAAAACGGTGAGACGGAGATTTCTAGATAACTAATGGACTTCATGGAAAGGAAAACACCTCAACTTGAATTCAACAAGAACCAATCACCTTTTTTTTTTAATTGCAAACAGGAAAAGAAAAGGAAGCCTATTCTGAAACATACCAAGTTGAAGATGAACTCCTGGAGGAATTGTTGAAAGCTGATGGAGCAAATAGAAGAGAAAGGCCATATAAATAGGACTGTGATGAAGTTCTAACTAGGTAAGGTAATAGAAAATGGAAAACATAGACTACAATGGAAAAAGATTTTTCTCCACTCCAAGGAAAAAATTTAAGCCGTTCATATTAAAAATTACCATAAATAATTCCGGAAATCGCGGGTCGTGAGTTGATGTATTCTCTTATTTCATTAAGTGCTAGATTTCTGTCCATATTTTCTCATGCTAAAGTATCTATCATCGCTTTAACGGGCCTTCTATTTATATGATTTCCGTCTATTTATCAGTTTAAACTTTTGAATTGAATTTTATGACACAGCATTGGGGACAATTTTCGCTCCAAAATCATTTTGTGTGTGAGGCTCCCCATTTGCCAGTTTGTCCGCCATTCTTAGTCCAATTTGCCTAGGATTTCAATGATCATTTAGGGCATGTTTGTTTATTTCTGTTTCTATACCCCAGAACACAAATTTTTGTTCTTTTGTTCCAGGGAACAAAAAAAGAACAAAAATGCATTTGTTTACACTTTTGTTCCCGGGAAAAAAAAATCTGTTTTTATGTTCCTAGGAATAGATTTGGAACAAAAACAAAAAGTATAAAAACTTATTTTTTATTCCCGGATACAATTCCAAGAAACACTTTTTTTTTTTCTCCTTTTTTCTTCTTTTTTCTTCTTCTTTTTTTCTTTCCTTCTTCTTCCTTTGGCCAGTTGCCGGCTGTCGAGGGCCAGTGACCTCATGCCACTTGGGCGAGGTCGAGCCTCGTGGTGGCCTAGTAAGGCTCCAGTGAGCTTCGACCCTCGCGATGGCCTAGTGAGGGTCCCACGAGCTTGTCAAACCTTGCCCAGCTGGTCGCTAGCCACCAAATGACCAGCCACAAAAGAGAGAAGGAAAAAAAGAAGAAGACAAAAATGAAAAAATATTAAAAAATTAAAAGAAAACAAAAAAATTATATAAGTTTACCAAACGCGTTTCTGTTCCTAGAGTAAAATTTTTTTGTAGTTACTAAACGCGTTCTTATACTTAGAAATTGTTTCTTGGAACAGAAACGCAAAAAAAAAAAAAAACAATTTCTGTTTAAAACTTGTTTCTCATAATAGAAACATTATCAAATGCGTCATTAGTCTCCATTCACCTATTAACTTAAATTTTTAGGTCGAAATTTCTAAATGTAATAGAAATCCTAAAACTTGTTAAGAAAGTACTCTAAAACTTTCAAATTGTGTAATCAAATTCTAAAACTTATCAAGTTAATCTAATCAAGTTACTCCGTCAACTCTATCCAATTTTACTAATGGAAAATCATAATATGCTTTTTTTATTATTTTTTTTAAAGAAAGTGGCACCACATGAAAAATGGATAATAGAACAAATGGTTTATGAACTTTAATCTAATGTATAATATTTTTTTTCTGAAATTTTAATTATACAATGTAGTCCATAAATTCTAGCCCAATATGATTCCCGAACTTTGGCCTTAACTTTTAATTTTTCAATGTGATCCCTAAACTATTGGGGAATGTTCAATATAATTCTTAAATTACATGAAATTATTTAAAAGTTTATGGATCACATTAAACAAATTCAAAATTCAAAAATGATATTACACATTTGACCAAAATTCATGGATCATTTATGTCATTTTTTTTTCTGAAGATAAAAGATAAAAGATACAATATTAAGAAAAGATGATAGGTATTAAAAATTTTAAAAAATAAAAATTTATTTTTTAAAAGGAATGTAAGGCCATCAAGCTTCGTCAAAGAGGGGTAGTGACTCTTAACACTGTGTTGGAGAGGGCCATTGGCCCTCATAAGCCACAATTGCCGCTAGGGCTGAGCATGGTCCAGGTACCATTAAATGGACCTAGACTTAGAATCAGGGAGGACAAAGTCAGTTTTTCTGCAAGTATGCATTTCCACAGTGGGCGAATCTCTTGTTCAAGCTCTTCAGGGATAGCCTTTTAGCAGAAAACCACTATGCCTTTTAGTTCATAGCCTAGACACACCCAGATAAAACCAGGATGGAATCGTTTCTAACTATTCGAGCTACATTTCTCAGAGGATCCTACTAGGTTGGAGAAGAAAAGGAGTTTAGAAAGCCATGAGGGAATTACACAAAACACTCACTTTACTCAAGGGACTCTGCCCAACACAATACATCCTCCTCCCCTTTTATAGGCAATAAGAGGTTACAAATCGACAAACAAACAAGGACCAAGCTCACGGGTCCGAGAACAAACAAAGGCTTCTGAAAATCTCAGTAAAGGAATTATTCGCACGGTATGAACAATGACAATGAACAGTAACTTCCCTAGCCTATTGCTACGGTAAAAGTAAACAGTAACTTGCTGTAGTAAACTTGTACGTATAGTGTTCTTCATTCAGCGATCTCGTCCATCATGAGCATTATAGTCATAGTCCGAATCATTTGAGTTGTGGACTGTTGCTAGATAATGTTCATCATACTTCTATTCAAGTGCTTCAAGGTCTTCTGGTGTAAAGATCTGGTTCAACTGGTGTGTTGTGGATATAGATGCTTCATGAGCCCAGTGGGATGCTTCATCCTAAGCCTAGTCTGTATTGTCATCTTCTATAGTGTCGGCAGGAATGCTTGGCTGTGTCCAATTGGATGGTTGTGCATAAAATGATGTGTCCATGTTTTGTGATAAAGACAAAGGTTTTTGGCTATAGGAGTCTTGAGAAAGAGGACCTCCCCATCTAGCATAAGGGTCTTGAGAGGATTGAACAATGTCACTTGTGTCTATCATTCCGTACTCTTGTGATGCATGTTCCTAGGATGATGCAGCTTGTTTGAATTCTTTGAGTGCTTTTTTGGCTTCTGATGCTAGGTCATAATGATTCCATGCAGTGGGTACATTATAATTCCATGCATATGGAGGAATGGATTTGTTTTCTTGGCATAAGATTATCTAGAGTTCTCGATACTGGTGCTCACAGCAACCAACAAGTCTTGGATAAGATTTGTGAACTCAAGCCTCTATACTATGTGCAACATGTCTATAAGATGAGGTTCTTGTACTCAGTGGAGCTTTAATGATGTTATCATTGTTAGTGAGAAAAGCCCATGGTCTTCGGAAAAATAGGATGGTGTGGATTTCAGGGTTTGGCCGTGTGGTTCTCAATTCTTTCTCCAAGAGCCATTTCTAGTGAGTTGGAGGATAAAACCAATTAAAAAATCTAAAAGATTTTTGTCATTTTCTTTTTCAATCTTACCTTTGCCGAGTTCAAATATCCTGGTGAGATTGACAATGAATCTTCTAGTTGGAATTTCAATAGCTATTAAGTATTTATTGGTTAAGTACCATAATAACCATCGGAGTTGATCAGGAAAATCATCTTCTTTCCAAATCAAAGGATGTATGAACGGATAATCTGCATTTAATTCAAAAGGATAAAGAATTAAACCTCCATTGAGTTTGAACAAGTCTGCATGGCATTGCCACATGAGTTTATCTAGATTTCTAGTAAGACTGTCTTTCTGGATTTGTTCAATGATCTCTGGGGGATATCGCCAGCTTGGCCAGTCTTTAGCCTTCTCAATTTTATACTTCTCATTGTGATGAGTAGGACGAAAGACATGTCTCATGATATACATGTTGATTTATGTTGGAACTTTTGGTATTGACAAAAAGTCAGCAATCACTTTTTTCTTTCCAGTAATGTGTTTGGTTTCAAAAGAATTTTTTGAAAACTATTTAGCCCATTGAAGCAGCTGGGAATTTGGGATCTACTTCTGTTTGAATTTGGTCATCTGAGGGGAAGATGTCATATCCAATTCTACTAGGAAGTGATGGCCAATGAGATGGAACTCAAACTTTTTTATGCAATTTTTCACCGCCAAGATTTCTTTGAAAGTGGAATGATAATGTATCTTAGCTTGAGAAAACTTTCTACTTTTATAGGCACATAAACATCTCTTACCATCAAGTTATTCAAAGATGATGGCGGCCCAGTATTCATCAATAGTGTTAGTCTGGAGAATTCTCTTTCCAGTTGATGGAATTTGTAATAGAGGAAGAGACTGCATAATCTCTTTAAGTTCAGCAACTGCAGTAGTCTAAGATTTTCCCCAAGGTGGGGGATTCTTTTTTAGCATTCTCTGCAATGGGATTAGCAGCTTTGCAAGATCTAGAACAAAATTTTTAAGATAATTAATTATCCCAAGAAATTGTTGAACTTGTTTTGTTGTGAAGTTTTCTTCAGGAAATTTCTGCAATTGCTAGGCAATATGTGGCCCTGGATGGTATGTTCTTCTGTTAAGGTGCATACCAAGAAATTCAATTTCTGTCTGGACAATATTCATCTTTCTTTGTAAGAGTATAATTCCATGCTTTTTCACAGTTTCAACGAACTGCTCGAGAAGTTGGCAGTGTAATTGCTCATTAGGAGTAGAGTAGGATATCATCAATATATATTGCTGCACTTAAGAGTATTGGTTGGAAGATCCGACACATCGCTTTTTTAAAAAAAAGATGATGTAGCCTTTAAACCAAAAGGAAGAACTTTCCATTGTAAATGTTGATTTGGGATACAGAACCCTAGCTTGGGTCTGTCTTCAAGATGAATACCCAATTGCCAAAATCAGGCTTTAAGATCAAATTTGGAATAAATTTGGGCCTTGGATAGTACGGCAAAAAGAGAGTTTCTAGAAGGTAAAGGGAATTTATCATCTTAAAGGAAAAATGTTAAGGGGTTGGTAATTAATTACCAATCTCATTTTTCCTTGGTTTTGCTCTGCACGCTTGTTAACATAAAAGGCTTCACATGCCCATTGAGAATATAAGACCTCAATAAGGCCTTGTTGCAACAGTTCTAAATATTCCCTTTGAGCCAAAACTAGATGTTATAGATTCATTCACATATGAATCGCCTTAGTTGGATTGATGTTTTCATTCTTTTTTAAAGAAAGGCGAACAAAGAATATTGGATTTTCCCATAAATGATGGGAACACTTCTGAGCGAACTCAGAATGAGATTCCGAACATGATTCTAACAACTTTTTGCATGATCGGGTCTAATAAACTCATTTTGATGGAAAAAAATCCCTGAATGTTGACAAATTCAGAAAATTGGTCTTCAAACTTAAGACATTTTTCCAAAAATGATGCGAAGTTGAGAAATTTGAGTCGTAATATCCCAACTAATAATTAAGTCTTTATTGGGAAGACTTGAGCCAAAGATCTTTGTGGTTATAAAATACTGTGGAAAAAACTGGACAGTGATCGGAGTGGTTCTGACATTTGTAGAGAATGTATCTCCTGAATCAGAATTGAAGTATTGGACATAGGAAATCCAATATTTTTCAGGAAGAACTTTAGTGTCTAATATCGAAGAGGCAGCTCCAGTGTCTATAAGAGCAATGACAGTAATTGGCTTAGCAAACTTTGAAGTGGATATTTTCACAGGAAAATGGAGACAATGAGTTTGACTCGAAAATATGTTAGTGTTTTCTTCTGAAGGAGTCAAAGATATGTGGAAGATATCTTCGGGATCTGAATCTAAATCAGTTTCACTAGGAGTTTGATAACAAGGAATGACACAAAGAGTTTGATCACATGGTTCTTCATCCCAAGAGAATAAAGACTCAATATCATCATTTTGAATAGAAATACCAGTTTCATTTTCTATATGATGTATTAAATGATTCTGACCTTTTTACACCGGGGACGTTTTTGGCAAAATGTCCTCTTTGGTTGCAGATGAAGTATCGTTTTGATTTTTTGTGGCCTGAGTGATCCTTCCTCTTGCGTAAGTATCACCTTTTTTTCTTCTTTCTGAAGTGCATAGAGCCATGTATGGATTTATTTATCCAAATCTTCTTGAAGTGCTTCTTTTTTCTAGAAGATTTTCCGCAAAAGCCATCACAATCCTTCTTGGAGAATTTAATTTTCAGGTTCTAGTAAGAACAAGCTCTATCAAGTTCTCTGTTGTCATTGACATAGGACAATTTCATCTGGCGTTTGATGCATAGTTCTTCGAGATGCAGATGAATTTCTTGTTGAATTTCTCCTAAAGGAACATCTTGAATCCTTCGCTGTTTGGATAGAAAGGTTCTTTCCACTATTTGAGATAATTCTTTGGGGATGGAGGTCAACAAAACATGTTTTAAGTTTGCATTAGCTCCAACTTGATAAAAAGAGCTTGAGCATTTCTCGATAATGCTTATCAAGATGTTTTTTTTTTTTTTTTCTTCTTTCAAAAAATTATCTTCTTTTGAAGAGAGCAGAGTGATATAAAGGGTAATGGCACCACCCGCAAGGGTGGCTTCTTTCAAAAAATTATCTTCTTGGTAGGCTTCGGGACCTCCAGTTCTATGAGATCAACAGGCTTTCCTACAAAAGAGTGATATAAAAGGGTAATGGCATGGCCAAAATTCGAGGAGAGCAAAAAATGTATTTGATCTTGTTTTACTAAAGATTGCAACTAAAGTTTGAGGCTACCTGTGAACCTTGTGACAAAGTTAAAGAGGACGTCATACTTGTCCTGATTGGTAATAGTTTGGGTGTTCAACCAAGTATGAAATTCCTCAAGTCTTTCTAGCTATTTGTGGTAAGGTATGTCATCAATGGTGAAAAACTGCTTTGATGAAGTGGACATACTCTGAGAGTGGCCACTTGGCCGAACAACTTCTAGTTCAAAAGGATTTGATTTCATATCATGATTTGAGGGACCAGCCATAAATATTGATGAAGTTACTAGTACCATAGGAAATGAATTAATGGTAGGGATTGAAAATGATGATGAGGTTGAAAGAGATACTGAATCTGATGTAGTATAAAAAATATTTGGAAAAGCCGATTATGTTGGAACATGATCAATTTGGGTTTGAGGTTGTGGAATAGCAGAATCAGGATCAGGTTGTGGCTCCTGATTCCCCATATCTCTTAAAAAGGATTCTAACGGGTTTGACAACATCATTTGATCAAGCTCCCTTATGATAAGAGAGGATTTCTCGAGCATCTTTTCTTTTGCTTTTTCTTTCCTTATGCGATCAAGTTCTTTTAGGCGATTTCTCATCTTAGCCACATTTGTCCTGTCTTGTCTAATAGGTGTGTTTGTAATGGCAACAAAGACAGACTTCTGAGGTGGTGGAGGAGGGAGAGGATCTACTCGAAGAGTAGTTGGAAATGGATTAAGCCTTCCTTCTTCAAGTATCTAGATTTGTCTTTTAAGATTTTCTATTTCTGCTCTAGGACTTTCAAGATGATGATAGCCTAGATGTTGTCCATATTCTAAGGCATGAAGCCTTTTTTGGAAATCTGAAATCTTCTTGGTAGTTTCATCATATTCTCGCAAATCTTGCTGCACATGCCCAATCTTATAATCAATCGCTTTAAAAGCATTGTTGTGTGCCAAGATGGTCTCTGATTGCTAGTTTAAGACAGCTTTAGCAACATGAGTTCTTTTTTGTCTTCCATGCTCATTCACATTAGTTGGGGCAGGTATCTTAGGAACATACCTATATATGCTTTGTGGATCAATAAACCCTTCTAAAGCAGAAAAAGAGAGTTTAGAACTTTCCCGAACAAGAGGAGGGAAGTTTGTTTCTTGGAACATGACAATGGAAGAACTGGGTGGTGTTTCTGGTGGAACTTCAAGTGGGTAGGAATGTTTCTTGGCCCATTTTACAATTGGTTTATAAAACGG
The DNA here is from genome assembly GCA_014182405.2 of Eucalyptus sideroxylon. Classification (NCBI taxonomy): domain Eukaryota; kingdom Viridiplantae; phylum Streptophyta; class Magnoliopsida; order Myrtales; family Myrtaceae; genus Eucalyptus; species Eucalyptus sideroxylon. The sequence goes on from CM024555.2 coordinate 26,810,620, forward strand.
GAGATGACTGGTTTTTTCTGAGGAGGAGATGGAGGAGGTGATTGTGGTGGATCTTGTGATATGGAAGAGGAAGCAGTGAACTCTGGTGGTGGTGTCGGTGCATATGAAACCATGAACTGATATTTATCACACTCACCAAGAGTATCAACGAAGGGGTCTCCATTTAGGTGCCTTTGGTACACAGGGTTTTTTGGCTTCTTTCTCCAAAGCGAAGGTTTTTGAAATAGATCCGGCTTGGAAATAGACTCAGGAACACACGGTTCAATCATAAAGAGAGTTTAGAAAATAGAAGGACTTTCTTCCTTTTCCTCGCCAAATTTGATGGAAACAGTTCCATCCCTTTTTCTGACAAACTCAGAATTTGATGACTGAAAAAGGCTTGTTGCTTTGATGAAACTTTTCATAGTGGGTAATCCACATCTCCGGAAGGAGTGTGACAAACTTTTCTTTTGGGATATGTCTAGGGACATGAATGCATGATGCTTGATCGTTTTGCATGGATATGAACAAAGTATCTTCATTTCTAGTATGGAAATTTAAGTCAAGCGCATGATTCTACACTCTGTAAACCATCTGGTAATGCAAAGTTGCTACAATCGAATTAGAAGTCCGAGGTGCTCCAGTGAGCTGGATCTGAACTTTTAGAAAGGAAACTAATTGTAGATCTAAGAAAGCGATGTTGAAATTTGGATATAAGGTTACAAAGACTGTTCCAGCATTTAAAGTGGTTTGAACAGTACTAATGCAAGCATGCTGGTATTCTAAAAACCTGGTATTCAATAAAAAAATTCTTGCCAAAACTAGCAAACATTTCCAGCCATGAAAAGTAAGAGCAAGACGAACAACTCCATAATGAACATGGGAATATCCCTGCTAGATCCATTGTCGGGGAAACTCTGGAGGGATTTGAAGAGTAATAAAGTATTTTTTTTCAGTAGCAGGAATGGGGTGCTGGTCAAACTTGGAGGACTGGACATATTCCTTTACTTCCTTTGGAGTTTGGCGAATGAGTTGGCGAATAGAGTGGATGGGTGAAAAGATGAAGTGGGTTTAGCAAAAGTAGAATAAGGGTTCATTAAAGGAAGTTGGGTTTCAGAGATCTTAGTTTCGTCACTAAGAGAGACTTCATAGAGATAGTCTATCTTAGAAGCATTTGAAATACGAAATTCTGAAGGGGTTGAGGATAAGGATGATGGGGTTGTAGTGAGAGAAATAGGTGCTTCGAGAATTTCTGGTTCTGTAGACATGGTGTACAAGGATCTTCTCAACACTGGATTCACCTACTAAGCGCATGGAGCAAACATGATTAGAAACACAACCATGGCTCTGATACCATTGAATGGACCTAGATTTAGAACGAGGAAGGTCAAAGTCAGTTTTTCTGTAGATATGCCTTCCCATAGTGGGCGAATCTCTTGTTCAAGCCCTTCAGGGATAGCTTTTTAGCAAAAAAAACCACTCTCCCTAACCCTAGGAACCTGCACAGTGTTGATCCTCAATTTTTGGGACCGATGATCGGACCGATCTAATGGGTTCAGTTCGATTTCAAGGCCAACCCAAGACCAACCGATAATTTTTTATTTCATTTTTTGTACTCCTTAAAAAAGTGATTGAGAATTAGATTGACCTAATGGGTTCGGTCTGATTTGCACGTCAACCGAGGACTAACCAATATTTTTTTATTTCATTTTTTGTACTATTTGAAAGGGTAACTGAGGATTGTACCAACCCAATAAGTTCAATGATAAGCGAGCTCAACTAAGAAAGGCAAGTGGTGAGGGTCAAGTGGGGTGAGCATCGAACAAAATGAGCATCGAATGTCGAGCGGGGAGTAACAAGCCAAGCGAGCATTAAGTGGTGAGCGGCACGAATGACCCAAAGCAAGCGAGATGAGTGTCGAGTGGCGAACGGAGAAATTGTTTCTTTTGATTATAGCAAATTGAAAACTAATAGGACAAATAAGACATAAGAGAACGAATATTAAAGAATAATACCATAAGGAGTTGTTTATGCCTTTTTGGACGCTGTGAGGACTCCTCATAAAAATATTTTTCTCATTCATAAATTATGACTATTGACACTATAAAAGACATTAAAAATATAAGTTATTAAAGAATAACATAAAATTACTTGAACTCTTCACTAAAGAGCTATTTAATGTTGTTGACGCTATTTAATTTAAGGTTTTATCTATATAAAAAATTATATATAATATTATATATATAGTCAGGGTTGGTCCGAGTTAAACCGACCCATAACTCTTAGGACTAAGGACCGACCCGCACAGTGTTGGTTCAGAAATTCTAAGACCAAGGGCCGACCCAGTCTCCCTGGGAACCGGACCAAGACTAGCAGGGTTGGGCCGGTCCAGGGTCGGTCCAAGGTTGACCCTAGACCAATGATCACCCCTAATTGCCACAAACAATCGCCACAAACATAACCTTTCAGAGATGTTCAATGCAAAGAAACTTTCGAAGCTCCCTCTCCTCAGCAAGATGATGACGACGAGGACGATGATGTGCAGGAGAGATCATGGACACGATTGGCGATTGAGATTTGAGGGGATCACCGAGTGATTGCGTTGAAGGAAGATGAAGTGTAGATCGAGGAGGAAGAGAAAAGCAATGAAGATGATGACAAGAACGATGATGGCATAGTCGAAAATGATGGTGAGGATGGCGAGGACAACGACATGTGTTAGGTTTTTGCAGTCGTCTTGCTAACCTCTGGCGGTTTATCCAGTGGACGACGACGTGAGTGTTGGAGAAATCTTCTTGAAGGGTTTTGAAGCTGACAAAACGTTTCCATCAGTCTAGTCTGAAGGTTTGCAGACTCTGCTATTTAAAGTCTAAAGACCTTCGGACAGCCAGACTCAAGACTCAAAGTTTATCCTCATTGACAGTCTCTAATCCGTTGAAGAAAGGTTATCTAGAACTGGATGTTTCGTTAAGGGCTTGACATTATCAACTGGAGAAGATCTCGTGGCTGGAAAAGACACAACGGAATTCTTTGATTGATCGACATTGACTCGAAGATTAAGGAATCGATGATTGCCTAAATATTCTTGGAATGTTCTACTTATGGAAACCGAGATCCTGATTGTATGGGCGAACATGATTGATGGGCTATCGACACGTTCCTTTAATAGCCCGAATGATCTTCCTAATTGATTCCGTCCAATGAGTAGATTCGAGGAATTCCTTTGGTAAGTGCCAATGGGTATGATGGCATAAATGAGTATATAAGGAAGACGTTCTAAGTTGTTGAGGTGTGCGCGATAGAAGAATTCCAAAGTTTGAAGCTCCTCCTTGTTTAGACAATTCTTTTGAGCGAATACTTGTATATAAAAGAGAATCTATATTTGTGAGAAACCTTGAGAAGGTGTGATAGAACATCTACACTGTGGAATCAATGAAAATGAGTGCTGTAACTTCTCTTTTGTTCATAGTGAAATCTAGCCGGTGGGCTGTCAGTGCGGAAGAATGGACGTAGGCTTGGATTAAGCCGAACTACTATAAACTCTGTGTTCAGTTTTCTATTCCTTACTCTCTTTACTTTGATCGTATTTCATTTTGTCAATCAATAGTGAACTACTTTTCTATCGTTTGCCAAGAATTGCTTCCGTATTTCGATAAATTGATTGTGCACCTATTCACCCCCTTCTAGGTGCTTATACTAGCTATCTCAGTTAGATCAAGCAAAAGTGAAGGGGAAGATGAAGGCCTCTTTTCTCTTATCCCCATTTTCTTTTCTTTATTTCTTTATTGTAATTTTTATCCTCTTTTAATTTTTTTTATAATTTTCAATTTTTTAAATGTGGCATTTGATAGGCATCACATCAATATCACGTGTCTCAAGAAATTACTAAAAGAAAAAAATACTATGTCTGCATTTTCTATTAGGACTCAATTGCACTTTTAAAAATTTTAAAATTTAATTGTATTTTTATAACAAATTTTAGGATTTCTAATACACCTATTCAAAAGATATATAAAATTTCTTAAGTGGTCGATCATCAAGCCGCGAGGTGGTGTTTATGCATAGTTTAGGTTTGGGAAATCCAAGATACGCAAAAAATGGCAATAAACAAGTGGATTTTGATTAATTTTCTCTATATCTATTTAGACTGGACTTTTACTTAAAGCTTTAGTTAGCACTTAATATTTTTCAGCTCTCATAAAAATCAATTCCAAAAAGCGCATAATACCACGCAGATCGTAGTCTATGAATTTGAAAATTGAAATGATTCTATTCCGAAAAGCATAGTATTGCAAGATTTAAACACTCTTCTGTGAGCTTGACAACAAAGACACTAGAAGACAAAACAGACAAAATTAGTATATTGCGACAAGCATAGAATCCATGATCATACATACAATAATTGAGTCTTGTATTTAAAATCTAAACTGGTCACCTATCAATTTCGTTAAAAAAAAAAACTTAAAATGTCTATAATTCGAAACAAAATGCTTGGAGTTCACTTGTGTGAAGGTTAGAAGGGAATTTTCTCTAAACCGATGCAAGTTGGACCGGCTTTAAAAATATTGATCATATAGTATACGGATGAAGCTAAAAGAATTAATCGATGATAAGGTCTTGTGGTCTCTCGACATCATTAAGATAGACGTTAGTCCACATATATAAAAGGCGTGGAGTTCTCATAGATGGAATAACATCTTAAATAATAGTTGAAATTTAAAATTTGAGTTGACTTTGTTTTTCTTCAATAAAACTCCTAAAACTTGCATTGACTTAGTTTCTCTAAGTTCCCGTCCCTTATTAAAACGGATTACTCATTCCTTGTCTAAAGAAACTTTTTTGATTAGGATTAAAGCCAATGACTCAGATAAAATTATATTTTTCCTCTTTCACCATTAAATTGTTTTTATATGACATCTCACTCAAGTGGAGCAGAGTAGGTGTCGCAAGTAATTCCTTGTTTTTCGCGTTAATAAGTAATTAAATGAAATCATGAGATTAGACTAAAGTATTAGCACATACCTCTTTGAACGCATTGGATCAAGGATTATTAGTTCTTTGAGTGCGATTTTCGATAGTTTCTTTCAATGCTTCCTAACATGAATAGATAACTCCATTGTGCTCAGCATCAACAATGCTCAAGAGACATCCATAACGACCGAATCTTCTAATTCTTATGTGAGATTTAGAGACATTTTATCATTCGTGTATTGTTCGAGCTCAAAAGTTAATAAAGCTTAGGCTCATAGACTAGGAGGAAAATTCAAGATTTTTGTTTTTGTCTATTTCCACTAAGCTATTTACACATACATAGCACAAAAATCAATAGCCAATCTTCTTAAATCCAAACCCTAAAGCATATACAAAAATATGATATTTTAACAAATGAGATTCCAAAAGTCACTACATGATTATTAGCTCTGACAAGTAGAGTTTTCAAAACAAGCAAAGTTAGAGAAATCAAATATCAATTATTTGGGTGAGAGAGAAGAGAGACCTTAAAGTGAAAGTCGAGGAAATCCTTGTTTTTTTTTTTTGGACTAGAGGAAATCCTTGCTTGACCTCATAAACGGGACTACTTTAAATAAATAGATTTGGCTTTGTATTAGATTTGGTATGACGTTTGATAAATGTGACAGGTCGTTCCTCCTCCCAAATACGTTCATGATTTTTTCTTTTGATGATACATAATGTGATTATGAGTAAATCCACTCTCAATCATGCATGCAAAGGTAAAAATAGTTTTCTTTTCAGTCATTATGGAAAAATGAGAAAAAATGTCAAAAAAAAAAAATCATAAACATATTATGTTGGTGACAATATAATCCCAAACATTTTAGTTATGTCAAATTAGTTCTAACCTTTTTACCTAAAGCCAATTTAGTCGACTAATTTTGAGTAAATATTACTGACGTGAATGCTAAACAACCTATGTGACATGGCATCACTAACATGAATATTTTTCCATAATATTTTAATAATTTTCGACTTTTTTTCTCTTTTTTTCCTCCTCTTTCCAATGGCTAGCGAGAGCGAACACTGGCAAAGCTGCCCTTGCTAGATCTGCAAGGCCGCCCTCGCTAGATGATGGTAAACCAATTTATCAATTTGCTGGTTTAGTTTATATATAGACAATTTTCCCCCTAATTAGTTTTAGGTAAAATGTCCTAGATGTGTGAATTTCATTAAATAACTGGTTTGGTGTATATATAGATAATTTGCTTGTCCTTTATGTAAACCAAGTCAAGGTACTTAAATATTTGAGCTTGCAACCTGAAACAGTACTTACCAACACACAATTTTTGCCTGGATATATTCATCTAGCGTTTTCATAAACTTATTTATTATTTTATTTTATTTTATTTTGTGAATTTTCATCATCTTGAAAACACAGAAGAAAAATGCCCTTTTTGGATAGAATATTCCATAGCCATTTAATTCCCACCATCTCTCGTTCAAATCGTGAAATAACTTAGACGCCCGTTTAATTACGTTTACAAAAATAGTATTTTCATTTTTTAAAGCAAAAGAATAGTTTTGACATGAAAACATCACTTGCGTGATTTTCAATATTTTCCATTATTTATAAAAATTAACTAATCTATTATCTTGAAAGAAAAAAAAATCACAGAGAAAAAGTAATTCTGGTTATCTCTATCTCTAATTTTGGCTGAACACGGAAGATGATTGTTGATCTCTTGTATAAAAACTTATATCTTCTTCTTTGCCGCAAAATATTGATCAGAGCTGTTAGCGCCTTTAAGGTTTTTACGAGAATGAAATTACTAATTCAATGGTAGCTGCATATGTTTATCATAGACGGTGGCCTCTCTCATATCATGTCTTAAAAGCTATTAGCAGTTTTTTTTTTTTTTGGTCTTCTAATAATTAAGATTTTCTTATGTATAATAAACAATGATGATTTTCTATTGAGTTGAGAGTGGTTCTTTTAGGCTTTGTTTGCTTTGCAGAAAAGTATGAGAGTTTGGGACACCTGGAATGCCATAACTTGGCACTAGGGGACACTTAAGTGCCATAACTTCGAAAACGTATACTTAAGTGATTGTTTCAAAGTTAAATGGAACACTTAGGTGCTGCTCCGGCAAAAATCCGACCAAATAGCTGATGTGGCAATTTTCCGACGAGTTTGGCCCAAAACGGCATCGTTTTACACACTAATGTGGCGAGAAAATGCAAAAATGATACTGTTTCGTGTTTGATGTATAAATAATAATATAAAAAATTAATTAAATTAAATTTAAACTTGATTTTTTTTAAAATATTCTTTATAAAAAAAAAGGGAGGCTGAAGGGGGTGGCTGAGGGCTGAGCCCTCGTCGCCGCCGCCTCCCGCCGTCGCCCGGAAGGGCGGCGACGGAGGGGGAGGGTTGGCCGGGGCCACCGACCCCGACGACCGGTGGCGGCGGGCCGCAAGCCATCGCCGGATGACCCTCCCCCTTTTTTTTTTTTAAATTTTTAGTTTTTAAATTTTAGAATATTTTAAATAAAATTAATTTTTAATTTAATTTAATTAATTTTTATATTATTATTTACACATTAGACACAAAACGGCGTCGTTTTTGTATTTTATCACCACGTCAACGTGCAAAACGACGCCATTTGGGACCAAACTCGCCGAAAGATTGCCACATCAGCCATTTTATCGGATTTTCACCGGAGTGGCACCTAAATGTTCCATTTAACTTTGAAACCGGCACTTAAGTATACATTTTCGAAGTTATAGCACTTAAGTATCCTCCCGTGCCAAGTCATGGCACTTAGGCTATTCTTCTGCCCATTTTCCTTATTATGAAGAGTTTGGTTTGCTTAGAAAAATAAGTCAACCAAAGGCCTATGCTTAAATTTTTAGAAAATGATTTCTTTTTTGAAAAATCAAAAGACAATTTCCAAAACACGAGAGCCCTAATGTTGGTTCAACAATCCTTGGCAGTCGGAACCAAGTCTCTAGTACCCGGACTTGGGTCCATTGAAGCCATGCCCTCAACCCCCATGCTCAAATCCATCAAGGTCAGGCCCAAAGCTCTCACGCCCGTGCCCAATGTCCCGACACCTGAGCCCAAGTCCATAAAGTTAGTGCTCGGGTCTCTAGCACTCGGGCTCTAGTCCCCGGCAATGAGACTCGATTCCACAAAGGCCATGCATGGGTCCTCAAATGCTTGGCTTGGGCCTTAGTTAATGAAACGTTCGTTTTGGCAATTTTTTATTTTTTGTCTTTTTCCTTCTTCTTCAACTAGTCATCGACCAATGATCAACCATAGGAGAGGGATGAGCTTGTCCCTCACTTGTGATCAATCTCCGGCCTTCACTGTGGCCTATTAAGGTAGAAGGAAAAAGAAAAGAAAAAAAAGAATTAAAATTTAAAAATTCAACTAGTTTAGTAATATTTTCCAGCAAAAGTCAAATCAGTTTTTCCACATCAAAAGATTAAAAAAATATTTTTTAGATTTCAGCAAAATACCAAAAAATATTGTCGTTTTCCTGAAATTTGACTTCCTTGATTTTTTTTTAAATCACATTTTATGCAATATAAACAAATCCTTAATGTTATATAGAAACATATGTGTTATTTTTATTAGTTTTAATTAATTAATATTAATTTTACCTAAATTTAGTCTTAAGTACTAATATCAATGGAAAGTGTAATTGGCATTTAAACATGACAAACATAATTTAAATGAAAATGATATTAGATAAACATTTATTGTTCGAAATAACCACATGTACATGTGTTTTTAATCAAGAAACGTTTTAAAAAAATAAAAACAAGTTAAATGATTTTACTCTTTACAAATAAAAACATAATCAAAGTAACCAAGCGGGACCTTATTATATGAAAAAAGAAATTTATAGAAACCACCCTAATTACTATATAGTTGCAGTAATACTGTGAGTACACTTAAAAATTTCCAAAAAATACCTAAAGGGCTGGTGACAATTACTATCCTTTTTTCTTTTTCACTGAATGAATGTTATAGGCTACCACGCGGGAAAAATATTATTTCGCGCATTTTTATATTTACGTGAAGTATTTATTTTCGTACTTTAATCTAGCTTAAACAATATTTCTTGTCCATATCGACATTTGCAGAAATCAATCATTACGCTGACTGGCATTTAAATAAAATAATTACAATGATAAAATAATGTGCAAATCCTATATTATTCTTTTCTCTATGGCAAGTACTTGCTGTGTGCGACGATCTAGTTGCATGTTAATAGATATTCCTTCTACCAGAAAAGGAAACAAGATCTTTTCAAGGATATTTAATTGGGTAATATATAAAAATTTCCCTCATGTTTACATTTTAGGTGGGATATCTTAGATGTGCCATTTTTATCAAGTAACTAAATTAATTTATACATAGACAAGTTATATGTCCACGTGTTGAACTTATTATTGGGCCAATATGGCAATTTCTCTGTAACATACTTAAATATATGAACTTGCTACATATTATAAAACTTAGTAATATACCTTTTTCGCCTGGATATACTCATCTAGCATTTTCAGAAACTCATTTATTTTCTTATTTAATTACTTTCTAGATTTCCAGTCTTGAAGTACTAAAAAAAAATGTCCTTTTGGAATAGTATAGTTGATAACTAGGAAAACAAGATATTTTCCAAGATATTTAATTAGGTAATATATAGAAAATTTCCCTCCTATTTACATTTTAGGTAATATATCTCAGATGTGACAATGTTATCAAGTAACTAATTTAGTTTCTAGAAAAACAATTTGCATGTCCACGTGTTAACCCTATATGGCGATTTCCCTATTACATATTTAAATAACTGAACTTGCAAAATGAAACAAAACTTACCAAGATACCGTTTTCACCTGGATATACTCATCTAGCAATTTCAGAAACTCATTTATTTTCTAGATTTTCACAATCTTAAAATACTGAAAAAAGATGTCCCTTTAGTATAGTATAGTTCATAGCTAGGAAAACAAGATTTTTTCAAGGATTTTTAATTGGGTAATATATATAAAATTTCTCTCCTATTTTTAGGTAATATATCTTAGATGTGCCAATATTATCAAGTAACTACATAGACAATCTACATGTCCACGTATTAACTCTATTATTGGGCCAATATGGCAATTTTCCTGTTATGTACTTAAATATCAGAACTTACTACATGAAACAAAACTTACCAACATACCTTTTTCACCTAGATATATTCATCTAACATTCTCAGAAACTCGTTTATTTTCTTATTTGTTTATTTTCTAGATTTTCACAATCTTTAAATACTGAAAAAAGATGTCCTTTTGGGATAGAATAGTTCGTAGTCATTGAAAGCCAACCGTCTCTCATTTGAAATTATGAAGTAACTTAGACGTGTTTGGTTATGTTTACAAAATCATATTTCTATTATTGATGGCAAAAGAATAGTTTTAACATAAAAACACCACTTGCATGGTTTTCAAGGGATAATTGTCCAAAAAGTCCAAAATATATTTTAGGGTGACTAATTCAATTCTAAATATTTTTATTGTGCCAATCTTTTAAAGATTTACCAATATAACTCTTCTCGCCAATTCTGGCTTGAAGTTGTTGACGTAGACACTAGTTATCATATGTGATGCGAGTAGCACCGACATTGACAATTTTTGCAATATTTTTAAATTTAAGATTTTTTTTTATGGCCGACAAAGGTTGCCTCGCTTGGGTAATCGTCACCCTTGCCAAATCTAGCAAGGGCATTGTGGGCCAGATCTAAGTGAGGGTGACCATTGCCTATGGCTAGTGCCAGCCACATACCACACCAATCCATCCAAACTTGGTGCTTAAACTCTACTATACTGTAAGGGAGGTCCCGTGGAAAAATAACTCAATGCTAGGATGATAAAAAGCTTAATATATCTCATTCTTATTACTGGTTTTTTATATGAATTAACAAGAAAAAAAAATGAGGTCATTCATTCAAAACCTCACTTTTGAAATCCCATATTTCCCTTTTATACCTCATAATGCCCCCTTATTATAGAGAGGTAGAGTCTTTCATAAGAAAAGGAAGAAAAGAAAAAAAAAAAAAAAAAAAAAACTCATAAGATTTAAAAGATTGTAAAATTTGTCCACGTTAGAACTGAACACACCACATAGGACGGTCAACATCCACATCTACAATATTTAGCAAAAACTAGCTAGAAGAATTACATTCACAAATCGTCAAAAGGTTTAAAATTACATTGGCATAATTAAAAGTTTTAAGATAAAGCTACTCTATAATAGGTTTAGGATTTTTTGAATAATTTTCCTATTTTTCAATATTATCAATTATTAAAAAAATTAACGCAATCTATTGTCTTGAAAGTTAAAAAAATAATTAATTAATTATGGAAAAGTGATTTTGATTATATGTATCTCTAATTCCAAATTGATAGTTAAAAACAATTGCTAATAACTTGTATGAGTACTTATATCTTCTTCTTTTTTGACACAAAATTTTGATGAGAGCTTTTAGTGCATTTAAAATATTTGTGAGGAATGAGATTATTAATTCATAGATAGCCTAATATTTTAATTACAAAAGTGACCCCTCTCATATATGTCTTAAGAGGTATTAGCGTTTTTGAAGTTTTTCTTCATCTTTTAATGATTAAGATTGATTAAGATTTTCTTACATTAAAGTACCAACCTATTCACCTCTCTCACTTAAAGGGGCGTTTTCAATTCCACCTGGTTTTTGCTCGCCTCGATGGACTTAGCCGCTTGTTTGGGCTAAGACTTGGAGGCTACGGTCGTTTGACCTCCTTCCTCATCCTCATCGAGCCATTTGCTCCGATTTGCTCCACAAGTCTGGATCTATTTCGCCCTAGGGTGCGCTCGAACTGCAGCTTTTCTCGCCTGGTCTTCTGCTCGAGTCCGGAGTTCTACTAGACGGTTGGAGCTGATCTTTAAAGGCAACGCTCCTCTGGACCTTCTCTTATATCCCTCTGAACCGTTTTGACTAGTATGCCCTCCAACTGAAGTTATGCTTTGTTTGGCCTAGGGTGCTGGTGTTGCTCAGTTTTGTTCTAGTATGGCGTCTTCATCTGCTGCTGTGTTTGGCGGCTCAAATTTGGCCCAAATTGTTACAGCTGGCTTTGAGGGTCAAGATTCCACCGTTCCTCCTAATGCTTAACCCTCCTTTGGGGCTGCTATTCAAATGAGAGCACCTAAGGCTCTATTGGCCCTTCCGAATGAGGGCCCCTAACCCGCTCGTAAGGTCTCTCGAGGCTCTATTGCTGCTCGGGGTCAAAGCCATGCTAGGTCTACCTTTATGTGGCCCCATCTCAACGCTCAAGTGAAGGAAAACCCACCTACCCAATCGTGGGCCAATATAGCAAGAACTGCAACCAAATGGTATGACATTTCCTTCATTCCCCCTACTTATGTTGATAATAAGCCAATCATTAAACTATCTGCCAAGTTATTAAAGGTTGTGGACCCTAAATGGCATGAGTGCCTTGTGGAATATTATGTTGGGAAGAGGCTTCCCTTCAAGCTAACCGAGACAGTCCTCAAGCACTTATGGGGGCAGAATCTGGTGGAGGTATTAGCTAACAATCAAGGATTTTATTTTTTTCCACATCCTGGATGCTGAATTCCGTAGGAAGATATTGGATGGCGGTCCTTTGATGGTGGCCAGGGTTCCTTTAGTCCTCCAGCAATGGCATTCTCAGTTGAAACTCAAGAGGGATAGCCACTCTTCGGTGCCGGTTTAGATTAGACTGAAAAATTTGCCCTTTACTCTTTGGTTCGCGATGGGGATAAGTACCGTGGCAAGTATAGTGAGGAAACCGTTGTAGTGTTGACCTCCGCACCAAACAAATGAAGATGCTTTCTTTTGTAAGGGTTTGTGTTGAGATCTCTACAAAACAGCCTTTATGCAATTCGGTTGTTGTCGACCTCGATGGAGAGTCTTGTACGGTGGAGATTGAATACAAATGGAGGCCGATTGTGTGCTCGAGCTATGCATCTTATGGCCATAGATGCTCGGATCTATTGGCAGTTCCTTCCCTTGCCGTCCCACCTAGTGACACCCCTGCAAGTCAAATATAGGACCTGGCTCCTGTTGCGGAAGGGGATGCGGCCCCTAGTTGTTCCAAAGTTGGGCGGCAACAAGCCTAGACTAAAAATAAGGCCAATCCTTTTGATTTGGATTCAATCCCTGCTCTAGTAGTGGCAACGCCCCCTCTAAAGCCTAAACCAAGGTGGTGGAAGAAGGTAAAGGGGAAGGAGAAGAAGCCCTCATTGCCTAAAGAGAACACTTTGCCCTCTTCTGCACTCCCAAGTGAGAGAGGATAAAGCCTGATTTTAAAGGAAGCTGCCTCTGGGATAGGCTTGCCATCAACTTCAACATGGAAAACCTTTAGGGGCTTGAGGAACCTCTCGAAGTCAGAGGATGGTCATTCCTCCCCTGCGATGGATAGGGCCAACCTAGCTGAGTCTTATTTAGCCCTGGTGAGCTCGAGGGAGGACTTCGTGGCTTTGGCGAGTTTTCTTAGCAGCCCCGATAATGACGACCTTCTTTCTCCTAGCCCCTCTCCCAGGGCCCCTCCTATTTCCTCGAAGCCTAAAACAATACAAGATAAGCTATTGAGCCTCCACCTGGATCCACCCCCTGCTGCCTGCCTTGCTCCGGCATCCATTCGGCAGAGGACCGGCAAAAAGAGGTAACCCGTGCCTTTGCCTCTTTATTTTTTGAACATGAATATAGCTTTTGGGAACGTTAGGGGCCTTGTCAACCCCATTAAGTTGGCGGAAGTCCATAGGCTGGTTTTTACAAATCAATTGTGTTTTATTGGCTTGTTGGAGGCTAAAGTACCGAAGACCCTCTTCTCTTCCATTTCTACGGGGCTATTGAGGGATTGGATTTGCGTAGCAAATTATAATCATTCCCCAAGAGGAAGAATTTGGGTAGGGTGGAATCCCGTCCTTGTCAGCTTTGAAGCCTTCTTGGTCAGTGATCAGGTGATCCATGGGAAGTTAAAGGATTTGGGGATGAATGCCACCTCAATTGTCTACGGTCGGCACACTTTTCTTGACAAAAGACTGCTTTGGGAGGACCTTATTCTCAAGAGCGTTGCTTTGCAGAGTTCCGCGTGGCTAGTGACAGGAGACTTTAACGCTATAAAGGATCCATCCGACAGGGTGGGTGGCTTAGACAATTGGATCCCATATTTTGATAATTTTGGTGACTGCTTAGCTAAGTTAGAGTTGGAGGATCTGTGGTACGTTGGCTTAAGATTCACTTGGTCAACTTCTTCTAGAGCTTATTGGAAATCTAGAAAGATTAACAAGGTTCTTGTAAATGCCAAATGGAGCTAGGATTTCTCCTACTTGGAAGCATCCTTCCTTGCCCTGAGTATCTCAGATCATACCCCAATGGTAGTAAAGATCTCGAATCCTACCTTGCGAAGGAAGCCATTCAAGTTCTTCGATTATTGGATGAAGCACCCTAAGTTTAGCTCAATTGTTAATCAGGTTTGGGAGGAGCCGGGTGATGGTGTTCCTATGTTCAGGTTTGTGCGCAAGCTAAAATCTCTAAAAGGTTGCCTCAAGCACCTTAATAATAATTCGTTCTCTAATATATTTCCTAGGACAACATAGGCAAGGGATTTGCTAAGGACCGCCCAGATTGGCCTCCAGCAAGACCCAACCAATGTTGAGCTTGCAGAATTGGAGAAGGCTCAACGTTGGACATTCGTGAACCTTTGGTGGTAGGAAGAATCCTTTTTTAAGCAAAAGTCCAGAATTAAATGGCTTAATGAGAGAGACCAAAACACTAAGTTCTTTCACCATTATGTCAATAAAAGGCAGATGAGAACCGAGTGCTCTCAGTGATGGATGCCTTTGGTATTCAAATCACTGATCTAGCATTGGTCCAACAGGTTTTTGTCAACCACTTTCAAAACCTCTTAGCACCGTGAGTCGTGCAAGAGAGGCCTACAATTCAGGAGATTCAAGAGACCATCCAGTGCCCCCTAAATGGTAACCAAATTAGCTTTCTTGCTCGCCCTATTTCTGATCTTGAGATTCGAGACACGGTTTTTTCCCTAGCTTAAGGCAAAGCCCCCAATCCTGATGGTTTTACCATTGAATTCTTCAAGCATAATTAGGATATAGTAGGACATTTGGTCATGGCGGTGGTGAATGATTTCTTCATCATGGGTAGGCTCTTTAGGGAAATTAACAATACAATCTTGGTTTTGGTCCCGAAAGTCCCTAATGCTACCACTGTGGATGATTACAAACTCATCGCCTGCTGTAATACTATCTATAAATGCATCACTAAAGTTTTGGCCAATAAGGAGGCGGCAGTTCTTCAAGACATAGTAAGCCCCTTTCAAAGTGTGTTTGTTAAAGGCCGACAAATTAGAGATAATATCTTGTTGGCTCATGAGCTTTTTACAGGATTCCACCTTCTTCCTTATTCTCTTAAGTGTGCAATTAAGGTGGATTTTCACAAAGCATACAACACTATTGATTGGGACTTCCTTGAGCTGGTCCTTTTCACTTTTGGCTTTCTGGAACACTTGACTCAACTCTTCATGACTTGTGTGAGGACTCCTAAATTTGTCATTGCTTTAAATGGGGAGTTACATGGATTCTTTGCTAGTGGTCGATGATTACGACAGGGAAGATCCCATATCGCCATATTTGTTTACCTTGGTTATGAAGGTTTTGTCGGGTATTCTCTATCTTCGTTCAATGAAGCCGGAGTTCAAGTTTTATTGGAGATGTAGAGCAATAAACCTCTCTCATTTATTCTTTGCCAATGACATCTTCTTATTTCATGAAGCTAATACGCCTTCCATCTCTCTTCTCAAGGAGGGCCTAGAGACCTTCTCGGTTTGGAGTGGTGTGTACCCAAATACGAGCAAAAGTGAGGTCTTTCTTGCAGAAGGCTCACAAGCTATGAAAGATCAAATCCTTAATGCTCTAGGATTCCATGAAGGGAGCCTTCTAGTCCGGTACTTAGGGGTTCCCATCATTACGTCAGGTCTTTGTAAGGTGGATTGTTGTGCGCTCGTCAACTGCATCACAACAAGGGTTCAATCTTGGACCATCGGTTTCTCTCCCTTGCCGGTCGCCTTCAGCTGATCAGGTCAATCCTTCACGCGATTCAAGCCTATTGGGCTAGTGTCTTTATATTACCTATAGCTATTTTAGAGCAAATCAAGAAAATCCTGAAGTAATTCCTTTGGAAAGGTCCGAACTTGGATAAAGGGGGTGCCAAAGTTGCCTAAGAGAATGTCTGCCCCCCAAAGGAGGAGGGGGGTTTTGGCATCCGCAGGTTACGGGAGTGCAACAAATAAGCCATGTTGAAACATATCTGGCTCCTCTTCTCTGACAAGAAGTCCTTATGGTGCAAGTGGATCCATTCCACTTTTTTAAGTAGGAAGAACTTTTGGGTCGCTAATAAGCCTACCTTCTGTTTGTGGGCTTGGAAGAAAGTCTTTCAGCTCAAGACGGAATTTCAAAGCTTCTTCAAGTGGAGGATAGGGGATGGTCTCTCTGTCTCTCTATGGTTTGACAACTAGCACCCTAAGGGTCCTTTGAACATGTTATTTTCAGATTCCCTTATCTACAGTTTCGGATTATCCAGGCAAGCATCGGTAGCTGACCTCTTCTCCACTTCTAGCCAAGTTTTAAGGTCTGTTTTGGAGTCTTGGGAGCATCCTCTGTTGGTCCTATCCTTGTACCAGGACCACTTTTGCTGGAAGGAGAATACTTCTAGCCTTTTCATTGTAGCTTCGGCTTGGAAGACCATTAAGTAGAAGAGGGATCATGTACATTGGCATAAGTTCATTTGGAACAATGCAATTACATCAAGGTACCAGGTCAATCTTTGGCTCATAGCCAAGCGTAGGCTACCTACCCAAGCGCTCTTAGGCCCCGTTTGGCAACCATCCAAACAAAGGCTCGATTCTGATTTTTTTGTTCCCGAATCGGTTTGGGAACGAATCGCGTTTGGTAAATTTTTTTCCAAAACGATTCTGGGAACAAATTTACTCCCGAATCGCTTTTGGACAAGAATTCGAATCAGAAAAATATGATTCTCCGTCCGAGAATCAAAAAAAGAGAATCAAAAGTGCCGAATAAAAAAATTATTTCTATATTTTATTTTTATTTCTTCCTAGTATGAAATATATATTTGTTGTATATAGAATACATATTTAATTTTATGTTATAATTTAGTATTTTTATTTATTACATATTGTAGGGATATTAGTATAGTTTATACTATGGTTTATTATTTACTATATAATAAAAATTGATTAGTTAATATTTTTATTACTTAGTATAAAAATATAATTAATCAGTGAATGGTTTATGAAAATTCAATATCAAATTTATTTTAATCTAAAAATGTAATTAAAAAAGAATTGGAATAGAAATTTTATATAGTTACCAAACGCGTTTCTATTCTTTTTCTATTCCAATCAGAAATTTTATTTGTTACCAAACGCGTTTTTTACTCGAATCGGTTCCTCGGAATAGGATCGAAATAATCATTTCTGGTCGAATCGCCCCCTAACAGAATTGTTACCAAACGCGCCCTTATTATCCTATGGAAGAATTGATTCTAGTGTGTGTGCCTTTTGCAACGTTATGTTGGACTCCATTAATTATCTATGTTTTGGATGTCACATCACTACTGGCTTTGCCTTTTTTTGGGCCACTAGATGCAACCTTCCATGGTATAATAAATCATGGGGGGAGAATCTCCGCTATTTCGTTTCATTCCTTTTGGGTAAGGACTTCCATAAGTGTATTGCCTGTTTCTCTTTTGGTGCTCTTTGTCATATAATCTGGAAGAACGGGAATAGCATCCTATTTAGGGAGCAGCCTCTTACGATTCCGAGAGTGAAGAACCACATGTTAAAAGTGGTTAAAGACAAGGCCATCACATTCAGGAACGTTGAAGATATTATAAGGAATAGAAGATAGCAACGCAGTTGAGGCTTAGATCCGTTTATCTTCGATTCCAGGGATGCCAAACCTATTCATCATCATTGTAGCTGAGTAGCGCTAGTGAGGGTGGCATGGTTGTTATGCGTCCTTGCTTGTAGGCCTTTGCTTGTTTTTGTTGGTTGTTGGGTCTTGCTTTAGGCCGTCTTTTGATTGTATACCTTGGGCTAGCCTCTTCTGTTTGTGCGTTGCCGTCCACCATCACCCGCCACCATCCATCGCCGCCGGCCACTAGTCCGGCGAGCTTGCCAAAGGCTTGCCAAACCGGGCGAGGTCCGGCGAGCCCACCAAAGGCAAGCCCCAGCCACCAGCCCAGCCACCAGCAAGCCTCGGCCTCGCCGGTGGCCAAGCAAGCTCGACCTCATCGGTGGCCAAGCGGGCTCGGCCTCGCCGAGGCTAGGCAAGCCTCGCAACGCCCAGCCCCACCGGTGGCTAGGTGAGGCCGAGCCTCGCCCAGCTGCTAGTGAGGCTCGGTTGATGAGGGCCAACCTCGCCTAGGGTTGGTGACGCTCCGGTGACCGACGACCGGCCATAAGAAGAAGAAGAAAATGAGAAAAAGGAAAAAAAAGAAAAGAAAAAAAAAAAGTAAAAAAAAAATTAAAAGAAATTGATTTTGGAACAAAATTAATGAGCACGGTACCAAACGTAATTCTATTCCAGAATCAAAAATTTTGGACAGTTACCAAAACGGCTTAAAATGCTTAGAATCAGTTCCCGGGAATATAATAAAAAAGAATCATTTCTTATCAAAATTTACTCCCGAAAATAGAATCGTTACCAATCGTGCCCTAAACAACCCTGCATGACCTATTCTCTGTGGAAACAAGTGAAAAATATTACATGAAAAGGTCCTCACTTCCGAAACTTTTGCATCTCCTAATCAAGGAGAATTACAAGACGTTCCACCCCTTTTAAAGTTTTCTCCTAATTGATAGCCGTGGTAAATATTCGCGCGATCATGAAAATAATCAAAATCCACCCGGTTTTATGATGATAACAATTCTACTATTCCTGCACCTCCCTTTCCCGGTTGAGCCATTGCTATTATCTGCCGAATTTTAGAGAGAGAGAGAGAGAAGAAATGCATACATATTAATTGAATAAGAAAGATGTATACATAAAAAATGAGATTGAGATGGGAAATAATGTAGATCTTCGCCGTCCGATCGCTATGACAGGTAAATCATTCTTCCAATATTTAAAAAATGTGTCAAACGAGCGTCGCCAATGAAGCTAAATCTCCCATCTTTTTCCCTTATCTGTATGTCCAAGAAATTTATATCAATATATAGTAATCTAAATATTATACGTGTATGCCTTGAACTTGATAATGGAACGGGCAGAGGAGCAGCGGGCTGAATTCTTATAACAGCACTTACAAGTCTCTATCCATAAAAATTGACTAAAAGCACACCTCATTCTTATAATAGTTCTCCACCATAGATCTCGTCAAAAGTTCTCGACTGGTTGCCATGAAATCGGTTGAGTTTAGTCACAAATCGAATCAGCACAAAAAGTTTCAAGCCACAATCAACAAGTCTCCTTCACAAATCATACTTAGCAGATATATAAACCACATAAAACCCAAATACTTTAATTAAGGCTTGTGCTTAATCCGAACCACAAGGAAACACAAAAACGATAATCCGGCGAATAAAAGTTCTAAAAATCCATGAAATGAAATCGAGACAGCAACACGACTGCCAAATCAAATGCGCACCCAACTTTTGCGCTCAATAAGTTGGTGCCTAATCAGCAGGTTTGCTCGAGCCCTCAGCAAGGCCGTTCTTCCCTGATGAGTCGTTCAACGAATGATTGTTGTCAGCCTTGCACGGAGGCAGCGCGTCCTCACCTCCTGTAGCACTCGATGATGCCCCAGCAAAGCCCAGAAATGCTTCAGTTGCATTCTCGTAACCCTGCTCATTTTGAGCAACACAGAAATAAGTACATATATACTTATCATTCCCAGTATAAGGTTGGAGGTTTTGATGAGGCTGAGAGGATGTGAAAAATATGGGGTAAATGTAGACCTGAAGATTGGGAAGCAAATCTGCATAATTTCCCGGATTGAATGGGAAGGGTATGCTTTCCATGGATGGATTTGAGGCCATCGTCCTCAGCCATTGGATTCCCAACTCGATATCCTCTTCCCTAGCTGTCACAAAAGCATAGATCATTAGTGCCCTGAGATATATGTCGTATATATCTACCGTTTTATCATGTTATATCATTGCTATGTGCGAAACAAAAACCATTTTTCTCAATGATGGCAGCAACGACGACCAACGCCACCATCAAGCCTTTTGTACTGAGAAAATTGTTCAAAATAGCTTCAACAATATGTGAAGTAGGATTAAACTTTAAAGTGAGTTCTAAATAATCTAGAAAAGAAAGTCTTACCATCCTGCGGGTGAATCTGATTCACCATAGTTTTCTTTTGCTTCTTCAAATCAGTGTTTTCATTGCTCAGATCCTGATTTTTCATCTGCTTAATTATCAACAAACAACTTGAACGCCCATCAGTTCATTCCAATATAGAGACTTAAAATAAAACTATGTACAGAAACTTAAAGTTGGAATCAAATCCCTTAAACTCGGAGAAAGTTGTCTTACCTCCAATGTCGCTAACTCAGTAGCTCGTGTCCTTGCTTGAACTCGCAAAGACTTCATCTTATGCTCCAACAGATATTCCTCCACCCTTCTCGTGTTCTCCGATTTGGTGGCAGATGCACGCCTCAACATAATTCTAGGAGCAAAAATTGAATGAAAATAATTTCTACTGCTAGATATGAAAATTTCAAAAACAAAAGGAGGAGACAAGGATAGACAAGTTCGCTTGTGTGAAGTTTAGTCTCATGAAATCCAAGATATGTTAAGAGAGCTGTAAAAATGCCAATAAGCAAGTGGATTTTGACAAGCACTTGAAATTTTTTCAGCCCATACAAAATGAAATGCAAAAGCACATATTACCACCCAGATATTAGTCTACGGATTTGAAAATTGATTAGCTTCTTTTCCCAAAAGCATAAAATTGCAAGATTTAAGATCTTTGTGAGCTTGATGGCAAAACACCGGAAGACAGAACAAAAACAAGCATAGACTCCATGATTTTACGTACGCAATGTGTATATTGTGATTAAAAATCTAAACCAGTCATCTAATTCAATAATGATTTCCGATTGTTCATTTCGTTCAAAAATCTTAAATTGTCTTTCAATTGAAAACAAGATACTTTCAGGTAAAATTATAAGTTCCATCTCCCACCTTTCTTCTTCTCTATCAAATTGTTTTATACGACTTCTTGATCAAAAGTGCAAAAAAAAAATTTACACAATTTTTTTTTTTACTTCTAACCGTGCTTAATGTAACCGAAGGAGTACTATTCATGTATTAGAGCAAACTATGTTTGCAAGCAATCCCTCTGATACTGTCGTGTTGGCAAGAAACTAAATGAAATGATGGAATTAAACTGAAGTATTAGCATGTACCTCTTTGAACGCCTGGGATTAGTGACGTCCGATTCTTCAAGAGCAGATTTTGATCGTTTCTTCCATGGCTCCTTGACATCAGCTGGCAGCTCCATTGTGCTCGGCGTCGGCAACTTGTGGGGGACATGCACGACAACTGAATCGTCCATTTCTTGCGCGGGAATCCGTGACTTTTCATCATCCATACATTGTTCAAGTTTAGAGAAGTCAATAGAGCTTTGGCTAATGAACTTGGATAAATTTTGATCTCCATCTAAATCATTGAGTTCATCAAAAAACGATAGATCCTTGTCTTCCTCAACATGATTAGCGACGTCCGATTCTTCAAGAGCAGATTTTGATCGTTTCTTCCATGGCTCCTTGACATCAGCTGGCATCTCCATTGTGCTCGGCGTCGGCAACTTGTGGGGGACATGCACGACAACTGAATCGTCCATTTCTTGCTCGGGAATCCATAACATTTCATCATCCATATATTGTTCAAGTTTAGAGAAATCATTAGAGCTTTGGCTCGTGAACTTGGAAAAATTTTGATCTCCATCTAAATCATTGAGTTCATCAAAAAACGACAGATCCTCTTCTTCCTCGACATGATTTTTATTGTTGTCCATCTTCACCAGACTATTCGGACATACATAGCACAAAAACAACAGTCGATTTTCTTAGATCTAAATCCTAAAGCGTGTACAGAAATGGGCTACTTGAATAGATAAAAAGCCAAAAGTCATCACCTGATGAATAGCTCTGACGAGTGAAGTTTTCAAAACAAGTGCAAAGTCAGAGAGGTCAAGTGTTATGCATTTGGGTGAGAGAGAGAGAGAGAGAAACCAAAAAAAAAAAAAAAAACTGGAAGTCAAGAAAATGGTAAAACAAGAGAATGAAACCCTTTCTTGAGTTTATAAACTGGACTAATTTAAATAAGCAGATATGGCTTTATATTTAATTTTTTATTAAATTCGACTGTCATGACATGTTGTTCCTATCCTCAAAAAAAATGTTAATGACTTTTTCTTCTAATGGTCTATATTGTTCTTTGTCAATAAGCCACTCTCAACTCACATGTTCTTTGTCAACTATGCATGTGTCGGATCAAAGAGAGAGAGAGAGAGAGAGCCTTCTTCTTTTCGTTCATTGTTGAAAATATAGTTCTTGAGAACGTAGGAAGTGAAAAGCTTGAATTTGTGAAAAGATTATTTGCCATTTTATAGTTAGAGGGCTGGTAAGTATCATCATCTTTTTCTTTTAACATCGAATGAACGTATTTGGCTGTGCCACAACAAAATCATTATTTTCCATGTTTCTATTTTTCGCGCAAAGGGTTTATTTTCATAATTCGATCTCGCTTTAACGGTACGTTTATGCACATAATTCGGTCTCGCTTTAATGGTACGTTTGTGCATCAACATTTGTGGAAAAAAATAATTTCACTAACGGGCATTTAAATCAAACAATTATATGATGATTAAAATGAGCTCTTATGTTGTTCTTTTCTCTTCGGCTCATCCTTACCGCGTGCCGCAATCTAGTTGCATATTCAACTCAAAAGAGAGGGGGGGAGTTCTTCAACCAGGAAAGGAAAACAAGATATTTACAAGGATATCTTATTTGGGTAATTTGCTAGTTTGGTATATATACATAGAGACAATTTTCCTCCTATTTACTCTTTAGGTAATGAATCTCAGATGTAAGTAACTAGGATAGAATATGTATAGACTATCAGCATGTGCATTATGTAAATTCCATTATTTAGCCAATATAGAAATATCCCGGTTAGGTACTAAAATATCTTAGCTTGCAACATGAAAAACTTACCAACATATCTTTTTTGTTCGGATATGTCAATCTAGAATTTTCAGTAACTCATTCATTTTATGGATTTTCACAATCCTGAAGTTACTCAAAAAAGGATATGCTTTTTGGATAGTCTAGCTTATAGCGCCAACTTTCTTTTGAATTGTGAAGTAATTCGGTTGTATATATTTCAAGAAAAACTTCATGATAAAGGAAAATACTTTTTATGGAAATCATTTTTAATGAGGATGTTTTCCGTTTTTTAGATTAGAAAATTCATTTTCCTTATATAGGGCATGTGCATTTTCTTATGACTAATTATTTTCATCAAACAAATATGTGATAGTCTGAAAAATAATTTAAAACTATTTCACTCAAATAAATACACCCATTTGGTTATGCTAACAAATATATTTTTCTGTTTTTAAAAGAAAAAAATTAGTTGCAACATAAAAACCTGTTTGCATGATTATCGATATTATCAACTGCCTGAAGAAGAACAATTTTCTTCATGATGAAAAAGTGATTCTAGTTTTCTCTATCTATAATTCTGGATTAAACAAACACACCACATTTTTAGAGTCCTCCACTATGGCCCTTCTCAAAAGTTCTGGTTCGACCCCAATAAAATCAACAAGTCTCCTCGTGGATCATGCTTACTAAATAAATAAACCACATAAAACCCTAAATAATAGAATTAAATTTGCAAATAATCCAAACCACAAAGAAACACATAAACGATAACCCAGAACATGAAAAGTTCTAAAAATCCATGAAATGAAATGGAGACAACAACGAGATTTCTAAATCGAACAAACACAACTTTTGTGCTCGATCAGTTGGTGCCGAATCAGCAGATTTGTCGGAGCCCTTGGTGAGGCCGCTGTTCCTTGACGAGTCATCCGGCTAATGATCGTCGTTGGCCATGCGCGTCATCACCTCTTGCAGTTCCCGATGACGCCCCAACGAACCCAGGAGGCACTTTAGCTGAATTCTAGTGACCCTGCTCATTTTGAGCGATCCATAAATGAATACATGCATACATATAATTTCAAATACAAGGTTGGAGGTTTAAATGAGGACGAGAGGGCGTGGCAAATATGGAGTACATGTAGACCGGAAGATGGGGAAGCAAATCTGCAAAATATCCTGGATTGATAGGAAGGGCATGCTCGCTGAGAAAGATGAAGAACTCAAACAAGATCAAGCGGTCGACTCTGAAGAACATTTGTATTCCAGTATGGTGATTGTATCATTGTAACTCAGTACATTTGAAAAACAGAAAAAGAATACAATTCCTCTGTTCTACCTTCTAAGATCAATCTTACTTGATCTGCTTCAGCACTTTGATCTTGAGCTGTCAACTATTCTTCGAATCTTCCTCTTCAATACAGAGATTGCTTCAGCATCCGTTGATGATCTTGATTCTCCTTTCTCTATTCTCTCACCTTCTCTATCTTTCTATCTGTTTTTCCGTATCATCTTATGTAAAGCAAAGAAGAGTATTTATATCAGGGAATTTAACAGAACTCGGTTACAAGGGAAAACTGAAAACAGCAACTACTTTAACAGAAAAACCTAATTGACTACGCTTATGACTTAGCGATCCGAGTCATTTATTATTTGAGCATCTCGTTCATTGATTGTCGATCCAGGCTGGTCTCCCTTATAAGATCTTTGCCGTTGATTCAACCTTATGACTTGGCGATTTTAGTCATTTGCTGTATCGCCAAGTCCTCTGCTTTTGCTGTATTGCCAAGTCCTCTGTTTCCGTTTTTCTGCAGCATATTTTGTTCCTTTATGCTTAACATCCCCCAAATTGGGAAGGGGATGAATCCCATTCCCAATTTGGTGCGAAGAGACAGATGAGCTGAGAGTGACTTAGTGAATATGTCAGCTACTTGAAGATGACTGGGAACATGTTGGATAGAAATGGAACCAGAAGACACCTTTTCACAAACAAAATGGAAGTCAACTTCTATGTGCTTTGTTCGCGCATGCAAGACAGGATTGGCTGTGAGGGAAATAGCTGATTTATTATCACAAAACAATGATGTAGCTTGTGTAAGAGGAATACCAATGTCACGTAGAACAAAACCGATCCAGGTTAATTCAGCTGTTGTAGATGCTAGAGCCCGATATTCTGCTTCTATGGAAGACTTTGAAACAGTAGATTGTTTCTTGGCTGACTAGGAAATCAAGTTAGAACCTAAGAAAGTGTAAAATCATGTAGTAGATCATCGAGTAGTAGGACAACCTGCCCAATCAGCATCTGAAAAACCATAGAGATTTGTCAAACTGTTGGAGTGAAGATAATATCCAAGATGAACAGTTCTTTTGACATATCGTAAAACTCTTTTTAATTGATGAAAGTCTGCCATTGTGGGATGTTGCATCTTCTGACATAGGACATTTGTTGCAAATGCTAGATCTGGTCGAGTGATAGTTAAGTATTGAAGACCACCTACCAAGCTTCTGTATTCAATAGGATCTAGTAGAGGAACTTCAGCATTGGTCATAGTAATTGGCCGTAGTGGCAAAGGTGTGGAAATTGGTTTGCAATCTGTCATATGTGCCCGTTTGAGTAGGTCGACTGCATATTTTGTTTGACATAAGAACAAGGTTTGTAAAGTATGTTTAACTTTAATGCCTAAGAAGTAGTGAATATATCCAAGATCTTTCATTTGAAATTGAAGACTAAGATTCTGGATTAATGCAGTTAAGAGCTGAGGAGAGCTTCCTGTTAGAATGATATCATCAACATAAAGAAGTAATAACACTGTATCCAACTCAGTATGGAGCACAAACAAAGATGGATCGGATGTACTACAGAAAAAAACCAATTTCAAGAAGATAGTTGTTGAATTTGTCAAACCAAGCTCTTGGTGCTTGTCGAAGTCCATATAATGACTTGTGAAGAAGGCAAACATGGCTTGATTTTTGAGGATGAATGAAGCCAGGTGGTTGTTCCATATAAACAGTTTCATTTAAGTCTCCATGAAGAAATGCATTCTTCACATCAAGTTGGTGTATTGTCCATTGTCTTGTGAGACCTATAGAGAGTACTATGCGTATTGTAGCATGTTTTACAACAGGACTGAATGTCTCAGTAAAATCAAGTCCTACTTCCTGATGGAATCCTTTGGCTACCAGATGAGCCTTGAGTCTTTCTAGTCTACCATCTGGTGCGAGTTTGGTCTTAAAGACCCACTTACAACCTACAACATTCATCTGGTCTATTCTTGGAACTAATGTCCAGGTATGATTATTATATAGAGCATTCATCTCTTCTTGCATTGCATTGTGCCAACCCTTATCAGCTAATGCTGACTTAATTCAGCCAAGCAAGCATATTTTGGATTTGGCTTAATAATACCTGATCTGAGTCGGGTCTGCATAGGATGATTACTAAAATTTCTCTGAGAAGAAGATAGATCAAGAGTATGTTGTTCTATGTCAGGAGAAGATAGATCAAGAGTATGTTGTTCTATGTCAGAACTGTTATTGATAGGCAGAGTACTTGAGAAAGATGAAGAATTCTGACCAGATCGAGTTTCTGTGATAACATCATTTTGCCTTGATGTTAATGGAGTATCTTGGAGCTGCATTGATGCTGATGAAATATGTTGCTGCATCTGTTCACTGTCATAACTATCCATAGTAGGATGATATTGACTTCTTCTTACTAACTGATGGGAAACACTTTGGTTTGTTGTGTCAGTGCTTGAGGATTCGAGCAATTTTACTCCTTCAATCCATTGTCTATACAAAGGAGTATATTGACCATATTCATTGATCACATTTTTTGTGAAGGGAAACAATGTTTCATCGAAGATCACATGTCTACTGATATATATACGATTATCAGTAGGCACAAGACATCTATAGCCTTTATGCACATCACTATATCCCAGAAAAACACAAGTAAGGGATCTAGGATCGAACTTATGTTTTGAATATGATCTTAAGAATGGATAACAGGCACAGCCAAACACCCTCAAATGATCATATTGTGGCTGAGTGTTATGAATCTTACTATATGGTGTATCCATTTTTAGTTTTGGTGTTGGAAGTCTGTTTATAATGTAGTTTGCTGTAACAAAAGCATCCACCCAAAACTTCAGTGGGACCTTGGAGTGATATAACATAGCCAATCCCAATTCGACAATATGTCTATGTTTCCTTTTGTGAGACTCCATTCTGTTCGGGAGTGTGAGGACAAGATAGATGTTGTTTTATTCCACAGCTTTACAGATGATCTTGAAATCTTCTACTTACAAACTCTCCCCCTCCATCACTTTGGAAAACTTTGATCTTGTGACTGTATTGTCTTTCAACTAACGTCTAGAATCGAACAAAGATATCAAAGAACTCATATTTCAACTTCATTGGATATAACCAACTATATCGTGAGAAACTGTCAACAAAAATCACATAGTATCTAAACTTTTGAAATGAATCTACTGGTGAAGGCCCCCAAATATCACAGTGGATCTTTTCTAATGACGAAGTTGATATAGAGTTTGACAAAGGAAATGATAGAGCTGTACTTTTTGCTATTTGACAGCTGCTGCAAATTTTTGAAGGAACTGAATTAACATGAATCAGTTTATGATGATGTAGATAATCCACTATTTGAGTATTGGCATGAGCCAGTCTTTGGTGCCATACTTCTGCATTGACTATTCTCTGACTTTGAGTGAAAAAGACTGCTGCAGTCCGTGTATCGACTTGATAAAGGCCTTTAGTCTTCTTTCTGAGCTGAATTGTCGCCTTGGTATTGTTGTCCTTTACATAAACACCAAGTTTATCAAAGATAAATGTGCAAGGATAGTCATCAGTGAGCTTAGACACAGAAAGAAGATTCTTCTTTATTTCTAGTACTACAAGAACATCGTTAAGAGGTAATGTATTTACTTTTGTTTTTAGGTAAGTGTTACCAATATGTGTAATAGGTAAACAAGATCCATTTCCAACCATCACTGTATCGAGACCTTGATATTTAGAAAGAGTATGAAGAATACCAGGATTCGCACTGATGTGAGCAGTAGCTCATGTATCAGGGTACCATTCACTTCCTTTTGGATCTTCGATATGAATTGTTGTTAGAGCTGCTGGAATATCCTCTACTTGATAGGAATTGTCAAAGCGGTACCAACAGCGGAGAGCATCATGCCCAGGTCGTTTACATATTTGACATTCCAATCTAGCAACCCCTATGTCTTTCTCATCCTGCAAACTTTTCCTTGAGTTTAACAGAGGAGGATAAGATTTGTTGTTTTGATACCTTTGAGAATATGTGGCATAAGGTCGAAATCCCTGAGCAGCTATAGAAAATACATTCTTTTGTCTTAGATATTGATCTCCTTGCCCTTGAATTGCTGCATCTTCTCTGTAATTTTGATTTCTTTCAACATAACCAAAACCTCGTCCTCTATTACTAATAGTTCTACCTCGACCAAAGCTACGGCCACCCCTATAACTTCCTCTCTGAGCTAGAGAACCATAAGGTTGTGAAAGATATTCTCCATCAGCATTCTCTTTAGGGTACATTTGAGACTTTCTTTGGCCGAGATAGGCCAGACTGGGATTAAACTGACTTCTGGAGTAAGTCTTCATCCTTGATTCAAATCTCTCCAGTTGAGCTATAACTTCATCATAATCGAGTTGAGGCTTCAAACAATATATGGTGGTTCGAAGATTCTCATATTCTGGACCCAATCCTTCCAGTATACCAAAGATTTTGGTTATTTCATCCACTAGTTTACCAATAGCATTCAACTGATCACATATAGATTTGTATTCTCTGAGATAAGTGGAGAGGGTTTGATCAAGTTTCTAGCAAGACTGTAATTTTCCTCTAAGTTCGAACTCATTTGCTATTGATTTTTGTGTAAATCGCTTTAGAAGAGACTGCCATACCTCAAAGGATGTCTCTAAACCAATGATTAGACTCAAAATGTTCTCAATAACAGCCCCACTAATCCATGATGATATCAACTGATCTGTTCTTGTCCAATCAGCGTAATCGGGATTAACAAGTTCTAAGTCACATCCTTCATCATCATTTTGCAACATTCATGGAGGAGAAGTGACATCACCATTAACAAAACCAAAGATATCTTGACTCTTCAGAAACCTTTGGATTTGAGCTTGCCACAACAGAAAATTATCTTCGGCGAGCTTGATTGTGACAAAATTCGAGATGTTTACGTGGATTGGAAAATGATATTTTGGTGTTTTTATTGCCATTGCCGCAAACTTCCAGTTCAAAACAAGCTATCAGACAAGCAACCTATGGCTCTGATACCATGAGAAAGATGAAGAACTCAAACAAGATCAAGCGTTCGACTCTGAAGAACATTTGTATTCCAGTATGGTGATTGTATCATTGTAACTCAGTACATTTGAAAAATAGAAAAAGAATACAATTCCTCTGTTCTATCTTCTAAGATCAATCTTACTTGATCTGCTTCAGCACTTTGATCTTGAGCTGTCAACTATTCTTCGAATCTTCCTCTTCAATACGGAGATTGCTTCATCATCCATTGATGATCTTGATTCTCCTTTCTCTATTCTCTCACCTTCTCTATCTTTCTATTTGTTTTTCTGTATCATCTTATGTAAAGCAAAGAAGAGTATTTATATCAGGGAATTTAACAGAACTCGGTTACAAGGGAAAACCGAATACAACAACTACTTTAACAGAAAAACCTAATTGACTACGCTTATGACTTAGTGATCCGAGTCATTTATTATTTGAGCATCTTGTTCATTGATTGTCGATCCAGGCTGGTCTTCCTTATAAGATCTTTGCCGTTGATTCAACCTTATGACTTGGCGATCCAAGTCATTTGCTGTATCGCCAAGTCCTCTGCTTTTGCTGTATTGCCAAGTCCTCTGTTTCCGTTTTTCTGCAGCATATTTTGTTCCTTTATGCTTAACACTCGCCATGGTTGGATTCGAGGCCATAATCTTCAGCCATTGGATTTTCAACTTGATATCCTCGTTCCTAGCTGTCACAAAAAGCATAGATCATAAGTTCCTAAGAGTAGTATGTCATGTTTCTACCATTTAACCATGTTAATGCCATTGCTCCATGCAAAAGAAAACCGGTTTTTTCTCGATAATGACGACGATGACGACGGCCACCATTATCAAGCCTTTTATACCGAGAAATTTGTTTGAAAGGGCTTCAACAGTATAGAGAGTAGAATCAGCATTCAAAGTAAATAATAAAGTAAATAATCTGAAAAAGAAAGCCTCACCATCCTGAAGGTGAATCTGATTCATCAGTCTTGTGAAGTTCCTTCAACTCGACATTTTCATCGCTCAGATCCTTGGTTTCTATTTGCTTAATTATCGACAAATAACTAGGAACACCGGTTAGTTCCTCACAAACATCGAGACTTCAAATTGATAACCAAATCACATACACAAACTAAAGTCTACAATCGAATTGATTAAACTCAGAGAAAGTATATCACCTCCAACGTTTCTAACTCAGCAACTAATGCACTGGCTTGAGCTTGCAAAGATTTCGCCTCATGCTCCAACACATACCTCCACCCTTTATTTGGTCCTCGACCTTTTGGCAGATGAACGGTTCGATCTAGAACAAAAATTGAATAAGAATCATTTCAACTGCTTCATTTGAAAATATCGATAAGTAAAAGGGGGAGATACAGATTTCAAGTAACTATTGGACTATATGGAAAGAGAAACGCCTTAACACAAATTCAACCAGAACAAATAGCTTTTCTTTTTTATTGCAAACAGGAATAGAGCAGGAAGCATATTCTGAAACATACCCAGTTGAATATGAATTCCTAGTGGAGCAAACAGAAGAAAAAGGCCATATAAATAGGGTTATTATGAAATGCTTACTAGGAAAGGCAATTGAGCATAATGAAATATGGACCATAGACATTAACTACAATGGAAAAAGATTTATCTGGGTAAATGAAAAACATTTATGCTGCCCATAATATTATAATTACCACAAATAACCCAGAAATTGCGCGTCATGAGTTGATAATTTCTCTTGCTTCATTAACCGCTAGATTCCTGTCCATATTTCTCTTGTTAAAGTATCTCTTATCGCTTTAACGGACCTTATATTTATGTGATCTCTGTCCATCTATTAATTTAAACTCTTGAATGAATCTTCTCACATGATATCGGAACCAGTTTTTACTCTGAGTTTATTTAACATGTGAGCCTCACCATTCATCAATTCCACAGCCATGCTTAGTCTGATTTGCTCATGAAAAGGGGTGTAAAAGTACTTCACCTCGCTTTGCAAGGATTTAAGTGAGCCTTGTTATGAAATCTGAAATTTCCGTATTTGTAATTATATAATATTTGGAAATTCGGGTTATGATAATGATACCTAGATTTTAAGCTAAGTACTATTTGCCTTAGTATTCGGATGAACACGTAGAAACTTTAAACAAATTGTAAATTTCGTGGGATGCGGCGGGTAATTTTCATAAAGATAGATCGTCTCGAACTTGATGTTTGAATTGAATTATGTATATACTAATAGTAAAATGGTATTAATTAAATTAATATCATCTTAAATGTAGATGGTTGGTATTAATAGTGTGAATTTTAGTTAATTATTGATAATAGTGGTTAATCTATGCTAATGAATGTCGTAAGAAGAGGGAAATGTAACTTACTATATTTACCTCAAAGATTTATTAATTAGAATTTTAAGTGCCACATGTCCTTGTACGAAGCTTTGCATGGCTATGCGTTCTTAGAAAATAAGATTTTGTGGCCAATTTCTTTTACACCTAAATTAGGTAATAATTGTTTTAAAATGACTCATTTTCTTCTTGCATTTCCCTTGGTCACGTGCAAGGCCTTTGCCTTGCATTTGTGCCACATCAAGCTGAAAATTAGCATTCAAATTTACACCAAACAATGAAAGATATCAAATTACCTTAATTAAAAAAATCATTCTATCTTTGCCGAAGAACTCTTCTCATTCCTCTAAAATTCAAATAGAAGCTGCATGTTAAGTCTACTTTTCAATCCAAGAAATTAGATAACAAGACTTCATAATCAAGAGTTACTAGGGTGGCAAAGGCAATTAGTGACTTGCGGTTTGTGTTCGTTTGAGGTTAAGTGAAGTTTCTAGTATTAAGTTAGCTTAAATATATTTAGTTACTTTTATCTCGGTTGATTGGGTGAGAGGTAAAAGCTTAATGTGGGTATGATGATTGTTAAGTGACTTTGATAATTCCTTGCAAGTATGTTCTGCTTCACTTTGGTTCATTCTAGTTCGTTATGTATAGTTCTAGGTAGTTAAAACATGATCATTCTATCATATTTTTTTAATAATTCATTGTATGTTCGTTCTGCTTCTTTTTGCTTAATTCTAGATAGTTAGAATTCGATTGTTCTACCATATTTATCTTGATCACCTATTGCATGTTTGTTTTACTTCTTTTGCCTTCTTTTGGATAGTTAGAATCTGGTCCTTCCGCCATATTTATCTTAATGACCTATCACATGTTCATTCTACTTCTTTCCACCTCATTCTGGGTAGTTAGATCTAGTCATTATGCCATATTTATCTCGATGACCCATTGCATGATCATTCTACTTCTTTCTACCTTATTCTAGATAATAAAATCTGGTCATTCTACCATATTTATCTTAATGACTCACTGCATATTCATTCCTTTTCTTTATGTAGTTAGAATCCGATCATTCTACCCTAGTTATCTCAATGACCCATTGCATGTTTCTTCTACTTGGTTCTGCTAGAATTCTACTAGTCAAAATCTATTCATTTCACTTGCTTCTACTAGAATTTCTTATGACAAAATCTGTCCATTTGTAAATCTGCCTTTTTGTGAATCTACTCATTTGGTCAAATATATTCATTTATGAATTTGTTCACTTGCTAAATCTGCTAACTTGTAAATTTATTTGTTAATTAATTTATGAATATGTTTGTTGATAAATCTATCCATTGATTCAAGTAGACTTTACTGAATATTGATCTATCCCTTGTTGAATCCGTTTGTTTATTAATTTTGTCCATTGTTAAATCTGTTCATTTGTAAATCCGTTCATTATTGGATCCGTTCTTTTGTTCTATAAGCATTTATCAAGCTAGAATTTACCCTTATGATTGTTTAGACCTTACAACCAAAATATACTTCGTCATTCCAGACCCAGAATGTACTTATTTGAATGTCCAGACTTTAACAACAATAATATGACTATATGTTATTTCATATGTGGTTATTTAGTTAATGCATTAAATTGAATTGAGATATGGGTGTTATACTTGTAAGTATGCATATATCATGACTTGAATGAGATTAATGTGACTCTGTGACCCGTATAACGGTGAGTGACGATATCCCGTGGTGGAAGTTTGTAGGATGCCCCAGTAGTTAGGATGCCCTAAGAAGTGTTTTAGGATGCCTTGGGGGTCAAAATACCCTTGTGGTGGAGATGCCCCATTGGAGAAGTTTGCAAAATGTCTCGAAGTTGAGATGCCCTAGTGGTTGGAATGCCTCGTGAGTCGAGATGCCCCGGGAGTGTTCGGGAGAAGAAACCATTAATGAATAAAATGCTTTGTCACGTGTAAAACTGAACGTTGCTTGAATTGTTCTTGTTTATGTGAAATATGGTATACATATGCCTGAATCTTGATGGATGTTTTATTAAATGACAATTTATGTGATAAATGAAAATTGAGAAGGTAAAGTCTACTTATGTTTTATTACACTGATCAAATGATTATGCATTCATTTTGTGTATACCAAGTGAAGTGATAAGAGGATTTTTTTTAAACTTATAACTAGAGATTTTATTTGCTCAGCTTCAACTCATTTTTGTCATTTTTCAGACATGTAGGATGGACACCCCTCATCCTTTGCACTATGGAATCTTTGTGTATAATGAAGCTCTTTATGAAAGTGTACTTGAACTACAGTTTGGAATAATATTTATACTAAATGTAATTCTACAATACGGGTTGACATAGGAGATTTTGCAGAGTGGGTTCCTTTTTGATTCTTTTGTTGATACCAGAACCTTGATGGTGAGTTAGTCAGTCCGTTGAGTGGTTTCGATTTGGACGATTGGGATGCAGCAAATGGAGAAGTTATCAACTCGTGACTTCAATTTGGACGTTTGTATAGGCAAACTTTTATAAATATGGTATGGAGTTAGATCTCCTTATCCCTAACCAAACTTTTATCTTTTTGCTAGTAATGTAATAAACTTTGAACAGTTTTTATTGTATAAATAAAATAAGTATAAGTATGTTGGTTATATTTGAAGTTTTTAATTGTTAAAAGAATATTCATAAATATTTGATTTTACTTCAATATGCTAAAAGAGGGTAATAATATAAGAAACACGTGTCGAGTGACGTTTTGGATGTCACACTTATTCATTCATTTAGTCTCCATACACCTATCAACTTAAATTTTTAAGTCAAACTTTCTAAATTAGATCTGTAAAACTCCCTTACGTGGACGGTCAAACTTTCTAATATAGATCTGTAAAACTTTCTTACGTGGTTGGTCATGATTCATGGGGTGGTGTTTCTCATTTCGGGATAAACAATTAACTCACGCGTAGTTTAGGTTCATGAAGTCCGAGATATGTTCAGAGAGTAGTAAAAATGGCCAATGAGTAAGTGGATTTTAATTATTTTTATTTACATTAATTTGGAGTGGATTTTTAATTAAAAATTTGATAACCACTTAATATTTTTCAGCTTACATAAAATGAAATGCATAAGTACATAATACCACGCAGATCATATAGTCCATGAATTTGAAAATTGCAATGCTGCTATTCCGAAAAGTAGAATTTCTAGATTTACACTCTATGTTCTCAGCTTAAAGCAAGATACTGTAAGACAGAACACAAAAAAAAAAAAAAAAAAAAATAGTAAACTGCGATAAGCACTTACTCCATGGTTATACGTACTATTTGCGTATTGTGAGAAAAATCTAAACTAGTCGTCTAAACCAATAATGTATTATGATTGTTCCCTTCGTATGAAAAACTAAAAGTATCCTATTATTCAAAACAAAGAACTTGGAGTTCACTTGGCCTTCAGACTCAAATAATATGAAGGTAAGAAGGAATTATTCTCTAAACAGATAAATGTTGGACCGTCTTTAAAAAGCTTAATCATATAGTATATGGATGAAGCTAAAAGAATTAATCCAAGGGTAAGGTCATGTAGTGTCTCGACATCAATGAGGTAGGCGGCAGACCACATATATAAAGGGAGCAGAGTTCTAATGGAACATCTTAAATAACATTTGAAATTCAAAATTTGAGTTGATTTTCTTTTTATTCAATAAAACTAGTCAATTCCTAAAAATTGTGTTGATTTAGTTTCTCTAAGTTCGTGTGCCAAATTAAAATGAAACTCATTTCTTGTCTAAAGAAATTTTTTTTGTTAGGATTGAAGCCAATGACTCAGATAAAAGTCATAATTTTCCATCTTTCACCATATTAAATTGTTTTTAGATGACATCTGACTCAAGTAAAATAGTTTTCTTCGTGCAAATTCTTTTTTGACTTCTTCGGTGCTTATAATAAAGTGTAGGAGCCAATAATGTGTACTTCATGCATCAAAGCAGAGTACGTGTCGTAAATAATTCCTTATTTTTTCGTGCTGGTAAGTAATGAAATTATGAGTTTAGACCGAAGTATTAGCACGTACGTTACACGTTGGACTAAGGGCAACTAGTTCTTCGAGAGCGGTTTTTGATAGTTTCATCCAGGTTTCCTGAAATCAGCAGATAACTCTATGGTGCTCGGCAATAGCGATGGTCGAGGGATATGCACAATGACAGAATAGTTCATTTCTTGCGCAAGATTCAGCGATATATCATCATTTGCGTATTGTTCAAGTTCGGAAAGGTGGGTAGAGCTTAGGATCATAGACTTGGAGAAAGATTTATTGTCTTCTGAATCATAAAGGTCATCAAAATATGATAGATCGTCTTCTTTCTCTGCATGATTTTTGTTTTTGTCCATCTCCACCAAGCTATTCACGCATACATAGCACAAAAAACAACGGCCAGTTTTCTTAGATCCAAACCCTAAAGCATGTACAGAAATGTGTTATTGATTTAATGAGATTCCGAAAGTCATTACATTAGCTCCGACAAGTGAAATTTTCTAAACAAGTGCAAAGTCAGAGAGATCAAATTTCAAACTTGGGTGTGAGGGAGAAGAAAACCCGAAGAAAGTGAGATAACAAACTATCCTAGAAGAAGAAAATGAAATCCTTTTTTGAGCTTATTAACGAGACTAATTAGATAAGCGGATTTGGCTTTGCATTAAATTTGGTATCAAGTTTGAAAAATGTGATAGGTCATTCCTCCTCCTAAAGAAATACATGCGTGAACTTTTCTTCAAATGATGCGTATGAGTAAATCGACTCTCAATCATGCATGCATAGGTGAAAATAGAGTTTTCTTTTCGTTCATCGTGGAAAAATTTAGTCCTTGAAAAGTACAAGATGAAAATCATTAATTTGAAAAGGACAGTTCACATTCTAAGAATTGCCTTCAATAAAATTTTCAATCAATACTTAGAAAGCGGGAGAAGTGTCAAAAAAATCCTAAACCTTTTTTACATTGTGCCAATTTAGTCATTACCGGTCAATTTTGGTCGGATTTTGCTGACTGGATGTGATGCAACCCACATTGAAGACCGGCTCTCTCGACCAAGAAGATCGGCCCGCATTAAAGCTCGATGAAACCGAGAAGCCATAATGATATCTTGAGTCCATTCTAGAAGTTTGAAAGAAGACACCTTGGGAGCCATGAAGACGTGATGCTTTTACTAGTTTCTAGTTCCTAAGCTCTTTATTATTTTCTAGTTCCTAAGCTCTTTATTATTTTTCTAGTTTCTAGGCTTTTTAATGCTTTCAAGTTTCTATGCTATGTTTCTTTGATGATATAAGCCATCCAATCCCTTGTAGAAGACAGACGACTTTTGATTAATGAAAAGCTTTGCTTGAAGCGAGTATCATGAACCTTGAAGAGTTCAACCCTTGAAAACCTAGAAGAGTTTTCACTCCGTCCTTGAAGAGTCGGAGCTTTCGAAATCTGCATCCTTGAAGAGTTGCAGTCATCGATCTAGAAGAATCGGTGCCCCTCCTCAACTTCCTTGGAGGCCTAGAAGAGCAACCAACGAAGTTCCTATCTTTTCATGTTCTGTTCGTTACTTCCAACCCAATTTCGACTATCCTACAGTGCTTATTTCAGAAAACCCAAAACACAGAAATTGTAGATCCAGAAGTCTTTGTTCATTTGGCTTTGGAATCAGGTTGATCCGATCTGTATCGACAAAGATACGACCGTTCTCCTGAGCGTGCGCAGTGCTGAAATTACTGTTCGTCCCGTTTCTTGTGCGCGAGTCACTCTCCCGATCCTATTGTTTGAGAAAGCCTCCCTAGGCTTGCATCATTTGGTATCAGAGCTTTGGAGGAGAGGACAATGCCTCCAAGACAAGCTAGGCGTCGTGGCGGCAGAACTGTTCCCCTCAATGAATTGCACACACTCGCTGAGAATATGCAACAACAAATTGATGAATTGACGCAAGAAGTTCAGCGTTTGAGGGCTGAAGCAAATAATTCTCCACCCTGTTCCGAGACTGAAAATTCCCATGGTGACTCTTCCTCTTCGGAGAGTGTTCAATCTATTCACGATCGGAGGCATGTTCGACATCGTTTACAACATATTCGTGAGCCAGATTGGGAAAAGGAAGTCAAGAAAGATGTCCCAGAATTTACAGGTACTGAGTCTCCTGATGAAATTGTTGATTGGCTAACACTTGTGAATGAGGTGTTTGAGCATCGGAATGTTCCGGAGAATCGTCGCGTTGGGATCATTGCTATGCGATTCCGAGGCAAGGCGATTGCTTGGTGGAGACGTGAGAAACAAACTCGCCAATCCGTTGGCAAAGCACCAGTCACTTCGTGGAGAAAGATGGAGGGCAAGATTCAAAAATATTTCTCCCCAAAGGATATAAGAGAGAGCTCTACCAACGGTACCAAAATCTAACACAAGGTACGCGAACGGTGGACCAATACACCAATGAATTCAATGAGTTGGTGATTCGTAACAATATCCAGGACCCAGAGGATGTGCTTGTGAACAAAT
Organism: Eucalyptus sideroxylon; assembly: GCA_014182405.2. NCBI lineage: Eukaryota > Viridiplantae > Streptophyta > Magnoliopsida > Myrtales > Myrtaceae > Eucalyptus > Eucalyptus sideroxylon. The sequence continues at coordinate 26,849,040 of CM024555.2, forward strand.
ACTTGAACGGTCTTCAATTTTACATTCAAGACGCCTTGGAAGTCCTCGACATTTGGGACTTAGGAGATGCACACCAACGGGCACTCAAAATGGAGCGCTCTCATTCTAGAAGACAGCAATCTGCTAGTAAGCCTTCTACTCAACCCCATGTTTCGAATCAACCTGCTACATCCGAAATACGTTGCTATTCTTGTGGGGAGTTGGGTCATCGTGCTAGCAATTGTCGAATCAATAAGAATCGACCAACCGGTAAAGCCTTTTTGGTGGATGATGATTCTGATGAGAATGCTGAGAATCCACTTGAAGAGGAGTTGAAAAATGATGAAGAAGCTGCGGATGATGAACAAATAGTGCATGCTGACACTGGCGAACTTCTTATGGTGAGGAAAAATTTTCTTACTCCTCGAGACGACACTATGGTGAGGAAAAATTATCTTACTCCTCGAGACGACACTGGAGATAGGTGGTTGCGTACCAATATTTTTCATTCTGCTTGCACAATCATGGGAAAGGTGTGTCAATTAATTATTGACTCTGGTTGTTGTGAGAATATAATTTCTGAAGTAGCGGCAAACAAGCTGAAGTTGGAATTAAAAACGCACCCTACGCCTTATAAAATGTCGTGGTTGAAGAAAGGCACTGAGGTAACTATTTCAAAACAATGCCTTGTTAATTTGTCCATTGGTTCTGTTTATAGTGACAAGATATGGTGTGATGTTCTACCGATGGATGCTAGTCACATTATTCTTGGTCGACCATGGCAATTCGATAGGAGGACTATGCATGACGGTTATCGAAATACATATTCTTTTGAATTTGGAGGCAAGAAGATTACGTTGACACCTAGTAGGGTGGGAGATTCTTCTGATGATGATGGCAAGAATTCGAGGACGAATTCTTTTAAAGATGGGGAGGATGATGCAACCCACATTGAAGACCGGCTCTCTCGACCAAGAAGATCGGCCCGCATTAAAGCTCGATGAAACCGAGAAGCCATAATGATATCTTGAGTCCATTCTAGAAGTTTGAAAGAAGACACCTTGGGAGCCATGAAGACGTGATGCTTTTACTAGTTTCTAGTTCCTAAGCTCTTTATTATTTTCTAGTTCCTAAGCTCTTTATTATTTTTCTAGTTTCTAGGCTTTTTAATGCTTTCAAGTTTCTATGCTATGTTTCTTTGATGATATAAGCCATCCAATCCCTTGTAGAAGACAGACGACTTTTGATTAATGAAAAGCTTTGCTTGAAGCGAGTATCATGAACCTTGAAGAGTTCAACCCTTGAAAACCTAGAAGAGTTTTCACTCCGTCCTTGAAGAGTCGGAGCTTTCGAAATCTGCATCCTTGAAGAGTTGCAGTCATCGATCTAGAAGAATCGGTGCCCCTCCTCAACTTCCTTGGAGGCCTAGAAGAGCAACCAACGAAGTTCCTATCTTTTCATGTTCTGTTCGTTACTTCCAACCCAATTTCGACTATCCTACAGTGCTTATTTCAGAAAACCCAAAACACAGAAATTGTAGATCCAGAAGTCTTTGTTCATTTGGCTTTGGAATCAGGTTGATCCGATCTGTATCGACAAAGATACGACCGTTCTCCTGAGCGTGCGCAGTGCTGAAATTACTGTTCGTCCCGTTTCTTGTGCGCGAGTCACTCTCCCGATCCTATTGTTTGAGAAAGCCTCCCCTAGGCTTGCATCAGGATGCCAGCAGGCTGACATGGCCTGATCGATGTTGACGTTAACAAATTTTTAATAATATTTATTTATTTTTTTTCTTTTCTTTTTCTTTTTTTCCTTCTCCTCCTCCTTCCTTCCAGCCGGTCATCGGCGATTGGCCAAAGGCGACTGCCACAAGGTCAACCTCGCTAGCCACCTTGCTAGTGACCACGAGGGCAACCTCGCGCTAGGCGGCAAGAAGCCAGCTTGCCGCCCAGGCCGCGAGGGCGGCCTCATGCCGGATCGACCCTCGCATAGGGCAAAGCTGGCCCTCGCCCATCATGGGCGAAGCTCGGCCCTTGCACTTGATCTGACCATGGAGGTTGAGCCTCGACGGGCAGCCTCGGCCATGGGCGAGGCTCGACCCTTGCCACCCAAACCTCAAGGGTGGCCTCGCCAATGGCCAGCAAGGCTTGACCTCGCTAGATCCAAGCGCAAGGCTACCCTCGCGACCTAGGCAGCCTCGAGCTAGCTTCTTGCCACCCAACGCGAGGTCGCTTTTGTGGCCACTAGGCGAGGTGGCCGGCAAGGTCTACCTAACCAGCGATCGCCTCTAGCCGGTCACCAACGACCAGCTAGAGGAAGGAGGAAGAGAAGGAAAAAAAAAAAAAAAAATTCAAAAAAAAAATTATGAAAAATTATCTACGTCGCATCGATCGGGCACGCGTCGGCCGGCCGACATCTAGTCAAAAATCCAGCCAAAATTGGTTAGAAATGACTGAATTGACATAATGTAAAAAGGTTTATGACTAAATTGGCACATATGCAAAAAGTTTAGGACTTTTTTTTAACACTTTTCCCTTTAGAAAGCTAGTAACGATTATTGTCCTTTTTATTTTTCACCAAATGAATGTTATAGGCTCCCACGTGGAAAAAATATTATTTCTTGCATTTTTTATATATATGCAAAGCATTATTTTTGTATTCTAATCTAGCTTTAACGGTACTACCTCTTGCCCATATCGACATTTGCAGAAATCAATCATCACTCTAACGAGCATTTAAATAAAATGATTGCAATGATAAAATAATGTGCAAATCCGATATTATTCTTTTCTCTGTGGCATGTACTTACCGTGTGCGAGGATATAGTTGCATATTAAGCTAAAACGGAAGAAAAAAAAAAGAGAGATATCTTCAAACAGAAAAGGAAACAAGATCTTCTCAAGGATATTTAATTGGGTAATGTATAGACAATTTATCTCTGATTTACATTTTAGGTAATATATCTCAGATTTGCCAATGTTATCAAGTAACTAATTTAGTTTATACATAGACAATGTGCATCTCCATGTGTTAAACCCTATTATTGGGCCAATATGGTAATTTCCTGTTACGTACTTAAATATCTGAACTTACTACATGAAACAAAAATTACCAGCATACCATTTTCGCTTGGATATACTCATCTAGCATTTTCAGAAATTCATTTATTTTCAAGACTTTCACAATTTTGAAATACTGAAAAAAGAAAAGATGTCCTTTTAGGATGGTATAGTTATAGCCAGGAAAACACGATATTTTCAAGGATATTTAATTGGGTAATATATAGACAATTTCCCTCCTATTTACATTTTAGGTAATATATCTCAGATGTGCCAATATTATCAAGTAACTCCATAGACAATCTACATGTCCATGTGTTAACCCTATTATTGTGCCTATATGGCAATTTCCCCTGTTACTTACTTAAATAAAACTTACCAATATACATTTTTCGTCTAGATATATTCATTTAACATTTTCGGAAATTTATTTAATTTCTTATTTGTTTATTTTCTAGATTTTCACAATCTTGAAATACTGAAAAAAGATGTCCTTTTGGGATTGTATAGTTCGTAGTTAGCAAAACAAGATCTTTTGAATGATAATTAGGTAACATATAGACAATTGTCCTTCTGTTTACATTTTAGGTAATATATCTTAGATGTGCCCATGTTATCAAGTAACTACATAGACAATCTACATAGCCACGTGTTAGCCCTATCCCTGGGCCAATATGGCAATTTCCCCTATTAAGTAATACGTACTTATATATCTGAATTTGCTACAAGAAACAAAACTTACCAACATACCTCTTTCATCTAGATATATTCATCTAGCATTTTCAAAAACTCATTTATTTTCTTATATATTTATTTTCTAGATTTTCACAATCTTGAAATAATGAGAAAACATGTCCTTTTGGAATAGTATAGTTCATAGCCATTAAATGCCAGCCATCCCTCATTTGAAATTATGAAGTAACTTAGACCCGCTAGGTTGCATTTACAAAAATCGCATTTCTATCATTGATAGCAAAATAAAAGTTTTTAACATGAAAACACTGCTTGCATGGTTTTCAAGGGATAATTGTCCAAAAAGTCCTAAATCTATTATACGATAACTAATTCAATTTTAAATATTTCAATTATGATAATATAGTCCTAAACCTTTTCCGATTTGTCAATGTAGTCTTTTCGATAAATTTTGGCCGGAAACCTTTAACGGGAAACTAACTGTCCAACATGGTGTATTTAACACTGACATAAACACTTTCATTTGCTTTCCCTTTTTCTATTCTTTTTATTTATTTTCCTCTCCTTATGGTCGACAAGGGCTGCCCTCACCTTGGCAATTTTCAAATTTGCCAGATCTAGCTAGGGCCATGACACCCTTACTGGATCTATGTGAGGGTGACCCTCGCTTGAGGCCGGCGTTGGCCGTGTACCACACAATCCCAAACTTGGTGGTCATACCCTACTGCAATGATGATACTATAGGGGAAATCTTATGGAAAATAGCTCAACACAAGGATGATAAAAAAAACTTAACACCTCTCATTCTTATTACTATTTTTTTCATAAATATTGAAAAAGAAAAAAAAATGTCGCTTTATTCAAATCCCTAACTCTGAAAAAATATAAATTGCTAGCTGCAATCATATCCTTGAGTATACTTTAAAATGGCTTTCACTACAACAGAGCAACACTTAAATCGAACAAATATAATTAGAGGAAGGAAGTTCAAACAATACAACCCCCTTAACCTATTCTCTATGGAAAATAATACATGAAAAGGGTTAAAAGAAGGGTCATTACTTCCTGAACTTTAGTATCTCTAAAACAATGAGAATTACAAACAGAAGATCAATAATAATTCCATAACCGACATTCCATCCATTTCAAACTTTTCTCCAATATGAGTTCCTCAGAAAATATCCGCAATCACAAAAATAATCAAAATTCACCCCATGTTATGATGCTACTAATTCTAATGTTCTCACACTTCCCTTTCTCGATGGAGGCAAAATTGCCATCACCTTCCGAATTTTATATATAAAAAAGAGGAGACATGTATACATAATAATTAACTGAGAAATATATATACATACAAAAATGAGATCAAGAGGGGAAATAATGTAGATCTTCGCTATCTGATGGCTATGACATTCGGTAATTCATTCTTCCAATATCATAACAATGTGTTAAAGAAGTATTTTCAGTGGAGTTATATCTAACTCTCATCTTTGCCTTATTCCTATGTCCAAAGAGATTTATATCTATATATAGTAATCTAATATCGTAAGTGCATGCCTTGAACTTTGATAATGGAACGGGCGGGAAGCAGTGGGCCGAGTTATGCTGGGCTTTTCCATTATCAGGCTGCCAACGGGCTTGTGCTGGGCCCATGTTACATGACCCAAATTGATGCGTTATGGTCAAGCAGAAAAATTCATTTATGCATATGGAGCATGTGAGTTTTTTTTTTTTTTTTTTTTTTGGTAGAAAGTAAGAGATATATTGACTTTAAACCAAAGAGCTATACAACTTTACAGCAAAAACTCTGCACCAAAAACTTGCACTCATGAAGACAAACAAGTCAAAGTGAGTGGAAAGGTACCAAGGAAAGAAGGGGGGGGGAAGCCACAAACTGCACAGGAGCATAAACAAGCCAACCAGAGGCTAAAAGCAACCAACACATTGGATACAAGGAAAGGGAGAACAAGGAAACCCCTACAACAAAACAAGGAGCAAGGCAAGCATGAAAAAGGATGCCAATGAATAGGGAGAAGGGTAAGGATCCCAACTCAAAGATTAGTTGATAGGAACGAGCCCATCACTGAAGTAGCTTCCGAAGAAATCAAGTGCAGCCCCGTCTTTAGCTTCCGCGACACCAGTAGGACCCTCCGGATAGTAGAGGGTTAGGAATAACCCCCTACTCAACTAAGTCCTTCGCCAAAAAAGGTAGAGCATACAAAGAGGTCAGTCTGCCAAAATAGATGGGTTGAGAAACCAGCACCGCAACAATCTTCGATTTGTAAAGGTGGGAGGGACCTGGTGAAAAGACAAAGCTTTGTCCCTAATAACCTTTTTCAAGGCACTTTTTCATCGCCAAAAGGGAAGGAGTCCTCTCCCGGAAGAGTATGTTGTTTTGCTCCTTCCAAATGATGTTGCAAAGGGCCCCAAACGCAAACCAGGCATATGGAGCATGCAAGTTCATGTTTATCTCCACCATTAAATGCGGTTGTACCATGGAGAACCCACATAATCCAATAATTGAGATGGAGTGAGTATTTATACAAAATGTAGGTTGGTGTTTCGATATATTTGTAATTAAATGTATACCTTGCATCTAACAATTTAGAACCATTCTCACAAATTTCTATCCATGAAAATTGACTAGAAGCACACCTCATTCTTATAATAGGAATCACATTGAATTATCCAAGAGGTGTCTTCTCTCTCTCATCTTCCCCATCCACGGGCCCTATTCCCGAGTGCCCCAAAACTTGATAAAACCATCATTTGTAATTAAATGTATACACATCTAACAATTTAGAACCATTCTCAAAATTTCTATCCATGAAAATTGACTAGAAAGTGAATCACTTAAGTGCCAAAATCGGAAGAAACAAAATAGAAAGTGACACTTAAGGCCAAAATCGGAGCAAAAATGCCAATCCAGCCAAAATCCAATCAAAATGCTGACGTGGCAATTTTCCAGCGATATAAGTGCAAAACAACGTCATTTTGCACGTTGATGTGGCTTAAAAATGCAAAAATAACGTCATTTTGCCTCTAACGTGGTAAAAATTTAATATAAAAATTAATTAAACTAAATTTATTTAAAACATTTAAAAATACAAATTCAAATATTTAATAAATAATAATAATAATAATTTAAAAAAAAAAGAAAAAAAAAAAGGGGAGGGTGATGGCTAAGCCCTCGCCGCCGCCGTCGCTAAGAAGGGCCGGCGACGGAGGGAGGGTCGGCCGGGGTCGCCACCCCGACCGACCCGCGGCGAGGGCCCGCCCTTCCCCTAGATCCGGCGAGGGCTCACGAGCCCTTGCCGCCGATCGGCCAAGGGTTGGCAACCCCGCCGACCCTCCCCCTTCTTCGCTAGCCCTTCCCGCCGGCGATGAGAGCCCGTGAGCCCTCGCCGAATCTGGGCGAGGGCTTGTGGGCCCTCACCGCCAGTCAGTCGAGGGCCGGCGACCTCGGCCGACCCTCCCCCCTCCGTTGCCAACCCTTCTCGGCGATGACGGGGAGGCGGTGAGGGCTCATGGGTCCTCGCCACTAGTCAGCCAAGGGTCGACGACCCCGGCTGACCCTCCCCTCACTATCGCCGGCCCTTCCTAGTGACGGCGGGGAGGCGGCGAAGGCGAGGCTCAACCCTCAGCCACTACCTCCTCTCCTTACTTTTTTTTTAATTATAAATATTATTTTATTAAAATAATAATAATTTATTTTTATAATTTAATTTAATTTAATTAATTTTTATATTAACATTTGAATCCACTTAAAAACGACCTCCTTTTTGGCTTTGTTTGTTGAGTCAACATTCCAGCGAGCCACATAGACGAAATAAAATAATAAAAAATTGCCACATAGAATTTCCGGTGGGGTTCACCGGAGATGGCACTTAAGGGGCTGTTTGGCAATGTGTCAAACAGTGCCTAATTCTGATTTTTTGTTCCCAGAATCAGTTTGGGACGAGAATCGCTTTTGGTAAAAATTTTGTTCTCGGGAATAGATTAGAAAGAGAATTGAGAATAAAAAAAAAATGTGATTCTCCATCTAAGAATCAAAATAGTGAAAATATCCTTCTTCCCGTCCGTCATCTCGCGATTGCCGTCCACCACCGCCCGCTGCCGCTGTCCGCCAGTCTGGCGAGCTCACTGGAGGCTCACTAGGCCAAGGCGAGGTCCGACAAGCTCGCCAAAGGCAAGCCCAGTGTCACGCCCCGAACCCCGAGTGCGAGCACATCCCACTGCGGTCGATCAAACGCGACATTCCCAAGTAGTGTCGCCGACCCCATTCATTTATTATTGCGCAAGCGGAACGTATTATCAAACCCCTGACAATAAAATACGGGATAGAAAAGCAGGAAACAATTTCACAACCAATCACTTACATAAACCAACGGAGTTACAGACGAAGGCCTACAGCCAAAAGTCTACAAAAGATCGACTCTTAAAAATGAATTGTCCTACGATCTACAAGTCGGACACGCTCTCCAATCCTTATGACTTCGCCTCTGCAACTCCTCAAGGCCAACCAAAACTATCTGGCCGCTCTGTCCACCGGGGACCTGAAATGGTTATTCAATAACCACTGAGACAACGTCTCAGCAAGTTCAACCCCCTAAACCCCTATTAGAAAGAAAATACGCCCAATGGTGGCCTAGCCACATCACACAGAAAACTTACCTCGCCTCAATTCCTTCCTGCAGGTTAGCATAATTTGTATCACATAATCTCAGGTAGTAATAATAATTCAAACAATTGGAACACCATCACTTTCATATAAATCACGATCGCACTTAGCACGCATTCCAATTATTATTCACTGTCACACAAGGGCATAGCCTACTCACAGGTCGATTATCTATTAACATTATGGTATTTAGAGAAGAATAAAGGTCCAGTCGGTCCCGCCACTGCTGCGACCAAGCCACATCATTCTATCGACGGCATTTCTAGAAGAATGAAGGTCCAGTCGGTCTCGCCACTACTGCGACCAAGCCACGTCATTCTATCAACGGCATTTCTAGAAGAATGAAGGTCCAGTTGGTCCCACCACTACTGTGACCAAACCACGTCGTTCTATCGACGGCATTTCTAGAAGAATAAAGGTCCAGTCGGTCTCGCCACTACTGCGACCAAGCCACGTCATTCTATCGACGGCATTTCTAGAAGAATGAAGGTCTAGTCGGTCCCACCACTACTGCAACCAAGCCACGTCACTCTATCGATGGCATTTCTAGAAAAATGAAGGTCCAGTCGGTCCCGCCACTACTGTGACCAAGCCACGTCACTCTATCGACGGCATTTCTAGAAGAATGAAGGTCTAGTCGGTCCCGCCACTACTGTGACCAAGCCACGTCACTCTATCGACGGCATTTCTAGAAGAATGAAGGTCCAGTCGGTCCCGCCACTACTGCAACCAAGCCACGTCATTCTATCGACGACATTTCTAGAAGAATAAAGGTCCAGTCGGTTTCGCCACTACTGCGACCAAACCACGTCATTCTATCGACGGCATTTCTAGAAGAATGAAGGTCCGGTCGGTCCCGCCACTATCACGACCAAGCCACGTCATTCTATCGACGGCATTTCTAGAAGAATGAAGGTCCGTCGGTCCCGCCACTACTCGCGACCAAGCCACGTCATTCTATCGACGGCATTTCTAGAAGAATAAGGGTCCGGTCGGTCCCGCCACTATTGTGACCAAGCCACGTCGTTCTATCGATGGCATTTCTAGAAGAATAAAGGTCTAGTCGGTCCTGCCACTACTGCGACCAAGCCACGTCATTCTATCGACGGCATTTCTAGAAGAACAAGGGTCTAGTCAGCTTAGCCACTACTGCAACCCGAGCCTTTCAATTAGCACACGACAATTCGATACCGATCCTTGGATACTTTACATTTCACTCACATAATCCAATTACGATATTATCCATTAGCAATCCAATTTCAATGCCGAACTCGACACTTGGGATTTTATGAATAAAATCCATATTTATCACAATCAACACTCAATTTGCCACAATCAATCATCAAATTCAAATTCTAAATATACAGCAAATGATCGGCACGAAATTCGAGAGTTTAGGGTCCCGACGAAATTTTCGAATTTTAATAAATAATAAATTTTATTCCAAAATTAATTAAATAATAATATCCATATTTTTCGCAATCCACACTCAATTTATAATATCCAACCATCAATTTCAAAATCCGAATACACAAGCAATGATCGGCACAAAATTCGAAAGAACCGGGGTCAAAATAATTTTTTTTCGTTTTTTTAATAATAATATTTTAATAATTTCGGATTATAAAATAATATTATATTTTCCAGAATTTCGAAGCATTTAAATAATTCAAAACTAAAATCCTTTTATGTCACATCAAGGCTTAACTTTAAATAAGTTCTTTTAACCTTTAATTTAAACACACTTAACATAAACCAACCTCTTAATCCAATTTATAATTAAATACACTAATCCACCCACATAAACTTACTTAATTTAAACTAAGCACACTTAGGGCATCATTAACACTCTAATCAAGATTTAGTGAGTTAAACTCACCGGATTAGCGAGCCGAGCAACCAAAACGACGAGGACGACGAGGGGATCGACTTTCTCCAAAGCGGGCCAAGCATCCGGGGTCGGGAAGCCGACCAAAACGGCCCAACACTTGCTGCCATACCCATTTTCTGCAGCTGCTGTCCACTGCTCGTTGAGGCCGAGAATGGGCGGATCCGGGGCTTGGATGAGATGGAAAAGGACCGGGGAAGGTTGAGGGGTTGAACCGGACCAAGGCGGGACCCGAACGGTGGCTGGAGGTGGCCGAATGGCTCCGGCATGAGCTGATGTAGCAGCTGCGACGCGAGTTGAGGCGGAGCGAAGAGGCGAAGACGGCGCGACGGCGGGCGGACGAGCACGCGCGGGCGGCGCAGGGTAGACGCACGGGGGCGGCGGCGACGGCGACGACGACGTGAGAGCGGGAGCAGACGGCCATGGCTGCTCCAACTTGTTCTCTGCATTTTTCTCCTCTTCGCACAACAAAGATGAAGGAAAAACCAACGGAAGGGAGAGAGAAAGGAGAGAGAAGGAGAGGGACCACTTCCTTTTCTTTTTCTTTTTTCTTTAATCCAACAAAAATGGCCTACCATGACATCATCCCATGTCATATTCCACTCACTCAAATCCTCCACAACTTCTCCAATGGTTGCACTTTCATTTTCCGCCGGTGTCCAATTCTTGTACATCCAATTTCTTCAATTTTTTTCATTCAATTCTCTTCTAATTGAGTCCAATTAAAGTCCATAAAATTAATCTAATATCACCATGCTTTAATTCACATAATCATGTGACCATAGAACCCTCTGAGATCTCAAGAGTATAACCAAAAGCGGGCCTACCAATTTTTCCAAACCAAATTAACCATACCTTGATTATTTTGCCGAAAAACTCGGTTTGCATGAAAAGTCTTCCAAAGATGAGTCAATATTCCTAAAATGATTTGTGACACACCCAGACTTCCAATTTCTGAATTCGATCTCAATTTTCACGGTTAATTTCAATCTGGTGCGATTCCAGCACGTCATAACCTACTGGGTAGCTTTCAGGGAAATTTTCTTGTATCCGACCTAAGGGTGATCAGTCCTTAAGTCTGACGCATTAAAATCCCTTAATTGCTTCGTCCAATAGGCTAGTCCTCTCATGAGTGGCCAACTCAGAGAGACGAACTATATGCACAGATGAAATGCCTGACTTAATCAGCTGAAAATGGAATTAGAAAAATCGGGATGTCACACCTAGCCACCGGCGAGGCCGACCCTCGCCGACAGCTGGATGAGGCTCGGCCTCACCAGATCGGGCGAGGCTGAGCCTCGCCCAGCCCCACCAATGGCCAGGTCGGCCTCACCCAGTTACCAGCGAGGCTCGGCTAACGAGGGCCGATGACCGACCACATGAAGAAAAAGAAGAATAGGAGAAAAAGGAAAAAAAAAAGTAAAAAAGTAAAAAAAAAATTATTTAAAAATAAAAGAAATTGATTTGGAGCAGAATCAATTAGTATAGTATCAAATACAATTCTATTCCAGAATCAAAAAATTTGGACAATTAACAAACGCGTTTTTTTACTCATAATCAGTTCTTGGGAATAGAATCAAAAATAATCATTTCTGGTCAAAATCAATTCCCAGGAACAGAATCGTTACCAAATGCACCCTAAGTGTTCCACCTTTTTTGAAAAGTGACACTTAAATACCACTTTCCTAACTTTTGGCACTTAAGTGTCCTTCCGTGCCAAGTTTTGGCACTTGGACTATACTTCTTCCCTTATAATAGTCCTCCACTATAGATCTTGTGAAAAGTTCTCGATTGGCTGCCATGAAAGCGATTGAGTTTGGTCACAAATCGAATCAACATATAAAAGTTTCAAGTCACAATTAACAAGTTTCCTGCACGAATCGTGCTTAACAGATATGTAAATCACATAAAACCCCACATAGTTTAGTTAGTTTAGTTAAGGTCTACAATTAATCCAGCCTACAAGGAAACACAAAAACGATAATCCGGTGCATAAAAGTTCTAAAAATCCGAGAAATGAAATCGAGTCGGCAAGCCGATCGCCGAATCAAATGTACACCGAACTTCTGTGCTCAGTCAGTTGGTGCCAAATCAGCAGGTTTGCCCGAGCCCTCAGCAAGGCCGTTCTTCCCTGTCGAGTCGTTCAACGAATGATTGTCGTCAGCAATGCACCGAGGCAGCGCGTCATCGCCTCCTGCAGCACTCGATGATGCCCCAGCAAACCCCAGAAATGCTTCCATTGAAAGCTCGCGACCCTGCTCATTTTGAGCAATACATAAATAAGTACATACATGCGTATCATTTTCAAATACAAGGTTGGAGGTTTTTATGAAAATGAGAGGAGGATGTGGAAAATATGGGGTATATGTAGACCTGAAGATTGGGAAGCAAATCTGCATAATTTCCTGGATTGAATGGGCAGGGCATGCTTGCCATGGTTGGATTTGAGGCCATCAGCCATTGGATTCCCAACTTGATTTCCTCGTTCCTAGCTGTCACAAAAGGCATAGATCATAAGTTCCTAGAGACAAGGAGGAATACCGCCACCATCAAGCCTTCTATACCGCAAAAACAGTTCAAAATGGCTTCAACAACATAGAAAGTAAAATCAAACATTAAGTGAGTTCTAGATGATCCGCAAAAGAAAGCCTTACCATCCATGTGAATTTGATTCACTAAAGTCGTCTCGTGAAATTCCTTCCGATTGATGTTTGCATCGCTTAGATCCGGAGTATCCATCTAATTAATCATCGACGAACAACTTAAAACACCCGTCAGTTCATCTCAAATATAGAGACTTTAAATAGAATTATGTACAGAAACTAAGGCCCTATTTGGTAACCATCCAAACAGTGCCAAATTCTGATTCTTTGTTCCTGGAATCAGTTTCGACCTAGAATCGCGTTTGGTAAAATTTTTGTTCCTGGAACGAATCAAGAATCAAAAAATGTTGATTCTTGTTCCGGAACGAATTTGAGAATCAAAATCAATAAATTTTCTTCTTCCCTTCGGCCATCTCACGACCGCCGTCCACCGCCGCCCGCCACCGTCCGCCATCCGCCACCGCCGTCCACCACCGCCGCCGGCCGCCGCCGTCCGGCGAGCTCGCCGGTGGCCGGGCAGCCTCGCCGGCCGGGCGAGGCCTCGCGGGGGCAGGGCGGGGGCGGGCGAGCCTCGCGACGCCCGGCCCCCACCGGTGGCCGGCGAGGCTCGCATGGCCACCGGCGAGGCTCACCCGCCCCGCCGATGGCCCAGCGGGCCTCGCCCAACCCCGACGAGGTCGGCCCGGCCACCGGCGCGGCTCGGCCGAGCCTCGCCCATCGATCGCGAGGGCTGCCGGGCAAGGCTCGGCCGACGAGGGCCGGCCTCGCCGAGGGCCGGCAACGCTCGGGTGAGGTCGCCGGCCCTCGTCGGCGGTCGCCGGCCTCGGCGGTCGGCCGAAGAAGAAGAAGAAGGTGAGAAAAAGAAAAGAAAAAGGAAAAAAAAAAAAAAAAAAAAGGAAAATGAAAAGAAAAAAATGAAAAAAAGAAAAGAATAAAAAGGAAAATGAAAAGAAAAAAAGAAAAGAAAACAAAGGAAAAAAAGTAAAAAAAATTATTTAAAAATTAAAAGAAATTGATTTGGAACAAATTAATGAATAAGATACCAAACGCAATTCTATTCCGTAATCGAAATTTTGGATAGTTACCAAACGGCTTAAAATGCTTAGAATAAGTTCCCGGGAACAGAATAAAAAAGAATCGGTTCGATCGAATCGCTCCCTAAACGAATCGTTACCAAACGCGTCCTAAAGGTTGGGATCGAATTCCTCAAACTCGGAGAAAGTAGTCTCACCTCCAACGTTGTTAACTCAGTAGCTCGTGCCCTCTCTTGGACTCGCTGAGATTTCGCCTTATGCTCTAACAGATACTCCTCCACCCTTCTCATGTTCTCCGATTTGGTGGCAGATGAACGCCTCAACATAATTCTAGGAGCAAAAATTGAATGGAAATAATTTCCACTGCCATATATGAGAATTTCGAAAAATAAAAGGAGGAGAGAAGGATTTGGATGACTTCATGTAAAGAGACACACTTCAATATGAATTCAAGAAATCCAATCACATTCTTTTTTATATTATAAAGTGGAAAAAGAAGAGGAAGTAATTTGTAAATACGAATTCTCAGGGAATTGTTAAAAATGATAGAGCATATAGTACAAAGAAGGCCGTATAAAATGAAATGTAAAAGTACATATTACCACCCGGCTATTGGTGTACGAATTCGAAAAATTCATTAGCTTCTATTCCCAAAAGCATAAAATTGCAAGATTTAAGATCTTTGTGAGCTTGATAGCAAGACACCGGAAGACAGAACAAAAATAAGCAGAGACTCCATGATTTTACGTAGAAAATGTGTGTATTGTAATTTAAATCTAGACTAGCCATCTAATTCAATAATGTTTTCCGGTTGTTCCTTTCGTTTAGACAGCTTAAAATGTCTTTCAATTGAATGCAACTTTCAGGTAAAATTATAATTTCCATCTTCCACCTTTCTTCTCCTCCATCAAATTGTTTTGGGAAAAAGCTACATGAAAAACTCTGAACTTTGCCCAAAATGACACATTTACCCCAAACTTTTTTTTGTGACGTTAAAAACCCTAAACTTTTCAAATCATGACACATCAATGGCATTTTTGTCTTTTTTTATTTTTTTTCCTTTTTATTTTTTTCTTTTTTTTTTTTTCCGCTTCTTCTTCCCTCCACTAGCCATGGCGCCCTCACCCGATCTAGCGGCATTCGACAAGGGTCGCCCGACGCCAACGAGGGCGGGGACACCCTCTCCCGACGCAGGCAAGAGGGTAGCCCTCACCAACATCGGGCAGGACGGCCCTCGCCGATCCGGCGAGGGTAGGGACACCCTCGCCCGATGCAAGCGAGGGCGGCCCTCGCCGGCGACGAGCGGGCGCCCTCGGATCTGGCGAGGGTAGGGACACCCTCGCTCGACTCAAGCGAGGCGGCCCTGGCCCTCGCCCAACGTTGGCGAGGGTAGCCCTCGCCGAACGCCGGCTTCCCTCCATTGGAGCCAGCGGAGGGAAGAGAGAAGAAAAAAAAGAAAAAAATTTAAAAAATAAAAAGACCAAATATGTTACAGTTGGCAAACTTTAGCGTTTTACACATTACAAAAAAAGTTTGGGGTAAATGACATTTTGGCAAAGTTCAGGTTTTTTCGTGACTTTTTCCCAATTGTTTTATATGACCACTTTTTTTTTTTGGGATCTGAATATGACTTCTTATTCAAAAGTACGATTTCTTTTTGCCCAAAGTTCTTTTGACTTCTAACGGTGCTCATAAGTAAGTTAAGGAGCCTATAATGTGTACTAATCATGTATTAGAGCAAACTAGGTGTTGCAAGTAATTCCTTGTTTTTTGGGATATTGTCTGGAATTAAACTAAAGTATTAGCACGTACCTCTTTGAGCGCCTTGGATTAAGGATGGATGATTCTTCGGGAGCAGATTTCGATTGTTTCTTCCTTGGCTTCTTGAAATCAGTAGATAACTCTGTTGTGCTCGGCATTGGCGGTGTCCTTGGGGCATGCACAACAACTGAATCGTCCATTCCTTGCGCAAGAATCTGTGACATTTCATCGTCCGTGTATTGTTCAAGTTCAGAGAAGTCGACAGGACTTTGGCTCATGAACTTGGAGAAAATTTCATCTCCTTCTAAGTCACCAAATTCATTAACATATAGATCGCCTTCTTCCTCGACATGATTTTTGCTTTCATCCATCTCCACCAAACTGTTTGCACAAAAACAACAGCCGATTTTCTTAGATCCAAACCTAAAGCATGTAAGAAAATGTGCTAGTTGAATAAATGAAAAGCCAAAAGTCGTCACCTGATGATTGGCTCCCACAAGTGAGGTTTTCAAAACAAGTGCAAAATGAGAGAGGCCAAGTATTGGGTATTTGGGTGTGAGAGAGAAGGGAACCTAAAGAAATGAAAGTCAAAGAAGGTGCTAGAACAAGAGAATGAAATCCTTGCTTCAGTTTATAGACAGGACTAATTTAAATAAGCAGATTTGGCTTTACATTTAATTTGACGAACATGACAGGTTGTTCCTATCCTGAAAAAGCATATGCATGATTTTTTTTGCTCACGATATATATCGTTCTTTGTCAATGGCCACTCTCAACTCACACGTTCTTTGTCAATTATGCATGTGTCGGGTCAGGGGGGGAAAAAGAGGCTCTTCTTTTCGTTCATCATTGAAAATTTAGTTCTTGAGAATGTAGGAAGTGAAAAGCTTGAATTTGAGAAAGGCTAATTTGCCATTCTATACTTAGTGGATTAGCGAGAATTATTACCCTTTTCTTTTATCACCAAATGAACGTGTCGACCATTATTTCACGGGTCTCTATTTTTCGCGCGAAAAATCTATTTTCGAACTTTGGCCTTGCTTTAACGGTAGGTCTTGCGCACATTGACATTTGCGGAATTCAATAATTATGCTAACGGGTATTCTAATAAGAGAATTATCATGATTAAAATGCGCAAATCTTATATTATTCTTTTGTCTTTGGCACATGCTTACCGCGTGCAATGATTTAGGAGGGGCATATTAAACTCAAAAGGAGGGGGAAGAAGAAGATATTCCTTCAACCAGAAAAGGAAAACAAGCTATTTTCAAGTATACCTTATTCGATAATTTGCTCGATTTGTTTATAGAAAGACAATTTCCCGCCTATTTACTCTTTAGGTAGTAAATCTTAGATGTAGAAGTAGCTAGTTTGGGTTATATGTGACAATCTGCATGTCCATTATGTCAACCACACTATCGAGCCAACATAGAAATACAACCTGTCAGGTACTAAGTATTTGAACTTGCAATATGAAACAAAACTTGACAACATTCCATTTTCGCCCGGATATGTCCATATATCATTTTCAGTAATTCATTCATTTTCTGGATTTTCACCGTCCAGAAATTACTTAGAAAAGGATGTCCATTAAAGAAAGTGTAGTGCATAGCCATTATTCAATGCCAAGTTGCCAACGGTCTCTCATTTGAATTGCGAAGTAACTTGGAGGCTGTTTGGTTACTTTTACAAGATCCATTTTATCAAAAAATAGACCCATTTTCATCGATATTACCAATTCTCTGAAGACAAAATCAACATAATCTATTATCTTGAAAGAAAAAAAAAAAAAAAAATAGTTTTTTCTCTCTCTAATATTGGATTAATAATAGAAAATGATTGCAGATCTTTATAGGTAAGAAGTTTCATCTTCTTATTTGTCACAAAATATTGATGAAAGCTTTTGGTCCGTTAAAGTTTTTGTGAGGGGTCAAATTACTAATTCTATAACAATTGCATATTTTTATCACAAACAATGACCCTTCATATACCATGTCTTAAAAGTCATTAACATTATTAAATTTTTGCTTGTCTTTTAATAATTAAGATTTGTTTCTGGTCTATAAACAACAATTTTAGTTTGAATTGAAAGTATTTCTTTTAATGTTATGAGGAAATAAACATGCTACTTTCGTTATTTTATTTAATTGATTTTTAGTTTAACTATATATAGCTTATGAATGGACGATATCATGGAGTTATCAAATAAATGAAAAGTATAATTGATATTAAGACAGGACAAACATTGTCTAGTGAAAAAAAAAAAAAGATAGCCATTTATTATTTGGCAACCAAAGACTAATATTTTTTTTATGAAGAAATGCTTAAATAAACCAAAAGATAAGTTAAACGATTTCACTATTTTGCTAGTTGCAATCATATTTATGAGTCTACTTAGAAAAAGCTTTCAAGAGAACTGAGCAACATATCAACAAGCAAATATATATAGACAATTCCCTCCTATTTACATTTTAGGTAATATATCTTAGATGTGCGAATCTCATTAAATAACTAGTTTAGTTTACATATAAACAATCCGCATGTCCATTATCTAAACCCCATCATTAATCCAATATAGAAATATATCCAATTAAGTAGTCTGCATGTCGATTATAGAAACCCCATTTTGAGCCAATATAGAAATATATCCAATTAGGTATTTGAATATCTAAGCTTGCAACATAAAACAAATTTGACAACTTACAATTTTCGCCTGGATATGTTCATTTTGAATTTTTAGTAAGTCATTTATTTTCTGGATTTTCACAATCCTAGAATTACTCAGAAAATGATGCCCTTTAAGGACAATGTAATTCATAGCCATTGAATGCAAACCGTCTCTCATTGAATTGTGAAGTAACCTGGAGGCCGTTTGATTACGTTTACAACACCCATTTCTCTGTCAAAAAGAAATAGTTTTTAAAATGAAAACACCGTTTGCATAGGTTTCGATTTATTGAATTAATTGAAAACGAAATATAATATAATCTATTATCTTGAAAGGAAAAGAAAATTATTCTTCATCTTGGAAAAAGTGATTCTGGTTATATCTATCTATAATTTTGGATTCATAGCGCGATTGCAGATCTCTTTATGGAAGAACGTATACCTTCTTCTTTGCCCCCAAAACTTTGATGAGAGCTTTTAGTGCTTTTGAAATTTTTGTGAAAATGAAATTACTAACTCAATGACAGTTGCTTTATTCATCATAAGCAGTGACTTCTCTCATATCATGTCTTAAGAGCTATTAACTTTTTTAATATTCCAGTTTGTCTTTTAATTTTTAAGATTTTCTTACATCTGAGAAACATGCTACTTTTGTCAGTTCTAGCAAATTGATATTTACCATAGCTGAAAAATTTTAAATAAGAGTCTGAAATGAATCTTGAATCAAATAAGGACCTAAATTAGCCATATCAATCTCATATAAAAGTCTAAAATGTCTATGGCAGTTTCAAATAAGGGCCTAGCCTTGCTAGTCGCCGGTTGACTAGAATTTCCAGCCAATCAAAGACATTTTTATCAAAAGACAATTTTAATTTTAAATTATTTTTTTTTATTTCTTCTCTTTTCTCTTTTCTCTTTTCTCTTTTCTCTTTTTGTTTTATTTCTTTTTGGTAAGCGCTAACGAGGGCCTAGTGACCCTCACCAGAACTAGGTGAAGGTCGCCTTACCTAGGGCCTTGCTAGTTGCTAGCAAAGGCAGCCCTCATCTATGGCTTTCAAGGGCGGCCTCACTTGGGGCAAGGGTCATCTTGTCGAGGTGAGGACTGATCTCGCCCATGGCCAGCGAGGCCAACCCTCACCCAATCCTATCTAGGCATCACCACCGGTGAAGAAGAAAGGTAAAACCAGTAAAAAGAAAAAAGAAAGAAAAAACTCAAAAAAGGTAAAGGATAGAAATGTCTTTGACCAACTGAAAGGTCAAACTTTTTTTTTTAAAAATTGATATGGCCACTTTAAACTATTATTTGAAATAAAATTAACTTCAGACCCTTATTCGAGAAAATTAAGGTATTTCATGCCTTTATTTGGCATTTTCTCCATAGCTTATGAATGAAAGACGTCATGGACTAATAGAATAAATGGAAAGTATAATTCGCATTTGGTTAGGATAGATATTGTTGAGTGAAAATGATATTAGATAAAATCTATTATTTGGCATAACTAAACATTAAATATCTTTTATTAAGAAACACTTAAACAAACCAATAACAAGTTAACTGACTTTACTATTTATAAATGTAAACAAAAATAAACGTAACCAAACGGGACCTTCTTCAATGAAGAAACAAAAGTAAATAAAAATCACCCTATTTACTATATTGCTAGTTGCAATCACACTCATGAGTCTACTTAGAACCGGCTTTCAAGAAAACTGAGCGACATATAAATTATAAAACAAACTAATTTAAATTACAAGGAGAAAGTCCAAACTCCACGACCCTTTAACCTATTCTCTGTGGAAACAAATACACGCAAAAGGGGTACAAAAAGTGTCATCACTTCCTAAACTTTTGTATCTCCAAAACAATGAGAATTACAAATAGAAGACCAATAGTAATTCCATAACCAACATTCCACTTGTTCCCCTTTTCGCCTAAATGAATTCCATAGAAAACATTCGCGATCGCAAAAATAATCAAAACCCGCCCCACATTATGGTGATACAAGTTCCAATATCCTCGCAATTTCGATCCCTTCCCCGGTCGAGCCAAAATTGCCATGACCTGCCGAATTTTCATATAAACAATAGAAAAAGACATATAAGAAAGACAATAACTATATAAGATAGAAAATGAGATCGAAAGGGGAAATAGTGTATATAATATTAGGTAAATCATTCTACCAATACATAATAATGTGTAGAAGAAGCATTGAAAGGGTCCAAAGAAATTTATATCTGCATAATAGTAATCTAACGTTGAATGTGCATGCCTAGGACTTGACAAAAACTGAATTGAGAGAGAGAGAGAGAGAGAGATTACCTGGAGGCAGCCAAGAACAAGAATGAAGATTCCCAAACCCTTGTGGGTGGAGACATTGCTGGCACTGATCTTGTTTTCCAACACGAAGCCGCAGATGATTCCCACCAAACCCAGAACGAAAGCCGAGGATTGAACAGCGGCGTGCACGTAGAACCACATCGGGTCGTACTGCTGGCCGTGACGAGCCACGATTATCCCAATGATCATCAAGATGCTCCATCCCAGCATGTTCAGGATCCCATGGCTCCTCCTCAGTCTGGTATAGGGAGTGCCCTCAGTCGTGGTTTGGCCTGTTCCGTAATTTGCATGCCAGAAACCCCATATTAGAGAGACCTTGATCTAGCACTTAACATCTAGATCGTAGAAAAGAAAGTTAAAACAATGATGGCAATTTTTCTTCTCCTCCTTCTTCTTAATATTATTATTTAAGATATGCATGTACCTGGACCCAACTGAGGTAACAATGATGGCAACTCTCACGTCATTTTGCCTCAAAGACCTTTTCAAACTCTCATTCAAAGTAAAATAAAGAACTGAAGAAAAGACCGTTTCGAATTTGGGATTAACTGGAGAGTCCTGAGATTGCCTCTTGATGACTATCAGAAAAATGTCAGCATCCACATTGGGTCAACTTGGGGCAATTTTTCATATTCTATTTCTTTCCGTCCAAACAGCGAAGATCAGTATACTTGATAAAGGAATGGCACGCTTCAACTTCTCTGCACCGATGTGACACTTACCTGCCCCCTTGACATTGAGAGGTACTTAAAGTGCTTCTGAAGGATCAAGGCAAGAAAATCACATAACGTAAGATCCACATCAGCAGTGATGTTTCAGTGTTTTAAGTATGACCACTTCCTTCGTCTATGTATACACAAGTTATGTTGTTGCTCTCCACTCAATATTCTGTACTCTATGATTGATTGGGTGAAAAGAGAAGAGGACGCAGGCTGAAGAAATCCTGAAATTTTTTCCTAAATTAGACTCCTTAGAACCATCTTCCAGCTTATTATCTTCAGTGTGATTAATTTTATGTATATGGGTGAATATTTATAGTGGTTTTATGTAAATAAAGTCACATCCTTTTTCAATTTTTCCCATATGGAGTCCAGCAAAAAAGGGTTGGCATCCCACACACCATGATGATGCGCAAGCTAGAAAAGGGCAATGGACCCAACAATACTCAACGTGTGCGTAAAACGTACACTTCAACACATGCATTGATTTATTTAGTTGGTTATAATCGGTGCTAGCCCCATTTCCATAAAAAAAAATAAAAAGAAAAAAAAAGTACTGAGAAAAAAGAGTAAGCAATAAAGTAACAATCATAAAGCAGTTGAAACATCAAACTACCAACATTTTTAGTTTTTATTTTTTTGGTTGGTCAACATTTTTAGTTGAATTATGAATATATAATTAATAATTTAATATTGTATAATGATTCATTCAAAATTGTAAATAAAGGATTTGAGCAACTTAATCCAAGATTTTCATGTCTATAATCTAATCACGTTGTAGCCTCTCTTCCTCTCTTTGTTTTATGTTTTAAAAGGGAAGAAACTATTCTTATTTCAAAAAAGTACTTGCGTGTATTGCAATATTCTATGTAAGAACTCAAATTTTATCCAGACTGTCCACATTATAAAACTATTTTCTTCTCTCTCTTGTTTGTCACTTTCTTCCTCCTTTCCTCACTTCCTCTTCACCTTTCTTTTGATTTCTACCAAATTGGTTACGTCTCTGCATCTATCTTATTCAACCTAAAAGAAAGTGGAGAAGTCATCAAATATCTACCAAAAACGCCTGGAAACGTACTAGCCCACCTACCACATGGAACCCACCAAACAAATATTAAATCCATTATTTTTTGTTTCGTTCTAAGTCTAACCTTTGGACAATCTCATTTAGTATTATCGCATCAATTTAGTGACCGAAGGTTGTCATTTTTTCGAATTTGTTTTGTCTTATAAAAATCTCTATGACCCCGTCTCCGATAATGTTCCTAACTCAATCACTCCTATTCTGATTTAGTAAGTTGACTTTTGGTTGCTCTTGTTTGCAATATCGTGAAACTGAGTGAAAAGTGGGGGACAAAGAAGGGTAAAAACCCTCCATGACAATCCCGTGATCCTATCTTTTCGAGGTTAAATTAGGTTTTTGCGTAGACAGACAGCATTTGATCTATGTCTAAGAGACCAACAGAAGTCTTGACTCAAGAAGCAATCCATTTTTCTAAGCAATCCCGTAATCCTATCTTCTCATGGAAAAGGAGCAAGAAAGAGACAAGAATAGCAAGAGAGTAGTTGCGCTGACCCGAGACAAAGTTCACGGAGGTCACTGTCATGTCCTGGTGCTGCATCAGCTGATACGTCGACCCCGGCGTGAATCCGGACGGCCCGACCGCGTAAATCAGGTTCGACTCAGGCTGGGCCGTGTTTAGCTGGAACGCCATGTAGGTGCGGTTCGACTGCGACACGATCATGGACGAGCTCGCCACGATGGTCAGGGAACCCTGGTCGGGCTTGACCTGGGATGGAGTCTGGGCATCCAGCGCGTACTGCTTCACCGTGCCGCTGCCGCTTGACGAGAGCCACCCAACCACCGCGCTCGCCCCAACCATCTGCGGTTTGCTCGAGAAACCCATGCCTATGTAGGAGTTGGCGGTGGGCGTGGAGAGGACGAAGCTCCATGTGTTTGCGGATGTTTGCTGGTACTGCAATTACAGTGTAAATTCACTAATGCTCAATCGATCACATCACATCCAAAGTTTTAGATTGTTACAGCACCTACAATGAATTCATCTACCATACAAAGATTGACCTGTGAATCGTTACTTCGATTCGGGGTTGGTAAGATCCGGAACCGGTTCTCTAAAGGTTCCCAGTTTTCAAAAATTGCCGTAGTCTATAGATCGAAGAAACGCTACATACACCAAAGTACAATATTGAATCAGATTGAAGAGACAGAGTCTTACTCTGAGGATGAAATTCTGAGATTCCCAAGCGGAGGTGCAGGTGAGAGAAGTCGTGTTGAAGGGGAGGCCATCGACGTTCAGGTTGGAGCTGCACGAATCCAGCGACGACGACTGCGACCATACGGATGCCGCGAGGCCGCAGAGAGACACGAGGACGATGACTAACGACGAAGACGCCTTCATCTCTCTCCCTCTCTCTCTTGCTCGCTCTTTTCTCTCTCTCTGGAGGGTGTAAAGTAATGGAGAAAGTGTGACATTAATATATGGGAACTCGCCCGAGGAAGGTGACGATGTTGCTCCATTATTTTAAGGAGAATGATTGTAACTAACATGTTGTCTTGCCCCTGTACATTATTGAAGTCCCCATTGCTCTTTACTTTATTATTAATTTATTATCCCTTTTTTTCTTATTTTCCCGGGAAAATCAAGACCGGGTTTTCTTGTATTCACGCGGCTTTGCAATGGGAATTTTTTATTTTCGTGAATATCTAACTTCTAGTCCTCGAACTTAGGCACGTTTCCCAATCAAACGATGAAACTTCGAATTTTATCTTACCGAGCCCTCGAACCTGTATAAATTTATCAATTAAGTCCTTCCGACACCAATCCTAATTTGCTTCCAGCTAACCTAACCATCAAACCAAGTCAGAAGATGAGGCATAGAACATTGTATCATGATGACGTGTGTATAGATAGAAATTTCATGGTGGCTTGCCTTCTGAGGCAAAAGGTACTGCCATTTTTTTACGACATCTTGTCTATGAAGGCACAATTTTTTGCACCATGTCACGATTCGACAGCCAGGTCAACTTGAGTTGTTCAAGATGGGTTGTAGAAGGACTCGATTACAAAAATTTAGGCAAGATCAATGACTCGATTGAATAAACCTAGAGATTCAAAGGGTTGATTGGGGAAAGCCGCGATATCAGGGACAAAAAGTAAAATTTCATTTTTTTTTTTTTCCTCCCTACATAGGTGTTCTCATCTTGAATTTTCAGTAACTTATCTATTTTTTGGATTTTCACAGTCCAGGAACTACTCAGAAAAGGATGTCCTTTAAGAACAATGTAGTTCATAGGCATTGAATGCCAACCATCTCTCATCGAATTGTGGAGTAACCTGGAGGCCGTTTGGTTACGTGACCCATTTCTCTATTAGAAAAAAAAAATTATATATATATAACATGAAAACACCATTTGCATAGTTAACGATATTATGAATTATTTAAAAACAAAAATTAGTATAATCTATTATCTTGAAAGAAAAAGAATATCATTCTTCATTTTGGGAAAATAATTCTGGTTATATCTATCTATAAATTTAGATTAATAGCGAAAAACGATTGTAGAGTTCTTTATGCAAGAACTTATACCTTCTTCTTTGCCCCAAAACTCTGATGTGAGCTTTTAGTGCTTTTGAAATTTTTGTGAGGGATCAATTACTCAACGACAGTTGCATATCTTCATCATAAACAGTGACTTCTCTCATATCATGTCTTAAGAAGTATTGACTTTTTTTATATTCCGGTTTCTATTTCAATAATTAGGTATCTCCTTACATCTGATAAAGGTGTTACTTTTGCTACTTCTAACAAATTGATATTTATCATAGCTTATGAATGAAAGACGTCATGGACTAATAGAACAAATGGAAAGTATAATTGGCATTTAGCAAACGGATATTGTTGAGTGAAAATGATATTAGATAAACACTTATTATCTGGCATAAACAAACATTATATTTTTTTATCAAGAAACTCTTATATAAACTAATAACAAGTTAGATGACTTTACTATTTGTAAATGTTAGGAAAAATAAACGTAACCAAACAAGATCCTATTCAATAAAAAACAAAATTAAATAAAAATCACCCTAATTACTATATTGCTAGTTGCAAACATACTCATGAGTCTCCAAAAAAACAGCTTTCAAGAAAACTGAGCAACATATAAACTCTATTTGATTTATGGAAAATAACTTTCAAGAAAATATTTTTCAAATTTTTTAGCATTCATTTCACAAAAAATGAACTAGTCAAGGAAAACATTTTTTATCAATGGAAAAAAGTCTTCTAAAATAGGGAAAAATGTTTTCCACTTTTCAGGAAAACATTTTTCATATCTTCTTTCACCTCACTTTCTTTGACCAAATACCTTTTCCTTTTATTTTTATTTTTTTTATTATTTTTAAAAAATCATTTTTATACCTTCTTCTTCTTCTTTTTCTTCGATTGGTCACCGGCCATGGCAAAGGCTAGCGATCACCACTAGTGAGCTCGTGCATTGCTAGAGGAAGGTGAGTCTCGAGCCTTGTAGATCGATGATGCTCGAGCACCGCCAAGAGGTGGTGAGGCTCATGCCTTGCAAATCGGCAACGCTTGAGCATCACTAGAGGCAACAATGCTCAGACCTCACAAATTGACAATGCCCAAGCATCGCCAAGCCACCACAAGGCTCGGGCCTTGCCAGATTAGCAATGCTCAAGCGTCAAAAGAGGCGCAAGGCTCACACCTCGCAGATCAACGATGCTCAGGCCCCATCAAACGAGCTCACCGACCATCGCCATGTTTGGTGATTGGTTGAGGAAAAACAAAGGAAAGAAAAAAAAAAAATAATTTTAAAAAAATTAAATAATAAAAAAAAGAAAATAAAAAATGATCACAAGAAGTATATGGAGGAAAATCAAATTAGATATAGAATAGCAGAAAATATTTCCATTTTAATTTCATATTTCAGCCGAATATTGAACAATATTATCATTTTCTTGGAAAATTATCTCTTGAAAATTATTTTTCATAATTGAACGGAGCCATAAAGTATAAAACAAACAAGTTTAAATTAAAGGAGAAAGTTCAAATTCCACGGACCCTCAGACATATTCTATGTGGAAACAAGTGCACGCAAAAGGGGTAAAAAAGTGTCATCACTTCCTAAACTTTGGTATCTCCAGAACAATGAGAACTACAGATAGAACACCAATACTAATTCCATAAGCAAGATTCCACTTCTTCCCCTCTTCGCCTAAATGAAATCCATAGAAAACATTCGCGAACGCAAAAATGATCAAAACCCGCCCCACATTTTGGTGATACCAATTCCAGTATTCTCGCACTTTCAATCCCTTCCTCGGTCGAACCCAAATCGCCATCACCTGCCAAATTTCACACACAAAAAATAGAAAAAGACATAAATTCTTATTAACTAAGAAAGACGGCAAATATATACGATAGAAAATGAGATCAAGAGGGGAAACACTGTAGATAATATTAGGTAAATCATTCTTCCAATACATAACAACGTGTAGAAGAAGCATTGCAGCATGGCTAGTGAAGGTATGTCTGTCTCCCATCTTTTTCCCTTATTCATATGTCCAAAGGAATTATCTACATATGGAAATCTAATGTTGTATGTGCATGCTTTGAACTTGATAAAGAAACTGAATTTTGTGTGTGCGTGTGTGTGTGTGTGTGTGTGTGTGTGAGAGAGAGAGAGAGAGATTACCTGGAGGCAGCCAAGAACAAGGATGAAGATTCCCAGGCCCTTGTGGGTGGAGACGCTGCTGGAACTGATCTTGCTTTCCAACACGAACCCGCAGATGATTCCCAGCAAACCCAGAACGAAGGCCGAGGACTGAACTGCGGCGTGCACGTAGAACCACATCGGGTCGAACTGCTTGCAGTGACGAGCAACGATTATCCCAGCGATCATCAAGATGCTCCATCCCAAGATGTTCAGGATCCCATGGCTCCTCCTCAGGCCGGTGTAGCGCCTGCTCTCAGTCGTGGCTTGGCCTGCCCCCGCAATTTGCATGCCGAATAACCCCATGTTAGAAAGAACTTGATCTAGCACTTAGCATCTAGATCGTAGAAAAAAAGTTGAAACGATGATGGCAACTCTTATTATTATTATTATTATTATTATTTAAGATATGCATGTACCTCGACCCAATTGATGTAAAAATGATGGCGACTCTCAAATCATTTTGCCTCAAAAGACTTTTTCAAACTTATTCAGGTAAAATAAAAAAATTAAAGAAAAGACCCTTTCGAATTTGAGATTAACTGGACAGTCCTGAGATTGCTTTTTGATAACTATAAGAAAAATGTCAGCGTCTAAACTGGGTCAACTGGGGGCAATTCTTCGTATTCTATTTCTTTCCGTCCAAACAGCAAAGATCAGTATGTGTGACAAGGAATGGCACACTTCAACTTCTCCGCCAATGTAACACTTACCTGCCCCCCTTGACATTGAAAGGTACTTAAAAGTGCTCGTAAAGGATCAAGACATTATCGGCCGAACTTTATTATATGGGAAGAAAATCACATAACGAAATATCTACATTAGCAGTGATATTTTAGGGTTTTAATATGACCACTTCCTTTATTTATGCATACACAAGTAATATTGTCGCTTTCCACTCAATATTTTGTACTATATGATTGATTGGGTGAAAAGAGAAGAGGACGCGGGCCAAAGACATCCTGAATTTTTTTTCCCCTAAATTAGACTCCTTTGAACCACCCTCTAGCTTATTATTTTCAGTGTGATTAATTTTCTGTATAGAGGTAAATATATACAGTGGTTTCATGTATATCAAGTCACATCCTTCTTCAATTTTTCCCATTAAAAAGGGTTTGGCATCCCACATGCCATGATAATGCTCGAGCAAGAAACAGGCAATGGACCCATCAATAGTCAACGTGTGCATAAAACGTACACTTCAACACATGTAAATATTTAATCAGTTTTTTATAGTTGGTACTGACCCATTTCCATTAAAAAAATAAAAAGAAAAAAGAAAAAATATTGACAAAAAGAGTTAGCAATAAAGTAACAATTATGGAGCAGTTGAAACATCAAACTATCCACATTTTAATTAAATAATGAATAGATAATGAATATTTTAATCTTGTGTAATGACTCATTCAAAATTTAACAATAAAGGATTTAAGCAATTTAATCCAAAATTTTCACGTCTATAATCTAATTTCTTTGTAGCCTCTCTTCCTCTCTTTTGTTTATGTTTGAAAATGGAAGAAACTATTCTTATTCCAAACAAGTACTTGCATGCATTATAATATTCTATGTAAAAACTCAGACTTTTTGCAGTCTGTGCATATTATCAAACCATATTCTTATCTTTTCTTTTCGTTTTCTTCCTCCTTTCATCACTTCCTCTTCATCTTTGTTTTAATGTCTACCAAAATGGTTATGTCTCTGGAAAAAAATGGAGAAGTTATCAAATATCTACCCAAAATGCCTGGCACTAACCCACCTACCACATGAAACCCATTAAACAAAAATTAAATCCATTATTTTTTTTTGTTTCGTTCTAAGTCTAACCTTGGACAATCTAATTCGATGTCATCGTATTAATTTAGTGATAGAAGTTCTAATTTTTCGAATTTTTGTCCCATAAAAATCTCGATGACCC
This sequence comes from Eucalyptus sideroxylon, assembly GCA_014182405.2. NCBI lineage: Eukaryota > Viridiplantae > Streptophyta > Magnoliopsida > Myrtales > Myrtaceae > Eucalyptus > Eucalyptus sideroxylon. Next base: position 26,878,132 of record CM024555.2, read on the forward strand.
CGTCCCCGATTATTTTGCAAACTCATTCACTTCTATTCTAATTTTGTAAATTGACCTTTGGTTGCTCTTGCTTGCTTTATTGTGAAATTGAATGAAAAGTTATAGGTGAAAAGTGGGGACAAAGAAACGTAAAACCCTCCTAAGACAATCCCGTGATCCTACCTTGCCGAGGTTAAATTAGGTTTTTGCGTAGATAAACAGCATTTGATCAATGTCTAAGAGACCAACGGAAGTCTTGACTCAAGATGTAATCCATTGTCGTAAGCAATCCCGAATTCGTATCTTCTCATGGAAAAGGAACGAGAAAGAGCTAAGAAAAGCAAGAGAGCGGTAGCGCTGACCCGAGGCAAAGTCCACGGAGATCGCTGTCATGTCCTGGTGCTGGACCAGCCGATAATCCGACCCTAGCATGGATCCGGGTGGCCCGACCGCGTAAATCAGCTTCGACTCGGGCTGGGCCGTGATCAGCTGGAACCGCATGTAGGTACGGTTCGACTGCAACCCGATCATGGACAAGTTCAGGGTGAGGGAACCCTGGTCAGGATTGACCTGGGCTGGAGTCTTGCCGTCCAGTTCGTACTGCTTCATCACGAACACGCCCGACGAGGCCCACCCGACGAAGGCGCTCGAGCCGACCATCTGGCCGTTCTTCGAGAAGCCCATGGCTATGTAGGAGTCGGTGAACGGCGTAGAGAGTAAGAACTCCCATTCGTTTGCGGATATTTGCTGGTACTGCAATTACAGTGTAAATTCGCTATTTGCCGAATCGATCACATCACATCCAAAGTTTTAGAATTTTACAGCACCTACGACGAATTCAACTGTGTAATAAAGATTGACCCGGGAATGTACTTCAATTCGAGGTTTGCTAAGATCCATAACCTATTCTTTCGAAAGTTGCCCGTTTTTGAAAATCGCCATGGACTAGAGATCGAAGAAATGTGACATACATCGAAGTAAAGGAAAAGTATCAAAAAAATCTTAAACCTATTATATTTATATCAATTTAGTCATGAATTTTTCAATTTGATCAATTTAATCATAAACATTTTCATATCGGTACTAATCAAATTCATCCAATCAATGTAGATCGAAAATTGCTAATGAAGACATCAGTGATCCTACATGGCACAACCGATGTTGATGTCGACAAATTTTAGGCGAGGGTTTCAGCCCTCACTTGGATTTGGGTGAGGGCTCAACTCCCTCGCCTATGGCCGGCTAAAGAGTAAGGAAAAAGAAAAAAGGAAAGAAAAGAGAAAAGAGAAAAAAATAATGAAAAATTTCTAAAATGATATTAAAAACTATAAAATTTGTCCATATCAGCGTCGGAGGGCCGCCGGTGTCCACGTCAGCAATTTCCAATCTAGATTAGCCGGATTGATTCAATTGATATTAATGTAGAAAAATTTATGACTAAATTGATGTCAATTGAAATATTTAGGATTTAGTTGATATCAATACAATAAGTTTATGATTTTTTTAGTATTTTTTCCCATCTAAGTATAACATTAAATCAGACTAAAGAGATAGATAGAGTCTCACTCTAAGGATGAAGTTATGAGAGTCCCAAGTGGACATGCATTTGATAGCAGGGTTGCCGAAGCGGATGCTAAAGACGGTCGGGATGTTGCTACATGAGTCCGACGACGACGACTGTGACCTCACGGACGCCTTGAGGCAGCAGAGAGAGACGAGGACGAGGACGAGGACCAACGACGAGAACGCTTTCATCTCTCTCTCTCTCTCTCTCTCTCTCTCTCTGAGTCTCTGGAGGTAGCTCTGGAGGTAGATAAGTAATGGAGAAAGTGGGACATTAATGTACGTGAACTCGCCTGAGGAAGGTGACGATTTTGCTCCATTATTTTAAGGAGAATGATCGTAACTAGCATCTTATCTTGCCCCTGTACGTTAGTGAAGTCCCCAATGCTCTTTACCTTTTTATCATTCCTTTTTTTCTTTTTATTTCCCATTTTTTTTCTCGGGAGAATCGAGACGGCTTCTCTTGCGATTCACGCGGTTTTTCAATGGGAATTTCTAATTTTCCTGAAAATATTATTTTTAGTCCTTAAATTTACATATGTTTCCCAATTATATGATCAGATATCGAATTTATCTTATCAAAGCTGTATAAACCTACTGATCAAGTCCTTTCAACACCAATCCTGATCTAATTCCAACTAGCCCGCCCATCAGACCCCATCAGATGATGAGGTATAGAGAACATTTTTCCATGATGATTTGTCTATAGAGAAAGAAATTTCACGGTGGCTTGCCTTGCTACCATTTTTTTGTTTCACGACGGCTTGTCTATGAAGGCACAATTCTTCACACCGCGCCACGATTCGATAGCCAAGTCAGCTCAAGTTGATCAAATGGCCGGTCGAAGCACTCTGATTGTAAAAATTTAGGTAAGTATAATGTCTCGATTGAATAAACTAAAAGTCGATTGGGAAAAGTGGACAATTTTTGGGAAGAAAAGTAAAATAATCCGACGGACAGGACGATGCCGTCGGGGCATATCGGCAGAAGTCCTTGGCCGTGTCGCCGAGGCGTTGAGTTCATTCGATGATTCCACAGTGGTGACAAATGGCAATGAGAGGTCCGGAGCTGGCGGCGTGATTGCAAAGCTCTGGCCTTTGGGGAATTTCACCTTCTCTTCTTCGTTTGAAAGTTGCCCCAACTTTGTCGCGCACCTTCTTCATCATGCCCTTGGCTTCTTCGGCATTGTACTTTTGCCACGGGGGTGAAAAAAAGAGAAGAAAAATGGAAGGATATTTATTTGGGGGGGTTTGACTTGATCTGACAGACTGTCTAGGTCATAATGAATATGTATTTTGATTTTATAATAGAGAAGTTGCTCGTTTCATCATCGTTCGACGCGGAATTGGTTTTCGGAGAGAGTTGATATTTTATTATATTATATTGATTCGGGTTCGAGCCGGCCTTCTGATTTAAAATAATCTTGTGATCTTAGATCTAGGATGATCGAGCTACATTTAGGCCTCATTTATTTTGTAGAAAGTATTTACCAAAAAAAAAGATATTTTTGGCTATTTGGATCACTTAAAAAAATGAGTCACTGAAATCTTATACTTGAATTAAAAAAAAAAAAAGATTCTTTTTCTTAAAAAGAATTGAAAATCTTTTTTCAATATATAACTATATATCGACACTTGAAGTTAAACTTTGTTGTTAGACATGAGAACTCAACACTTGTTCTTGAACCCTTTAGCAAGACCAAGTCCTAGAGGCTAAGCTAGGTCCGCTGGGGTCCATTTAGATCAAGCCTAGATCCAAAGAGGTAGGGTCCGAAATCCTAGTACCCAAGCTTGGGTCAATAAAGGTGGGGCTCGAGACATCGACACCCATGCTATGACCTTGGCACCAATCCTAGGTCCACAAAGGTTAGGCCTAGGACCCCGATACCATTGCTTGATGTCCCAACCTAGGTCCACAAAAGCTAAGCCCAAGGCCCCATAACTTGCTCATCATTCCATGGAGGCTAGGCCAAGTCCACAAAAACTAGGCTCAAGATCCCAAAACCCATGTTGTGATTTCCACACTTGAGCTAGAGTCTGAGTCCATCAAGGGCTAGCCAAGGATGCTAACCCAAATATCCCGCACTAAAGCCCAGGTCCATCAAGGCCAAGGCCCACGAACTCGATGTTTGTGCCTGAGTCCCTGACGCCCAAACATGGTTTTGGTGGACTCAGGCCAATGCCCATGCTTGGTCCCCTACACTCGCGCTTGAGACCCCAATGTTTGTGCTCATCAAGACCAAGTTCAAGATCCCGATGCCCATGCCTGAGTCCCCAACACCAAAGCTCATGATCTCAATGCCCATGCTTGAGCCCAAGTTCATCATGGCAAGGCTCAAGACCCCAATGCTTGTGTCTAGGTCCACAAACCTAAGACAAGTCCTCAACACTGGAGCGTAAGTCACCATCGCGTGAGCCTAAGTCTATTATTGAGGCCAAACTCAGGACCTTGATGCTCATGCCTAGTTCCCTGGCTTCCCATCCGTAAGTCATTAGTGCTGAAATATCATATGTTGATTTAGGAAAATTAAATAAGATTTTCCTTTCCAAATAGTAAAAATTAAATTTTGTTTATGTTTTAGATTTTAGCCAAATATTGATTAGCTCCATTTGCTCGATGATCCAAGGACAGTGTTTTCCTTCTTATTTAAAGGGGAAGTCAATTTCTCTCAATTTAAACTTGTTGTTTTCAATCCATAGAAATTTTTTTCTTAAATCAATTAGTTTCTTTTATTCAAACATCAGAAAATCAAAAATAATTTTTTGAAAATAATTTGGAGATGGGTATCAATGAGCTTTAGATCGAGCACCAGATAATCCAACTTAAGATGTTGGAAGATATGCGGATTGCGGATTGCAAGAGATGTCTTGATCTTAATTGATCATGATTTGTGTATATATGTTAATTAAATATTAGATTTAGATCTAGATTGATTTTTTAGATCATTTACTTCCTTACATAGAATACAGCTTGTATTATATCTTAGGAGATTTGTACATTCAAAATTACAATGAGAGAATACAACAAAATCTTCCTACGTCTCTCTCTCTCTCTCTCTCTCTCTCTCTCTCTCTCTCTCTCTCGACTTCGTCCCATCTTCCTTCTTCTCTTTGCCTTCTTTCATGGTATCAGAGCCTCTCGATCTCTGACTCGCTTTCGCCTCAAGTTGCTGCCAAAGAGAATTCTCAACCTGCGAAGGGATTAATCTTTCAGCATTAGGCATGCTCTCGAAGGAATAATTTTTTTTTAACTTACCATGGCTTCTCGGCAGGACCCCAATCTGGCTGCTGACGACAGGACCACCGGAGAAGAAGTTAGTCCTCAAGCTCCACATATCCATAATCTCCCTGCAGTAATCCCAATATCTAACCAACAATTAGCTCAGGCCCAACCCGTGCAGTGGCAGCCCACGCAGGCTCAGTTCCAATTGAGGCAACCTACGACGGGCCAACTATACCAATGGATTCCATATCCACTTTATTTTGGACCAAGCCCAAGTTCCTCATCGCCTGATTTCGTGGGCCACCAGAGTTACGATGGGGGCCCGCCAGCCACGAATGGGGCAAGCCCAACCATCGGGATGGAGCAGACGGGCGGGTCGGGCAAATCGGGTACGGGACATAATCCCACCCGGGATATCTAAATGCAGGTTATCCGGTCCGGTCGAGCGAATCGGGTCAAGGGACGAATCCCTACCCGAATTTCACACCCGAATTTCTGCCCATTCCAGCGGCAGCATTCACTGGGCAACCAGAACTAGGTGATCCTTTGTATGTCTCCAACGCCGACGGATCGGAGCTTCAACTAATAAGCCAACAACTAACCAGACCAGAGGTCTATTCGAAGTGGTCACAGGAGCTCCAGCGGGCACTAGTGACAAAGGACAAGGATGGCTTCCTCAACGGAACCATCGCAATCCCCTCCGATGAACGCCTAGCCCGACACTGGCGGAAGTGCAATCAACTCGTCCAAACATGGATCGGGAATTTCATATCCCCAGAAATCGCAGCTAGGCTTCCACCCACAAAGGATGCCAAAACTATATGGGAAAACGTACGAGAAATGTACGGCAAACTTGATCAGGCAAAATTTTTTAATCTCATGCAGGAAATCAACGAGCTTAAACAAGGAAATCTGACAGTCACAGCCTGCTTCAACAGGCTATCGTCTCTCTGGAATCAACTCGAGGCAGTAGAAGAAAAGCTTGAAGGGCCGAAATCTACCCTCAATCAGTATGAAAAGATCAAAGAAAGAGAAAAAGTCACGCGATTCCTATTGATCCTAAACGAATCGTACCTCACGTTTCGGTCACAGATCCTTACCATGGATCCCATGCCACCGATCGGGCGTATTTTCCAGTTGGTGATGCAGGAGGAGAGTCAACTACTCGCAACGACCGAACACACGAGGAACAACGAGAGCATCGCTCTCGCCGCCCGCAGTGAACGGAGAGACGCGGCCGCTAAGACAACCCTAACCCTAGCTCGCGAAAGGGAAAGAAAGAATCCCTTAGGTTTTGGCAACACGAACTCCCGCGGCTTTAAAAGGGACGGGACAAACGGCCCAAATTACACGCAAGGATCGAACGGCCCAGATTACATGCGAGGATTGAATGGCCCAAATTACACGCGAGGATCGGACGGTTCTCAAGGGGCCGAGATCACGCCTAGATTGGATAGTCGACAGGAGATCGCGTTCAAAGGAGCGGATGGCCAAATCTTTTCCACGTCATTGAGGAATTTCGCAAAAAATTCAAAAGGAAAGGGTAAATTTTTTTGTGATTATTGCAAGCGTACTAACCATACCATTGACGGTTGTTAGAAATTACACGGAAAACCCGGAGAAAATGAGAAAAAAAATTTCACGACTTATCAAGTCACTAGACCAACTGGTCCACAAATTGACCAACCTATCTCATATAATCAGTATCAGCAACTCATGCAGGCATTGCAAAAGTTGGATATATCCAACAAAGGGGGAAGTTTCTCAGGTATTTCACATTGCCTAATTAGTTCTATTTCCAAATAGACTATGGGGCAAGTGACCATATTATATGCGACAAGAGATTCTTTTCACATATAAATGAAAGTTTGAATTTTCCTATCTTCGTACAATTACCCAACGGAAATATTACTCATGTCAAAGTGATAGGAACAGTGAATCTCAATCCTCAAATTATTCTCCAGAATGTGCTCTATGTCCCAAAATTTCAATTCAACCTTTTATCTGTCTCTAAAGCCTGCAAAGAGAATTCTTGCCGGGTAATTTTCGATGCTGAAACCTATTTATTTCAGGCTCTTTTGACTGGCAAACTAATGGGCTTGGGTAATCTTTCTGAATGGCTCTATTTCTAGATGAGTTTTCCAAGTAATTTCAATTTTTCCTACAATCCATTGAATAAGAAATCATTGTGTAATTCAACTGCCAATGATAGAAATTTTACTATGCATATGAGATTGGGTCATAGTGCCTTATTTCCATATCCTGAGTGTCCTATATGTCCCCTTGCAAAGCAATCACGTACACCATTTCCCTCTAGTACCTCTCGGTCTAGTGAAATTTTTGCATTAATTCATGTGGACATTTGGGGACCTTATCACACAGTCAATCATGATAGCTCTCGTTATTTTCTTATGATAGTAGTTGACTGTTCTCGGGCAACATGGACTTTCCTTATGCAAACTAAGAATCAGGTTTATTCTCACCTGAAAAATTTCATTCTGCTGTCCAAGACTCAATTCAGGAAATCCATTCAACGGATCCGTACTGATAACAGGAAAGAATTTTTCAATCATGAATGCTTCCTGTTATTCAATTCTCATGGTATTCAACACGAAAGTTCATGCGTTTACTCACCACAACAAAATGAAGTGGTTGAACGAAAGCATCGCCATCTACTGGAAGTTGCTCGTGCCTTAAAATTTCAAGCATCAATTCCGGAAAGTTATTAGGAGATCGTGTCGTCAAAGCAGCTTATCTTATTAATCGAATGCCCACTCGGATCCTCAATGGGTGAACACCATTCAAGCTACTATTTGGGAAGAAACCTGAATTGAATCACCTCAGGATCTTTGAATGTCTCTGTTATGTTGCAACAATGGGATCTCGAGATAAATTTAGCCCACGTGCATGGCGATGCATCTTTATGGGATATCCCAATCTCTAGAAGGGATATCGGGTTCTTGAGATCTCCACAAGAGAATTCTTAGTAAGTCGTGATGTAATTTTTCATGAGAATATTTTTCCGTTTTCTGAAAGTGCATCTCCAGATGAAGGCCCAGAGATAGTTTCCAGGCATCATAATTTTCTCTCTAATGAGGCATCATATCAAGACCTCTTACATACCAGTAGCACAGCCAAGGAGTCTTGTCCTAACTCCACCGAATTCCAATACAAATTCGGATTCTTCTAAACATATTCAAGAAGATGCATTGGAAGATTCCATTGCCAATGTGGAAGTTTTTGACACTGTACCAACTTCCTCATCAGAGACATCACAACCTACCACTGGAGCTGAGTACCCTAGGCGGTGTGGACAAGCTACAAGACCTCCAACCTGGACCAAAGATTATGTCTGTGCCACTCACAACTCTCCAGGTATTCAGTATCCGATCTCCTCATATGTTTCCTTTCATAGATTATCTCCGGAGCATAGATGTTGTATTTCTCATTTATCCGACGACAAGGAACCATCCAGTTATGAAGAAGCCTCCACTAATCCAAAATGGCAAGAAGCCATGAAGGCAGAGTTGAAGGCACTTACTGATAATCATACATGGGATCTTGTCCCACTACCATCTCATCGCAAACTGATTGGATGCAAATGGGTCTACAAGATCAAGTATCGTGCTTATGGCTCTATTGAACGGTACAAGGCCAAACTGGTAGCCAAAGGGTTCACCCAAAGAGAAGGTTTTGACTACCACGAGACGTTCTCTCCAGTTGCCAAAGACGTAACAATCCGTTCATTCTTAGCTATTGTTGCCATTAATGACTAGCACCTACATCAGATGGATGTCCATAATGCCTTCCTCCACGATGATTTAGATGAAGAAATCTACATGGATATCCCTCAAGGCATACGGAGATAGGGGGAGAATAAGGTATGTCGTCTCCGTAAATCCCTTTATGGATTAAAACAGGCATCCAGACAATGGTATGCTAAGTTTGTCGGCGCTCTTACAACAGCGGGCTTCAAGCAATCCAAGCATGATTATGCTCTATTCTCAAGAACTAAAGGTATGTCATCCATCTATTTGATGATTTATGTCGATGACATACTTGTTATGGGAAATGATAGAGCATCTATAGAGAATTTCAAGGAATATTTGCATGCCACCTTTCATATTAAAGACTTGGGAGCACCAAAATATTTCCTTGGAATTGAAATTGTCCGATCTGATGAGGGGATTTCCCTTAGTCAGCGAAAGTTTATATTAGAAATTATATCAGAAGCAGATCTATCAGGATGCAAGCCAGCTGTAATTCCCATAGAGCAAAACACTAAGTTGACCACCATAGACTATGATAAGGGAATATCTCGAAATGATGATCCCATACTCAATGATCCGTTAGGCTAATCAAAGACTTGTTGGGAAACTTATATACCTAACAATGACTAAACCTGATATCTCATATGCCATTCAAACACTTAGCCAGTTTATGCACCAATCGAAGCGTTCTCATTTGGATGCGGCCTTAAAGGTCGTGAAATATCTGAAGAAATGTCCAAAACTTGGGATACTTCTTTCTAAAAAATGTGACATGAGGATGACAGCATATTGTGATGCAGACTATGCAACATGTCCTATTAGTCGAAGATCTATCACTAGATATTGCATTAAGTTAGGAGAATCTCTTCTTTCTTGGAAGACCAAGAAACAGGCCACCGTGTCTCTATCCTCAGCCGAAGTAGAGTATCGAGCTATGGCTAAGGCCACTTGCCAAATAGTTTGGATACGAGGATTACTTAAGAATCTTGGAGTAAAAGTGCAAGGACCCACAAAGCTATATTGTGATAATGATGTGGCTCTTAAACTTGCATCCAATCCTATAGTGCATGAAAGAACCAAACACATAGAAGTGGATTGTCACTTTACGTGGGAAAAGATCCAGGAAGGAGTAATTGAGACGAGGAATTGGGACAACGGAACAACCAGCAAACATGTTCACCAAGCCCCTATGTCAAAGACAACACGCATATCTACTAAACAAGCTAGGCGTCTTGGACATCTATAAGCCACCAGCTTGAGGGGGAGTGTTGGAAGATATGCGGATTGCGGATTGCCCGAGATGTCTTGATCTTAATTGATCATGATTTGTGTATATATGTTAATTAAATATTAGATTTAGATCTAGATTGATTTTTTAGATCATTTACTCCCTTACACAGAGTACAGCTTGTATTATATCTTAGGAGATTTGTACATTCAGAATTACAATGAGAGAATACAACAAAATCTTCCTACGTCTCTCTCTCTCTCTCTCGACTCCGTCCAATCTTCCTTCTTCTCTTTGCCTTTTTTCATAAGGATATTATGGTGAAGTTTAGATTGCAAACGAGATGATTGCTTTGAAGAAATCGTAAACCGTGTTTTACATCTAAGCTTGCCGACTTCGACACCCCCTTAATTTAAAGTGTTAACAAATGATTATGGGTTATCCTGGAGTACAAGACTTATGACTGCATAAGTTGACGCAGTCCATCCAATGGGAAAGTATGAGTTTGTAAGTTTTCTCTTTTAATTTTTTTTTTTTTTTTTTTATCTTTTTGGAAATCATTGAATTGGACCTATTATAATGGATGTGAAGATGAAATAGTCAAGAGCGTGTCATGAATTCCGACCAAAAAAAAATAATGATTGCTTGTCATATAAATAAAGGTGAAATTAACATTGGATATCTCAAAATGGAATGCTTTTGTTCTTCTAGTGAAAGAAGCTAAAAATTATGCACATTCGTTTCACAAAAAATAAATAATTTGCAAACTTATTTAAGTCAAGCTTGATCTTGAAAAGTCAAGCTCAATCAAGATCCTATCAAGTGTCAAAGTTTGAACCTTGAAAATTCGAGTTGATTTGAGTACATATATTAAACCATGTCAACCATGTCAACTTGACTTAACTTGATTGTTCATCAGTGTTAAAATATTTCAACAATTGTTTTCAAGGTAGAGAAAATGGGAAATACTTGCATGCACAGAATTCATGGACCGTTACAACTATTGATCATACAAATCACATAATGGTCTCACATAATAAATAAATAAAACGACATATAGGGAATGAGCATCAAGTCCACCGTAATCCAAGATTAGCTCCGAAATTCTAGGGAACATTGGTTCAAATGGGGTAGAATAGGGTGTTAGTTCTAGGGTATGAATCAGCAACTCTACTCGAGAACTGGTTTATTTCGGTTCAAAACCAGTTCACCTCATGGTTCTCAATCCAAACCAATTATCTTATATCCATTTAACAAAAGCCAAACAGATCTAACTCCGGACAGAACCGGGAACCGGCCGATTCAGCTCCAGGTTAGTTCCTAACCTAGCCATTCCGTTCCCAAATCCGATCAATCGGGACACGCGAGGTCGGGCTTGGTAATTGCAAAGCCCTCAAACCGATCAACCTTGGTGACATCCTACGATCCACGGGGACCGAGAAACCATTTCCTCGAGATGCGTGATGGATGATGATCATGCGAACGAGCCCGAACACCTTCCGAGCCCAAAGATCGTCGGTGCAATAATGATACTGGCGAGCCCAACGTGTCGATCGTCATCTTTTCTTTTGCCCCGCGTCATCTTCGCCGTCTTTATTTCTTTCTTTTTTCGAGACGATGACTGGATGTTATCGGATCGCGGCTTCTAAATGCGAAGGAGGTAAAAAGCCATCACCTTTCTTGATTCCCTTCTCTCTCTCTCTCTCTCTCTCTCCACCCCTTCTCCTCTCCGCCCGAGGTCAAAGGGAGGCTTAGCGCGTGAATCAGGCATAACGGGGTGCTTCATCTGAGTTCGGAGCTCTCTCCTATCTTACCATGGACTCCAGCAACGGCGCACCGGGTTCGCTCCTTTCTTGTCTTTCTTTCTTGCTCGTTCGTTTCCGTTCTTGATGCAATTATGGGTGACGTCCGGCTGAATCGAGCGCTCTTTGTCTTCTCCGATTTGGGTTCCCATTCGCTTTACGTTTTGTGGTCGCGTGCTGAAAAAGGAGGGGGCTTTGTTCTCGTAGCCGAATTTGGTGGGAGTCTGTAATTGAAGTTTCGATCTTTTTTGGTTTGGTTTGGTTTTTAGTTGTGTGTGGTCTCTGCGTTCTGGGTTTGTTTTCTTTACGAGCTTAGCTGCTTTTTCCGTCTATTGGGTCTCGCCGTTTGTGTATCTTTTAAGGCCAATCGTCGGTTGGTGTCTTTTAACTCTTTATCTGCTTGAATGATCCGTGTTTTGTAGTGATAATTGAACAGGGATTCTCATGTTGGGTGTTGCCCTTAGAGTGATTAGTCTTGAGGCAGCTGGTGCAAAGTCAGGCCACTATGTAAAATCGACCCCGACCATCCGTCCTTCTTGTTTGTTTGCAGTAGTTTGTGACATTCATTCCCTGTTTCCGCAGGAAATGGTCCACCTCCTAAGCCATGGGAAAGAGCTGGGGGTTCATCAGGTCCTGCACCATTTAAGCCGCCATCATCTGGAAGCACTAGTGATATAGTGGAAGCTTCTGGAACAGCAAGACCCGGTGAAATTGTTTCGACTACTGATAGAACTGTTCCTGTCAATGCAAATTCTATTGCCAGGCCGGTTCCCACCAGGCCATGGGAGCAACAATCCTATGGCAACAGTTATGGAGGTGCATATATGCTGCTTATTTTATGTCCATAGTTGCATGTATTTTCATTACATTTTGATTGTGTGTGTATCTCAGCTATTGCTTTAAAGAACAATATAACATAAGATGGTTCTCAGTTAATCTTTTGATAATCATTGCAGGATATGGTTCTGGCCTGAATTATAACTCAGGGTATAATTCAGGGATGTATGGCTCTTCATTGGGAGGCTCTTCATTGGGAGGATACGGAGGATCTTATGGGGGTGGGTTATATGGAAATGGAATGTACCGAGGAGGTTCTAGCTTGGGCGGTGGTTACGGTGGGCTGTATGGTGGTTCTAGCTTGGGCGGTGGTTATGGTGGGGGCATGTACAATAGTGGATTAGGGGGTCCAATGGGTGGTTATGGAGGTGGTTATGGTGTTGGCATGGGTCCCTATGGCGATCAAGATCCGAACAACCCTTATGGTGCTCCCTCTTCTCCACCAGGATTTTGGATTTCCTTTCTCCAAGTGGTGAGCAAGCATCCACTGGTTTTGTGAAGTTTAATGATTTTGTATTATTATTCTGAAAACCAGGGTTAGACATACAGTCTGTAAACTTCTTCTTACATGAGTAACTTTCTTATGGCTGATACAGGTTTACTCAACTAATTTTCTAAATCAATGTGATAGACATGGTTTATGAAAGAAACAGTTTGCACAGAATGTATACCCTGTACAAAGCCAGGAACAAGAATTGAGTTTGATTTAAATAGGGAAACTTTATATCTTGGTGCAACCCACAAGCTTAGCTGTGGGAAGGTTGATTCTTACTTCAATATTTTGCAGAACCTGCTAAAAAACTACCTATTTATGTATCGATTCTCTTTTACTGCTGAGTAGAAAGGTCTCATCGCACCTTTTGATCATGAATGTCCTTTAATTGACTCGAGTTCTACCTTGGTCAAGCCAATGGTCCTTTATTACGAATATTATGTTGGCTATGTCCTCATATGAACTTTTATGCCTGTGCAAAAACCATGGAAGAGTAAGTGACCTTGCTGAATTTGTGTATAATTTTGTTAACTTATTATATCAATGTTAGAGTACAATCAAGTGTCTAGTGTTGTTGATTTGTTTTTCCATCTGATGACAGATGCAAGGAGTTGTTACATTTTTTGGCCGCATTTCAATTCTGATAGACCAGAATACCCAGGCATTCCACATGTTTATGTCTGCACTTCTTCAGGTGCTGCTTTCTCTACTTACTGTATTTTCTTCCAGATAAAATATTGCTGGAATTGTGCCATTGGGTTCCGTGGCATCTGTATTTGTCTTTTAAGCAAGTAGACTTGAGTGTTGTGCAACATTGATCACTAACTAAATTGCATTCATGCAGCTTTTTGACCGATCAGGATTATTGTATGGCGAGTTAGCTAGTTTTGTGTTAAGAATCCTGGGAATCAAAACAAAGCCTAAAAAGGTTCCTCCACCTGGACACAACGGTATGCCTGGGCTCCCCGGTGCTTTCCCTCAAAATGCTATTGAGGGACCGAAAGCAGCTCAAAGTGGCGCATGGGATAACGTATGGGGGGACAAACCCAGCAGCTAAAGACGTTACCGCAAGAGATTGGATGCTCAAGACTACTGAGGGTAATGACACAGACCCGCTCAATAATTGGGGCCAAAAGGCATGGTCACGCTGGCTCAGTCTCTCAGTTTTGGTTTGCCAAAGGGCTATTCTTCCTGTGAAGGCTGTATGGTCGAACCTATCCTCCATGAGATGCTTGTGATGTTGAATTGCACTGTAGGCTACTCAGTTACTGTATATCTAAGTAACGAATATTCGTGGCACGTATATTTGGAATTGAGTATGCAATGAGATTTGCTGGGACTCGGGAGGTTCAGTGTTGCCACTTTTCGCATTGTGTGCTCGATAAATTTGCCGTGCAAACTCACACGACCTTGTTATAGTGTTTCTCTGATGCCATCATTTCAAGTCGTCTTGTTGATTACTTACGTTCGAAGCATTTTGTTAGGCGTGACCTTTGCATGGGGTTACTTAGATTAACCTGGATCATGGGGTATGTGAAGCACTTAAACAGGAGCATTATGCAGAAATCTTATCTTGGATTATACATTTGTCGATTTACAGGCCAGGTTTGCGTTTTATATAACGGAAGTCGGAGCAAGTTAGACCTCTTTTCTCTTCTGTGCTTTCAGGGGGTGGGGCTATACTGCGGACGAAATTCTTCGGGGGGATTTGATAGGTCCTTTAACAGGAGAACCAGGAGACAGTGTATCAAGAAAATAATTGACGACGACGATGAACGTTGCCAAATTTCTCAGGGCAATACTCAGACCGCTGCATCACACCTGTTCAAGCCAATCAATTCATCATCTTCCTTTCAAAGAAAATAAGTTGATATATACTGGTTAAAGCTAAATTTCTTGATCATGCCGCCGACTACATCTCTCCGAAAGTTTGCCTTCAGCTTTGACAATCACATGGAGAAGTTGAGGTGTGAATGCATCGAACCAGGAAACACAATTAGCTTAAATAAAGCCAATATTTGTGCATTGAAATTACGCTCGACTAATCTTGATAGCAAATCAAGCGGGCTAGCTGACACAGCTCAATGTTCAAGTCGCTAACTCTGCATGATAGTCATTACGCATAATATCGTCTAGCAGTTCAGTATTCCGTTTCAAACAGTTTGATTGTGTTTCCTGAAACAGTCGCAAAATGTGAATCCCTGCTCCAGTAAAGAACCATAAGCATCTTGCGCCCATTTCTCAATGCCTCCAACCTGCAGTTGCCAAAGTTCCAATGATGGCTCGCATGAAGTATTTCCAGGTTAGTGCAGTATCTCTTAATGGATCGCCACCCTGGAAGCTTGACCTCATGGCAGAATGCCAGGTCCCATTCTCCAAGGAACGGGTAGCCCTTCGCAATTTCCAAGATGGATTCGTCAGCAATGGATCTGCACCCCCAAAGCTTAGGAACTTCAGCCTTCCAGCAAATCCTGCCCCAATTACGGCTGACTTCTTTGTAGGAACACACCGACTTACCTAAGAAACATCTAGGAATTCAAGCCTGCTGCCACTGACAATTGCCATTATGCCCTTCGTGTCGATCTTACAGAACTTGGCATTGATATGCACTAGAGTTGATGAACAGCTTGTTAGCCCCATGCCTCTTACATCCATACAGTAGAAAATATCGATGGCACGGAGCTTCCGACATTGTTGCTATAGAGCTCTTAAACCACCATCGCTTATAGAAAAACAGTACACAAGATTGACATCCTCCAGATCCAAGCAACCCCCGGCCAGAGCTCCTAACCCATCATCAGTAATACTACAGCATTTGACTAACAATGGTCAATGATGGACAGCCAGCAGCAACGGTAGACATCCCACGGTCAGTAATAGCGGAATGGTAGTCAATATAAAGACATTGAATAGGTGAACCATTCAACCACAATCAGGTCAAATCTGAATCAGATAATTCAGTTCAGCCAGAAAGAGATAAGGACTTGAGGTGCTTGACAGGCAAGCAATTTATTGAGATGGAAATACTTGACATAAAGATTGTAGTAGGATGCAGAAAGGTTCGACTGGTAATGATCTGCAGATAAGGGCTTGAGGTGCTTGATGGGCAAGCAATTTATTAAGATGGAAATACTTGACACAAAGATTGCAGTAAAAGGCAGAAAGGTTCAACTTGTAATGATCGAGCACATAAGGGCTCTATTGAGGTGCTTGACGGGCAAGCAATCTATTGAGTTGGAAATACTTCACACGAAGATTGTAGTAGGATGCAGAAAGGTTAGTCTTGTAATGATCTGCAGCAGATATCTCGAATGTGAAGCCAGCGACAACATGTTAGACCAAATGATGCACGACCAGAACTACAGCCTAGCTTTTGAAAAATAAGAGCAAGGCAATCATCAGACAGGTGTATGATGGAGGTAAGATTGATCTCCAGCCAGAACTTCTATGTCAACTTCAGCAATCTTGGGACGGTTGCAGCAGCCTAGCTTTTGAACAATAAGAGCGAGGCAACTATCAGACAATGTAAGATGATGTCCAGCCAGATCTTCTATGCCGACTTCAGCAATCTTCGGACGGTTGCAGAGCACGAATCTTTACAGTAAACTTTTATAAGACGATGTGGACAAGTTCGGGGAGTCAAAGCCGCAAAGAGCCGGTGAGTCCCCGTAGCCGTATCCAATATGAGCCCCGCATTTACGGCAGAGGAGCTTCGTCTTGAGGCCCCTGCAAACCCAGGCAACTGGGAAGCAGTTTACTTGGTCGACCTGTGTGAAGCGACTGAGGTCAACAGAAAGAAAGGAGATAGAACCTTTCTTTATCGATTTGCGATACTTTGAGCCTATCCCTGAGGTAATCCTATTGGAAGATGTCAAGTTCAAGGGATAACCACAAGATCCACAGCTGCAAATGAAAAGAGGAAGAAACAATTTCAATGATCTCCTGCTAAATGTAAGATGATAACCATCTAATACACTATCCAAAGGGCAAAACAAGAAGCCACTGCAAGAGAGTAAAGCCTTCGATTCCACAAAAACCCGATCAGTCATGGTTTTTCCTTTAGCAAAGCAAGAACAAAAACTGCATAAACCTAAAAATCGCCATCCACAAGCTTCCTAAGTGCTCCTCCATAATCCCCCTAATACAAACCGAGGTTGCTTAAGTAGTAAGAAACCGTCGCTTAAGCGCAGGCTCAAATCGCCACGCTTACACATTCTCTTCGGGCCCTCCGCCACATGGGGCGAGGCATTAGTCAGTTCAGGAACAACCAAATCGTTTTCTAATGACTAGATCCCGAGCGAGGCAAAACCCATCAACTCAAAAACATCTGAGATCAACAAAACACCGCCGCTGCCCTTCAAGATCAATTGCTTCACTCAGAGACGAAGACAGCAACGTTGCCGCACGAAAGGACTGCCAAACCTCATCAAACTACAGAATTTTCAGAATACAACGCAGAACTGTGCCAAACTGACGTAACCCAAATGCAGAAATCCACAGAAACGGCGACAGGAACGGAAAAGATCGAAACTTTCCCACAATTCAAGCACAAAACAGCACATCAAACAGAGGGGAAACGATACAGCAGCGAGAGAGAGAAGAGGTGACCTGTAGGAGACGTCAGCGGGTGGAGGGACATCTCGCTGCCCTCTCGCTTGTTGGAATCGAGGGATGGTTAGAGGAATCACATGGAACAATATCATTCTCCAACGCCTGGTACCATCCAATGAGAAGGAAGGAATAGATTTCGCTTTCCATTCTTTCCAAAGTTTCAATTTTTATTTTCGGACCTTCCTTTTCTTCTTTTGGTTTATTTATTTATTTATTTATTTATTTTTGGAGATTTTGTAGAATGGAATGCACGGGGGGATCCTCTGACTTCTCAGTTGTCCCTTCCTCATGTCTGTACCCTTGCGCTCGTCGTACTTTCCAGGGAAAAAAATAGTTTTTTTTTCCTATTTTTCCTTCACAAGAAAATAGCCCGAACCAGCTATCATGCCATATTATATTATTCTCGCGCCGGCCAATACAAATATCGACATAATATAAACTCATCTTGGTACCCCTTACATTATGTTCTATCATTAGCCAATCGGAACACGTCGAGTAATATTGACTTCGAATTAAATTTGCTTGTGCCATGTCAAAATTGAAATCTCTTGCGATAAATCCACAGCCTCCTATAATTTTCTTTTTATGCCGTGATATAAAATGGCAATCATACTCGATGGTCATCAACCATAAATAAAATGCAAATTAAAATGCTAGGCATGCATCCTAAGCATAAGATTTATGCCAACATTGCAACATAAAAGAGAATTGGATTTGTGTGGCATATCTTATTCACATACAATATATAAGGATGATAGCCAAAATGATCCATGAACTTTGATTTAGCGTGCAACGTCATTCCTTAACTTTTAATTTGCACAATACAAGGTTCTATATTTTTGCCCAATGTGCGTCATTCTTAGAGTTTTAATTTGTTCAATGTAGTCTTCGAATTATTTGTAAATATTTAATGCAATCTTTAAACTATATAAAAATGTTCAAAAGTTCAAGAACCACATTGAACATTGCACTAAAATTTAGGAACAACATTCAACAAATTTTAATAATTCGAGGGCCACATTGAACATCAAACTAAAATTCAGAGAACAAGTTTAACAAACTAAAAATTCAGGGATAACATTGCAAATTTGATCAAGATTGAGAGATCACTTGTGTTATTTTGCCATATATTTTGTGCACAACACACTTTTATACAATTTGACTAAGCATGAATCACCGCCTCCAAAGTTTGGTCGAAAGGAAGCTTCTCAGTGCACCAAAATTTGAACGTACAGGAACGATCTCAATTACCACAGAAAACAAGCACCAAACCAAGAGGATCCATTAAATCAACGCCTTTCCCATGTTCTGATTCGATGCATCTTAATGTCGAAAGTCACCAGAGAACAAATCATGTATGTACTACCATGAAGCCGCCCGCTCAGGTGCTAGGCACATTACCTCTTCGTCCTTCATCTCAACACTGTTTCTTTGCATTTTGAACAGTTCTATTGCAAGACCTGAGACGCGAGCACCCCTGCCGATATAAAGAACAGCAAGCTTCTTGCACCCCCTTCTCAGTGCCTCAAGGCCCAGGTCACATAGATTCTGACATCGGTTCACATGAAGCTTCTCGAGGTTATTACAGTGCAACCCAACAGCTTGCCACCCCGGCGTCTTGACCCCATGGCACAATGCCAAGTTCCATTCCTGTAGTAACGGACAACCCCTCGCGATTGCAGCAGCAGATTCATTGCCAATAGATCTGCACAACCGGAGGTTAAGAACTTTCAACCTTTGAGCAAACCCTGAGCCGATTGTGACAAAGCAATCGGGACCGTGCCCCCAGCCAATGCTGCCAATGTTTAGATATTCAAGCCCACCACCGCTCACGATTCCTCTTATTCCCTCGGCATCAAGATTACAGGACTCAGCATCTACATGTATCAGTGTTGGCGAGCAACCTCTAATTCCAACGCCAGTTACGTCCCTACTACAATGGGAAATCTTGATGGCCCTGAGATTGTGGCATCCTTGTGATAGAGCTCTTAAACCACGGTCGCTAATACATGAACAGTATGTGACATTCACATTCTGTAGATCTGAGCAACCACTAGCCAAAGTTTCTAAGCCAACATCAGTAATATTGCAGCGGTAAAGACTGATTACGTTTAAAGATCGACAGCCAGCAGCGATTGCAGACACTCCATGGTCTGTAATTTTCAAACAGCCGTCAAGATAAAGACTTTGAATATCTGAACCATAGGATCGCAATGGGGTCAAGCCTGAATCAGGTAATTCTGTGCAGCCTGAAAGAGACAGAGACTGTAGATGCTGAAAACGTGCAAGTAGTCTGTTAAGATGGAAAGAGTTGACGTTAAGATTGGGGTACGATGGAGAAAGCTTCAAGAGGGTGAATGAACAGTCAAATTGTAATGATCGACGGGAGACATTCTGAACATGAAGCATGTGACGACACGTTAAGCCGAATGATGCACGATCGTTGCTACTCTTTAGCCTTTGAAAAATAAAGATGAGGCAATCATCAGGCAGTTGCACGATGGAGGCAGGACGATTTCCAGAAAGATCTTCCATGTTGATTCGACAATCTCCTGACGGATAAAGAGCTCAGATATTCACAGTTAACCTTTTATAAGAAGATGTAGACGAGTTGGGAGACCACAAAGAGGCAGGCAGTCTCCATAGCAATATCTGATATGAACCCCACAATTACAGCAGAAAGCATTTTGTCTCCGGCCACTCCCAACACCCAAGTGACGAGAAAGGTATACAAGACCTTCCCGTCATCCTCATTCAAGATAAGCACAGGGTGGAAAGAGAGGAGCACATCCAAGCTTCGTCAACCTGTATGAAACTATGCAGATCAACAGAGAGGACGAAGATAAAACCTCTCTTCATTCTTTTCCAACATTCAGAGCCTACCTCAGAAGTGATTCTACTGGAAGATGCCAGGTTCAGGGAACGACACGACCCACAGCTGCAAACCAAAAGAAAAGGACTTTGAATTTTCAGTCTACTAGTTGAGAATCCATACACATTCCGTATCGCGACAAGGATATTCCCTAATGAATAAAAAATAATCCCTTTTTTGTATAATCCTACAAAAGGCAAGTATCATTCTGGAGCAATCTAAACCGACGCTTGGTCGGAAATTAAAAACCGTCGCATCTTAACATAGCTTATCCATGTTGACACGGTATTACTGCCCATCTTCGAAAGTCGGATCAGTCTTCCAAAACCATCCTCCCTAAAATGTACGTAACAAGTAACCACTTTTATCGATAAATTAGCAGAATTCCGATCCGAAGAGGCTCAGTGCATTTTCAGGCCGATGCAGTACACACTCAAATTTCCAGTCTTCCTCTCAAAGAAAGGACAGAGGCTCGCGTACCATCTAACCAATCCCCAAAGCCAAGGACATGAACTCGAACGAAGCGCTTCCCTATCTTAAACCATCATCGGATTGACAAAAGCACCAGACTTTTTCGTTGCCACCAGCTCTACAACTAGAACTAGTTCAACGCTACCACAATCGCCCCAGAACCAGCTCTCTCCAATCGAAAGTCCGACAAGAAATGCAAAGCCGCAATTTTCTCCGACCATCAGACACAATTTCACCAGAAAAAACCAAAATTTCGGCAAAATCAAGCGATGCATCCGATTTTCAGCAGGTTTTTTCGCGAAGAAACGAGAGAGAAATAGAGGAACGTACATGGGAAGGGTATGGCCGAAAGGACGCGTCTTCGTTTCCTCTCCGATGATTCGACAGATGACCCGGGAGGAGCCAAACGGTGATGATAAGCAAATGAGAAGAAGGGGAAGAGAGAGAGAGAGAGAGAGAGAGATGTTTCCAGCTTCTCCTCGTTTTTACGTTTTCCGAAGGTTTTTTTTTTTTTGTCTCTGTCCGTCTGTGCATTAGCACGAGCTCGAGAGTGTCGTTTTTAGTGTTTCTTGGGTCGAGCGAGAGTGTCGTTTTTAGTAGAGGCCTGTTTTTACCCCACCGGAGTCGTAAATGGCCTCGTCGGAGGACGAATGTGATCAAATTTTAGTACTCAAATCCTTACCAATTGTATCGGCGCCAAGGATGCTATTTCGCATTATCGCCCGCTCGCCTGCCTGCCGATCAATGCCATGGTTCGAAGTTGCGATCTTGTGAAAGAGCACTAGTTTCACCCACTCGCCTGCCTGCCGATCAATGCCATGGTTCGAAGATGCGATCCTGTGAAAGAGCACTAGTTTCACCCAACTATGCCACAGTTCTAAGTCACCATCCCATGAAAGGAACACTTCATTAATGAGGCGGACCAAAGCTTAAAGATTTGGTACTTCAATTCCTATATCGCTGTTTCCTTTTGCAAGAGATTAATTAACATCAGGGCGGATATTTCAATGATGTTTTCAGGCTTTAGCAGCTGAAGTGCAAGAACTGGCAACATCTATATGATGATATAAAAGTGACGATCGTCGCATTCGTAACCTACCAATTACGAGCAAACCTTGGAGCTTCCATTAATTTCCCATTAATGGTATGTTCAAAAGGTTGACATTAAATTTCGGTATAGTGACATAGAAACTCCAAACTTTGCTTGGCTAGACTTTACCCTGGAAACTGATGTAAAAGAATGAACCCAATATATGAACACTAAATAATTGTAATAGAACATTGAATAGACAACTCATAGATCATCTCGGGTTTGCTGATTTGTGTCACCATAAAATTTGCCCAGAGATACTATTCAGCCCAAGCCGACGTTCGAATCTCGAACTCATGCTTATATTCGAGTGGGGTGATAGTATAGACCAAGAATTGATCAAGTGCAAACAAAATTAATCCCAGGCACAAATGAGGGAAACCAAGATAATTTAAAAGCAAAACGGTGGAACTAACTCACGTTGGAGCATAAGATTATAGAAAGTTTCAGTCTCCAAGACATGGACTCTAAACAGGAGGCCTATATCTACACTTCAACTCCACTCCGCTAGATATATCACACAAGTTTCGACCCAATGACAAATGACATGATGTGGATGGAAGGATCGACATCACTGCGCAACACTTCAAAGTTGTCATAAGACACTCCCAAGTACATCGAAAATACATCTAGGGACTTAAGTCATCCTCTTCTGGATCCAAATCCTTGACCTTGACGTCCGCGTCTTCCCCATACTGGATGCAATTGTCAATTTGGGACAATACATATTGTATGCTGCAAAATACAACAAATTTTCTTTTAAATCGATAGAAACATGTTTAGACAATCGCATCACTTCATTCCTCACTCTATTTAAGCCTTAATCACTGGATAGAAAAGGCCAAGAGAGACCAGAAAAATCTGAGGTTCTCATAGCTTCCTAGAAGTCTCTCGTCTTATACTGCTAGTAGTCCAAATCGTTTAACTTAGCATGACTAGAGTTTTCATATAGAAAGGCCATATAGCAAATACCAAAGGAGGGGAGTTTCTATACAACACTTTCGCACAGCAGACAAAGAAGAGTACCAAGGATTTACAGAACAACGAAGAACTAGTCCGACAAAACAAACCACAAGGAGGGATAATCATCAAAAAATGGAGAAGCAACAACTCTTCAACAAACTAAATATCCATAACCTACAATCCCACAGATTTGTCAGAATTTCAAGCGCCACAATCCATATATTCAGCTGATTCATTTCAGTAAGTAAAAGTTTATTTTTCCACTGAAAACAAACCAAAATCATCCAATCAATCATGTCCTTAAAATCCCATGGCAAGCCACATGCTGCTGCTAAAAATGAATAAGCAGAACCATGTTTTAGACTATAAAAGATCACACCAAGTCAGATACTTTCACAGCCTCTCTCGAGATGCCATCAACTAGAGACACAGAAAGATCCCATTGAACTTCTCTAATTACATAAAAGCAATTAACAAGTGTAGTCCAAAATTTCATCCACACAACTGAGCCTGATGGGTGTTCGTGAACAAACAACCATTAAAACAAACAATATTTCCAACTGAGCACAAGTGCATGCTTGCTCATGTGTGTGACAGGAGATGCAGCAAAAGAACAAGGGCATGCACAAAGATGTAAGAGCATATGCACTCGGAGTGGCATTCCTACAGTCTAACATATAGATATCAACATATGCACACATACACACAAACACATGCGGGGGAAGAGAGAGAGAGAGAGAGAAACCTGTTCTCTTTCCTCAAATCGAGAGGTATGAAGCTCACCATGCTATATTCATCCACCTAAATCAAAAACTCATTGGAGTTAAAGCAATGAGATATGTCCTAGCAAGATTAGATTACTAGCGAAAATCATGAATTATAAGCAATGATAGAAAGAAGCCAGAATGCTGCAATAGCACATACAACATAATGTCAGTATAAAGTATAAAGCACCACAAACATATTCAGTTTATTCACCATTTACAAATGAGAACTGAAGGAATCATTGAAAGCAACTAAAGAGCAGTTCAAAAGAGAATTTGTACGTATTTCCACTTCTACACCATGTGTAAATTTAACATCCAATACTAATTTGCAAACAACCACAAATTACAATCACTAAGTTTTACCAGTATACATGCAAAGCAGATATCTCACAAACCAGCTCTGCCAAAGATTAATTGAGCTTCTCAAACTTAGGATTGAGCAATTCAACAGCAAATCTGCATGTCTTTCCATTTCCAGGCCATACGGGCACTCACCATCCAGCACTATCTTGCAAATAACCTCAAAGTGCAATCACTACTAAGTTGAGCCAGTATACATGAAGCAGATACATCACATACCAGTTCTGCCAAAGCTTTATTGAGCTTCTCAAACTTAGGAGCCATTGTTTGGTTCAACTCTGACAACAACACTCGAGGTTCCGGATTCAAGTAACTAAATTAAGAAAAACTCATCAGCCATATCAAATATGCAAAAAAAGCAGCCCTGAGAGGATTAGGAACTCACTCATCAATATCTCTCTTGTTTTTCACAAGGTCCATTTTTGACAGGATATTTACATGGGGCAATTCGAGTTGAACCATGGCAGAGAGAGATGCCATGCATCCACTGATAAATTTGGTCACATCTGTGATGAACTGTTACAAACAACTTAAAACTTTATAATCTAGATAACAAATCAATTGCCTCAAAATGTATCAAGAGGCAACAAAGTAATTAAAGATTAAAAAAAAAAAAGGCAATGTCCCACAAACCTGTGAATCAAGCAAGTATACCCCACAGACATTGAAGTTCTTACGCTGTAAATGCTCCACAAAATTTCGAAGCACTGGCACATGTGAGAAAAGTTCTATCTGGCCTGTAAAGTGCTTCGCAGTTATAATAGTTCATATTAATGTGCAGACATTGTAAAAAAAGTACATAAGCCACATAAATGCCGGTGCATTATATGATAACTATGCTTGCAAATGGAATTTGCATAAAATGATGATGCTTGAATGAGGAAGAAACAAAGCAAAAAATCAAGTCCAGATAAAAACTTGCACAAGACATCATATGAAATGCCAATAAGTTAGTTCACCATGAAATATTGACGATCAGTGAAAAAGGATTGAGAGTATTTTGACATCTAAACAAGAGGTCTTCCACAATATTCAGGATATCTAAAAGACTAGGTAGAGAATTGCTTATGCAGATTCAATACTAAGGCGTTTGTCAAGGGAAAGTAGAATACAAGAAAAGTACAGTTGACCACCCTTAAGCAGCCACCAATTCAACATGTCAAAGAGTCGCTATTAAGAGGTGGGCTAAATTGAGTTTAATCACATTAAGCTGCTTGAGGAATGTAAAAACGATATCTAGCAAAGATGAAGAGTAGAAATAGCTATTTCCTAGTCCTACGAGCACATTTCTGCTAAAACAAGTATCAGATGTCAATTGCAGCATTACATGTTTGTCCATGATTGTTGACACGTGATAATTGTTCACATTGCATGTTGTACACCATTAAGAGGCGGCTAAATTGACTTTCATAATATTTAACTGCTCGAGGAATGCAAAAACAATATCTAGCAAAGATGAAAAGTAGAAATAGCTTTTTCCCAATCCTACAAGCACATTTCTACCATAACAAGTATCACATGTCAATTGTAGCATCACATGTCAGTTAACAATCATTGAAATCAGTTATTGTGCTATTACCTGGGCAGTCAAATACTAAGTAATCATCGTCCAAATAGTTATCCAGCTCCTCAGTGAGCCAATCGTCCAGGTTTTCCTCAAGATGTCTATGCGAGAACATTAAGGTCGTCCACTGTGACCAATAGAAAAACAAGAAAAATAGAGAACAGAAGAAGACTAAGATACTTCCATCCTCCGATATTAATCAAGCCTATCGAAGTAATGAAATAATGAAGTCTTCAATAAGGTGCATCTGACGTCATTTAGAGAAGCATCAAGTGAGGACATGAAAGCGCAACGGTAAGGGAAAAGCAAACAAAAATAAAAACACATAATAAATGACTTGGATACTCCATGCAGTACATGAGGCCGCCATTTGGGCCTAGTCCAAGTTCCTCCATAACATCATCCAATGAAATGAGTTCTCTGATATCTGCAAGGAAACAAGCCATTATTACGAAGATCGACCGAGAAATACAAAGCAACGCTAAAAAGGAAAGCAGATTCCATTTACCCATGGCCACAGGATAGTCAAAGTTCTCTGCTGCAGGATCTAGGTTAACAATGTGTATCGTCCGCCCAATAGCTTCACAATGTTGATACAAACTCGAGCAATAAGTCGACTGACAAAAAAAGGGAAGCAAATCAGTCCCAAGATAACACCAACCACAGAACAAACCAATCCAAAGCGAGATCAACGTTCAGAATCATCCAAAACTTTTGATAGGAAATCACCTTGCCACTGCCAGCAGGGCCAATGACCAGCTGTGCGTAGCCCATCTTAGCCTTCAAAAATGGCTATCGAAATCAAAACGAACAGAGGGTACGGAAGACCCGGAGCGACTCAAGAACAGCGGCCGCAATATACGCGGTGCACCAAACGCCCACGGCAAACAGCAGGTTCAGCAAGTCAGAATAAGACATAATAATCAACGGCGCCGAGCACACAGATCATCTCAAAAACCTGCATTGCCCATTCAAAAAGGAAAAAAAAAAAAAAAAAACATCATCAGACCTCCCCCTCGAAACATCTCCATCAACATAACAGGATCCAATTAAGCTCACACAAGAGCATACGCTTAGTGACAAAACCACAACAGACACTTCAAGTTTCAAGTAGCCCTACAATCGTTTCAAGCAGCCAGTTAATCCCTCCTCGACCGTTAAATTTTTACGGGACGACGACGATGGTGCTGGGCGGAAACTAATCAAAAGCCGCGGTGCGCTCTACCGTAAGAGGGAAGCGCGAACGCGAGACGATCGACCGCGAGACATGATCGCTCGTATCGGCTCGACCGAACACAACGGGGCATCGGAGACTAGGATCGCGCCGAGGATCGCGCCGAGAAAACTCGTGAAACGCTGAACGATCCTGACAGTGGTGCTCGATCGTCCAACGATGATTCTAGAAACGAAGATGTAACATCAATGGCGACGCTGTAGAGAGAGAGAGAGAGAAAGAGAGAGATACCGGTGGTGAAGAGGAGCTGAGGGAGGTTGCTTTACTTTCCGGAAAGCCCTAATCTATAGAATCTCTCGCACGGGTTTTAGAGAAGAGAGGAGTTGCAGGGGAAAGTGGTGACCGTCTAGAAGAAAGAGCCCTATAATTTATAGAAAAGAGATGAATTGGTCCCTATCTTGAATATATAGCAAAAAACCCCGAGATGAATAAAATGCCCGGAAAAAAAAAAAAATGACACGGGGATATTGACTTTACTTTTTTTTATTTTTTGATGTCAATTTTAAATTATTGTAAAATTTCTTTTATTTGAAAATTAGATATTAATTTATTCCATTTTCACTTGAAAATTTATTTTATTTGAAAAATAGATATTATTTATTCCATTTTCAAAAAACAGGATTTTTTTCTCAAGGATGACGATTTTGTCAACAATGTTATATTTCTTGACTAATGATGCAAATATTTCCAAATGAACTGTTGTGCTCACTTTTTTTATCTAATATCTATTAATGATTTTCAAGTTACTGATCATTTCAATAAGTTTGAGTATCTTTTACAAGTAAAAATTAAACGAAATTCAAAATGTTTTGCAAAGTTATTAATATGTCACTAGAAGAATTTAAATCATCAATCGATTAAAAGGAACTCTTGATATAATGTGAAGTTGTCCATATATAGAGAGAAAAATACACCCTAAATTTTGACGGTAAGGCTGTTTATAATATGGATTAGATTTAAATTTGATAATTGAAGTGGATGAGAGATTAAATGAAGTTATTAATTTAACAGAGCATTTGTGAAAATTACTAATTGAGGATGTTTTGGGAAGAAACAAAAGGACTAAGATCCCTTCAAAGTAAGAGATTCTCTTCACTTATATCATAGTATAAAATGTTGTTCTGTCTACTTATCAAAATTTCAAAATTTTTAAAATTAAATGGAGGGCAAAGAAACTTACTCATTGGCCAAATTCAACAAGGAAATGAAATTTCTCTGTTGATCGAGTTTATTTATGCTAAAAAAGCAATTCTGTACTTTAATTTATGGCGCGTTTGTTTGTGTTTACTATTCAAAATATTTTAAAAACAAAAATAGAAAAAACTATTTCGTTTCTAAAACAATTTTTTATCAAAAAGACGCGTTTAGTAAACTTGTTCCAAGAATAAAAAATGAATAAAAACACGTTTAGTAAATTTATTATTTCTTTTTTATTTCTTTTAATTTTTAAATATTTTTTTTATTTTTCTTTTTCCTTTCTTTTTCTTTTTTTTTTTTTTCTTCTTTTAGCCGATTGCCGGCCTCTAGCCTCGCCGTGGCTAGGCAAGCTTGGCCTCGCCCGGTCACGGCGAGGCCGAGTGTCGCCCCCCCGGCGAGGCTCGGCCCGGCCGACAACGCTCGGCCTCACCGGGGCCGGCGACACTCCGGCCGGCGAGGTCGCCGACCCTCGATGGCCTCGTCAGGGGCCGACGACGCTCTAGCGAGGTCACCAACCCTCGACGGCGTCGCCGGCCAAAGAAAAAAGAAGAAGAAAAGAGGAGAGAAAAAATGTTCTTCAAAAGTGTTTTGAAACAAAAAAACAATTTTTTTTGTTCTCATTTCCGTTCAACTTTTTTTTTCTCATTTCCGTTCGACTTTTTTTTTGTTTCTCATTTCCGTTCCAATTTTGTTCCAAGAACAAAAAAATAAATTTTGAATAAAAATGCAAACAAAATTTTTCTTTTTTTTGTTCATAAAAAAAAAAAATAAACAAGAAAAAAAAAACATTACCATGCAGGGCTTTGTTGCTGCATGCGTGCGAGATGTCCCTTTCTGTTTGGTTGTATAATTTCGAATTTGCTGGAGACGGTGAGAGTGTCGGACAAAACCTCACAACTATTACCTTCTCCTTCAATTCCCAATAAAAACTGCTTAATTCTTAATAGGTAGCGATTGATAATTGATTATAGTACAGCCAGCCAATGAACTGAAAACGCATCTCAATGATATTTGGGGAACTATTCCCATGTGGAGATCATCATTGTTGCCCAGGAAAGCTAATGGCCAACACAGCCTTTACCCAACGCAGATGTCGCATGCATCGGCTCAGGGATCGAATAGGAAGGGACACAATTCACCAGCACGGAGGTCTATAATTTCAGCAAGCCGTAGCTTCTTAGAAAGTGTATCTGCAATATCCCGACCCTTGATGCGGGAAGTTCCAAGCAACTATGCACGCATTGCAGTAGTTTGCTCTTCATGATTAAGAATACAACATGAATCATCAGACTGTACATATACATCATGACATACACCATCCCAATCATGGGCGAATGCCAACTGACTGATGGGCAGCCTCCGCCACCGCCAGTCGAAAGCCTATAGAGCTTCGATTTGGGGAACCGACGATGCCATCCATTCAGTCTTTGCTTGCCCTACAAAAGTGGAAGAACCATAATGGATTTAGCAGAAGGTTACAGACATAACTGAAGCAGGGAATGTCCTCGGTCTCAGATGCATAAACTGAGAGGCGCATACTTGTAAACCTGGATGGTCATCTAGTGTTTTCTTAACCATACATGTTGACTAGCTATGGAGGGAATACCTTAGCCAGGCAAGATGACAATCTGATCGTCAAGACCAAGTTGCATAACTCACCAAGTCACTAATATAATGAAAACAGAAAAGGGTTTTCCTGCGCATCTAGCTATTGGCACATTTGCCATATATTAGTGACAAGTCGTTTTTGACAGCAGCAGATGCAACTTCAATGAATCGCATCGCAAGGATATAGTGAAAACTTACCAGGTGACACGTATGCTGGCAAGCTGACGTACTTGGGACATGAGCTTTTTAATAAACTCATATCTGGTAGGAGGATAGATCCAACCACACACTCTCGAGGCTGTAATTACAGTGGAAATTCAGGCAATGCTTGGATTAAGAAATAATTAGACTTAAAGAATTGGCATATTAAGGAATTAAAGGAATAACAACATATTGTTAAGAAGCAATGTAGCAATGACTATAATAAAAATACAGCTAATGAAGATCCTAAAGAACTGAGATGGGTTACCCAGCTCAACTTGTAGGTAGGGGTGTGCAATGGAAACTGCCCAAACCGGGACCGGACCGGACTAGACCAGACCGGCCAGTTTTAGGCAGTTCCCACGGTCGGCAGTCCGGTTCCCGTTCCTAATCTTGGAACTGGCGGCCGGTTGATCCGGTTCCCGGTTCCAATGTGAGAACCGGACCAACCAGATCAGACCAAATTTTTTTATATATAATTTATATACATATAATATATAAACACATATAATATATGAATATTATATATGAAACTTATTGCAATCAAAATTACAATTGAGGTAACAACCTCTTATATGGCCAAGAGACCAACAAAGCTCTTAGAAAACTTATTTATTAGTGTTATTTTCTACTCAATGTGGGACAAGGCTCTAAAAGTTCCTCATGCTAACACTCTCTCTCTTGCTCCCCTCACTTGCAAACGACAAGGCACTTCAAGCCTCAAAGAGTCTGACATTGACTAAACATTTAAAGTATAGAAGAGAGATTGTCTATAAAACCTAAGCCAAGCACAGATTTTACTCAAATTGTTTATGGCTTTTATGCTTAAAATTAAGTGTGAAACACATAAACTATGATTGATATTCATGCAAGTGAAATTTGAATATTTTGCACGCGGAAACATGTGAGTAGTTTTATTAGATCGCCCAGAAACCGAATTGGATTAATCAGTCCGGAACATAATCATTATTTAGTGAATGGTCATTCTTTAGTGAAAAAAGAAAGTGCCGATTCTATTGAACTGGACCGGACGGGACCGGAACTGATGGTCCGGTCCGGTTCCCGGTCCTAGGACCAAACGGTCCTATCCACGGTTCCCAAAATTGGGAACCGGTTCTCCCAGTCCGGTTCCTAGTTCCACCTTGGAACCGGACCGAACAGGGAACTGATCACCCCTACTTGTAGGCGCTGTTTAATTTTTGGAGTGAAGAAGACAAGATGGTATTTCTAACAAAGTATCAACACTCGGAACAAAAAGACAATGTGATTACAAAAGAGCCATCTCTATCAAGCAAATCGATAAAACACATCCTACAGCTGCTACTAAAACAATATGACTTCTAACAAAGCAGATGTTTCTCAAAGAAAAGAAATTCTGTAATTTAGTGTATGAAGATCCTCCTAGAAAGATGCAGCAAATTTCAAGTGGAGTGAAAGGAGTAACCTTAAAGT
Organism: Eucalyptus sideroxylon; assembly: GCA_014182405.2. NCBI lineage: Eukaryota > Viridiplantae > Streptophyta > Magnoliopsida > Myrtales > Myrtaceae > Eucalyptus > Eucalyptus sideroxylon. The sequence continues at coordinate 26,909,416 of CM024555.2, forward strand.
CCTTATAGAAGCATAAGTAAATCTCCTCCAAAGCTCCGTTGGAGCAAGCTATTTCTGGGGTCACATGGAAAGCATTCTGAATTGCAGAAACGATGCCCCCAAGAGGATATTTTTCAGTGTTAGAAGGCAGATATCCAGCATCATTTAGTACTTTCTGGCATCACAGCAGAACAGAAACCATGTTAATTCGAAGCCAGTGCCCCTACTTTCGTGGAAGGGATCCCTGCTAGCTTTGAAAGCAACTGGGATGACTAATGCATGCTGTGGTGATGTGTTTGGTGTGTGCACGTGTACATAAATAAGCTAAGTTGTGATTGCATGGCAAAGTAGAAGGCTATTTGACAAGTGGCTGATAAATGGAACCGAAATCTACAAGGCCAGGAAGCTCTCTGTCGGTCGAATATCTAGCAAGGATCTTGGCAGCGAATCTAGTATAACAGGAAGGGGGTTTAGTATTTTGTGAAAGGCCAAGAAGTTGAAAGCCATGAAAGTCTCAATTCTCACAGTTTCCTTGGCTTCTTTTCAGCTTCTACCACACACCTATCTACACTGAATATATCACCAAAAGTCTCTCTTATTTGACATTGCAAGGAATGTGGAACCACCCCAACTGTTCCAAAAATTTAAGCTGTTAAATGAAAGTGCGGTTAGGTATTTTAAATATTCTGAATGCCTCTCCTGTTTAGGCTAGATTTTGCTAAATTATAGGGAGACAAATAAGGTGGCCTAAAGGATTTAAACTCGGACTTTCGGCTCTATCACCATGCGTAGGAAGTGGAACTACTGTCAAGTATTGTAAAAGCTCATGTTGATATATGAAAGCACTATTTAATTTTCTGAATATATTAATAGCTACAGAAAGAGCCTCTTCTAAATTGTAGATTTTTCCACCTAGCACAAGAAGTGTCAAGAAGCTATCTTGTTGCATCTCACTTACACCTCAACATCCCATGCAAATTAATCATGTCTCTATTTTTTGCCCATTACTATTTTATGGGCTTCCACTACCATGCTCAAGTCAAGATCCTCTACATGAGGCAATAGACTAAAAATATTAAGGCTTTATAGTAGACGCACAGATTCAGACTCCATAACTTACAGTCACATTGTATTTGAAGTAGACATTCAGAGCTGTTAAAAAGTAGCTGTACTCATCTCGCAATACAGGAAAGGAGCAAGTTCCATGCTTCTCTGTCATGGAAACACAAACATATGAATAAGAGCCAGTAAATCTGCCATTAAGAAAGGCAGCTAGTGTAAACCGAATGCATGCTTTGGACCAGCTCAACCTAGCATCCGAGCATTAGAGATCAAAATGGCAAAACGACACAGTTTCTCAAACATTCGATTGGCCAAAAAATTATCCCAAAATCAGCAGCATCTTCTATTTTGTTGGATGTCTCTTTGGTCAAGAAGTACCAGTCAAAAACAGAGATCTTTTTTATTTTGGCTTGAACAATGATTTCTTTTAAGCATGCAAATAGGGGAATTTCATCCTTTTTTTCATTTCTTTTGACCAGATACCTGAGGACCATACCGGACTTGAGAGTTCTTTAGAGTTTGGAAAGAAAAAAAACAGCTTAACAATAGTTACTCATCTCTAACCTTCACCCAAATAAGATTAATGCCATAGCTATTCCATGCTATTATGCACTTGCATTGGTATAAATTCCAAGGAAAAATGCAAATATTTATTAACTGTACTCAAAGATCCATTGTAAGGAGAAGACACTTACCCCACTGCCAATAGACATCAGCAACAGCAGAAAATTGTCAGTGCAACATAGTTGTCAAGGAAACAAAAGAAAAGAAAAGTAAATAATTAGCAGCAACCTCATGAGCCCAGAATGATCCTTTTCCACCATGACAAGTTGAAGATGAACCACAACTTAAAGATGGCCAGTATTTTTCAAGTGCATCAACCAATGTAGAGATCTGCAAATTCAAAAATCGTAGGGGGGAATGTCAAGAGAGCTGCTCATGTTTTTCAGCCAAAGCTTAAAAAAACCCCATTAGACAAATAGAAATAATGAAGCAACATTGCATTTTCAGAAAACTATTAACACGGTTTGGTTAGATATTGAAGTATCAGAGACGTTAGTCATCATAACAAATCTGTAGGCACCTCACAGGATTCCTTTGAAGAAAATATTCAAGAAGATATTCATTGTGTTAATTGAATTCCATCACCAACTTCAACCATCTCAATTTCACACCAGAAAACATATCTTTTCACGAGTTACCCAGCAAGAGCTCTCTCCTGGAACACTTTTCAAAGTCAATGCAAGAATGTGGCACCACATGCATGAGTTTTCATGCAGCTTAAAAATGACTAACCAACAGAAAAGAAAAACACCTCTTTTTCATTGAAACGAGATCGACTGCAACAGGCAGGCCAAGTTCCATCATTGTAATCGGGCCATAGTCCATCTGCCTTTCAGGTACCAAGAAAAATTTAGTCTCTCTGTGCAAACTTCGTGGCAACCAATACCATGTATGAGGAAGTCATGTTACAGACTCACAGCAAAAATTATAAACACAATTGAGTTCAGAGAAAGGAAAAAGTCCTGTGTGTCATCCAGGCAACATAAGCAATATTGCATTTTTGACATAATTGGTCATACTCACGTATGGTGAATTCAGCTGGAGCATTTGAGCTGTAACAAGAGAATAGAAGAAGTGAGGTTTTCCAGCCTAATATGCATGCACCGGTGAAAACTCACACCACTTTATGAAGGATATTACACATATCCAGGAACCATATGACGGGTGGTACTAAAGAAAATAAGGAGATAAATAAATTGGATGCAATGATCAGCATGTTTAAAATCAACCCTAATTTCTCAATGTTATTTGCCACATAATATCAACCCCGACACTAAACAAACAATCCGACTAGTACCCTTTATATATTCTTGACGTCAACAGATACTTGGCCATGAGCTAATCAAGTCCGACCACACTATACCAGATGACACACGATACCATAGAGCAATCACATCTTAGTGAACTTATAATACTGTTTTCTCGATTACTGACTTGCCACCCTACAGCACAAATGGGCTAAATACTACACAATCCTCATTAGCAGCACTAGCGGCGCATCACTAGAAACACACCTAATGCACTGCACGATAAATTAATCAGAAGAGTTCCATTTCGCAAGTGTGACTTTTTCAGGCTTCTATGAGCTAGACATAGAGCTATGGTGAGGCATTTCCGGCAGGTTTGACGCAACTCGTTCGGCATTTACCGCACTGACACGATAGTTTCGCCATGAGTTCGTAGGCTGTCAACATGAAGCCATAGCCGAAATTCACCCGCAACTTCAAATTTGATCACCACGCCAGCATAACAGTCAAACGCGCGGATAAAGCGATCGAACGTCCAAAGCACGGAGCACGAGGACGCGAGTCAGCGATCGCCGAGGCGGAGCGTCTGGAATCTCAACGAAACAAATGACGACTGCGAGAATTACCCGCGGCAACAGGCGTTGGAGGAGCAGCAATGGCGAGTCCGGCGGCAGTAGGTGCCAGGCCATTGCATCGCCAGCTGGAAGTAGTCGAACTCTCTCTGGTTGCCCCCGTCGTCGGCCCCTCCGGCGACGACCGCCGCCGCCACGGCGATCGCCGCGGCGAGAAGCGTCAGGCGGAGGAGAGACGAGGAAGAAGCCATCGATGGAGAGAGAGAGAGAGAAAAAGAGAATCAGGCGCGAGAGATTCGCATAATGCCCGCGGCGGGGATGTAGGATTATAGGGGTGATACAGACAGCAGCCGGAATTGGGAAGGGCGGAGATGTCAATTCGTCTGCGATCGACGGTAACGGACAAAACCCCGAGCTGGGAGGCACCAGTGGCGAAGCGACACGTGTCCTGAAAAGTGAGTGGGAATGTCTGCTTTTTAGCCTTCACGTGTCGTGGCCTGGCACTTCCACGGTTTGGTTCGGCTTTAGGAAAATATCAATGAAAAATATAAATACTTTGAGGTAAAGAAATTTTCAAAAATATTAGACTGTTTAGTAAATTATAGTATTAAAAGGTAACTTAACATAAATACCGTTTAACAAAATTCACATTTGTAATTGGCTTTTGCTATTTTACTTTTATTAAGTCTAAAATTCAAATTTCGGCGACTGACCAACCACTAAACGTCCAAATCTAGCCTCAAGACTACCAGATCTAGCCGCGGAGCGACGAGATATGGCGGCCTCAGGTCTCAATCTCAAGCGGCGTCGCCCAGCTCACATGCGCCAGGCGACGTCGCCTGGGTCGCAGGTCGCAGACACGCAACCCCCATATGGCAGTGGCGATGGCGACTAACAGAGAAGCTAAACTCTCAGACGACGGGGAAGATGAAGTTGAACAGGGATAAAGAGGGAAGAAGATGAACAGTAATGAACTTACATTTTCGAAATGCCCAATGCTTCAAAATTGTTCCGGACCTGCATTGGGCTTTCAACATTAGAAATGTTAATATTTGCCCAAGGAACTTTGCACCTTTCGAAAATGGTTGCCAAACACAAAATATTTTCCCCACCTAAACCAAACGGAGCCTTAATAGTCCAACATATGTGGGGCCTCATGAAGATGGGCCTACTCAATAAAGATTCATTTGTTTCCTAGAAAATACACGATTTTTCAAAAATTATGATTTATACCGTTTCGAATAATTAATCAATAAAAAATATTTTTATTATCAGTTATAATTTATATTTAAATATTTTTCGTAAAAATATTTTTCATATTTTTATAAGCAATTCAAGTAATTACTTTCCGTAAATGATGAAAATACTTCTGAAACGTGAGTTTTCCACGAAATAAATAGAAATTTGCTCCGGAGCAAATTTGCAGTAATCCGTTCTTCATGATTAAGAATACAACATTAATCATCATACTGTACATATACATCACGACATACACCATCCCAATCATGGCCGAACGCCGACTGACTGATGGGAAGCCTCTGCCTGTCGAGAGCCTATAGAGCTTCGATTTGGGGAACCGTCGACGTTATCCATTCAGACTTTGCTTGCCCTACAAAAGTGGAAGAACCATAATGGATTTAGCAGAAGGTTACAAACATAACTGAATCGGGGAATGTCCTCGCTCTCAGATGCATAAACTTAGAAGCGCATACTTGCAGACCTGGATGATCATCTAGCGTTTCTTAAACATACATGTTGACTAACTATGGAGGGAATACTCTTAGCCAGGCAAGATGACAATCTGATCGTCAAGACCAAATTGCATACCTCACCAAGTCACTAATTTAATGAAAACAGAAAAGGGTTTTCCTGCGCATCCAGCTATTGGTACATTTGCCAAATATTAGTGACAAGTCATGTTTGACAGCAGCAGATGCAACTTCAATCAATCGCGAGGATATGGTGAAAACTTACCAGGCGACACATATGCTGGCAAGCTGACGTACTTGGGACATGAGCTTTTTAATAAACTCATATCTTGGAGGAGGATAGATCCGACCCCACACTCTCGAGGCTGTAATTACAGTGGAAATTCAGGTAATGCTTGATCATTGTAGAGAAGCAATTTAGCAATGACTACAATAAAAAAACAGCTAATGAAGATCCTAAAGAACCTGACATGGGTTACCCAGCGCAACCTGTAGGCTCAATTGTTTAATAAATGGAGTAAAGAGGACTAGATGGTATTTCTAGCAAAGTATCAACAGGCGGAACAAAAAGATAATGTGATTACAAAAGAGCCATCTCTATCAAGCAAGACAATAAAACACATACTACAGCTGCTACTAAAACAATATGACTTCTAATGACGCAGAAGTTTCTCATAGAAAGGAACTTGTGTTTTAATGTATGAAGATCCTCCTAGAAAGATACGGCAAATTTCAAGTGTAGTCAAAGGGACTAACCTGAAAGTCCTTATAGAAGCATAAGCGGACCTCCTGCAAAGCTCCATTGGAGCAAGCTATTTCTGGGGTCACATGGAAAGCATTCTGAATTGCAGAAACGATGCCCCCAAGAGGATATTTTTCAGTGTTAGAAGGCACATATCCAGCATCATTTAGTACTCCCTGGCATCACAGTAAAACAGAAACCATGTCAATAAGAAGCCAACGCCCCAGATTTAATTGACTACAAAGTCACTGATACTTTCGCAGAAAGGATCCCTGCTAGTTTTGAAGGCAACTAGGATGACTAGTGCATGCTGTGGTGATGCGTTTGGTGTGTGCATGTGTGAATCAGGAAACATATACATATATGTGCTAATTGTGCTTGCATGGCAAAGTAGAAGGCTATTTGACAAGTGGGTGCTAAATGGAACCGAAATCTACAAGGCTGAGAAGCTCTCCATTGGTCGAATACTTAGAAAGGATCTCGGCTGCGAATCTAGTATAAATAGGAACAGGGTTTATTATTTTGTGAAAGGCCAAGAACTTGAAAGCCACGCGGTCCTTCTCAATTCTCACAGTTTTCATGGCTCCTTTTCAGCTTCTACCACACACCTATCTATACTAAATACATCACCAAAAGTCTCTTTCTTATTTCACAGTGCAAAGAACGTAGAAAAACCCCTACTATTCCAAAAATTTAAATGGTTAAATGACAGCACAATACGCATTTTAAATATTCTAATGCCCCTCGCATTTAGGCTAGATTTTGCTAAATTGGGGCAACATATATATAGGGAGACCAATAAGGCAACCTAAAAGGATTTGAACTCAGGACCTCTGGCACTATCACCATGTGAAGGAAGTGGAACTACTGTCAAATATTCTAAAAGCTTATGCTGAAATATGAAGGTGCTATTTAATATTCTGAAATATATTAACTGCCACAAAAGAGCCTCTTCGACATTTTAGATTTCCTCCACTTGCATAAGACATGTCAAGAAGCCATCTTAGTTGCATCTCACTAACACCTCAACATCCCATGCAAATTAACTTCATTCCACTACCACACTCAAGTCAAGATCCTCTACACAAAACAACAGACTAAAAAAATTAAGGCTTATAGTAGATGCACAGATTCAGACTTCCATAACTTACAGTCACATTATATTTGAAGTAGACATTCAGAGCTGTTAAAAAGTAGTTGTATTCATCTCGCACTACAGGAAAGGAGCAAGTTCCATGCTTCTCTGTCATGGAAACACAAACATATGAATAAGAGCTAGGTAAATCTGCCATTAAGAAAGGTAGTTATTGTAAACTGAATGCATGCTTTGGACCTGCTCAACCTAGGATCCGAGTATTAAAGATCAAAATAGCAAAACAACACAGTTTCTCAAACATCCAATTGGCCAAAAAAAATTATCCCAAAACCAGCAGCATCTTCAATTTCTTCGGATGTCTCTCTTTCTTTTTTTTTCTTTTTTTTTTTTTTTTTTTTACTAATGTGGTAAATAGTGATCTTGTGAGAGATCTTACATGCATCACTCTGATTTACATATCCATGTAACAAACAACCTAACATTCACTAGGCAGACACAGGTTCCACAGCATTTTAGGTGGTTAAAACAACAGAGAACACATCACTAAGCAATTTGGTCAAGAAGTGCCGTTCAAAAAGAGAGACTACTCTTTCCTCCAATAAAATATTTTTTATTTTTCTTGGAAAATAATTTATTTTATGCATGCAAACAAGAAAAACTCCATCATTTTTTCTTTTCTTTTGACCAACATGGGGACCATAGCGGACTTGAGAGTTCTTTAGAATTTGGAAAAAAAAAACAGCTTAACAATAGTTACTCATCTCTAACCTTCACCCAAATAAGATTAATGCCAGCTATTCCATGCTATTATGCACTTGCATTGCTATAAATTCCAAGGAAAAATGCGAATATTTATTAACTGTACTCAAAGATCCATTGTAAGGAGAAGACACTTACCCCACTGCCAATAGACATCAGCAACAGCAGAAAATTGTCAGTGTGACATAGCGGTCAAGGAAACAAAAGAAAAGAAAAGTAAATAATTAGCAGCAACCTCATGAGCCCAGAATGATCCTTTTCCGCCATGACAAGTTGAAGGTGAACCACAACTTAAAGATGGCCAGTATTTTTCAAGGGCATCAACCAATGTTGAGATCTGCAAATTCAAAAATCGCAGGGGGAAAATGTCAATAGAGCTGCTCATGTTTTTCAGACAGCTTGAAAAACCCCCAGTGGACAGATAGAAATAATGAAGCAACATTGCATTTTCAGAAAACTATTAACACAGTTTGGTTAGATATTGAAGTATCAGATATGTTAGTCATCATAAAAAATCTGTAGGCACCTCACAACATTCCTTTGAAGAAAATAATCAAGCAGATATTCATTGTGTTTAGTATGTTCCATCACCAACTTCAACCGTCTCAATTTTCACACCAGAAAACATATCTTTTTCCAAGTCACCCAACAAGAGCTCTCTCCATAATACCTTTCAGAGTCAATGCAAGAATGCGGCACCACATGCATAAATTATTCATGCGGCTTAAAAATGACTAACCGACATAAAGAAAATGCACCTCTTTTTCATCGAAACCAGATCGACTGCAACAGGCAGGCCAAGTTCCATCATTGTAATCAGGCCATAGTCCATCTGCCGTTCAGATACCAAGAAAAATTTAGTATCTCTTTGTAAACTTCATGCCAACCAATACCGTGTACGAGGAAGTCACAAGTCGTGTTACAGACTCACAACAAAAATTATAAACACAGTTGAGTTCAGAGAGAGGAAAGAGTCCTCTGTGTCATCCAGCCAACATAAGCAAATTGCATTTTTGACATCATTGGTCATACTCACGTATAGTGAATTCAGCTGGAGCATTTGAGCTGTAACAAGAGAATAGAAGAAGTGAGGTTTTAGGAACTATATGACAGATGGTACTAAAGAAAATAAGGAAATAAATAAATTGGATGCAACAATCAGCATGTTTAAAATCATCTCTAATTTCTCAAAGTTATTTGCCGCATAAAATCAACCCCAACACCAAACAAATAATTTGACTTGTACCCTTTCTATATTCTTGACATCAACAAATACTTGGCCATGAGCTAATCGAGTCCAACCACGCTATACCAGATGACAGACCATACCATAGAGCAACAACATCTTAGTGAACTTATAATTCTGTTTTCTCGATTATTAACTTAGCACCCTACAGAATAAATGCGCTAAATACTACACGATCGTCATTAGCAGTACCAGTGGCGCATCACTAGAAGCACGTATAATGCACTGCACGATAAATTGATTCGAAGATTCCCATTTTGCGCATGTGATTTTTTTCCAGGCTTCGAGGAGCTAGACATAGCAACATTTTGAGGTATTTCAGGCAGGTTTGACATGACTTGTTCGGCATCTAACGCATCGGTACAATCGTATCGTAATGAGCTCATAGGCTGCCAACACGAAGCCATAGCTGAAATTCACCCCCAATTTCAAGTTCGATCACCACGCCAGCATAATAATCAAGCACGCGGAGAATACGAGTCGCAGACCGCGTAAACGAAACCCCAATCAAAAGCAAGACGACAGCGACCGAACATCAAATACACGGAGCACGAGACGCGAGCCAGCGATTGCAAAGGCCAAGCATCCGGAATCAACGAAGCGGATGGCAGCTGCGAAAATTACCCGCGGCAACAGGCGTTGGAGGAGCAGCAATGGCGAGTCCGCCGGCAGAAGGTGCCCGGCCACTGCATCGTCAGCTTGAAGTAATCGAACTCTCTCTGGTTGCCCCCGTCGTCCGCCCCTCCGGCGACCGCCGCCGCCGCCGCGATCGCCACGGCCAGAACCGTCACGCGGAGGAGAGACGAAGAAGAAGCCATCGATGGAAAGAGAGAGAGAGAGAGAGAGAGAATCGGGTTGCGACAGATTCGCATAATGCACGGGAAGGATATATGGTGGGGGCGATGCGGAGAGCGGCTGGAATAGGGAAGGGCAGAGATGTCAATTCAGTGCGATCAACGGTAATGGACAAAACTCCGAGCTGGGAGAGACCAGTAGCGGAACGACGCGTGGCCTGAAAAGTGAGTGAAATGTCTGCTTTTAGCCTTCGCGTGTCGTGGACTGGAAGTCTCGGGGACGTCTACCTTCGCTGTTAACAGTCTGACATGTGCGGGGCCTCCTGAGGGTGGGCTCGGGCCGGCCCGTCAGAACGAGTTTAGCCGTTCTGGGCCGGCCCGATTCGTCGCATGAGGGGCACCAACTCAATGACTAGGGGTGTGCAACAAAAACCGCCCGAACCGGGACCGGACCGAACCGGACCGGACCGGCCGGTTTTGGGTGGTTCCCACGGTCGGCGGTCCGGTTCCCGGTTCCAAGGTGGGAACCGGACCGACCGGACCGGACCAATTTTTTTTATTATATTCATATAATATATAAACACATATAATATATGAAACTTATTGTAATCGAATTGCAATTTAGGTAACAACCTCTTATGTGGTCAAGAGACCACCAAAACTCTTGTTATTACTCTTTATTTATAGAAAAAACTCTCCTCATGCTCACACTCTCTCTCTTGCTCCCCTCACTTGCAAACGACAAGGCACTTCAAGCCTTGAAAAGTCTCATATCGACTAAACATTCAAAGTATATAAGAAAAATTGTCTATAAAACCTAAGCCAAGCACAACCTTTAATCACGTTGTTCATGGGTTTTATGCTTAAAATTAAGCATGAAACACATAAACTATTATTGATATTCACACAAGTGAAGTTTGAATATTTTGCACGTGAAAACATGTGTGAGTAGTTTTATTAGATTGCTTAGAAAGCGAATTTGATTGATCGGTCCGGAGCATAATTATTCTTTAATGAATGATCATTCTTTAGTGAAAAAAGAAAGTGTCAATTCTTTTGAACCGGACCGGACCGAACCGGAATCGATGGTTCGGTCCGGTTCTCATTCCTAAGACCAACAGTCCGGTCCATGGTTCCCAAAATTGGGAACTGATTCTCCCCGGCCCTGTTCCCTGCCCAACTTGGAACTAGACCGAACCGGGAACCGATCACCCCTATCAATGATGGTCTGTTTGTTTCGTGAAAAATAATTAATTTAGAAAATATTTTTTTTAAATAATCATTGATATTGTTTATGATAATTAGCCAACAAAAAATACTTTTATTTTTTATCATCAACAACAGTTGATCCCTAAATACTTTCGTGAACATTTAAAGTAATTTTGATATGTGTTTTTTTGTAAACAATATAAGTAATCATTTTTTGAAATATATATTCTAAAACATGAGTTTTCCATGGTACAAAAGACACTTGCTTTGTTTGTTTCGCAGAAAACATTATAATTTCTAAAAAAAATGACTTATAGGAACGCATTTTTATATGAAAATGATAATATTTTTCTAGTATTTAGCTTAAACCTGAAAATAAACAAAAAAATATTTTTCTATTGTTTGGTATAAAAAATATAATTTGATTTTCCTAAATAAACACACACTATTCAATGCAATAATAACTTGGGCATTGGCAAAACTAGATTAGAGCATTAGAGTCTTGGGTTCGGTCCCAATGGACCCTATCTCGAATGCTAGGGATTTGGCACAAGGACCTAGGCCTTGGGTTTGGCCTTGAATGATAAGGGTACGAGCGTTACGATAACGAGTTTGGCTTTGATGGACTTGAGTGCAAAGACCAAGGTCTTGGCTTAGAATCAATGAAAATCAAGCATAGGCAAGGGGGTCTAGGCCTAGCTCCTAGCTTGGGTAGTAGGGACCCAAGTCCAAGTGTTGAGGACCCACGCACGAACTATTTAAACACAAGCCCAAGTGCCAAGGATTAGAGCTTGAGCATCAAGAGCCCGAGCATGGACGTAAAAGGCATGGACACTAAAGTCCTCTTTGCAAGCACCGAGGTCATGGGGCTAGCTTCAATGGACTAGCACCTAGGCATCAAAGACCTAATCCTAGATGCTGAGAACCAACATTAAGATATCTATACCCAAGTGTATGGTTTTGGGTCAAAGCACTAGAGCTCAGACATATATTTGGAAAATGATTTTTGATTTTTTAAAGAGAAAATCATTTTCTTTAATTTAAGTATAAGTTTTTTGTTGACTCATTTTCCTGAACGAATCAAATAGTAAGAAATGAAAAAAAAAATTGAAATTTTTTTTCAGCAAAATAAATGAAGCTTAAGTATTTTTTTAATATATATAAATTTTTGTAGCCTCTACAATTTAAGAACAAACAACCGAACTGCTTCGACCTAGAAACTGACTCGAACTGACCTTACCTAGTCAGTTCATGATGGGGTTGGTTCAATTATCGAATTTCTAAAACTACGTCCTAGATTTAACTAGCCAATTTTGGTGTGGTACTCAGTTTTCTACCTCAAAACAACTGGTTTTATCCACAAAACTTAAAATGGTAGAATTTGAAATGGAATTGGTCTTGAAGCTCTTTGCCTCTCACCTTACGTAAAGCCCTTTAATTCCTTTATTAAATAGAAAAAAAAATCATAGCAATTGAATATAATCGATATTTTATCCTGGAGCAACAAAATTTATATTAATGCTCGGCATAAACATATTATAAAAACAATAAAAAAAAAGACTAAGAAAAAAGAGAAGAGCCCGATCGATTCCAAAGTCAAAGTCAATAGAGGCTGTCCCCGATTTCAAAAGCTAACGAGTTGAATTCCGGTTTCCGGAACCGATTTTCACCGGTAATGATCACCACATCCAAAATCGCCCAATCCGACGTCATCGACCGCAGTCTAGAAGCTTCGACGACTATGCAATGCATCGGACTTTCCTAACGTTGGAGTCAAATCATTGACAAAAGTGGGAAGACAACGCGAGCCAACATGACCTAAAAGGACAGCAAAAGGACAATCGCCTAGGCGCGGCGCGGAGGGCGTTTTCGTCATTTCGGCCGCGACGCCATTTTGCATAACGAAACTCCATCGATCGCGAGGGGGCTGCCCAACAACAGAAATAACCACTCGCTCGTTGGGAGAACCAACCCCCCTTTCCCGAAAAGCGACCCCCCGGGCGAAACCCTAAATCCGGAAAAAGAAGCATAAATTTTCGAGCGGGAGATTCCGCCCATCGCTTTCGATTCGCTCCCGGCGAGCATCCGCTCCGATTCCTCCTCGCGCTCGCCGGATTCCTCCGGATTCGTCCGGCGTCCTCGAAGCTCCGAGCAGGCCCGGTCAGTTCTCCTTCTTCTCCTTCTTCTCTCTCTCTCTCTGTCTCTCTCGGTTCAGCTTGTGGTCGGAACTTTCTGAAGCTGGCATTCGGCGGGACGCTTGTGTGATTCGGTTGCGCGCGGGTGCAGATTGGGGGAGCTCGTCGAAGCCGTCCAGCGGGGTTCGGGAATTGGGGGACCGCCTGCTGAGGAAGAGCGTGTGGGACGGAGTGCGTGCTCGGGGCGTCCGGGATCCATGCCAAAGGTTCGATTTTCTCGCCGGCCCGAGATTGCTGGCGCTTTTCTTGAATTGGGTCTTGCTGCGCGGGTCTTCTTGGCGTGCCTTTTTGATTTACTCGGAGTTTCTTGCTGGGTGAGTGATGGGAGAGTTGCTTCTCGTTTGTGATGGGCTAGATGGTGGCTCTTGCCTCCTTGTTGTTGTCTGTGTGTGTGTGTGTCTCTCTCTCTCTCTTTTCTTTTTCCTTTTTTCTTTTCCTTGTGTGTGAATATAAAGTTGAACGTTGGCTATGTGGGAAGCTTTGTATGTCATGATAAGTTCTTGGTCTCTGTTAGATCAAGTGATAATTTTGAGCGGGGAGTTCTCTGTAGATTTTGCTTGAAGCGGTTCCTTCTGAGTGAATATATGCATCCAAGCACGAGACTAACAGGTAGAATGTTCGTAGTCCTTGGAGGTGTGGGACCTTTATTGGACCTATGTCGATTGAGTATGGCCACTAACGACTATCAGCAACCCCTGTCTCAATTACCTGTACTGGTAAATTTTAAGAGTAAGATCTATTGTTGTGCCGGTTCCAATAAAGCCTAATGAAAGGACTCTGCTTGGGCTTAACTGGAACTGATGATAGTTAAATGCGTGACCATGTTATATGACCACAGTCCATGGATGGAGGTGAGAGCTGTTGTGGATATCACTTGTGGAAAACTGGAGGATTGCCATGTAAAATAAACTTTAATATAGGTCATACGAGAAGCTTTGTTTGCATTTGTAGTTTCTTTGACTTCTCTTTGTAATAACTAGCTTTTAGTGTTGACATCTTCAGAAATTTCTTAGTTTGACATAATCATTTTGTTAGCTCCAGGGTTCTTACTTTTTAATGGCCGAAATGGTTTATATCTTGTCATGATAGTCCTCAAACGCTCAAAAATCTCTTAGATGTACTTAGGAAAGTAATCATACAATTAGATATTGCACTGGTATTAAATAACTTTATAATTTCATACAGATGAGGCTTCAGATAATTGTGCAAAAATTTGTCCTAAGGGAAGCAAACTATCATTAGTTAGCTAAAGATATTTCATGGAGTAAGTCATTGATGCAGTCCACAAGGTCAAATGTGCTGATGTTGCTAAAAAATTGATACTATTTCCAAGATTTGGTGGAGTAGACTTTATCAAGAAATCTAACCAGACTAAAATTTATCTTTTCTATGTAATTTCTAATCTTTTAGTTTCTTATTCAATAAGTTCATCTTACTGGTAGTTCTGTTTTCGTCCTATTTGTACTCTGGGTAGGTTTCCTGATTTTCCTGAGAAGTAAAGGGAGAAAAATGGGACTTCTTGGGTTGGATTATTCTGCTTGATCTTTTTTTCCTAGCTTAATATTTGTTTAGTTTTGTCATTCTCATTTTTAGATGCTTGCAATCCTTATATTTTATCATTCATTCCCCAAAATGTGCTATTAATGCTTCACCACTCTGTTCAGATTAATCATGGATCCTGAAGCCAAGAAGTTTGGAAGTGGTAATAAACTATTACTTATCTCTTTTTTTTTCCCTCTCTTGGTAGCACTTTTGTTCATCCTTCTCTATGTAGTCACTTTACAGCAAAAATATGAAAACAAGTAGTTCACTTATTATTATTTTTTATTTTTCCCAAAAAGTCTCAAGTGCTCATGATGGTGTGGAGAAAATGTGAATGGTCATAGATTATTATATATCCATAAATGCAGCACAAACAACTAAATTCATATAGCTATTGAGTTGAGGGAGGAACTGGCACCTGAGGAACCATGGATCACTCCATACGGAACAAGCCTTATGGATTGGAAGTCTGTGATGGTCTACCTTTTTCTTTTGTTGCCTTTGACCTTTCAAAGCTACTTGTCTCCAATAGAGGAAAGTTGAGTAGCCCATCATTAGAATACTGAATTATCTGCACTTCGTTCTAAATGTAATGGGAGGGGCCATGAAGAATTCAACACATTCGTTGGCTTATCATCAGAATTCTGAAATGTTTGTTTGATGTCGCTTTTCTTGATTTCATGGGCAAGTCTTATTTTCTATGATCTAAATCTAGGGTTGCATTATTTGTTCTTCTCTGTCATCTTTCTCTCATGGTCTCCTTATTTTGGCTTGTTTGCATGTTGATACTATCTTCTTTTTGCCTTCTCTTTTTTGGTTATTTAGCAACGGCATATTAAATTGTTTGACCTTCAGGGCTTAGGGAACTCACCGGTGCCGTAGATCTTATCAGTCACTTCAAGTTGTTGCCCCACTATGATTATTTCTGCAAGCGGACACTACCATTGTCAATATCTGATACCTCCTACCTTCACCATGTTGTGGGTGATACGACAATTAGAAAAGGAGAGGGGATGCAACTGGACCAACTTATTCAGAATACATCTTATTCTCAAGGATCCAATGTGCACATACGGCCTTTTGACCTTGAGGTTCTCAGCGATGCTTTTCAACTGAAGGAAACTGCACCTGTTGAACTTCCTTCAGTACGTATTATGATGTGCAAACTTATTTTCTTCAATTCCATGAAACAAATTTTTCTCCGATTGTGTAACCTTAGTTCCTTGAACCTTGTGGTGCCTAAAGCACTGTTGTTTAACATGTGTCTGGAATGCTGATTCACCTTTGTTCCTTTTTTAGGAGGAAAAAGGCATACCAACAATTGCAGGAAAATCAAAAGGTGAATCAAAAGACAAAGATAGAAAGCATAAGAAGCGCAAAGACAGAGATAAGGAGAAGGATAGAGAACATAAGAAGCACAAACACCGTCATAAAGATCGAAGTAAAGATAAAGAAAAGAAGAAGGATGGGAGTGGACAGCATGATTCTGGAGTTGATCCTTCAAAAAAGCAGAGTGAAAAGGTGAGAGATCTGACTTATTCGAAGGACATAAAGGGTTGACAGCTAAATACTGCATACCCTAACCTCGCATGAGTTTAAAATAGTATTTGAATTGGCATTCAACTGAAGTCTTGGATTCTTTCTTTTCTTACCTTGTGTTTTTGGATCCTGGAGAGTGAACTTAGGTATCTACTAAAAAATACTTGATTCTATGTTAGAACTTTTTTTCTTAATAAACTTTTGGGTGACCCAAGAGACGATTTATAAGACTTGGAATGTTGCATTACACTGATTTACGATCATTATAGAATAGATGCTACCATTTGTACATAATTGCATCTGACCTATCATTGCATTGCAACAGAAAAGGAAGCATGACGAAGATGAAAATCTTAATGACATCCAGAAGCATAAGAAAAGTAAGGTAATTACAAATGCTCTACACATTTTACTTTGGTTTCAGGATGGTTGCTCAATCTTGTCATCCTTTCTTTGATGTATTACTAGTGTTCTGGCACATGCTAAGCTTGTGCGCAGTTAAGTGATTGAGTGGGGAAAGAAATTGAGTAGTATATCCAAGGAAGTGACTGATTGGGGAAGTTAATGTAGATATGTTAAACTTTGTTTCATTCTTTAATGCAAGGCTGATTTTGGAAAGCTAACATTGAGACAAAACCCATTATTGATATAGATAGTTCTTCCTTTGCACTTTTGAATGAGCCATCCTTTTGCTGATATTTGCAGCATAAGAGTTCAAAACTTGATGAGGTTGGTGTGATAAAGGTAGCTGGCTGAGAATGTGGCATGCTGTCGCTCAAGTATTAGTCTTTAGATGTTAGCAGCAGCTTGGTGGGATTTTGTCCCTTCAAATTCCTTGAGGTATGCATCGATAAAGTGCCTTGTAACTTGATATTGCTTTGATGTGCTTTAAATTTTGGTTTTGACTGATTGGACAAAATGCTATTTTCTGTGGGCTGATTCACATTAATTATCTTATTCTGGATTTTAATTAAGAGGAATTTTTGTTTCTAAAGGGACTTAATATATTAAAGGATCTCCTCATGGTTTGATGAAATATTGCCTAATTTCCCTAAACCGTGGCAATTGGAATAATCAGTAATGAGAAGCTGAGAGTAGTCCTGGCATGCTGATGTAGCTCAATTATTGTTCATGTCATATGCACTCAGGGATGGATCCAGAATTGAAAAAATGTTTTTTTTTTTTTTTTTTTTTTTTTGGGGGGTTTAGATTATATATTTTTGAAGATGTACATAAAATACTTAAAGAAAATTAAAAGTGGAAATTATGCCTTTTCTTTTAAATTATTGTATTTGTATTCAAATACTTAATTTGGACATGATAAATCATCAAATTAAAAATCATTCATGGTACTTTTATTTGATAGCCATTCCAGTTATTAGGAATAACACTAAAAGGAAGAATCTATAATTGATATATAATGCAAGCTCAAAGGAGGATTTCGACCTCAAATTTTCCTGAAGAATTTCATGAAAGCCCATACAAGTTGTTGAGATGAACTTTTATTTTCCAATTATCGATAAAATTTAATTTAAATTTTTATTTTAATTACTTTGGAGATAAATCAAAAAGTTTCCTAAAACTTTCATTTATCCAAACTTGAAATATTTTTCAGATTCACAAAACCTGCATTAATCTATCTGAATTATATCAAATCTTCACATTTTATCTCTTTCTTTATGTATTTAATTTTTTTTCTTGTTACTTTGGTTTTTAATTTGATGATCATTCTAATTATATGACAACAAAGAGAAGGTTATAAACAAACTGTACATTTTAGTAATGATTATGATGCTTCATTTGATTTTTAATAGAGCTCATTACATAATATAAGCACCTAGTGAGGATAACTTACCGAATAAATAAAGCAATTAAATAATTATGTGAAATTTTAGATTTATTTTCTAAAATTGTGTTGATAATAGTCTTGGAAGGATTTGGTGGGGGGAGAGAGAGAGCTAACCGAATAAAAAGAGGTGGACTATGGCAGATATAGAGCTTATAATTGAAGTGGGCTGGGGGGTGGGGCATGATCTCAATGCTTTGCATAGTTGAACCACCAGTTACACAAACCTAAGGATGAGTAGAAGGCTTTTTAATGGCCCCTATGGGGCTCCTCTTGGATCCATCCTTGTATGCCCTTCTGCAGTTGGCTTGGTTGTTAATGCAGATGGAGAGTTGATTGATAAGATGTGCCGGCAGCAAAGGCTTTGGATTAGTTGTTGGGTTTCCTCTGCAGGATGTCTCCAGCTATGAAATAGGTTGCATGTGTTTTTGTCTTAATTTGTTGCTCAAGAATTCCCTTTGGCAGCCCGTGAAATACTATCTCAAGTCTATCTTTGGGCCTGCAGTAGCTTCTTCTCTTGCAGAATTGATCTGACTGCTGTTTCTCAAAACGTGGTGGAAATTGTTTGCTGTAGTTTCATTTACCTCACCACCTGAGCCGTCTGTGCATCCTTCATTTATGCGAGTAGTTTAGTTGCTTATCCATAATGGGACACGTAGCTTTCAAACTACTTTTTCATGCGGTGATCAAGAATTTTAACTGTTGGTGAAACTCCCTTGTTCTTTTGAGCTCTTCCTGTGCATAAGGAAAAAAACTCACAGGTCTTGGCCTCCTTGTGCAGATCAAATGTCAGTGCGTAGGAGTATAACTTGCAGATGACAGAGATCGCGGAAAGTGAACTCTGTTTTCAAAGGAGGGCTTTGTAGATCTCGCGTGTTCTCCTCCTCACTCTTTGTGGCTAATTCGATGTCAAAGACTCAAATTTTTTTTTTAGATTTAATTATTGGTTTAGGAGATGCTTAGCAGTGTGAATAGTCTCAGATGATCATTAGCTTTTTGGACTGATGAGAATAGGATTTGGGGATTAGGGGATGTTGTGAATGCTTTTAGCTTTCCCCTTGTGTTGATGTAAATGACTCTCCTGGTCAATTGTTGGCAACTTGTAAATGTGAGGTCGATGGTGGCATGTCATCAAATAATCTCTGATCATTTTTGTAAGATTATTAGTGGCATGGTGTTTAGAGTTGTGCTCCTTCAAGTGGTCGCACAAGGTCGCAAAGTCGATTTAAATTAAATAAAATGTCATGCTCTTATGGTGTCTATTTAAAATACATATGACGTGCGAACGGACACTGGAACTTTTACCTAACGCAGATGGTTGCCCGGTTTCTGATTGAGGGAGGTTCATATTCCTAAATGACAATTTTGCTTGATTGTGTTTGTTAAAGGACTCATAAATCTATGTACGGAATTGGTGGGATGATGTCAATATGGCAATTCTATAAAAATATGTCTACGAATTTGTATATTGTATTCCTGAAAGTAAAATGATACAAATGGTCATTAAATTTTAACGCAATGTGTAATATCGTTCTTTTGACGTGATCCTTGAATTTTAGATCATTATAAAATGTGATTCTTGAACTTTTCATTAATTTAATGCAGTCATTCAAACTTTGATAAACGTTCAATTTAGTCTCTAAAGTAAATAATTCATGGATTAGATTGGATCCAGAGATACAATAATTATGGAGTACATTGAAATTTTATTAAAAATTTATGAGCCATATTGAACAAATTAAAAATTTAAGGATCATATTACATACAATGCATTTGATTCAACTTTTTCGAGAGGCTTTTGGTATAATATCGGCCTTGGGAAGGCTAGTAGGACTTTTAACATTTGACCAAATATTAAAGCTAATTTTTTTCTTCCAAGACTATACTCACCAATTCTTTCATTTTCCGATTTTGTCCCTCGTTATAGTTCAGCTTCTTTGAGCTAAGGCAACTGGCAAAGCTAGATTAGGCTGGCGAGGTCACAAGATAGTAGCTTGGGTTGCGTGACCCCAATGTGCCATTACCTGGGGTCAAGGAATCTCAAGCATCGCATGAACTAGGGCACGGTTGGCAATGCCAAATCTAGCTTATCGGTGGCCGTTACCTTTTGCTGGAAGGTTTGGATTTTTTTAATTAAAAAAGGAAAAATTAGACTCAAATTAGGACAAAGTAGCTTTACAAAGGATTTTTTACAAAATGCAATCTGCATTTCTTCAATGTACTTTAGATTAACGGCTCATTTG
Source organism: Eucalyptus sideroxylon (assembly GCA_014182405.2). Taxonomy (NCBI): domain Eukaryota; kingdom Viridiplantae; phylum Streptophyta; class Magnoliopsida; order Myrtales; family Myrtaceae; genus Eucalyptus; species Eucalyptus sideroxylon. The sequence goes on from CM024555.2 coordinate 26,929,760, forward strand.
TAAAGCCGCACCAAACGCATCCATATTAGGCTAAGACCCAAGGAGCACAATAAATAAATTAAAATTTCTCGAATCATATTATATATTAAGTTAAAACTTAGAGACCGTTCATGTAATTATCGATTTCTTAAAATATTCTCAATCGTCATCGCGTTGCATTCGCTATGCGCTCGTTAACATACGGGGACAAAGCCGCGTCATGGATAGGCCCGATTCCAATTCAAGATGCGGTCGTCCGACGTCGTTCTCGCGGAGAGATGGACCACGGATGCCTTTTGTCGATGGGCCGGAAAAAGCGGATCAGCTTCGGGCCCATAGACTTCTCATCATTCGTCCCGGCCCATCCGGTCGTTCTTGGGCCAGACGGGCCCGAAAGTGGGCCCGCATCGTCGGCCCGCGATCGGGTCAACCCGCCGTGTAGACTGGATAGTAGGTTATTGCACTCACCGAGGAGCGAGGCCGAGGAGGAAGAAGACGAAGACGACGACGACGAGGGTCGAGAAGCGAAGCGCAGGGTTGCAGCAGGAAGAAAGAATGGCGAGATCGAGCGGCGACGACGCTCAGGCTCTGTTCCACTCGCTCCGATCCGCTTACGCCGCCACTCCCAAGAACCTCAAGGTCTCTCTCTCTCTCTCTCTCTCTATGTGTGTGTGTGTGTGTAATTGAAGAGGAAATCGACTGACGTGACCGCGTTTGCTCTTTTGCGCCTCCAGATCATCGATCTGTACGTGGCCTTCGCCGTCTTCACAGCACTGATTCAGGTACGCCGCGATCGATCCACCCACTCGAGCTAAGACATTTTCTATGCGCGTCGTTTGAGTTTTGGGGACCCGGTTCGTCGAATCCGTGGTCGGTCGGTCGGTCGGTCGGTCGGTCGGTCGGAGGGGTGCGTCCCGGTTCCGATTTCTTTCGCGAGGAACCCCACGCTTGTTGTGGCTTTTTCGGTTGAGATGGCGTTCGGGGCTTTTTTTTGCCTATTGTGGGATAGCGAGGAGAGAGGATGGGGTTGATTTCGATTTTGTCTAGTTTATTGCAGTACGCCAATTTTTTGCTTAATTTCTTGATACTTTGCGTAACTGGGTGATCTGGGCACTTGATAATTAGACTTGGTTTCGGTTAATTATCTGTTTTAGCTGTATGTGTTCTGAGGCAAATAATCTTTGAGAGTGAGAGAGGAACGGATGGATATTGGGTTCGAAGCACTTGCAATTGTCGAAATGGGAATATAATTCATTTCATTCGTGAAAGTACATTGGGGATTGGGTACCAGTTTTTCCTACTTTTTGTTTTCCCCATTTTGGTTGGGATATTGAAGACTCGAAACCTCTTACACCAAGGAAGAGCGTGGAGGGAAATAGAGGGAACCTCCATCCTTATTTTTAGCTGAGGACATTGAATGAGAAGAATCAGGGGCAGCTTTGGTGATGAAAAAGAGGGAATTTTACAGTCAAGCATCAATGTAAATGTGAACCATCGTGCATTTCTGTAGCCTGCAGCTATGGCATTGATACTAAGTGTGGACATGGGTCTAACTCTTTGCTAAATTTTCTTTTCATTTTTCATTCTCTATTGATTCTGTCTCGCCAATCGTTTGGATTAAGTACAAAATTGGTGGAGTGAGTTAAATCTTGAGAAATTTTAGTGGTGCTTGTTATATTCTGCATATATATAGAAACTTGTTCAATATCTGTCCCACACTAAAAAAATCTGCCCGGCTTGCAACTTTTAGTGATTTTATTGAGATAGAATCAAAATCTCAAGAGTTTTAGCTTGCACAACTCAAAAGTCCTCTCTTTAAAAATTTTCTGATAGCAAGTCTTCTCTTGAACAGGTTGTTTATATGGCTCTGGTTGGCTCTTTCCCTTTCAATTCGTTCCTGTCTGGGGTCCTTTCTTGTATTGGGACAGCCGTCCTGGCTGGTGAGTAGGACAGGCTCACTAATATTGATGATGTCAATTGTAACCTTTTTGGATAATTCATATCTGAATTGCTTTGGTTAATTGGCCACAGTTTGTCTCCGTATCCAAGTGAACAAGGAGAACAAGGAGTTCAAGGTAACCTTCCATCTGTGCAACTTGTTTTTCATTATTCCCACCTCACTGTTGCTAACTTTGGGACATTACTCTACATAAACACAACAATAGCTTAATATTTGGTTCTAAACTGATTAATGTTGCTTATCTCGCGATATGCAGGATTTACCACCTGAGCGTGCTTTCGCAGATTTTGTTCTCTGCAATTTGGTGCTTCACTTGGTGATTATGAATTTCCTCGGTTAAGCTGGAGCCATGGGTTTTGCAGGATCTACATAGCTTGAGGAGTGATCAAATAGTAGTAAAATAACTAGTTGCCAATTCATTTTGCTTTACTGGACTGTGAGGTGCAAAGCTAGTGATATGTGCTGAATGATAGGATTTTGTGGAGTGACTGGGGAGCCCAAATTTATGTTCTTGTTTGAGGTACACCAAGAAAAGAATGATTTTTCTTCTGCCGAGAACTCCATAGCTTGCTTTATTTCATTAGCTTAGTTTTGTATCATGGTTGTGCTTAGTCTGCCGACATTTGGTCCTGTCAGGGATGTCAATGGGCTGTGGCATGTCGGATTTTATAAGTAATCCAAATTTTTCTGTTCTGGGAGTTGGTTTCAGGTTATCTTGGGGGTCCTGGACACCCCCTGGTTGTCTAAAACTCCAAGCAAATTTCGATGGGCTTAGCTGCTTCCAACTGCCGTTATGAATGAAGGGATTGTGTCTTTCTGGATAATATAGAGGGCCAGTAGTTTAGGACGTGGTCCATTTTTGTTCAGTACCCTTTGGAATGATTTTGGCTTATTCTATTATTAACGAAATAGGCTCAATTCACCACAAGTACTAACTCTCTGCCTTTAGCAACTACCATTAAAGAATCTTTGGATAATGCCAAGCGATCTGATCATTGTACATAAAGGGAGGGGGTGAGGGGTTGGGTGTGGGGAATCTACTTTTGACAATGGTGAGGGCAATGCATAGTATATAGGTAATGTCAAGTGATCTGATCATTGTACATAATCTTTGAAAAAAATAGTGCTGGATATACTAATTTAATTGCCGTTAGGTTTTCCTGGGATTGTCGTCATCCAAATGCTCTATAAACTTGCCCTCGCTTTGTTTGTTTTCAAATGTCTCTTTGCTAAGCCCTGCTAGTGATGCTGTGGGGAAGGATTGATCCCCGTCTATCTATCAGGATTCGTTAGGTCCGGCTTTTCGTGCCCTTCGCTCTCTTAAAGGAGGAAGGTACTTAAAGCTCATTCGCGCACGCGACAGGTGGTTCCTCATTTACGGACCTTTGCGGGTACAAGTTTCCTCTAGGCTAACCGAGGTCTTTTGGCCAGCGCCGACAGGTTATTGATTGCACGTCCAAGTAAAGTTAACGTGCCCAAGTTAGGCAGTGTCGTGTATGTTGTTGCAGTGATTTCCTAGAAGCTCACCACTTGAGGAGAGCCCCGCGACGTCGAATCTCTCATTGGAATCTTTCTGCACTGTTTCACTTTATTACATGTCTTCTATCGATTTAAAGAAATCGTTTGTACTCTCGCTTGGACGCGTGTAATGACAAGGAAAGCCAACAAGGGTCCATGGTGTTCCCATGTGAAGATATGGAGTTTGGCTGAAGGTGACATGCTCTTGGTATTATTGATTGTCACACCCCCGATTGCCCGATAAAACAAGACAATCGATACCCGCCCGGGCAAATCATTTCACATCCTATCGTGCCTTTCTAGCATGATAGGTTCCTAGTCTTGTTTAATGGTATGGTCCCTGTAAGTATACTCTTTCCTGTGAGTGCTCGGTTCATTTGGTCATTGGTTGATCCACTTGACTAAAACGTTGCAAGTCCTTTAGGGTATGAGGATGCGGTACATGAATCAATCATGCGGAATATGGCAAATCTTGTATACGAACCGACTAAGATACGTAATGGACATGTGTATGTATTGCTCATTGTCTCAAGAGGGTCATGTGCCTCCTTCAACGGGGTAAATTTCTCTTGTAATTCAATCCTATTGGATTGGAACAATTACATCTAGAAGAAGGTGTGCAAAGTTGCAACTCAACTCAAGTGGAGGAAAAAATGAAAATTTAGTTGTTGTCACAAATAATAAGTATGATAGCATCAAATTGCTTGAGAAAATAAAATCATTTATTTTACTTCGATATCGAAATTACGATTAAGCATAATCTATCGTAGAGCAAAAATCACACAAAATTGATATTTGGAACTGAATATTAAAACCCCCCAACACTATCGAAAATGTAATCCACTTAATTGAATTCATCGAGGTTTCAGCCAAATGAGTCTATATCACCGGCGCTCGAAGTACTCATATGAAATCAATCAAGCATCACCAGCTATTACAAACACTTTAGGCAATGAGTCTATATCACTGGCGCTCGAAGTACTCATATGAAATCAATCAAGCGTCACCAGCTATTACAAACACTTTTTCATCATCGGATCCGGTCACATTATTCTCTTCTACAGATGAAACGCCAGTGCGATATTAACCGGTGGGCATGAATTTCCATCTCCCGTCGTCCTTTCTCCCTTTTCTTGCTCATCGCCTTTCCTTTTTATCTCGGCCTTTTGGTGGTATCCTAGCAAGTTTGATTCGCCAATCCAAAAGCATCTTCCTTTTTTTTTTTCTATGGCATGGTGGAATTAGAAAGAGAGAAAAGTAAAGGAAGAATTTCCCCCCCGCTCAATCTAATAAGAGAAAGGTGGCGAGGGTGTGCTTCATAGATTCCACTCCAAAGCGCACACGAAAGGCTGAAGATACTCGATGACATTCCATTAGATTTCTCCACTTTTGCAGGAGCTTTTTTCGCTTTTTCTTGGCCTAATATAATGCCACCCACAAGCAAGATATCTTCTTTTGCATGTCCAGATATGTTTGTCTTAAGCTAATCGCATGTTGAATGAGTAGCTTCCCCTAAAGTTTTTTCTTTTTCTCCTAGGCTGTAGAAGAGGATGTGGGCATCACTTGCTTTTGTTTTCTAGGTGGACTCTGAGTTCCATGCCAGATTCGCTCCATTCTATGCACTTTCTCAAGCTTTTTATTCTTGTTCTCCTGAGTATCCCCGCATAGTGTACCATGGATAAGCAAATACAGATCCAAACCGCTTGGTGTTTGATGCAATTTTTAACTTCATAAGAATTTTTTTTTACTCCCCCCAACCCAATCCCCGAGTAAGGCAGGTCGCAATTTTCGGACCCATGATATAAATTTTTGAGCAAAGGTAAGGCTTGGCAATTCATGCTTTTGTGATTTAATGGTGCTTTGTGAGCTTAGATCTAACTCAATGTGGCAACATATGCAGAAAATGTTTAGGACAAAATTTCTTATATGAACATGCAAAAATATGTGCACAAATATATTAATGAGTCCAAGTGTATCTACACATTTGTAATAATGTTATATATAAAATAAAATGATCCGTTTAATAAAGTGTATCATAAACGGATTGAAAAAGCCAATTCATGAACCCTCCATTAATCACTTGTGTATAAAGTAGTCGCCCATTTAAGACAAGAACACAATTAACCTCGATCTGGACACGTTTAAATACATACACGGTGACGGATAGTGTGAAATTTTGTCAGTACACTAATCATGGCATCGACACATTATTCGTAATCGATTTCTCAGGATCAAAGGGTCATGTGAATGCCAATGATGAGTGAAGTGGTAATCGATTATCCATTGATGATGGATGAGAAAATCAACATCTTCTTCGCCAAGATTTGCAGAGGAGGAAAAAAAAAAAGGAGAGAAATGGGCATTCTTATAAAATGTTAATCTCTCATATTATTATATTATCCTGCCTAAATAAAGCAATATTATCCTGCCTATATAAAGCAACAAATGCACCGAAAAAGGTCAAAAAGATGGTGGGGTCCACGTCGGACAAATTACTAAAGCAGTTTTTATTAAAAGACCAAAAAGCTCCGATCTATCTTTTTGTCCCTCCATTTTTTGAGAATCTGAATCGTTCGGTGATTTTATATAAAAATTAAGTATGGGAAAGCAATTCCACTGCCAGAACTTACTCGATCGATATAAAAATTATTATGAACGAGAAAGATGTTTTCTCCCTTCAAATCCAATTTTAAAATCTGGATCCACGTCAGATCTTGCAGGGAAAGTCGAAGGTCAATTTCCAAGAACTATTGGGAGATTTTTTTTTTTTTTTATTTTTTGGGAAGTGAGAGAAGAGGGAGGGAGAGAGGCTGTGGTGGTGCGCACCTATTCTAAAATCGAGTAGGTTTACGTAGGAGGATGTAACCAATCAATCAAAAGTCCAATGGTGAATAATATTTCTCCATTGAAAAAAGGTGGAAGACACGACCCGTAATTTATGAGTTAAATGGACAAGAACTTTATTCATGGAAAACCATCTCCACTTCTTGCATCCATCACTATTTGTACTCATAGAAAGTTACAAGAACAAATGTCCTTTCTAGTTGGTGAATAAGTTAGATTCATCTCATTGTCATGGTTGTCGTGGTCTCAAGATTTTTCGTAAACAAAAGACTATGTTCAATTCAAGAAGACTGACCACAGTCGCCAAGGACGGGCAATACAGTAATTGCATCGAATTCTAGATTATTCTTGGCATAAGTGTTGGTAATTGGTAGATGGGAGATACTATTTTATCCACGAGATCGAAAAGGCATAAATGTTGCAAAAAAAAAGTTTTTGTATAAATAAGGGAACTCTCCCTTCATTTGTACTTATCAAAACATTTCAACGATATAAAATCGAGTAGGCTTACCTAGGAGGATGTAACTGATCAATCAAAAGTCGAATGGTAAATAATATTTCTCCATTGGAAAAAGGAGGAAGATAGGACCCATCATTTATGAGTTAAATGGACAAGATTCGTAGTTCGTGAACTTTATTCATGGAAAACCATCTCCACTTCTTGCATCCATCATTATTTGTACTCATAGAAAGTTACAAGAACAAATGTCCTTTCTAGGTGATGGATAAGTTAGGTTCATCTCATTGTCATGGTTGTCATGGTCTCAAGGTTTCTTGTGAACAAAAAACTATGTCCAATTCAAGAAGAAAATTCTAAATTATTCTCAACATAAGTATCTGTAATTGGTAAATGGAGAGATGCGATTTTATCCGCTAGATCGAAAAGGCATTAACATTATAATAATTTTTTTTTTTTTTTTTTTTTTTTGTATAAATAAGGGAACTCTCCCTTTATTTGTACTCATCAAAACATTTCAACGATATAAAATCGAGTAGGCTTACCTAGGAGGATGTAACTGATCAATCAAAAGTCGAATAGTAAAGAATATTTCTCCATTGAAAAAAGGAGGAAGACACGACCCGTAATTTATGAGTTAAATGGACAAGATTCGTAGTTCGTGAACTTTATTCATGGAAAACCATCTCCACTTCTTGCATCCATCATTATCTGTACTCATAGAAAGTTACAAGAACAAATGTCCTTTCTAGTTGATGGATAAGTTAGATTCATCTCATTGTCATGGTTGTCATGGTCTCAAAGTTTCTCATGAACAAAAAACTATGTCCAATTCAAGAAGACTCAATACAGTCGCCAAGGATGGGCGATACGATAATTGCACCAAATTCTAGATCATTCTCGGCGTAAGTGTCGGTAATTGATAGATGAAGAGATGCAATTTTATCCACTAACATTGTAATAAAAAAAAATTCGTATAAATAAGGGAACCCTCTCTTCATTTGTATTTATCAAAACATTTCAACAATATAAAGAATTCTTTCCTAAAGTTGCTCTCTCTAAACTTTCTTTATCTACTATTCAGGTAAGCGAGCGAGCGAGCAATCTTTAAGAAAGGTTTACATACCATTTAAGAATTTTTGGGATCACCATCAATTAATTTGAAAGTTTAAATTTTTCAGACATAGGCGTAATTGATATTTAAATATCCTAGCAAAACTAGGGCACGGACACTGCATCGCCTCGAATGTACCAATTATTATGGCATAACTTCACTGTCAAACCCATTGTTCCAAAACTTTTTCTCACCCCAACATCTTGTGACCTTCAACACCGAATCTCACGGCAAAACACACACGTAATTTCATCACTAATCCGAAACTCCCAACATCGTGTATCGTGCCGTTCAAAGCTGCAATCCTTCCTAGGCTCGCGCATTCATGCACTAGTCAACATTAAACTCGACTGGTGCATCGTCACATCGGACCATGGGCCGTCGCATTAAACTAATCGAACGTGGCACATGCCCTAATATGTTTGTTTACTATGTCGGCTCGATGACTCCCCGCCAATGCCATCGGGACGTAAACATCCTCGGTTGGTTAATCCCGCCCCCTTAATACCATATAATAATAGCATCGCCACCCAACAATTTTTTAATATGTTGAATATAAAATAATTATGGGTATAGGCATAACGTGAATTATTGGCATTATGATTGTGTTTTTTCAATGATTTCTTTTTTTTTTTGGCTACGTTTTGGTGCGCGTGACATGATATTGTTGTTGAGAGGACTTGGGAGTAGGACAAGAGATTGGATCCATTTTATATGGAGGGAAAGATCCACGATCCATTTTATATGGTGGGAAAGATTTATGAAATTATACAATGACCATTGAATTAGTGACTACAGAAAAAGAAGGTACGGCCACTGCATTTCGTGTTCCCCAATATTCCAATTTCAATGTCGACATTAATGAATGGTTAATTATGGGAGGGAAATTATTTACTTTGGGGAAATTCTTGCTAGGTTCATAATGATTTAGTTGACGAGGTCAATTATAACAAAATAGCAATCTTTTGTGTTGTGCGAAATAATCTGATATCTATTTCTCATTTTTTGTTATTTAATTATTTCTTGAGCTTATGGGTTGCTCCGTAATTTTTAATGATTGTGATTCATTTTGTTCGTTAGATGTGGGTTGAGGCAACAATTTTCGCGATCTCTTGTGAGAACTCTCGACCCTTGATGGTCATATAACATATCACGGCACCCTGTTTGGGCTTGAGCTCCTGGCTGCCGAATAGGGACCTCTTGGACTTGCACCTACGATCTGGCACTCGAACCTCGAGACCTTAGCCTTCTATTTATGGTTTAGCCCCTAGGGAACCCTAGATCGGGGACCCGAAGGGCTGGACCCAAGTCTCTGCCAGTAAAAGTCTCAAATCGCCGGCGCCCAAACCTGCATCCCCGGGGATCGAATTTGGGACTCCGACACTTGAATACAAGACCTTTAGCACTTGAGTTCCTACGCCCAGATGTGAAATTGAATCTCTTTCAAACAGACTAAAAGCGCCATTCAACGCTAATCAAGTCTTTTCTTATATGTTTTAGACCTTCCCAGTCACAAATATCTAAAAAGAACCACCCTCATATTTCCAGGCACCAATGAAAGACCAAAAATAATTTTCAACATCAGACATCATTTTCACCGTTATATTGAAATCAGCTTTGAGTACAATTGCCATTACCGTTGATTTGTCCATTTTCCCAGCAGTGGTTTGCGACCGACGCGTCGTCGGCACGGTACGGCCTTTCCACATGTCCCATGCGGTGAAATGTAACATGGGCGAAGGGTGAAAAATCTCGGAAATTGCAAGGCAAAGTTGTCGGTGGTACTGCTGCTGAGAAATGTGGTCGTTAGAAAGCGGGGGAGGTTTTCTATTTCTCTCTCTACGAATGAATGAATGAATGGGACCGGCAACGACAGGATCAGTCGATGGAATGACTTTCCGTACCAGAGGCAGCAGTAGCCCCGCCACCCCCCCATCAGATTCCCACGTCACATTCACATGAACGCCCCCACCCCCACCCCCTTTCTCCTTCCGTTCAATGACCGAAAATACATTGACAAAAACAGCATTGGATGCTTTTTCTTTCGTTAAAGATTTGTGATTTGAGATTTCATTTTTCTTTTTAACCTTTATTGATTAGATGATTGACACGTCCCCAAGTGAATCGAGGGTCCAAAATTTCTGACATAAAAAAAAAATAATCCAAATTATCGTGTAACGATTTTCTTGCCTATCACTATTGTGGTCGTCGAAATTGCCACTGCCCTCCATGACAACCATCATCGAGACCTGTTCGGCATTGCACTATTTGAGCCCAAATTGGGTTTACCCCTCTCTCTTTCTCATGTGCGCATGACATAGACCCTATTATATAGGATGGCCATGGACGTCGCATCCTCTAGATATGGAAATCGGGCTAATTAATATTGAAGTTTAGTTCACATTCTCCATCAATAGGATAACACGGGGATCCCGCTCTTTGATGAGTGGATGAGTCTCCCCACTTTTATATTTTGGACTCATATTTTATAAGTAGTTCGGAATTGAATCAAAGAATAACTATTATGTATATATATTCTATTTCTCTTGTAATCGAGGGATGTAACGGAGATGTGTGATGTGCTAATTATAATAAAATTCTCAGTTAGATGTAACCTAGTTTAATGATGGGCCAAGATAAAATCTTATGTCTCAAATTCTCTCTCGAATTTATTATCTATTTTCTTTGTGAGTGTGTGGCGAATCCTAACAATTAGAGTAGTCGAGCTGGCTAGGGGACGGGGACAGGGACGGCGATGATAGTGGTTGATGAAGATGGATCGGCAAGGCTTGCGGCGGCGACTGATGGCGGTGGTTTGGGGTGGGGGCTTGCTCTATCTACAGTTGGGAAGAAGACATCTGTTTGAATGTTTAACATACCCACCTGTTTCTTAGGGGAGACCTCATTGTGGGGGCATCTCTATGGTTTTCTTCAGACTTTAAAATGCATGTCTCCACCTTTTTATTTCGTCCACATGCGCTGAACTAGAGTTTCCTCTTAAGTATTTTGGAAAAAACGTGCACTAGATGTTTGAAATCTTTGGTATACTATGACTTTTTTTATCGCTCATATGAGTTCGTCAAACTTTCAAATTTTGTTTATTTAAACTTTGCGGTCACTTACTCCCCATGAAAATTTGATGTGGCTAAATCTAAAAAAAACACATAAGGGTGATCTTATATATAAAAAAGTACCACATTGCTAATTCCGTCAATCCAAGTTACTAAAGAAACTTAAAATTATTGAAGCCGAAAGGTGAATGGGCAATCGAAAAGTTGTAGTACTACATCGAGCGTTGTACGAAAGATTTGAAATTTCTAATGCACTTTTCTTGAACAGTTGTGTGTTTCCCTATCATGGACTGCACATCTAAGCCACCAATAAATTCGTTGAGTCGACGTAGCAAAACTCTGTATCTTGATTCTAACACTAAGAGAGAGCTCAACAACCTAACATTTTAGATTGACCCACATTCAATTTAGAGCTCAAACCATAGCCAATCCAAATATATTAATATCGATTGCTCCACGTCACATCACCTTCAAATCCAATTACCATTTTCTTTTTTTTTTTTTTTTCTAATTAATTTTCAAAGTCAGTTTTCTTTTCGAAAAATGGATTCCCACGGTAGAGAGCATATGCACCCATTTCCATAGGGCCGAATATGTTTGACCTTTGAGACCCGGGGGGGCGTTGATTTCGGTGACAAAAAAGCTCTCTTTTTCTCCCTCGTATCCCCGCTTTTGCCGCGATATCGCAGCACAAGTCGCTCGAGAGCCAAAGGAGAGGACGAAAAGGAAATGGCTTTCGCCATCGAGCTTTGCGACCGAAATGACCTAATTCCACCGCATCATCACCCCCATTTTCTTTAACAGAGAAAAACAAAAGGAAACGCCCCCTTTGTTTATGGAACGGCGTGGTCCTGTCACTTCTCTCGGCTACATTTTCGCACTTTTTTTTTTTTTTATTGACTGCTAATCGAACCTCATATCGATTGAGCCATCACCACCCGGTTCAACCGGTCGAACCGCCGATGAAATACTGGATCATTTGTCTAAAGCAACTCGGGGCGCAGGTCCATCAACTACGCAAAGATGCCACCTCTTTTGTTTTGCGAATTAGCATCAACATTAGAACTGAGTTGGATTTAATATTGGCCTGTCTAAAGATTTGTTTGCTTGAAGTAAAGCTGTTTTTTTGGGGAATTTATTTTCTGACTTTCTGAAATTCGGATGAGAGGAAACTAATCCGTGCATAGAAAAAACATTTTCTAGGGACTAAAATCAAGAAGGTTAGATTAGAGGAAAATGATTTCCCCTTCTAGTAATAAAGAAATCACTTTCTTTAAATCACAAAACAAATGGAGTTTTCAGTGGAATAAATATATCCCCAGTTTAAATTATTGCAATATCGGGTTGATACGTTGGTTATGTCGGTACGTGCAATTCTTTTATAGGGTTTAATTATATGATCTAAATAGAAGAGCGAGTGTGTGGAATAATCAAATCGATTGGTCTGTATGATTCCCAAGACATCTATTTGAAGAAGAAAATGCAAATGACCCAGAGGTAGTTGTTTGGAGTGTGAAGTTGACTCACTTGTGATGTTTGATACGTTGTCTTAACTTCTAAATTCTTGTGCTTGGCAATCATTGACATGATAGGACATTTAACCTAAATGCACCAATTGAGAACAAAACTTGATCTAAACAAGAAAAAGGGAGCTGCATGTCTATTTTAATATGTATTTGCTTAAAAACCCTTAATTCAATTGTCTTCGAGGTGCATGCATTAGTAATATTGGACATGAATAGTGAGTCATTAGCTACATCTATTATGTAAATGTATCCTATTATATAAAAATTATTACTATCACGCAAAATCTCAAACTAGTATACTTGTAATAAAATTATCACAAATTAACTTTTTGACCATCAAAAGCCCAAAATTGATACATTTTTTTTTTTTTTTAAAATTTACCAAAAATTAATTTTTTAACAACCAAAACTCCAAATTGGTACATGTCCATTAGTTTCCGTTAAATTAGATTAATACTATGAAAAAATATGAACTTGTATATTTGTGACAATAAAATGTAAAATCTCAAACTAATATACTAAACAGTTACTTAGCCAAAATCAAGGAACTATGTGCACGTTGTTAAATAAAAATAAGGAATGTCCATCTTTGATAATTTTGTCATCATCTAATTGCCCTTTTCTGTAGGTTGTATGTTCATGCATGCGGCTTTCTTGATTGCCTCCACGTTAGGCAAGAGAATATGATCTCTTTTGATAGAGAAGGGGCTACAACACCTGCTGCTCTAGCTAATTGTCCACCCTTTCCAAGTGTGATTTCAATGTTATGTATGATCGTGTTTAAGGGCATATCGGTTGAAGTAGATTTTTCTTTTTGATCAATCAAAACCTCTTCGTCAACTATTACATATAATCTAATTTAGTAATTTGATGGTAAAATTTAATGAAAACTAATAGAGGGTAAATTTTTAACACAATTACATTGATTTGGGATTTTTAATAATCAAAAAATTAATTTGAAATATTTTTGTCAAAAGTATATCAATTTGGGGTTTTAATGATATTAACATTATATATAAATAAAGAGAATCTCTCATTTTTATAGAATTACAATAATAAAGAAAATAGGGAGATTCTCTTTATTTGTTTCCTCTCCCCAAAATATCCTTGATTTTTTACTTTTTTTATAAAAATCTTAACAGTGGATAAATGCGCAAATTAAGGATTCTGTTCTACCTCTAATTTGTTTTAATTTTAAAATTTGAATCTATTATTTCACAAACAATCGTTGAAATGTTTTTTTTTTTTTTTTTTTTGCTTCCGAGGAATCGGTTTTGCGGCCAGATAACCGCGCCGTAAACTCCTGGGTAACACGTAGCGGGAGGAAATGTTTCAACCCTACCTTGCTTATAAAAGGATTAAAATGTTTCATATTGCTTATAAAAGGATTAACGTACTATTTCTATCGACACAATTTCCCTCCACCCATTAACATAATCTTACAAAGATATGTACAATTTCCTCACAACATATTTTCCCCTGTTACCTTCCGTCTTATTTTACCGTAAAATTGTCGAGTTGGACGACACATAACAACAACTTAACTGATATGATAGATAGGTTCACGTGAAAATTCATATTGATTTGAGGCTAGGCTTATCATAGTTATACTCATATAAAATTTTCAGCGATTTTAAAAAAATTTAAAATAATTTGTTATAAGTATACCAATTATAAACTTTTCAATGATATTACCCCCGTCAATAAATCCAGAATGATATTACCTCCCAGCAATAATATCCAGCATGTCTCATGATGCAAAAGCACCCTCCATCATTGTCGAAAACTATTACTAATCATGGCGGCCTGGCTGGTAATTGACGGGAGCAAATGCAAAACTTGCAATCGCAGTCATGATGATGACCGTCTTGACGACCGAGAAAACGGAATCCGTCGCCCTTACAAATCCCAGAAAACGCACGCTCTCCTAAATCCTCCATCGACCGTCTCCATCAACCTTAGCCGACCAGACACAGAGAGAGAGAGAGAGAGAGAGAGAGTCTGGCGACGAGTGAAACGGTTAAAAAATAAAAATAAAAAGACGCAAACAGTGGATTCCTCCCATCATCTGTAGCCGGCAGCAAAGCTCATTAGCCGAATCTTAGCTGGATCCACCTTCCCTTCCTCCTCCATTATTCACTACCTCCTCCTCCTCCTCCTGTTCTCCGATCTGATCTCACCCACCTTCCTCCTCCCTCTCTCTCTAGCACCTCTCTCTCTTTCTCTCTCTACAGTCCCCACACCAAAGCAAGCACCACCACCACCACCGCCACCGCCACCGCCATTACTGCACTTCTCACTCTCACTCTCCTTCTCCTCCACTGGGAAGTGAGACCTCTCACTCCACTCCACAATGCCCTCCTCCTTCTCCTCCACCATCTCCACCTTCTTCCTCCTCCTCCTCTTGACCTGCCCACCCATCTCCTCCTCCTCCTCCTCCCTCCCTGGCCGCCGCATCCTCCACGAGCCCTACCTCCCCCAAGGCTCCGCCCCTCCCGCCGCCCCTCCCACCGCCTCCCCTCCCCCGCCCTCCCCCCCAAGTACCCTTTCTCCTCCTCCACCGCCACCCCGCCCCCGACCACTCCCCTTCTTCCCCACCTACCCTTCCCCTCCCCCTCCCCCTCCCCCGCCTCCTTCGCCTCCTTCCCCGCCAACATCTCCTCCCTCATCCTCCCCAGCTCCTCCAAGCCCAAGTCCGCCTCCGCCCACAAGCTCCTCCCCGTCGCCATCGGCGTCACCGTCTCCGCCCTCTTCCTCCTTGCCGCCGCCCTCGTCGTCGTCCTCCTCCGCCGCCGTCGCCGGCAGGCCCGGGACTTCGCCGAAGATGCCAAGACCCAGAGGTCCGACGCCACCAGCGGCGGCGCTGTGCAGGGCAATGCCGAGCCCAACTCCCGCGCCCGCAAGCAGCGGACGGCCTCCTCCGGGGCCAGCTCCGAGTTCCTCTACCTGGGGACCATGGTGAACTCTCGCGGGATCGAGGAGCCGCGCGGCAATGGAGGAGGCGGAGCTGCTCGCCGCGGCGGCGGCGGAGGCGGAGGAGGAGGTGGTCTGGACCCGAGGAAGATGGACTCGCCGGAGCTCCAGCCGCTGCCGCCGCTGGCGCGGCAGAGCCTGGCGCTGGACTACGGGAATGGGAACGGAGACCTCCGGCCGCTGGCGCGGCAGGGCATGAGGCAGAACTACGGGAATGGGAATGGAGAAGTGAGCTCGACGGCGGACGAGACGGAGGAGGAGTTCTACTCGCCGCGAGGCTCGCTAGGAGGTAGGGAGAGCTCGATCGGCGCCGGATCGGGGTCGAGGAGGGCGTTCGCCGCCGTAGCGACCGAAACCCTCGGCGACAGTGGCAGAAGGAGCGACTCCAGCTCGTCTTCCTACTCGTCTTCGAGCTCCGGCTCTCCTGCTCGGTCGCACTCCATCAGCCTCTCGCCGCCGGTGAGCTTGAGCCCTCGGAGATCGCAGCCGAAGTCCCCGGAACACGTCGCCGTCGAAGAGGAAGCTCAGGAACCTTCGTCGCCGCCGACGCATTACGCCATTCCGTACGCCGACGAGAGCAAGACTCCTCTGCTGTCTTCGGAAGGTTCGTCGCCGGAGAGAGACTTGAGAAAATCCGACAGGAAAGTCCAGTCTCCGTCGCTGTCCCCCATGTCGTGGTCACCGGAGCGAGGGTTGGAGAAGACTCCGGATCTCTCGCTGAGAATGTGGACCGTCTCGGACTCCGTCGGACGCTCACCGTCGCCGTCTCTGCATTCTTCTCCCATGAGCAGAAGCCTGGAGAGAAGTCCAGTCGCCTCGCCGACGATATCCGACGCGTCGCACCGCATCGGACGGTCTCGGCTGTCGTCTCCTCTATCGCAGTCGCCGGCCAGGGAATCTGAGGAAAATCGGGACGCATCCCCGAGGAAATCTGATGTGTCGGCGGGAAGCTCGCGGTTTTCTCTTCACTCGACCTGCAGCTCGCCGAGTAGAAAATCGGAGATTATCGAGCATAGATCGTTGCCGAGATCGTCCAATGCTTCAGTCGGCAATCTGCATCCTCAATCGGCTTCTCCTGTGGCTTCATCTCCGAAGAGAGATTCGAGTGCTAATGATCAGTTTGTGCAGTCTCCTGCGAGATTTAGCACTGGCTTGCAGCAGCAGCCGCCGCAGCAGCCTCCAGTTCCGGCAGCAGTGCCACCGCCACCACCACCTCCTCCTCCGCCCCCACCACCGCCTCTGCCAATGCAACCAAAGGCCAAGGACTTTCCGCTTCCTTTGACACCGACCGGTCAACTGATTTCCGAGCCGCCTCGCCTGATTCCACCGTCAAGGCCTTTCGTGCTCCAGAACCTGACTGAAGTTTCTCCAGTTCAGTTGCCACCGATTATCGAAACTGCAGAGAAGGTGGAGAAGATGGACGATACTCCGAAACTGAAGCTCAAGCCCTTGCATTGGGATAAAGTGAGAGCGAGCTCGGATCGGGAGATGGTATGGGATCAGTTGAGATCAAGCTCTTTCAAGTAAGATTAGCTTTTCTCTTTTCAAAGTGTTTCTTTACTCAATTTGACCGGTTAGCATTTCATGGGTCACTGTTTGGATGTTCTGCTTGTGCTTTAACTCTGAAGATTTGGTCTTGGTGCAGGTTGGACGAGGAGATGATTGAGACCTTGTTTGTTGTAAATGCCCCAAATTCGAAAGCAAGGAGACAACTCCGCGCTCGGTTCTTCCTTTTCCGAACCTGGAGAACAGAGTTCTTGATCCTAAAAAGTCACAAAACATTGCAATTTTGCTAAGGGCGCTCAATGTCACCATTGAGGAGGTCTGCGATGGCCTTCTTGAAGGTAATTGTCAATCATTTTTGGTGAAAGAGTCTGCATGTTCTGTCTGAATCTTGATGAAGAGAAGGACTTCGTGGAAACTATTACCGTTTGACCTTAAGTGGCAATTTTGCTAATTTAAAGATGGGTAATACGGAATCATCTTTTTTGGTTAATGGATGGACAGAATAATGTAAATGCTCAATCATGGTTTGTACCTGTAATAAAGCCCCTTTCTTCACCACTATTTTTAAGCACGGCAGCATTTGAGCATCCGCAGGTCTGCTTTTAGGAGCCTTTTTGGTTTCTCTTCTTTTTCGCTCAGTAAAGTTGTCGGTCATTTGCACAATAGTTTCTGGATTGCACCTACTTGCTTCCACTCTGGTCAAAATAAATGAAAACTGTTGAGTTATTGATCATTCTTGATCTTTGCTGGGAAGAGAGTTACTAAATTTTGACTCTGTCAATTTCTATCTTTACTGGTGAAAGGTGACATGAACGAAACTGGCTCGTGAAAGATAGTTACTCCATGTAGATTTTGACAAAGTTATTCTTTTGAACATTCACAAGAAGTCCATGATGTATTATCAAATTAATGGAGATTGGTTCTAGCATGGAGCATATCTACCTGTAAATTTCTATGTCAGACATCATTTGAAAGATAGCATTAATGACTTTTTTTTTTTTTATAACGGAAGAAGAGCACCGAATATTTTATCATTAGCATTCTGAAGTTGGAGCATAATTTTTCTTCCTCATGCTGGCAGGTAATGTGGACACACTTGGAGCTGAACTTCTTGAAAGTTTATTAAAGATGGCTCCCACCAAAGAAGAAGAACGCAAACTGAAGGAATATAAAGATGATTCACCTGTCAAGCTTGGTCCTGCCGAGAAGTTTCTTAAGGCTGTGCTTGATGTACCACTTGCATTTAGAAGACTTGATGTAATGCTGTATGTTGCCAATTTTGAGTCAGAAGTTGAATATCTTAAAAGATCTTTTGAAACTCTGGAGGTAAATTTTACATGTGGCCTCTCTCTGTCTCTCTCTGTCTCTCTACCGTGTATATACTGTCATGCTATAACTCCTTGTGGAATTCTAGTTTTAATGCTCCTCTCTGATGTCCTACCTTGTTAATGTCTTTGTTTTAACTTTGCATTTTGTGTAACAGACTGCATGTGAGGAGCTCAGAAACAGCAGAATGTTCTTGAAGTTATTGGAAGCAGTGCTGAAAACCGGGAACCGCATGAATGTGGGAACAAATCGTGGGGATGCCCATGCTTTCAAGCTTGACACGCTTCTTAAGCTAGTTGATGTCAAGGGCGCTGATGGAAAGACCACACTCCTGCACTTTGTTGTACAGGAAATCATTAGAACTGAAGGTGCTCGTCTTTCAGGGACCCACCAAGGTTCGAATCCCACTTTGAATGAAGATGCCAAGTGTCGGAAGCTTGGCCTGCAAGTTGTTTCTGGTCTCAGTTCAGAACTTGGCAATGTGAAGAAATCTGCTGCCATGGACTCCGATGTACTGAGCAGTGACGTCAACAAACTTTTTAGGGGTATCGGGAACATTAGAGAAATTGTGCGATTAATAGAAACATCAGGATCAGGGGAAAGCAGCAAGAAGTTTTCGGAGACTATGAACAAGTTCACTAAAATGGCCGAGGAAGAAATTTTTCGAATTCAGGCCCAGGAAAGCGTTGCCATGTCTCTAGTAAAAGAGATCACAGAGTACTTCCACGGAGACTCAGCTAAGGAAGAAGCTCATCCATTCAGAATCTTCATGGTGGTGAGGGACTTTCTTGCTGTCCTCGACCGGGTATGCAGAGAAGTTGGTTCCATAAATGAGCGCACGATAGTCAGTTCTGCCCATAGACTTCCTGTGCCAATTAACCCGATGCTACCAATTCCCATTAATCCGACTCTTCCACAAGTTTTTCCGGTATTTCATGGCCAGCGGCAGCACAGTTTCTCAGATGGCGACAGTGCATCTCCTTAGGCTCTCTCTGATATGCAAGACTCATCGCTCTTCTGGGCATCAAGCTAAAGCAGATAAACCTTAAATTTTGGAAGGGTGGAGCTGGGGACAGGCATAAGCTACCCGGTATGTGTAATTTATTTTCCTCTTGTAGCATTCCATTTGTACCTGTATAAAGTCCATGTAATAGATTTAAAATGGTTTTGGCCTATAGATATATATATATACAAAGGAGGAGGTTTTCGTTGGGGGACAATAAGGTTGTTACTAAGTTAGCTTGTATGTTTTCGTAGGTGGTCAAAAGTTTTGTTTCAAGCGAGGCTCAGATGGTAAAACATCCAAAGCTCATGTCTATATATCTGTCTTCTTGTAGAAAAATGGTCATGTATATGCCAGAAAACAGTTTGAAATTCCATTTGCTCGAATTCTTCACCCTCCAGCTTCTAAGGTGATTGGTTAGCCGAAAGCCAGGAATGCGGACTTCCTGCAAGATGTCGCTTCCCAGTTACAAATCTAAGTTAAAATTTGAACTTAGCACACGCATTGGTTGGGCAAAGGCCACCCTGTTTATGTATTTTGGTGGTGAAAGATGATTTGAATTTGAAAATTTGGAGTAGCAGAACCAGAGAAGACAAGGAGGAATTAGGTATAAAGGAGGCACTACATTTTCAAGGTCTATTAGTTTAATGTCTAGACAAAAGTTTGACTTTAGTAGCCATACTTTTGCAAATAAGACGACAAAGATCCAGCTTGAATCGTGGAAAAAGACATCGGTTTCTTCTAGGCATCTAGCTGGCAAGCGTGTTTTCGACTATCGTCCGTGAGGTATATTGTGGTTTTTGGTCATTTAGATGCCTCTCTGCATCTTCTTGGATGCCTTTTAAAAAAACCAAGGATAATCTAATACAAGATAAAACTTCATTAGAGTCAGGTCAAAAATTTGTATGTTAAGTGATCGAATCTCCTCGCCTGATTCTTTGATCCTTTAATTCTTTTCTACCACTTGCGATTTGAAAACACACTCTCTAATTGGACCAGATGCACTCTTGATAGCGTGATAGATCAAGATCTGACGGTACCGGATCTCTTATGTAGAGAGGTGCATTGGGATGAATAAGGAGACCCAGACCCTTGGCCGATTGTATCTGGTACATCAGTATCTGCTTCGTAAACGTGCCATTTCCGGAGATTCCGAGATTCCGACTTCCAAAGGGAAGACCCGGTAGTCAAAACTGGCTCGATTTGGTAAACGCATCATACCGAAGAAAGTTAATGTCTTAGGCAATCAATTCTGCCGAATAGTTCATCTCAGTCTGAACTCCCGAGACACGATAAGCATATCACATTTTCCCTTAATGGTACTTAAATCTGGGAATCGTCTAGCCACCGAGAATATGATCACGATATGCATTGAATCCATTCAAATCGGTATTATCATACCTTTCAAGGTAAAGGCAGCCATTCTACGTGCTATATAACTTAAATGGGATTACCTACGTCTTCCTTTTGCTCGATAAAAGAGCAGGAAGCGACCAATGAAAAGCTATCCCTATATCAGATTCGACAAGTCAATTAGTAACATATTATTTCCCGTACGAGCCATGTGGGCACTCCAGTCTAGTGCACGATACTCCACATAACCAATGAACGATACCCTCAACCTAGAGTTATATGCATACCCATCTGTGCACTACAGCTGCAAGGTCTCAGCATCCATGCGTTCCAGGATACGCCGCGCTTCCTCCTCTGTTGCAGGAACCACGTTCCTAATTCTGAATCCATTCTCCAGAGATTTTGCCTCGGGGCGCACCGTGAAAGTGAAGTAGAAGGTGTTTGATACCTGAACCGATAAAGAGACGGGATAAGTTGAAGAACGACGTAAACATTGTCGGACATTAGGTAAGGGTACGGACTAACACTGAAATGGGAATTTGAAGTCATTTTGAGCCGTGCATCATGTTTAGAGATTGTTTAAAGAACGCAATGCTGAATGAGTACAGCAAAAGTCAAGACCTGTAAAGGGGACATACCTCACTAGACCTGAGCTCGGGCCTTGTGACATGGGCGACGACTTCAACGTTGATCAGAGGCCCATCTGGTTTCTCTGGTTCAGTGTACAGCACACATGATTTGAACCTCAGAAAGTCTCCAACATCCACCTGCTCAAAAGGAAACCTCAGCTAAAGATCGTGAATCCACAATTAGGGGGAAAAAAAATAGAAAAAAAAAAAGAGAGAGAAAGAAAGGATAAATCAGGCTATCTAATATAGCACGAAACAGCAATAAAAGTAATTGATAAGTAAAATTTCTGTTCCTAAAAATAAGAAAAAATCGTATGAGCCGTCCAGGGAAGAGATGAAGAATCAGTTAGGCTTAAGATAATAGTATTGCTCATAGGAGTTACTACCGAGACTGAAATAACAGTACAAATAATTAAAAGACTTAAACAAAGATGTGGCCTGGGCACTCACAGGTCTCAAAAAATCAACATGATCAACCTCTAGGAAGCAAGGCACCAAGCCGGCGAAGGCATAAGCTGTGGAGAAAGCCAACTCAAATGCTCGGTGCATTAAAAACCCTCCAAATATCCGACCATGGATATTCCTCTGCTGTGGCTGGCAAATCAAAGAATTCTCGAGATGGGTATCCCTTAGAAGAATGCTGTTTCTATCTGCTAAGGCAGGCATATCAGAGAAAATCCTTCCCTCGGTCAACAACTCATTTAGTCTCTTTGCAATACCGTCATCAGTTTCCTTTCTTTCTCCAACACTCTTTCTTTTCCTCAGCTTACTTCTAGCTTCTGCCTCTTCGAAAAGCAATTTCTCTTGGTCAGTCTCAGGAGAGAGCCGATTCACCAGGGCAGCTTTATGGGTCTTAGAGTCACGAGCAACAAATATGAAGTTGGCTGTCAATGCTACTGAGTCTGTGGCATTAGACTTCTCTGCAAAAGCAAATGTTCTCTCATCAACTACATAAAATCTTCTGCATATTCTTGAACAACTGCCCAGTATACTGGGAAAACAAATCACACTTTTCTCAACTTTTGAACATGCATTGTCACAACATAATGATTGGGTTCACTGCTAGTGTACTTGAAGCATCCCTTTTGTTTTCTCAACATAATAGCAGACATTTATGATTTTTTTTTTTTTTAATAAATTTCGGCTCCTGGTCTAGTACAACAGAGCTTTCTATCCAGTGGTAAATTTTAAGCTCATGAAATGACTGACAGTTGTGAACTACCTCAGATGTAAATTATAATATCACTGAATTACGGCCTTTTGCATGCTAAAGTACCTCCAGAAAATTGAATCACTTCAAGTTGAATTTCCATGGATGAGCGCCCCACCCATATGACAGAACCCACGATTTTCAGATCAATGTCAACACTGATTGGCTTCTTCAAGACAATCTTGTCAACTGATGCAGTAACTAGAAGAAGTGGTCTCGTTGTGCTATCTTCATCAGAACAGTGCTAAAATCAAAATGATGGTTTGATTAGTAAATGAGAGAACATTTAGTTACAAGGGAAAGGGATTGTAACACTGACTTTGGCACATTATCAGCTCACTTCATCATTGACCTGAAATGATGGGTCATATGCACTGACGAATTGAAAACATCATTGAGGTCACAGAAACTATTGAATTATAAGGTTGAATACATTTACATGAATTCGGATTATCTTCTGAAAAGAGCCATTGTCAGGGAAAGTTAATCAGGCCATCTTTTACTTAGAACACGCGAAAACAACTTATAAAATTAAAAGAAGAAGGCCAAAGTGAAACAAAAGACAACTTTGAGACTACAACATGTTTTGTCATGCTATTAGTTCATTGATATAATCCACTCAGCTTTGAATGCTTCTGATAAAGCATGGTCACCCAATAATCAAACAGTTCTATTGATTCCCCAATCTGCCAATTGAAACAAGTGCCATTTCCTCATAAGGAGCCAGAGCAAGATCCAATAATATCTTGAGAAGTCACAGTGACACAACAATGTCTAGGCTGGGGATGATGCATCTCCTTGGGAGGAAGCCGTGAACGACAGTCAAGGTGTTTTAAAGGGCCCATCTCTTGCTCAACAACACGGTAAACATTGAATATTCATGACACTACGAGCATCAGCAATGAACCACGATCACAAGCCTCACATTAGCAGAAGCAAATTTACATTTTCCGATTCAATCAAAGCATGGATTCATTAAAACCAGCTAGCAACGAAGCTTTCATTTCAATTCGAATATTTCTAAAGCGGCTCAACATTTTCAGCACAATTCGGTGGTGTGGTCACATCCTCATGGCCGAGCACAACAAACCCAACCCAGATAATCTGATTACAAGAATCACCGAAGATGGACAACCCTCCAATCCGATGACAAGAAATGCATAAAGATGATCACAACCACAAAAACTCAACAAAAAAATTACCTTGACCGAGATGGTACCGGCCAAAGCATCGAGGTCTTCGAGCAACTTCCCGATTCTGACCTCGTTCCAGGGGTCCCGGTACTGCTCCCTCAGAATGTAATCCGACGAGAAGCCGTACAAGATGCTGGTCCTGCTCTGCGCCGGCGTCTTGACCTGCAGCTCGCTCTGCGGGGGCGCGTCCTTTGGGGGGTCGAGGAGCCGCTCGAAGGTACTCGACCTCGTCTCCCACAGGGCGATCGTCACCGGCGAGTGGTACATCCCCGGCCACAGGCTGATCGGCTTCCGGGCGCCGTTGATCGGAGCCGCGCCGTCGTACGGCGAGGCGAGGGTCGAGAAGACGGGGATCGTGTGGGGCGAGCCGGGTTCCATGGCGAATTGGGTCCTTCTCTCTCTCCTTTTCTTGACGTTCAGACAGAGAGAATGAACTTCAGATGACGAAACGGCGAATTGGGTTTTTCTGGGTTTCGATCAAGAAGGAAACTTTCTCCGTGGTTTGAGGAGAAACAAGAATCTGGGAAAGGCATCCGATTCCTTCGATGGTTTTGAGGTGTTCCAAGGAAATGGGTAGGCGCTGACTAGGGAAGGGCTTCCACTAAGTGCGGAGGGAGAGGCGGGTTCAGCTCTCCATTAATGCACTGGGAAGGCAGTTTTTTGCCTTGAGAGAAACGAAAGGCAGCGGCTCCCTGAAGTCATTTCACCCCTCGCCAAGTCTCGTCCGCATCCTACGAAGACCAGGAACCAATAGCTCCACGTTGGCTCGGCCATTCCTTGGTATGAATCTCATGTTTGGTCAAATGGTTGGAAACGTGTGACTCGCATGACAATGTTGGGTTCTGCACAAACCCACCTCTCTCCCTCCCCCTCCTGTAAAAATGTTGTAATGGGCAGGAGAAAGAAGAGAGCGCCTTGCCTAAGCTCGAGTCGATGAACAGCAAAAGAATCACAGATCATCAGGATCACAAGATTGGAAGATCTATAGTGTCTCAATCAATCCCGCTCCTCGATGTCTGTAAATAAAATATTGTCTAATGATGAAGATTTGGTTAAGATGTCAAGGGGCGCTCGAAAGAGCGGAGAGGAGGCTTCCACTCCCTCCATTTTGGGCGATGAAATGGAATTCATTGGGATCAGGAGCATGAACAATCGAATGGAATAGGATGAAGACATCATGTTGATTTCCGAGATTATGGGGGACAACTTATTACAATGAAATAGCGCGAGGATTTTTCTTTTGAATTGTAGGATGTAGATTGGAGCGAAAGTTCACTAAATTTACTCCAATATTTAATCAAAATTGTTCAAAAAGTCACTAACTTATTACACTTTTATCAATTTAATTCTCAATCTTTCAATTCTACTCATTGAATTTTAAACCTTTTTCACTTTCTATTAATTGAGTCCATCCACCAATTTTTGGTTGGAATTAGCTCATGTCGAGTGTGTCACGTTATGCTGTTAGTGACGTGTATATTTTTAAATAATTTTTTGAACTTTTTTGGTTTTTTCCTTTTCTTTGCCCTTTTTTTTTTTTTGGGAGGGGGCAGGTTTGGAGAGGGTTGGTGAAAGGTGGTAAAACCCTCAATGGCCACAGGCGTGAGCCGGCCAACCCTCATTAGGTTTGAGTGAGGGTGTTGCGTCGCTAGCTAAGATTTGGCCTAGTGAGGACTTGGCGGTCCTTACGGATGCCTAGCAAGATCATGGGGACTGGATCAGTGCCACTAAGCCCTTTGCCAGGTCAAATTTGGTGAGGGGTTTGGGTGAGGGCTCATGTGCCACGTGAACCCTCATGGCCCAAAGTTGGTGAGGGTTGGCTAACCCTCATTTGTGGTCGGTGAGGGTATGTCGGTCACCCGGCCCTATCCAAACCCCCCCTCCCAAAAAAAAAAGGAAAAAAATAAAAAAAAATCATAAAATAAAAAAAATTGTTAAAAATTATTTAAAAATAGCACCAATCATTATAAGGTTGACATCCATGTCCCCTGATTTTAGTTAAAATTTGTCAAAAATTCAATTGATAAAAAGTGAAAATATTTATTCATCAATAAAATTAAAAAATTTATTACTAAATCGATGAAAGTGCAATAAATTTAGGATTTTTTGAATAATTTTTCTATTTATGATGTCCTTCTGCCTTATATTCAATGTAATAGTTCTATTTATGGGGGATATGATGATAATGACAAAACAATTTGCCAGATATTGTTCTAGGATTAAATTTAACTAATTGAAAATCATGATAACATTGACTAATATTACTCATGAGTCGTGAGCGTGAGCGTGAGCATTCGCGCGTAAGAGAGGGAGACAAGGAGACGTTTGAATTAAGTACTGTGAAGTTGCTTTTATGAATTTGATAGTACATATTTTAAAGTTGTACCATCTCAAACTTGATGAGACATCTTCTTTAAAATTGTAATATCATAAATCCTTACCATTTAAGTCTTTTTAATTGAACTCCCGTCATTCTTCTAATGTGAAAATGATGGCCATCAAGGTGAAAATTTGATAGTAAGTTTCATGGGGGCTGAAGGTAGGACGTTTTGTTTTAGGTATGTGATTCGACTTCCATACTCTATAAAGAGGTAGAACAAAAGTTTGAGAATGAATTAATAGTTAGAGTATGATAGATAATAATTTTTTTATTTTTAATCTCCTATGTTAGACGCAATTGATTGGTATGTTAGGAATTTCCAATTTAGTAGATGGAGGTCACCTGTTTAACATCTACCAAATGCATGCAAATTGTCCTAAGTTATGTACCTCCCATAACTTAATCGGTTGATGGAACTTATAAAGTATTTCATGGGAATCCAAGTAATTAGGTGTCCACATTTGTATCCTTAAATTAAAAAAAGAAGAAGGGAAAAAGCCATAAAAAACCTCAAACTATGTCAATCGTGACATACTTACCCTAAAGATTTTTCTAAGACACAAACTTGTACTTATGTGATACATTTTTTTATCAAACATCTATCAATGAGAATTGTTGGAAATGTGCCTATATATATGCCATAAAGTAAACAATGTTGATATGACGTTTGTGTGGCTTAAGAAAAATATAAATGATGTTATTAATATTTTGATTGAAAATTATTTAACGAACTTTGATGAAGGGCAAATACATAAATACAATTTTGGGGTTTTTTTTAATGATAAATGTGTCACAAAAAAATTGAGGGTAAATTTGCTAAAGCAGGTATAGTTGAGAGTTTTTGAGATTTTTTTTTCCAAAAAAATTTCTAAAGCTTCGAGTGAGTACAATTGTGAAGAGTTTGTCGAACACCTACTAAAAAGGTGTTTAACACCAACTGCCTTCATCCAGAGATGCGCGCCCACCCATTGGTGGGGAAGTTGAGCTCTATCAAGCTCGGGGGTGGTGTGTGTTAAACACCTTTGGTGTCCCCCCGGCGGTTACCCTTCCATTTTTATGACTCGGAATGGGGGCTCCGATAAGCGGAGCCTTTGTTTAAGGTCCTTAGGCTGGACCATAACTTGGGTCAGGTCCTGGCTCGGGGTAAGGAGGGTCCCTTCATTGCCAGCGGCCTGGCTTGTTCCTTGGGGTTTTTGGGAGTCCCTTGGGATAGAACTCAGGGAAATTGTCCAAAAAGTCATAAACCTATTGTATTTTTGCCAATTCAGTCATAAACCTTTTTTTCTTGCTAATTGAGTCCTAAACCTTTTACAATTGTGCCAATTCAGTCCATTTGGCCGGCCGGAGCTGACGTGGACACCGGCCGGAGACAGACAAATGGCCGGCGACCAATTTTTTAATAATTTTAAATATTTTTTTCGAATTTTTAAAATTTTTTTTAAATTTTTTTTTTTTTTTTTTTTCCACTTTCTTCTTCCTCTCGGCGGCTCCGCGCGCGCCGGCCAGAGGCGAGGGCCTGGCGAGGTCGGCCTCGCCCGGCCACCGGCGAGGCTCGCCCCTACCGGCCATTGTGAAGGCGAGCCTCGCCCGGCCGACGGCGAGGCTGCGTCGCCTAGCCGAGGCGAGGCTCGGCCTCGCCCGCCCATGGCGAGGTCGAGCCTCACCAAATTTGGCGACGGCCCCTCGCCGTCGCCGGGCGAGGCTCGCCTTCGCCGGCCGGTGGGGGCGAGGCTCGGCCTTGCCACGAGGCCACCGTCGCCTAGCCGAGGCGAAGCTCGGCCTCGCCCGGCCGTGGCGAGGCCGAGCCTCGCCGAGATTGGCGACGGCCGTCGCCGGGTGAGGCTCGCCTTCGCCAAGCCGGTGGGGACGAGCCTCGCCCGCGACGGCGAGGCCGCCGTCGCCGCATCGGCGAGGCTCGACCTCGCCACGGCCGGGTGACGGCGAGGCCGAGCCTCGCCTCCGCCTGGCGCGGCCCTTGCCTCGGCCAGCTGGAGACAAACTGGCCGGCCGAGGAAGAAGAAAGTAGAAAAAAATTAAAAAAAAATTCGAAAATAAATATTAAAAAATTATTCGCCGGCCTGCTGTCTCCGGCTAGCATCCACGTCGCCTCCGGCCGTGGCAAATGGATTGAATTGACACAATTGTAAAAGGTTTAGGACTCAATTGGCAAGAAAAAAAGTTTAGGACTGAATTGGCAAAAGTGCAATAGGTTTAGGACTTTTTGGATAATTGTCCCGATAGAACTCCATACTCAGTGGTTTACCCCGCACGGGCTTGGGGGAGCAGTTTAAGGACGTACTCAGGTCCAAAAAGCTTTGAGTGAGTACAGTTGTGAAGAGTTTGTCGAAAACCTACTAAAAAATGCAATTCCCCTTTTGAATTGGTGTTGGATTATATTGACAATGCAATAAGATGGTGATTGTAAGTCATTTGCGAGTTATAGCCCGAACTTTTATGTGATTTTAGTTTCCTAGAAATCATCGGCATTGGGACTATGTTCTCCATCTCTTGTTTGAGGAAATGTTCTCAACTGATATTTTGATAGATAGGCTAATAACATGTCATAATATTTGTTTGATGAAAAAATTATTCTGAAAGTTTTAAATCTACTACACTTTTATTAATTTAGTTCTAAACCTTTTAATTATGTCAATTGATTCTTAATCTTTTCACATTTTGTTGTTAATTCCATCCGGCTAATTTTGAATGAAACTTGTTAACGCGAATGCTGTTTTTACGTGATATGGTACCATTGATGTGAATAATATAATGTTTTAATATTTTCAAATTTTATAATTAAATTTTATTTTTATTTTTTTCGACGACTCTACTTGGCAAAGACTAGTGACCCTTAGTTAGATCCAGGCATGGGCCATGATAAAGGCTATGACCCCCTCACTTGGTCTAGGTGAGGGCCCAACACCTTGTTTGGATCTTGGCCAAGGTCGCGACGCCTCATTGCCCACAAGTGAGGGTTTTGCGACCCTTGCTCTATCAACGATTGTTGGCAAGAGTTTTTTTTTTTTTAAAAACAAAGAAATTAAAGAAAAGAAAATAATATTAAAATATTATTAACATTTATTTATGTTATCATTAACTATGTTATGTAGGATGATCGGTGTTCACGTTCACGATTTCTAATCAAAATTTATTGGATGGACTCAATTAGTAAAATGTTATAATATTTATGATTCAATTGATATAATTAAAAAAATATAGAATTAGAGATTTGA
The DNA here is from genome assembly GCA_014182405.2 of Eucalyptus sideroxylon. Classification (NCBI taxonomy): domain Eukaryota; kingdom Viridiplantae; phylum Streptophyta; class Magnoliopsida; order Myrtales; family Myrtaceae; genus Eucalyptus; species Eucalyptus sideroxylon. Next base: position 26,959,035 of record CM024555.2, read on the forward strand.
ATAATTTTACCATTGTTTAATTGAATTTGCATGTGTAGTGTCTATAAATGCTGTCCCACCGATTAAATGCATTATTGGAGGAAATTTTCTCCAATCAAAGATGTCGGGTGTAGCCCTGTCCACTATAACTAGGTTACGGCTCACATTCAGCAACATGTGAAAATATTGACTTATTCAACACAAGTGAGGATTATGAACTGATCAAAGTTGCATGTAACGCAAAAGATCAAGGACTAAAGCTAAAAAGTTTCAAAAAAATTAGGGGCTAAATTGCAAAAAGCAAAGTACATAATTACACTATCATACATTCAATTGTCCTTGTGTTCAAGTCTTTCTCACCTCTTTCAATTTTCCCTTACTAAAAGGAAGATGACTCCGTCAAAGCCGCTATTGATTTCTTTTTTTGGGACGAAGTATATTTCGATTTTCTTTGAAAGTCAGAAATTTTTAAACAAAAAGCTTGATCTAGGGGCATCCAAACAAAAAGGGTTCCAAAGAGGTTGGCGGGAGTAGCTATTTAGAAAGAGAAAATAATATTTAAACGATGGGTCTTAGCAACCCAATCAACTACTTGATCTGCGGATTAGTAAGATTGGGCCAAGGAGATATGCTTGAATTAGGCCATTCAGATCCGAGTGTCTTCCAACAGAGGTACCAGCTCCCATTGCACGTGAGTCTACTCTTCTCCTATACTTCGTCAACGAGCTTAGCACAGTCAGACTCAATTTCCAGCACACTCTCTTTCCCCGACTGGAAACGCTTCAAGGCTTCTATTGGTTGAAGTTGAATGAAATGGGATATTAAAATTGACAAAAATAGCTCTTTTTTATTTTTATTTTATTTTATCCAAGCTTCTTGTTTTTTGGGAAAAAAATAAAGAAACAAGGATTGGCTCTCGGATTCATGAAGAGAAAAGAAGGAATCGGTGCAATGTCACGGGGCACGTATGATGTCCACCGCGGAGTATGCATATGAGTCTTGCTTGCCATGAATAGACAAAGGGCAGGATACCTGTGAATGTGATAGAACCATATGCATTCCTTCAACTTCTTGCCTTGAAAGAGATGTAGATGAATTTCATTTGACCAAGGACAAATTAAGTCATGAACTATCGATGAAGAATTTGTCGGGGATATCATGAAAAAAATAAAAATGAAAACTTAGATACTAAATATGTCATGAATAAAATTCGGTTATCTAGTTGATCGATGACTTTTACACACATAAAGATTTGTTGCTTGTGCGAGAATGCCATGCTAACCCAACACTGTCAAAGGCTCAAGTTTAGCCGCGGTCCTTTACAACATGCTCCTTTATCCTTATTATCATCAAGGCCTCTTTACATATAATTAGGCTTCTCCATATGTCAAGCTATCGAATCATTTTCTAGCATGGGCATACAACAAATACTGTCTCCTCACAGTATCCAAAAAATAGAAAGGGAATCTCAAGGATTGATGGGGTCGGCACGGAAAATAGTTATTCCTACACCTAGGACGAGCGGAACCAATACTACACACTAATTGATATTTTATAAACGGAGAAGTGATTAGGCGATCCAAATTCATGATCAAAAGGAATCCAAATCACATGAAAATAAGTTTTAAATTAACTTCCCTTCCCATCTCGATAGTAAGTCACTCGTTGTGCACATAAATAAAGCTCGCGACGTCTCCCAAAATAACTACCAAGCCAACATAAACAATCGGTTTAAGTGGTAAGGGAATTAGGTCGGGACATTTAGTTTAGATGATTTCCACACTTCGTAAAAAGATAGAGTAAAAGTGAGAGAGAAATAAAAGCTAAAAATAAAATAGATAAAAAAAAATCACTAAATCAGCTCCTTATCCCCATTCTTTCGCTCCTCTCTCTCACCGGAAGCTTCCTACATATCATCAAAGTGGATTTACACATAAAAAAGCTTTGCCAGCCAATCAAAAAGAAAATAACGAAAAGAAAAAGAAAGGGTTTGCCTATATTAACCTATTAAACATTTGCTTGCTGTCCATATGACCAAAGAAAAGGGCTCCTAACTCTAGAGAGAAAGCAAGCGAGCCGAACATGGAGTCTCCGCAGAAGCCACCGCAAGCTCACGCACTCCTCCTCCCGCTCCCCGTGCAAGGCCACATCAGCCCCATGTTCCAATTCGCCAAGCGCCTCGTCTCCAAAGGTCTCAAAGCCACCCTCGTCACCACCCTCCACCTCTCGGAATCCGTGCGTGCCAACTCTGCCGCCGCCGCCTCCTCCTCCGTCGACATCGAGACCATTTCCGACTGTCCGGTGGAGATGGCCGGCCCCAGGGCGAGGAGTCCTCTGAGGCTCACCGGACGAGAGGCGGATCGAGAACCCTAGCTGAACTGATCCGGGAGCTCGACCGCTCAACACATCCGGTCGTCGTGGTCATCTACGACGGGTTCATGCCTTGGGCGCTCGACGTGGCCAAGCGGTGCAAGAAGCTGGGGGTTGCTTTCTTCACGCAGACGTGTGCGGTGAACAACATATACTACCATGTCCAGCGCGGGCTCCTTGAGCTCCCTCTCTCAGGAGGAGGCAGCGTCGAGGTCCCGGGATTGCCGCCTCTTGAGCCATCGGAGCTGCCTTCGTTCTTGTACAAGCTGGGGTCTTACCCTGGTTCCTACGACCTGGTAATGAAGCAGCTTTCGAACGTGGGCGATGCGGATCTCGTGCTCTTCAACACCTTCTACGAGCTGGAAGAAGAGGTACTTACACAAATTTACACTCGCCTGTTGCTGCCACCGTATCTGCAAGAACTCACCAGCCATTTCTTGCTGAATTTACAAGTTTTTCTTACACGTACGTTGTCTCATGTCGTCTAAGATCTGCATATAAACGATCGTTACTGATATGCTGGGTATAAAATGAGACATCATTGCTTGCGCCTGGTGCATGTACCCTAATGCATCTCGACCATTCAATCTCGTAGGATTCGCCTGCTTTCTACTTCCTAGATAAACCGTGACTTTCAGTGGTCATTGAAAGTTGGGGTGTCAAGCTCAGCTCTTCATGTGACCATTCTTCTCCTTTATTTAATATGTCAACGGCATCAACTTTTCTTCTCCGTAGTTTGTATGGACAAAAACATTGATAAATCTAATGAATGAGGGTTTCTATGTCAATGCAATACTGAAATATCATATGCTATAAAGTTTATTTAAGAACATGAAACCTTCATAATATAAATCGGAAAGATTATTTACCTGCTAAGCTCGATATTTAACATCACTCTTTATTCTTCTAATCTCTCTTAATTGTTGAAACTAGGTTTAATCCTTCGTGAATACAAATTACATGTGAATTTAAGATATCTATATTTTCGTTTTCACTCCTACATTGGTCTCTTATTCGATGCATTTTTCTCGTTTTGATTGAATATTTCTCCATTTCCGTAAAAGTCTTCTTTTTTGCATAGTCGATTAATTAACTAAGTTATTTACTAATATACCGTTATTGATAATAGATGATAATTGACCTATAAAGGAGATAACTCAGCGCGATATATTAAGAATGACCAATCACCGCTACCATACTTAATTAGATTTGAAACCCTTCTCGAAAACCTAACAATTCTTGTATTGTTTTGATTTGACTATATGGAAAGATTAGATGCACGTCCACTAATGTCATGGGTGATGCAATTTCTGTCTGTGAAGTTTATGCATGCCCTCTAAGAGTAGTGTCGGATAGGCATAGTAGAAATTCAATATTTTTACGTGAGGAATCATCGAGATAAAATTCAAATCTAAGCCCATTAATATATTAAGTTTGATTCATATTTTCACTCAAAAAATATAAGTTATTGGGATATGAGCTAATGAGGATATATGTTAATTCCTCCATGCATATCGATTCCCTATCGTGTAACTATCACCTAACATCCTAGCTCCCTAACATGCACACCTCGGCAAATCTCTCTCTCAATTTGAGAGTCACATTTGATATTCTTTCCTTGAGATATTCACCAAATGTGATCCAAACTCTAGCCATCCAATCATCTATCAACTTTGATATCCATCATATGGAAGACGCAATAAAAGTATGATATTTTGACTTAGGGAGATCACCAAGAAGGAGATGAAGTGCGAGTTCATTAACATATCTACTTCGATATACTTTCACTAAAAACTTTATGGCAAATAAGCTATAGCCAAATTAAGGGTGTTTTTTTTTTTTTTTTTGAGTGAATTTTTCTTTTTTTGAATTAGTTTTCTGAATTTTAATGTATTTGGTTTGCCAAAAATATCAGTTAATTGAAAACCATTTACGATCAAAGAATATATACATGCTTAAAGTTAAGAACATGAATTCCCTAACAAGGAAAAAAGGGAAAAACATTTTCCTAGGAAAAGATTTTCTAGAAAGTATTCTCCATTATCATAAAATTTTCCCCAAATCAAACCCATCCTAAGATATACTTGCTTTATGGATAAATTATCTAATCGGTTTTAAATTTGTTGTAAGGATGCCGATTTAGTCTTAAACTTTTTCAATTTTACAATTTAGTACAAACTTTCGCCTTAAATTTCAATGTAGTTGTTCTAGTCAATTTTTAACGAAAATGGTGATGTGGTGGTAGATGATGACTAGATGATCATGTCAGCGATTTTTTGTCAAAAATTGATCGGAATAACTATATTGAAATTTTGCTTAAAGGTATATGATTAAATTGACAAAATTGAAATATTTAGGATTAATTGATATCTTTACAATAAATTTAGGACTAATTGGACAATATTTTCAGGTTTTACGCAAATTTTATTATCGTACATAATAGTTGCTTAAGTAAGCAATAATCCTTTCAGTAGCAAGAATGGCAGCAAGAATGGCACGCCACATATTCCCCATAAAAAATGTGTTTCCCAAGGGAGCAAGGTCACTGGGTCAAAATTCAGCCTATATACAACTACCATCATTGTCAACATATACGGCCAGCTGCCAGCATTTTAACCTTTTATGTACTTACAGAAATCATTCCCATCCTATCACGTTCCAAAACCTTTCTCCACATCACCAACTCAAAATCGATAAGGGAGTCGTCTGGTCCTCCCTACCCCTGCTCAAGGCCACTTAAACCCCATGCTCCAATTCTCCAAGCGCCTCGTCTCCAGAGGCCTCAAGGCCACCCTCGCCCTCACCGTTCACTTCGCCGCCTCCATGCACGCCGACCCCTCCTTGCCCGTCGACATCGAGACCATCTCTGACGGCCACGACATCGGCGGGTTCACGGAGGCCGATTCCATTGAGGCCTACCAGGTGGACCTCCGGGTCGTCGGGTCGAGGACCCTGGCCAAGCTGATCCGGAAGCTCGACCGCTCTGGCCGACCCATTGACGCGGTCGTCTATGATGGGTTCCTCCCGTGGGCGCTCGACGTGGCCAAGCTGTGTTGTAAGCTTGGAGTCGTCTTCTTCACGCAGACTTGCGCAGTGAACAACATATATTACCATTTGCAGCGGGGCTTGCTTCCTCTTCCGCTTTCGGGGCCGAGCGTCGAGGTCCCGGGGTTGCCCCCTCTCGAGCCGTCGGAGATGCCATCGTTCGTATTTAAGCTGGGGTCATACCCTGCCTTTTGTGATATGTTGGTGAACCAATTCACGAACGTGGATGGTGCTGATTTTGTTCTGTTTGACACCTTCTATGAGCTAGAGAAAGAGGTATATACGGACATTCGCCTATTGCTGGCACCATATGAAGAACTAGTCTTCCCTGGTACAAATTATATTATAGATATATAACATTAGCAAAAATTTATGTTGATAATATGGTCAGTAACGTAATTTTGTAAATACACAATCATTTTTTCTGGATTTTATATGGGAGATTGAATATTCATTTCAACGTGCAATATAGTCGTTGTTCACTCTCTCTCTCTCAATCTCACTTGTTTCTTTCTCTCCAATGAAATTAGGTGGTTGACTGGATGTCCGCCAACTTGTGGCCGCTGAAGACCATCGGCCCCACCCTCCCCTCCCTCTACTTGGACAAGCGCCTCCCTGACGACACCGCCTACGACATCAACCTCTTCACCCCGACCACCACCTCCACTGTCTCTGCCTGGCTCTGCGGCCACCCGCCCCGCTCCGTGGTCTATGTCTCCTTCGGCAGCATGGCCGACCTCGACCCCTCCCAGGTTGTGGAGCTCGCCCATGGCCTCGCCCTCGCTGGCCACCCCTTCCTCTGGATCGTTCGATCATCTGAGCAGCACAAGCTCCCTCGCGACCTCATGGACTCGATCCCCTCCGAGCAAGCCCTAATCCTCCCGTGGTGCAATCAGTTGGGGTCCTAGCGAGCGATGCGATCGGATGCTTCGTCACACACTGCGGGCTCAACTCAGTGATCGAGGCGATCTGCCTGGGGGTCCCGATGGTGGCGATGCCGCAGTGGACGGACCAGCCGACGAACGCCAAGTTCGTGGAGGATGTGTGGAGGGTGGGGGTCAGGGCTAAGGCCGATGAAGCGGGGTTCGTTGCGAGGGAGGAGGTGGAGAGGCGCGTGACGGAGGTGTTGGGAGGAGGAGAGAGAGGGAGGGAGATGGCGGAGAGCGCAAGGAAGTGGATGGCAGCAGCGAAGGCGGCGATTGGGGATGGCGGGAGCTCCGACCGGAACATCAACGAGTTCGTGGAGGAGCTGATGAGTCGTGCGTTGATAGAATAGTAGAAGAATAGATACATAAGATTGATTCGAGTATTTATGTCAAATAAGATTTGAGATACATTCACCGCTCTATGCGGCTGGATTCTTAATGATGGACATACAAATATGGCCTCTCTTTTCCTCGCTTTTGTCATACACTAAAAAAAAGGACAAGATCAAAGGAAGAAAAATGAATACATTCTTCTTGGACGATAGAAGATCATGGTTTCAAGCGATTGTGGATCGAAAACAACGAAATGATAAACTTTTGAGATACACACGTGAATTATGTTGGAAAAATTTCTTATAAATGAAGGTATAGAATTTTTGTTTCATATGTCCAACATATACAACCACGAACGAAACGGACATGATTCAAGGTTTTAACACTTTTTCCCTCCTTTTCCAAGAATGAAGTGGAAATGAAAATCCTTCACTACGTTAATACCTCCTTATCGGCCTCTACGCGCATCTACTTGGCATTCGTTTCGTGGGCGGTGCACATGCACTTGGTTCGGTGATATGAACGTTGTCATGCAAGAATCGCAATATGATAAACAGTGATATTCTCTCAACTTTTGGGTCATGATCTTGATTTTTCTCGACAATCTCTTATTTGACAGAATCTCCTACGAAAACAAGACTGCAAATTATAGCCCCGCACCTTGAAGTCAGATTAAGATCGCTATATGCGTCTGATTATATCTCATATAGTAGATAAAACTGAGCATATGCTCAGCATTTCATCACTAGTCACAACTCAATAACTGCCTGTTATCTACTCCTAAATGTCCAAATGTTTTTTCAGGTAGACAAGTTTGACTGACAATTTGGCCGCCGGAAGCGAAAACCTAAGTTACACAGTCCACAAAATATTTTTTAAAGATAAGCATGGAATTGACCTGTTGACCTGTCAAAATGGGACTTTCTGAAGATAAGGGATTGCTCAATCGTTTGACTAATATACTCTAATTTTCCATATAAAATTAGGGCTGGAGGACCACTCAACAATACCCTAAGATGCACGTTCACGAATGTCATTGGCGATGCTGTATCTTTCTGGATTCTATGCATGCCTTCTCCAAGTTGTAATCGTTCTTTCAGTGGCATGAAAGACACGCCACGTTTTTTTTTTCCTCTTTGGTAAAATATCAATTCCTGGATTGTTTTTTTTTTTTTTTTTTTGGTGAAAAACAATTCCTAGATTATTTGTTCCGTGAAAATGAAATAATTTAAAAAATATTTTCTTAAAAATGATTGTTACTTAGCTTAAGATAATGAGTTAAATAGAATATTTTCATTATCAACAACGGTTAATGTCCAAATATTTTCATGAACAATGAAAGTATTTTTTATTTTGTTCATTTTTATAAGTGATATAAGTGATCATTTTTAGAAAAATATTTTTTAAATTATTCATTTTTCTTGAAGTATTCGGACCAAGTTTACTGCTTTTTTTTTTTTTTTACTATTATAGCCAGCACAATATACCTGCTAACGCCACTGAATCAACGTGTTAAGCATTTAACCTTTTCCTATAAGTCTCTGTCAAGGCTTTCGGGCTTTATATATTAAACTTAAAGAAAGCCTTTCCATTATATAAATGAAAACCCTATAATTGTCTTAATCAGATGTGATATAAGGAGACTTCTAATTTCGAAACTTGTCGCCACTTGTTCAAATCCAACCCTTTGCATGCAAACTGCTTGGAGCGAGAGTCACTTTTACAGGCAGATCAAACTGGTTCTTGAAATTTATAGGGTGTTCCATAGATCTCTGTACTCATGCGCTTGTAGAGTTAAAAAGAGTTACGTAGATTGCTTCCGACGAGTTTGCATATAGAACACCTCTTTAGGACTTAGAAGTATAAAGCTCCAACTCTAGAGAAAGAGAGAGAAGTGAGCTAATGGAGCCTTCCAGCAAACTCCACCGAGCTCACGTACTAGTCCTCCCTTACCCCGCCCAAGGCCACATAAACCCCATGCTCCAATTCTCCAAGCGCCTCGTCTCCAGAGGACTCAAGGCCACCCTCGCCCTCACCGTCCACCTCGCCGGATCCATGCAGGCCGACCCCTCCTCGTTCATCGGCCTCGAAACCATCTCCGACGGCCACGATGTCGGCGGCTTCATGGAGGCAGAGTCAAACGAGGCCTACCAGATGGACCTCCAGGTCGTCGGGTCGAGGACCCTGGCTGAGCTGATCCACAAGCTCGACCGCTCGGGCCGACCGCTTGACGCGGTCATCTATGACGGATTCCTCCCGTGGGCACTCGACGTGGCCAAGCAGTGCGATAAGCTCGGAGCGGTCTTCTTCACGCAGACATGCGCGGTCAACAACATATATTACCACGTGCAGCGCGGCTTGCTCCCGCTTCCGCTTCCGCTTTCGGAAGGAAGCGTCAGGGTCCCGGGGCTGCCGCCTCTGAAGCCGTGGGAGGCACCGTCGTACGTGTATAAGCTGGGGTTATACCCTGCCTTTTACGATATGGTGATAAACCAATTCACGACCGTGGACGATGCAGATTTCGTGCTCTTCGACACCTTCTACGAGCTAGAGAAAGAGGTACGTATGTACAATCCCCTGCTGCTGCTTTCTCATCATAGACCAACGTAGGTAATAATTGTCGGAACTCATTCTTGATGAACAGACTACTTTTTCTTGCAGTTTACTTGTTGTCTAACAGCTGAACATGTACCGTTCATTAACATCATACCGTGATTTCTTTTCTCCCTCGTGCAAAGTTTTGTTGGGTCATCACATTTTTCAGTTTAAGAAAACATCTTTCAAATTATATATATATTTGAAATAAACGAAGCCTAAGCAAAGATTAGACTATGTCAAGATACATGAGCGCTTGGCTTGGATATTCGTCTGGCCTTTTTCCTTAATCTTAGATAGCATAAATATTCTTCCCTTCTTTGGCGTTTCTGCATTTGGAGTCTTATGGCCGAGTCATATGCTAGGATGGCGCGTTCGTTTGCTTTGATCGATAAAGCTACTTTAGACTTTCGATGAAGGTGCATTAAAAAAATGGTGGTGCCAAAAAGTTTTACGTGTCCAAATTTATGTTATAATATTTTACTCTATGATTGGCGTAAAAGTCGATGTGATCGCACCATATTTTATAAGGAAATATGGTGAATTGTGAATGTGTCGAATATATATCATCAAGTTGGGATGTCACAGATGCGCATGCAAGTACGTCACCTCGCGCAAATTTTCTTTCACGCAAGAAAAAATGGTTCATAAAAAACCATAAAAAATTAACAATTTTTACTTTCTATCGAATCCTTATATTTGTGAAGATAGTCAATTCTTCACTTTACTTTGAAAAAATCTATACACGTGTTTTATCCTGAATTTAATTAAGAAATTAGTTATTCTTCTCGACATGTAAATTTTTCCCTCTCTCTCTCTCTCTCTCTCTCTCTCTCTCTCACCAATGAGATTAGGTTGTCGACTGGATGTCCGCCAATCTGTGGCCGCTGAAGACCGTCGGCCCCACCCTTCCCTCCCTCTACCTGGACAAGCGCCTCCCCAACGACACCGCGTACGGCGCCAACCTTTTCACTCCGACCACCACCTCCACCGTCTCCACCTGGCTCCGTCGCCACCCGCCCCGCTCCGTGGTCTACGTCTCCTTCGGCAGCATGGCGGACCTCGACCCCTCCCAGTTCGCCGAGCTCGCCCACGGCCTTGCCCTCGCTGGCCACCCCTTCATCTGGATCGTCCGATCTACCGAGCAGCACAAGCTCCCTCGGGATCTAATGGACTCGATCCCCTCGGAGGAAGCTCTAATCCTCCCGTGGTGCAATCAACTGGAGGTCCTCGAGAGCGATGCGATCGGATGCTTTGTCACGCACTGCGGGCTCAACTCAGTGATCGAGGCGATCTGCCTGGGGGTCCCGATGGTGGCGATGCCGCAGTGGACGGACCAGCCGACGAACGCCAAGTTCGTGGAGGATGTGTGGAGGGTCGGGGTCAGGGCTAGGGCCGACGAGGCAGGGGTCGTTGGGAGGGAGGAGGTGGAGAGGCGCGTGACGGAGGTGGTGGGAAGAGGAGAGCGAGGGAGGGAGATGGCGGAGAGCGCGAGGAGGTGGATGGCAGCAGCGAAGGCGGCGATCGGGGAAGGCGGGAGCTCCGACCGGAACATCGATGAGTTCGTGGAGGAGCTGATGAGTCGTGCGTCGATAGAGTAGTAGAAGAACAATACATAAGATTGATTCGAGTATTTATGTCAAAGTAAGGTTTGAGATCACAATCACCGCCCTATGCGGCTGGATTCTTCATGATGGACATACTAATATGGCCTCTCTTTTCCTCGCTTTTTTCATACAAAAAAAAAGGACAAGATTAAAGGAAGAAAAATCTAGGGCAGGACATAATGAGGGTAATCTTGATTCTCAAGTACCAGAATAAGAAGAAAAATGAATACATTCTTCTAGGATGATAGACAATCATGGTTCCAAGCAATTGTGGATTGAAAGTAACAAGATGATAAACTTTTGAGATACACATGTGAATTATATTAGAAAAATTCCAATTAGCGATTTCCTCAAATGAAGGTATCGAATTTTTGTTGCACATGTCCAGCATAAACAATCACAAATGAAACGAGCATGTTTCAAGGTTGTAACACTTTTTCCCTCCTTCTACAAGAATGAAATGGAAATGAAAAACCTTCACTACGTTAATACCTCCTTGTCGGCCTCTATGCGCATCTACTTGGCATTCGTTTCGTGGTCGTTGCACTTGGTTCGGTGATATGAACGTTATCATGCAAGAATTGCAATATGATAAACAGTGATATGCTCTCAACTTTTGGGTCGCGATCCTGTTTTTCTCGACAATCTCTTATTTGACGGACAATTCCCTACGAAAACAGGGCCGCAAATTGTAGCCATGCACCTTGTAATCAGACTAAGATCGCTAGATGCGTCTGATCATATCTCATGTATAGTGGATAAGACTGAGCATATGCTCAGCATTTCATCACTAGTCACTACTAAGTAGCTGCACGTTACTTGCGACTAGACGTCAAGCGTCTTTTCAGGTAACAAAGTTTGGCCGTCAATTTGGCCGCCGAAAGCGAAAACTGACAGGATTCGTGAAGATGGAGAGGAATTTTCTGTATATTCTGTATTACTTTGCATATCAATGTACAGGTATATTTATAGTACAGTAAATGAATCAGAAAATATTTACACAATATTAATTTTCCTAAAATAAATCGTATTTACGATTATCTATGATTTGCTGAATCAATCTTCAGACTAAATCAGTTTCCTTCTCCAACAAAAACCCAAAAATTACACAATCCACAAATTTATTTTTAAAGATAAGCATGGAGTTGACCTGTTGACCCATCAGAGTGGGACTTTCCAAAGTCATGTTCCGCCAATAACGAGAAGAAGATGAGTAGACACGGTTTAGGATTTTATATACATGCTTCCAATGTGGAGTTTGAGGAGAAGTAGTTTGCTTGAAAATGCATATGTAGATCGAAGTGGTTGTACCATACGGCGAAAGTTCGGGTATGGCGTGACGCTTTGAATTCTCAATAACGTCGAGTTCATCGACAATAGTGATTATTGCATGAACACCAATTAGTAATCGATCACGGGGTAGGTGTGATCGTCGCCGGCCGATCATAGTAACTGGCAAAAAGATTATGTGTAGAAAAAAATGAGCGCAAAATCTTCAACACCGATCACTTTCCTCGGGAAGTGTTTCGTCTCGCGTATGTCTCAGCGGAAGATAAGGGATTGCGCAATCGGTTGACTAAGGCCCTATTTGCTTATTTTTATTTATGTTTCCCAGAATAAAAATTTATGTTCTTTTGTTTCAGGGAACTAAAAAAGAACATAAATATGTTTGGTAAAACTTTTTGTTATCGGGAACAGATTTGGAATAGAAATAAAAGTAGAAAAAAGTTATTTCTTATTTTAGGAATAATTCCGAGAAACAATTTTTTCTCTTTCCTCTTTTTTTTTTTCTTCTTTTTCTTTTCTTCTTCTTCTTCCTTTTGTTGGTCACCAGCCTTGGCCATGGCTAGCATCGGCGATTGGCCAGATGAGAGCCGGCCCCGAAGATGCCGAGCCACGACGAGGCTTGGTGTTGCCAAGCGAGGGCGAGGCCGACCTTGCGCCGCCTTGGCGAGGTTGAGCCTCACCGGTGGCCTCAGTGGCCAGGCGAGCCTTGCGAGGCCATCGACGAGGTTTGACCTTGCCCAAGCGGCGGCCTCGTAGGCTCGCGCGAGGCTCGCCTGGCCATCGAGGCCACTGGTGAGGCTTGGCCTTGCTTGGATTTGGTGAGGCCGAGCCTCGCGGTGGCCTAGCGAGGCTCCGGCAAGCTCACCCAGTTGGTCACCGGCTGTCGCCGTGGCTGGCGACATGCCACAAAGAGAAAGAAGGAAAAAAAAAGAAAAAAGAAAAAAGAAAGAAGAAAGAAGAAAGAAGAAAGAAGAAAGAAAAAGAAAAAAAAAAAAAAAAAAGAAAATAGAAAAAAAGGAAAAATATAATAAAAAAATATTGAAAAACTAAAAGAAACAACAAAATTATACAATTTTACCAAACACATTTCTATTCCTAGAATAGAAATTTTTTATAGTTATCAAGTGCATTCTTATACTCAAAAATTGTTCCTGGGAAAAGAAACAAAAAAAACTATTTCTGTTCAAAAATTGTTAACGCCTCCTAATATGCTCTGATTTCCCTAATAAAAATTAAGGCTGGAGGACCACTCACCAAAACCCTAATTGACTATATTTGAAAGCCTTCTCTCTCTACAAATAAGATGCACGTTCACGAATGTCATTAGTGGTTCAGTATCTTTTTGTGAGTTCAGTACCTGCCATATGTTTCTTCATAGAATATGGAGTCCATCCCAAAAAAATTAATAATCTGAAAATATATTTTTAAAAATATATTTCTGTGAAGAAAAGGGATTGCGCAATCGTTTGACTAATATGCTTTGATTTCCCTAATAAAAATTAGGGTTGGAGGACCACTCACCAAAACCCTAATTGACTATATTTGAAAGCCTTCTCTCTCCATATTAGCAAATTGGGTTTATACTAAAGGGCATAATTGGCATTGTATTCTTTTAGCCCTAAACCCTATGTATATATTGTAAATTACTTTATGACTGCAAGTGAGTTCGCCCAACCTCTACATGGTATCAGAGCGGCGATTCTTGGAGCCCATCTCTCATGTCTCGAAGAGGCCATAGCATTGATGCCAATCGAGCACTAAGTTTTTTTTTTTTTTTTTCACTCCAAGTTAAAGGCCTCCCTCTCGCTCAACGGTTTGCTCTTTCGATCTCATCTCAAGTCTTGACTCTTGCCTCTTCTCACAAGTTCAAGAGCCAATCGTGAGTCACAATTTGTGACGACAATCACATCAGAGGCTGGGGTATCACAATTTGCTCTTGCCTCCTCTCTGTGGTATTAGAATTTGCAGTATCAGAATTTGCACGAATCGGAATTTGCACGAATCAGAGGTTGCATCGGAATTTGGCAGTTTATGGTTTGGGAGAACGTGCTGGCCATTCGGACTGATATTCGCAATTATATTTGCACGAACTTCTTCTGTGGTGCTTGCCGTCTCAACCTCGGCGATATACCACTACCCAAATTCTGAAATTGCTTGCTTTCTCTGATCTTTTCGTCCTCAAGAATCGGTTCTTATGCAGATGTGAGGAGGTAATCATGGCAACTGAGTATCAAAACTCTTCAACCACCGTTCCTGCACATGAACGGGTGGGTAGCCCTTATTTTTTGCTTATTCTGATAACCTAGGATCTAATCTTGGTGGCATGGTCTCTTGACTCTTGCCTCTTCTCACAAGTTCAAGAGCCAATCGTGAGTCACAATTTGTGACGACAATCACATCAGAGGCTGGGGTATCACAATTTGCTCTTGCCTCCTCTCTGTGGTATTAGAATTTGCAGTATCAGAATTTGCACGAATCGGAATTTGCACGAATCAGAGGTTGCATCGGAATTTGGCAGTTTATGGTTTGGGAGAACGTGCTGGCCATTCGGACTGATATTCGCAATTATATTTGCACGAACTTCTTCTGTGGTGCTTGCCGTCTCAACCTCGGCGATATACCACTACCCAAATTCTGAAATTGCTTGCTTTCTCTGATCTTTTCGTCCTCAAGAATCGGTTCTTATGCAGATGTGAGGAGGTAATCATGGCAACTGAGTATCAAAACTCTTCAACCACCGTTCCTGCACATGAACGGGTGAGTAGCCCTTAGTTTTTGCTTATTCTGATAACCCAGGATCTAATCTTGTTGGCATGGTCCTTACGGGTGACAATTACAACAATTGGTCTCATGCCATGGAGATTGCCCTTTCCGCCAAGAACAAGATGGTGTTTGTTACTGGAGAAATAAAAAAGCCAGATGCAACAGATCCTGCCTATGCGTCTTGGATTCGTGTGAACAATATGATTCTGTCTTGGATCCTTAATTCCATCCATCCAGATTTGGTGCCAACAGTTCTTTACACAGAGTCAGTTGTAGATGTTTGGGCCGATCTTCGTGAACGTTTTTAGCCATCGAATGGTCCTAGGATTTTTCATCTCGAGCAAAAGATATGCACCCTTGCTCAATGTGACGATGTCGTGACTAAGTATTACAACAATTTGCGAAGCTACTGGGATGAATTGAATAATTTGGATCCGTTTCCGCAATGCTCTTGTTCGGCTCATTCTATCATCACCACACAACAAGAGAATCGGCGCTTGTTTCAATTTCTCATGGGTCTCAATCTGAGGTATGCTAATGTTATTAGTTAGATTTTACTAATGAATCCGTTACCTAGTGTTGCATGTGCATATGCGCTAGTTCTTCAAGATGAGTCACATCGCCATATCCAATTGGACCGCCCACTATCCGACCAAACCAGCACTTTGCTTAGCACTCACAAAAATAATGCTCCATGGCCATACACGAATTCCTCATACCATGGACAGCGCAGCTCCATTGGTGCCCCCGCTCCGTTCGCTAACCTAGCTAAACGGACAAACACGTCTCGTAGCCGAGAAAGATGTGCCCACTATGGCATCCCGGGACATACGCAGGATGTGTGTTATCGACTTCATGGCTTCCCTCCTAACCACAAGCAACACTGTGGACAGCCATCTACTTCCTCTCGGCTCGCGGATAACAAGTCCAGTCATACTTTTGATGTGGCACCTCCACCATTCACAAATGATCAGTATAAGCAGTTGATGCGCTTGTTGCAAGAGGTAAACATCCCGAAAGCCAACCTCTCAGGTAATGTTCTTGGCTTAACTTCGAATTCATTTAATTCCAATACTTGGGTCATTGACACTGGCACCACCAGTCACATCACATTTGAACCCCATTACCTTACAAACCCGACATACTATTTCTTTCCACATCCCACTGTTGGAATTCCGAATGGTGTTGGTGTCCCCGTGACATCACATGGTTCAGCCCCCCTTACCTCAACTATCTCTCTTGATCATGTCCTTTGCGCTCCCTCTTTCAAATATAACTTGTTGTCAGTTTCCAAACTCACTCAAACTTTAAACTACTCAGTCATTTTTTTTCCTAACTACTGTCTTTTTTAGGACCTCTTGACGAAGAAGATCATTGGTCGAGGCCATGAGCGTGGTGGTCTCTATTATCTAGAAATTCCTACTGAACCTGCCGTTCTTTCTACTACAGCCTCTTCATCTCATCTTTGGCACACCCGCTTAGGACATCCATTTGAGTCAATTTTATCTACTTTGCAACAAACTTTATGTTTTAGTCCAGCAAAACAATTCAGTCCATGTGATGCTTGTCATTTATCTAAGCAAACGCATCTGTCTTTTGTGTCTAGCACTATTACTACTTCACGTCCTTTTGAGCTTATACATGTTGACATTTGGGGACCTTATTCTCATTTTACACATAAGACATGTCCTTATTTTTTATCTATTGTTGATGATTATTCGCGTTATACTTGGATTTTTTTGCTTACCTTTTAGGACATTGTGGCGCAAGTATGGGATGCCCCGTCAGAAGGGGTCCCTATGTACAAGCTAGTTAGCAAATTGAAGGCCTTAAAAAGCCGGCTAAAGTAGCTAAATAGAGATTTTTTCTCCAACTTATTTGAGAGGGTTGCTGAGTCCAGGAATGCTTTTGGGTTAGCCCAGCTTGACCTTCAGTAGGACCCGACTAACGATCTCTTGGCAGAGTTAGAAAAGAATCATTGGAAGACCTTTGTGGAGCTGAGGAGTCAAGATGAGTCATTCTTTAAACAAAAATCCAAGATCAGATGGCTCGAGAATGGTGATAGGAATACTAAGTACTTTCACCATTTCGTCACTATAAGACAGCTGAGGAACAGGATTCTTTCGGTTCTTGATAGGAATGGTAACTTGGTTACTGAACCAAGCCTAGTGCTGAACACTTTCGTCTCTCAATTTCAAGAGTTTTTCGCTGCGCGATCCCTTCCTTCCAGCCCTGCATTGCTAGACTTGCAGCAAGTTATTTGATGCCCTCTCAATGAGGAGCATATTAGTGTCCTCTCCCGTCCTTTCTTAGATAGAGAAATTCGTGATACCTTCTTCTCCCTAGCCCGTGGGAAGGCTCCTGGGCCAGATGGGTTTGGTGTGGAATTTTTCAAGAGCAATTGGGAACTAGTAGGGCCTTTGGTTATTGAAGCAGTTAAGGACTTCTTCGTCACGGGGGGACTTCTAAGGGAGATTAACAATACCATCCTTGTACTGATCCCTAAAGTGCCTAATGTGACCTTGGTCAATGATTATAAACCTATTGCTTGCTGTAATATGATTTATAAATGTATCACCAAGGTCTTAGCTAATGGCGTCGCCGTAGTTCTTCATGACAATATTTGCCCTTCTCAAAATGCAGTCGTTAAGGGCCGTCTCATCTAGGATAATGTTCTTCTTGCATAGGAATTATTTGCTGGTTTTCATCTTTAGCCATATTCCCTTAATGTGCTGTTAAGGTTAATTTTCAGAAGGCCTATGACACGGTCGACTGGGACTTTCTTGAAATGGTCATGCGTGCATTTCGATTCCCGGACCATCTTATTAGGCTCATTATGGTATGTGTACACACTCCCAAGTTTTCGATTTCCTTGAATGGGGAACTCCATGGCTTCTTCCCTAGTGGACGTGGCCTTCGCCAAGGGGATCCCATGTCCCTTTACCTCTTTACTTTGGTTATGGAAGCCTTCTCAGGCATCCTCAGTGCGTGTGTGGCACAACCTGGGTTCAAATTCTTTTGGAGATGTAAGGCTACAAGATTATCTCATCTTTTCTTCGGGGATGATGTCTTTCTCTTTTGTCAAGCGGATATGGGTCCATCTCTCTTCTAAAAGATGGTCTACATACTTTCTCTGTATGGAGAGGATTGAAGCCAAACAACAGCAAGAGTGAGATATTTCTTGCAGGTGGCTTGGAGGAGTTACGGAATGAGATCAATGATGCCCTTGGTTTCATTGAAGGAAAGCTACCAGTGCGTTATTTGGGAGTTCCTATTATATCCTCGAGGCTCGGCAAGGCGGACTGTGTGTCCTTAGTTGATCGTATAATGGTCAGGGTCCAATCTTGGACTCAACGCTTTCTATCTTTTACTAGCAGGGTTTAGCTAATAAGGTTGGTCCTTCATGCCATCCAAGCTTATTGGGCGAGTGTTTTCACAATTTCTGTTGTAGTTTTGGATCGCATTGAGTTGATTCTTAGACAATTCCTTTGGAAGGGCTCCGGCCTTGGAAAGGGTGGCGCTAAAGTATCTTGGGAAGACGTGTGCCTTCCAAAGGAGGAAGGAGGACTTGGAATTCGTAGATTGCGAGAATTCAACAAGACAGCGATGCTTAAGCACATTTGGATCCTGTTTACAAACAAGGAGTCCTTATGGTGCAAGTGGATCCACTCAACCTTCCTGAAACGTAAGAGTTTTTGGGTGGTTGGGACGCCGACCTATTGCTCTTGGGCTTAGAAGAGAATCATTCACCTGAGATCCAAGTTTCTTCTCTACTTCCAATGGAGAATTGGAGATGGCCAGTCAGTCTCCGTTTGGTTTGATCACTGGCACCAGAGAGGTCCTTTACATTTTATTTGCTCAGATCAAATGATATTAAATTCCGGTTTATCCAGATTTGCCACGGTGGCTGACCTTTTCTCATTGGTGGGACAAGATTTCAAAACAGTAGTTGAATCTTGGGATTATCCCCTCCCTCTCCTCTCCAGAGCACCGGATCGCTTTACTTGGAACGACAACACTTCTGGTCTCTTCTTGGTCACCTCGGCTTGGCATATTATCAGAAGAAGGAAGGATAGGGTTAATTGGGCATCCTTTATCTGAAATAAGGTTATCACCCCGAGATATCAATTCAATCTCTGGCTCATTATAAAGAACCATCTTCCTACTCAAGCCTTACTTATGTCGCATGGTAGAATTGGGAGAGAGGTTTGTGCTTTTTGTAGGCTGATATCGAATTCCATCGATCATCTCTACTTCGGGTGTCGCATCACTGCCAGCATGGCTTTCTTTTGGGCGGCTAAATGAAATCTCCCTTGGCGTAACAAGACATGGTCTGAAAACCTTCAATGGGCGATGAAGTTCCTCTCCGGTAAGGACTTTTATTGCTCCTTTGGCCGCTTTTCTTTTGGTGCTCTTTGTCACCTTATTTGGAGGTACATGAACAACATACTCTTCAGAAATCACACGGTCGCAGTTGCGGCGGTTAAAATCATCTCATCAAAGTGGTGAAGGACAAGGCCTTAACTTTCAAAAACGTTGAGAATAATCCAAGAAACAGAAGACTCCAGCGTAATCGGGGATAGATCCTTGCATCTTCTCTCCTCATCCGGTGGATCCTTAGTGTTCTTTGGAGTGGTTAAGAAATAGCTTGTGGTTGGGTCGCGGCCGTTGTCTTCTCGGGCTCTTGCTGTATGAAGGCCTTCCGCCTTCTTCCTTCGGTTGGGGCCATGTTCACCTTGACTAGTTTGGTTGCTGTTCGTCTAAGGCGGTGACCCCTCCTTAGTGTTTTGTGACTGTTTTATTACTTTGTTGTTTGTTCTTTGTTTTAGTTGTTTTGTCAAGGTTGGGTTCCTTTTGGCTATGCGTGGCCTTCTCTTTCTTCGTGTGCCTGTTGTTTAGGCTATTATTCGCTTTGGCTGCTCTTGTGGAGTTCTTTTGCATCCGGTTCCCTTCCATTCATTTAGACTTGTTGTCTTCATTAGTGCAAGTTTTGTGGCGCCGGATCTTGTGTAATTGTTTGGCTCAAAGCTCAATATATTATTACTTCTGACAGAAACTCAATATCAAACTAAAATCCAAAATGTTCAATCTGATAATGGGACCGAATTTCTTTCCTCTCACTTACAAGAGTTTTTTTGCGCACATGGTGTTCACCACCAACGTAGTTGTCCTCACACTCCTCAACAAAATGGAGTTGTTGAGCGTAAGTGTTGTCACTTGCTCAATGTTGCTCGTGCATTGCATTTTCATTCTAGCGTACCTCTTCATTTTTGGGGAGATTTTGTCTTAATTGCTACTCATCTCATTAATAGACTACCTAGTCCTCTCCTACACAATAAAACCCCGTATGAACTTCTTTATGGCAAACCAACTTCCTATTCTCATCTTCGTGTCTTTGGCTCATTATGCTATGCTTCCACCGGTCATCTTCACTCCGATAATTTTGGTCCCCAATCTTGCTGATGTGTTCTAATTGGTTATCCGACAAACCACAAAGGTTATTGTCTCTATGACCTTCAAGACCAAACAATTTTTACTAGTGATGACGTCATTTTCCTTTCCGTCAAACCATCAAACACACCACAACCGAACAGACCTCAGTACTTCCATTATCCATACCTGATCTTGGTGAAACGTACCCACCTCCCTCCACCCCAATCCTTGCACCGACCTCCACTCCTCAACCTCCTGCACCCACGATCACACCATCACCAACTGAACCCGAAGCCATGCCTCGACCATCTCGGCAACGCCATCAACCCAGATATCTTCGGGACTACTACTGCGCTATTGTGGCCTTTGATCAATCCTCTTTGGACTCTAAGGTAGCTAAATCAGGTACTCTTTACCCTTTATCCAACTATTTATCATACTTGCATTTTTCACTCACCCATTGTGATAATAAAGCGGCCATCCACACTGCCACTAATCTTGTCTTCCACGGACGAACCAAACACATCGAGATTGGCTATCACTTGGTTCGTGAAAAAAAATTCAAGATGGCACTTTGCGTACTCTTTATATTCCTAGTCACTCCCAACTCGCGGACTTGTTCACGAAACTGATCGCACGTGATTTATTTTGTAATTTTAAGAACAAGTTGTTGACATGTTTACATTCACCAACTTGAGGGGTAGTATTAGCAAATTGGGTTTATACTAAAGGGCATAATTGTCATTGTATTGTTTTAGCCCTAAACCCTATGTATATATTGTAAATTACTTCATCAATGCAAGTGAGTTCGCCCAATCTCTACACTCTACAAATAAGATGTGCGTTCACGAATGTCATTGGTGGTTCAGTATCTTTTTGTGAGTTCAGTACCTACCACATGTTTCTTTCTCTAATTTGGAAACTTGTGGTCACTTGTTCAAATCCAATTCTTTGAATGCCAACTACTTCAAGCCAGAGTCACTTTTATAGGCGGACCGAACTGGTTTATGAAATTCATAGGCTATTTCATAGATCTCTCTACTAGTGCGCTTGAATAGTTAAAAAGACTTATTGATTGCTTCCGACGAGTTTCATAGATGACACCTCTTTAGCGCTTACAAGTATACAGCTCCAACTCTGGAGAAAGAGACCGAAGTGAGCGAATGGAGCCTTCAAGCAAACTCCACCAAGCTCATGTGCTGATCCTCCCTTTCCCCGTCCAAGGCCACATAAATCCCATGCTCCAATTCTCCAAGCGCCTCGTCTCCAAAGGCCTCAAAGCCACCCTCGCCCTCACCGTCCACCTCGCCGGATCCATGCAGCCTGACCCCTCCTCGTCCATCGACCTCGAAACCATCTCCGATGGTCACGACCTCGGCGGCATCTTGGGGGCCGAGTCCTTTGAGGCCTACCAGACGGACTTCCGGGTCGTCGGTTCGAGGACCCTGGCTGAGCTGATCCATAAGCTCGACCGCTCGGGCCAACCGCTCGACGCGGTCATCTATGACGGGTTCCTCCCGTGGGTGCTCGACGTGGCCAAGCAGTGCGAAAAGCTTGGAGTGGTCTTCTTCACGCAGACATGCGCGGTCAACAACATATATTACCACGTGCAGCGTGGCTTGCTCCCGCTTCCACTTCCGCTTTCGGAAGGCAGTGTCAGGGTCCCGGGGCTGCCGCCTCTGAAGCCGTGGGAGGCACCGTCGTACGTGTATAAGCTGGGGTTATACCCTGCCCATTATGATATGGTGATAAACCAATTCATGAACGTGGACGATGCGGATTTCGTGCTCTTCGACACCTTCTACGAGCTAGAGAAAGAGGTACGTATGTACAATCCCTTGCTGCTGCTTTCTCATCATAGACCAACGTAGTTAATAATCGTCGGAACTCAGTCTTGATGAACAGACTACTTTTTCTTGCAGTTTACTTGTTGTCTAACAGCTGAACATGTACCGTTCATTAACATCGTACCATGATTTCTTTTCTCCCTTGTGCAAAGTTTTGTTGGGTCATCACATTTGTTCAGTTCAATCACGACTAAGGCTCTGTTTGCTTCCTAGAAAATGAATGATTTGAAAAATATTTTCCTAAAAATGATCGTTTGTATCGTTTAAATGATTAGTCAAAGAAGAATGTTTTCTTTATCAATATTAATTTATGTCTAAACATTTTCATAGATGATGAAATATATATTTTTACCAATATAAGTGATTATTTTTAAGAAAATATCTTTTAAATTATACATTTAAAAAAAAAAAAAAAAACGGAGCCTAAGTAAAGATTAGATGATGTCAAGATACATGAGCGCTTGGCTTGGATATTCGTCCATGTCCTTTTACCTTTATCTTAGAGAGCATAAATATTCTTCCCTTCTTTGGTGTTTATGCATTTGAAGTGTTATGGCCGAATCATATGCTAGGATGGCGTGCTCATTTGCTTTAATTGATAAAGCTAATTTAGGTTGCGCATGATAAAATTTCTACTTCTCTATTTCTCTATTTCCCGGAATAGGTTTAGAACATAAATCTATTTAGTAACGTAATTTGATTTTTCTATTTCTGAAACAGATTTCTATTCCAGAAATATTCTATAAATAAATTCGAAAAAGAAATCAGAAGCTAAAACTTTTAACTTCTCAATTTCTGAAGTAGAAATTAAGAAATCAATTTTTATTCCAAAAATTTTGTCATGCGCACACCCTTATACTTTCGATAAAGGCGCATTAAAAAAATGGTGATGCCAGAAAGTTTTACATGTCCAAATTTATGTCATAACATTTAATTCTATGATTGATGTAAAAGGCGATGTGATCGCACCGTATTTTACAAGGAAATATGGTGAATTGCGAAGGTGTCGATTGTATATCATCACTTTGGTGGGATGCGCATGCGAGTACGTCACCTTGCGCAAATTTTCTTTCACGCAAGGAAAAATGGTTCATCAAAAACCATAAAAAATTAACAATTTTTACTTCCTACCGAATCCTTATATTTATGAAGATAGTCAATTGTTCACTTTATTTTGAAAAAATCTATACACTTGTTTTATTCTGAATTTAATTAAGAAATTAGTTATTCATCTCGACATGAAAATTGTTCCCCCTCTCTCTCACCAATGAGATTAGGTTGTCGACTGGATGTCCGCCAATCTGTGGCCGCTGAAGACCGTCGGCCCCACCCTTCCCTCCCTCTACCTGGACAAGCGCCTCCCCAACGACACCGGGTACGGCGTCAACCTTTTCACCCCGACCACCACCTCCACCTCCACCGTCTCCGCCTGGCTCCGTCGCCACCCGCCCTGCTCCGTGGTCTACGTCTCCTTCGGCAGCATAGCCGACCTCGACTCCTCCCAATTCGCCGAGCTCGCCCACGGCCTTGCCCTCGCTGGCCACCCCTTCATCTGGATCGTCCGATCTACCGAGCAGCACAAGCTCCCTCGGGATCTAATGGACTCGATCCCCTCGGAGGAAGCTCTAATCCTCCCGTGGTGCAATCAACTGGAGGTCCTCGAGAGTGATGCGATCGGATGTTTTGTCACGCACTGCGGGCTCAACTCAGTGATGGAGGCGATTTGCCTGGGGGTCCCGATGGTGGCGATGCCGCAGTGGACGGACCAGCCAACGAACGCCAAGTTCGTGGAGGATGTGTGGAGGGTCGGGGTCAGGGCTAGGGCCGATGAGGCGGGGGTCGTTGGGAGGGAGGAGGTGGAGAGGTGCGTGAGGGAGGTGGTGGGAGGAGGGGAGAGAGGGAGAGAGGTGACGGAGAGCGCGAGGAGGTGGATGGAGACGGCGAAGGCGGCGATGGCGGAAGGCGGGAGCTCGGATCGGAACATCGATGAGTTCGTGGAGAAGCTCGTGAGTCGTGCATCAACAGAATAGTAGAAGTGTGACATTCTAAATTTTCCTTCTATATATTATGCGGGCAATTATTGTGTTATATGGAAATTAAATTCCAAACTAAAATTAAGGTAAAACACCATTATGGTGTCAAAGATGAGTCTTCTCTCGTACAAAGTATAAAGTATGCTTAACAATTTATTTGGCATTAGATTGAGCGTTCCTTGGATTACATAAATTTAATTGGAGTTTAGTTATTATAAAAGTGCCACTAAATTAATGAATATTAGGATAATGCCATGTCGTGGCATGATTATTATACTTTGAAAATGCCTAAAAATACCTTCAGATTATGCAAACATTAATTAATCTATACATAAGGCTCATATGCTTTCACATAATTATTAATCTCTTTCTTCCCCTCTCTTATAGCCACTTATCACTCATATAAGTTGCCGCATTACCTAAATTCTTAACCATATGTTTTAATCAAGAGATGCATCATCATGATATCACCTTAACCTTGGTTAGTGGATACATTGAATGTAAAAAAATTGTGACTTATTTCTCATTTCCTTACTAACCACTTGTTACTAAAATCTAACGCCTTATTCCTCACCTTGTTTACCGTTCTAAAAATTTAAGCTATTTGGGGAGGCAAATGGGCCTTGGTAAGATTTGAATTCAAGACCTCCAGCTTTGAAGCAATGTGAGATTTAGTGGGATCACTACTAATTGTTCTAAAAGTTTAAACTGTTAGATTAAGGCACGATTTATTATTTACATATTCTAACAAAGATATCTCATATATCCAAGAGCCATGGTTTAAAGAGTCTCCATTAGGATACGTTCACAACACTAGCATAAACAAATTTAGCTATTCCATCTTATCAATGAAGGTTTCAACTTAATATTTGTTGCATATAAAATCAAAGATTATACCTAATTCAGTGATAATGTTGCCAAATTTGAACTCGATGGATGGCTTGCGAGGGTGGTTGCCGACAGTGTGCTCACGGTGTTCGGCGAAGGACACTGTGGTGTGGGGAGCCCGGCTCAGGCCGTCTCTTGGGGGAGAGTGGGCTGTAGCAATTGCTTCATCAGGAAACTTGCAAAAATAGAGAACAACCCTAAGGTGGCTGAGCAATAGCGGCATTGTGGGATGGGGTTAGATGGCGGGGCAGTGAGGTCGGCGAGATTGATGCAGCGCCGGTGGGGCTAGGGACCATGATTGGTGGCAAAGGCAATGATGGGTGACGGCCCGGCAAGTGTGGCACTGCGGACCAGCAGAGGAACAACAACGGGCCACGGTGATCGTGGACTGGTGTTGCGGGTTTGAGTAGGCTGCGGCATTGGTGTGGTTTGCAGTAAAGCTTGGTTCGACGCCACTGGAGGAAGCAGTAGTGACAACAATGTCACTGAGGCAAAGGAAACAACAAAGCCGGCTAGTGAATGCTCTGTTGAGGGGGTCACGGCCAAGGGGACCTGGCTTGGCCGTAGTCTGTGGCGACAAGGAAGCACAGCCGAGAAAGGGGGTATCGATCGGGGCTCCCTCACGCTCTCTCTCAATCTCTTACTTGTATTTTTTGAATTCTCTATTGCGAATTGACGAGTTATGAGGCATAGATGCATATTTATAATGCTAACTTAGGTTTAATTCACTCTTGAGGGCTTAATTTCGTCCTTACAATTTGATGAGCTCTAATAAACTAAGGCCATTCCCTAATCAGAATTTTAATGAGCTGGATTCAACTTAAATCAGGCTAATTAGGGCCCCCCTGTCTATAGAATTTCGGCCACCACTCCTTGCCTGGAGATCAGTTTATTCAATTAAGCTTAGAACCATTCACTGCCAATCCAATTGAATGCAACTAATTTAAATATGCTCATAATGACTATATTCTATTTAATTATTATTTTTACTAGGGGTCAGGATCAATCCTTAATTTTCTATGCACTAAATTACTAAACGGTATGCCGAAATTCAGATGTTTAACAGTTTTATTATTGTCTAGATGGCTCATCCCTCCTTGTTCCCATATGAAATTTAGGGCCGGCCTACCATAAGTGACTATGTTTAAAGCCTTCTCGTTATACTCAGAGGATGCACGTTCACGAACTGTCATTGGTGACGCAATAGCTGTCTTTCAATTCTATGCACGCCTTCTTCAACTGGCGCTATTTCTTTCAGTGGAATGAACGACACACCACATGTCCCTTGGAAAAAAGTCATTCGGCTAAAGATCTTGCTAAGATTTTCTCGGTCGGCCAGAGAATTGGCTCAATTTGGTGGCGGCATCGAGGATTTTCAATTAAAAAACTTGAGGTCACCTGTCCAGATTCAACCACTTGCGTGTAAACTGTCTTGAGTCAGGGTCGTTTTTACAGGCGGTCTGAATGGGTTCATGAGATTTGTAGAGTATTTCATGGACGTCCGTACTCATGCCGCTGGACAGTAAAAAAGAGTTATAAATTAGCTGCTTAGGGGAAGAGTCCATATATGACCCTCTTCAAGAGAAGAACTCTAGAGAAAGAGAGCGAAGATAGCCAATGGAGCCTTCAAGAAAACTCCACCGAGCGCACGTACTAGTCGTCCCCTACCCCGGCCAAGGCCACATAAACCCCATGCTCCAATTCTCCAAGCGCCTCGTCTCCAAAGGCCTCAAAGCCACCCTCGCTCTCACCGTCCACATCGCCAAATCCATGCACGCCGACCCCTCCTCGTCCATCAACCTCGAGACCATCTCCGACGGCCACGACCTCCGCGGCCGCGCCGGGGCCGAATCCATGCAGGCCTACCTGACGTGCTTCCAGACCGTTGGGTCAAGGGCCCTGGCCGAGCTGATCCATAAGCTCGACTGCTCGGGCCGACCGGTCGACGCGATCATCTATGATGGGTTCCTCCCGTGGGTGCTCGACGTGGCCAAGCAGTGCGAAAAGCTCGGAGTAGTTTTCTTCACGCAGACATGCGCCGTCAACAACATATATTACCATGTGCAGCGCGGCTTGCTCCCGCTCCCGCTCTCGGGGGACAGTGTCAAAGTCCCGGGGCTGCCGCCTCTGGAGCCGTCGGAGACGCCGTCGTTCGTATGCAAGCTGGGGACGTACCCTGCCTTTTACGACATGGTGATCAACCAATTCACGAACGTGGATGAAGCTGATTTTGTGCTCTGCGACACCTTTTACGAGCTGGAGAAAGAGGTATACGTACATTTTTATGCTGCTCCTTCTCATCATAGGCTAGTCCCAGTTAGCAATCCTCGTCATTCATTCGTGTTGGACCTGCAACTTTTTCTTGCAGTTTCCTCACCGTCTAGCAGCAGAACAGGAACCAGTTTACTGTGTCGCGATTATTTAGGACAGTTCACCTCGTAATATTTTACTAATTGATTGGCGTGGAAGGCGATGTTGACGTATCTAAATTGCACGATGAAATATGTCATGTTGAATCTCGGAGGTGTTTGAGTGTACATCATCGATGTGATTTGACACTCATGCGTATGCACATACGTCACCTTGTGCAAATTTATTCTTTGTACCAAAGGAAGCATAATTTAATAATTAATTATTTCAACACTCCCTTTTACATTTAATTTGATTTTTTTTATCTAGTGCCAAATGTTGATATAATTACTGTGAACTATTTTAAAAGTTTAAGTTAGATGAATTCCAACACTTTTCTTTACGCTTATTCTGTCTTTTTTTTTGTCTAGTACCAAACGTGTATATATTTTACTGTTGAATGTTTTAAAAGCTTAAACCATGATTTAATAATTATTTATTTCAACACTTCCTTTCATCCTCTGGTCTTTTTTTGCCTTGTACCATGTAGTACCCAACATGGGCATATTTAATTGAGGAGGCAGATGCGGTATAAAAATATTCGAACTTAGGACCTCCAATTTTGATGTTTTGTGAGATCTGGTAGTATCGATATTAATTGTTTTAAAAGCTTAAAATGTTAAATGAAGACATTGTTTAATAATTAATTATTCCAACAAAACAAACCATAGACAACTCACACTCCTTACCAAATCCTTATATTGAGAGGCATAGTTAGGGGGGTGTGCATTGGTCCTGAGGTCAAATTATGCAAGATTATATGCAAAACATTCTTTTTTGGCTCTCTCTTTAGCCCTATTTCTGGGATACTTGGGTTCAAATACCCATAGATTTGCTTGGGAACTGGACCGACCCACCATATCATACTAGTTCTAGTTTAGTTCTCGGTTTTTGGTCCTGAAAAGTCAGCTTGATCCACCAGGACCGAACCAGGAAAAACCTGGAGTGCGAAGTGATGCGTGGATGTTAGTGGGTTTTTAACTTTATATACAAGACAGACATTGGATGCCATTTTACTCTTTTTCCTAGCAAGCGAAGCCATTTTACTCTGCCAACCACTCCTCTTGGCTGTATTTGAATAGCGGATGGTGGGCGAAAGTTCGGGGCACTTGCCAACCACCTCTGCATCTTCTTCATGTTGCTGTTCTTGACCAGCTCTGCAACAATGGCTGCCGCAGGGACTGCTTCAGAATTCACTCTCTCTCTCTGCCCTGTTGCACGTCTCTGCTGAAAAAATTGCTATTCCTCGGTGCCTAGTGGAAAAATAACAGAGATAGCCACTGCACATGGTTGCACTTGCATTTGTGGACAATCGTATCTGTCACCTGTACTACCGTGCGTTGTTCATTACTATGTCCTTTCTTTCAGAAGTTGTCACGCATTTAAGATTGCGAAATTTGAACATACATAGTACTCTTGAATGAATAGAACAAACCAAAACTGGCCGGTCGATCCCACGTTGAGCTTGGAGCCAATTCAATTAGAGTAAACAGGACAGTTCCGTGTTTCACAAACCAGGAAAAGATCCCAAGTGGATACGATTCGGGCTGGAACGGATCTCCTCTAAGTACAATCAATTGAACAAATGTTTTTTTTTTTTTATTGGAAAGAATACCGTACACCCATAGACAATTAATTTAATTTGGGAAATTAATTATTCATCTCAACGTGAAAAAATGTTGCCGTTCTCATCATCTCTCTCACTTGTTTCTTTCTCTCCAATGGAATTAGGTGGTTGACTGGATGTCCACCAACTTGTGGCCGCTGAAGACCATCGGCCCCACCCTCCCCTCCCTCTACCTGGACAAGCGCCTCCCCGATGACGCCGCCTACGGCATCAACCTCTTCACCCCGACCACCACCTCCACCGTCTTCACCTGGCTCCGCCACCACCCGCCCCATTCCGTGGTCTACGTCTCCTTCGGCAGCTTCGCCGAACTTGACCCCTCCCAGTTCTCTGAGCTTGCCCACGGCCTTGCCCTTGCCGGCCACCCCTTCCTCTGGATCGTTCGATCATCCGAGCAGCACAAGCTCCCTCGCGATCTCATGGACTCGATTCCCTCCAAGGAAGCTCTCATCCTCCCGTGGTGCGATCAACTGGAGATACTCACAAATGATTCCATCGGATGCTTTGTCACCCACTGTGGGCTCAACTCAGTGATCGAGGCGATCTGCCTGGGGGTCCCGATGGTGGCGATGCCGCAGTGGACGGACCAGGCGACGAATGCCAAGTTCGTGGAGGATGTGTGGAGGGTCGGGGTTAGGGCTAGGGCCGATGAGGCAGGGCTTGTCAGGAGGGAGGAGGTGGAGAGGCGCGTGAGGGAGGTATTAGGAGGAGGGGAGAGAGGGAGGGAGATGGCGGACAGCGCGAGGAGGTGGATGGCGGCGGCAAAGGCGTCAATCAGCGAAGGTGGTAGCTCTGATCGGAACATCGATGATTTCGTGGAGAAGCTGGCGAGTCGTTCGTTGGTAGAGTAGAAGAAGAATCACTAGATGAAATTTGATTCAAGCATTTACGTTCAAAAGACTTCGACGTGGGTCAAAATTGAAGTACGAGTTCTATCCCTCTCTCATGTAGTAGATATTGCATTCCCGGTGCAGCGAATACATATCGAGGCTTTCATCAACCGATGACTGCCGGGTTTCATCAACCACCAGAGGCACTCTGTTTCAGTAGTCTGTTTATTTCGCAAAAAATTAATAATTTAAAAAATATATTTTTAAAAATAATCACTTGTGTAGCTTAAGATAATTACTTAATGAATAATATTTTCATTATTGACAATAATTAATATTTAAATAATTTCGTGGACAATAAAGGTACTTTTCGTTTGTTCATTTTTATCAATGATACGAAAATTGTTTTAATCTTTTTTTGTTTACTTATTTTTTGTGAAACAAATGGACCAAGTTTAGTCTGTCTTTGGAATATTATTATTGTCACAAAATACCTGCTAACGCCATTGAATAAACATATTTAGTATTTAACCTTTTCCTTGAAGTCTCCGTTGTCAAGACTTTTCTATATTAAACTTAAGAAAGCCTTTCCACAATACATATGAAAACCCTAGTATTGACTCAATCGGATGTGATATCAGGAAATCTCTAATTTGGAAACTCATGGTCACTTGTTCAAATCCAAGCCTTTGAATGCAAACTACTTCGGGTCAGAGTCACTTTTATCGGTGAACATAATTGGTTTATGAAATTTGTAGGATATTTCATAGATCTCTCTACTACTGCGCTTGTATTGTTAAAAAGATTTATAGATTGCTTCCGACGAGTTTCATAGATGACACCTCTTTAGCGCTTACAAGTATACAGCTCCAACTCTAGAGAAAGAGAGCGAAGTGAGCTAATGGAGCCTTCAAGCAAACTCCACCGAGCTCATGTGCTGTTCCTCCCTTTCCCCGCCCAAGACCACATAAATCCCGTGCTCCAATTCTCCAAGCGCCTCGTCTCCAAAGGCCTCAAAGCCACCCTCGCCCTCACCGTCCACCTCGCCGGATCCATGCAGGCCGACCCCTCCTCATTCATCAACCTCGAAACCATCTCCGACGGCCACAACCTCGGTGGCTTCATGGGGGCCGAGTCCATCGAGGCCTACCAGATGGACCTCCGGGTCGTTGGGTCAAGGACCCTGGCTAAGCTGATCCATAAGCTCGATCGCCCAGGCCAACCGCTCGGCGCGGTCATCTATGACGGGTTCCTCCCGTGGGCGCTCGATGTGGCCAAGCAGTGCGATAAGCTTGGAGTGGTCTTCTTCAAGCAGACATGCGCGGTCAACAACATATATTACCACGTGCAGCGTGGCTTGCTTCCGCTTCCGCTTTCAGAAGGCGGTGTCAGGGTCCCGGGGCTGCCGCCTCTGAAGCTGTGGGAGGCACCGTCGTATGTGTATAAGCTGGGGTTATACCCTGCTTTTTATGATATGGTGATAAACCAATCCACGAACGTGGATGATGCGGATTTCGTGCTCTTTGGACACGCGATACCGGGAGTGCCACAACTAGAGGTGAGCACGGTTCTCGGTAGAACTAAGAACTGGAGAATCTTACCGGAGGGTCCGGTTCGGTTCCCTATTCTAAAGAGAACAGTTCTGGTTCCCAATTCCCTTTTTCAAGGAATCGTGGTTCCGGTTCCGGTTCCCATAGGAATCGGAACTGATTAGAGTAAAAAAAAAAAACCTATGGCACATTATTTCTCTTCCCCCCTACGTGATTCCCCCCCTCTTCGCCTTTCTTTTTCTCTCTCTTTCTTTTTTCTCCCCTTTTTCCTCTTCACATCACTTCCCCCCCCCCTCTTCTCCTATTTCTTCTTCTTCTTCTTCTTCTTCTTCTTCTTCTCTTCCTTCCTTCCTCTTGGCTGCTGCTTCTCCCACCACCACACCGCTGCCCCACGCACTACTCACCACCACCTCTTGGCCACCGAACCACCACCACCCCGCCGCCCCACGCTCGTCCAACGAGCCGTCTTGCCGTTGAGTCCGACGAGCTATCAGGCCATCCGCGCCGCCCCTTGCCATCGTGAGCCGCCGCCACCATACTTAAGCCACCATCACCACCTCTTGCCGTCGCTCGCTCGGCCGTCCGTCGTTGCTTAGAACCATCACCGCCTGCGCTAGAACCGAGCTCTTCCCCCCTTGGCCGTGGGTTGAGCCGCGACCGCCGCCGTCTTCGCCACGTCGTCCGTGCCGCCGTTGGTGGCGTGAGACTCATGTCTTCTTCACCGTTGCGTCGCTGCTGTCATGTGCTCGTAGTCGCCAGACCTCCCTTGACACCCTCGAAGTTCTCGGGGTTCATGTGGAATCCCCTGTCTTGGGTCATGGAGCTTACTGCCATCATGGCCATTGCACTTACAAATGGAGGGGTTGGTGAATTTTTTCTCTACTGTTCTGTCTTTCTTTATGTTTTAGGGTAAAATTTGAGTTTTTGTGAAAGATGGTATCCATTTGTTTCTGATTCTTCTTTTGTAGGGCAAGCCTCCGGATTGGCAAGATTTCAAAGGCATCGTCACTCTTCTGTTTATAAACTCCACTATTAGCTTTATCGAGGAGAACAATGCCGGTAACGCTGCGGTTTGAAGAGCTCGCTAAATCAATTCTAACCACTGAAGTTGAGGTTACCTAATGAACTTAGAGCATGTGCATTGCTTTTTCAGATTCGATAGTTAGTTTAAAAATGGCTTATTTTGCTTCATGTTGCATTATTTTTTATAGGAAACAGAGTGATAATCATAATATAGAAGAAGCCAACAAATTGACCCATTAACTTCATGCTTTAGGTTTTGGGCATCCCTTAACTGAGTCGTTACTGTACTTTGGATCAATTGGTTAGTGCCGTGCTAGTGCACTTCATCTTGAAGGAGAAACTACACAAGCTGGGGATGTTGGGCTGTGTGATGTGCATTGTCGGTTCTGTCATAATTGTCATCCATGCATCGCAAGAAAGTCCCTATTTTGCATTTTTTGTATATCGGTTGATTCCTGAACATCATGAGCTGTGCTTAGAACAATCAGGAACTGCGGAGGAATTTGCTTTTTTTTGCCCTTGGGCGTATGATAATTGAGGACTCTGAGTGTCCAAGTCTTGCAATTCTTAACTAAATTTTCTCTTGTAAACTTGAAAGTCTATGTTCTTGTGGCCTTTTGGCAAGGTTATTGCCCTCCTTCTTTGTTGCTGGATAGTGGTGTGTCCTTTTCATTTTCCTATGTGGTAATTCTTTATGTTGGGATTGGGGAGTCAAATCTCTTGCTTCAGAAACTATTTACAGTTTTTTTTTATTGCAAAATTTTTCTTTGGGTTTTGTTTACTTATGGATGATATAGTGCTTGATGAGACCTTATCTTAAGAGCTTTTCTTAGTTTGCTTAGTTTCTCTTTGGTTTATCTCTTTCCTTCTTCGTTATTTGTTATGGTTAAAATCTGAAAATGAAAAAAGAAAAAGAAAAAAGAACATGTTCGAACTTGGAACCGACCTTGGAACTTGTGATAGGGTAGGTTCTAGGTTCTTGGTTCTGACGGGTAGGTTCCAGGTTCCAAAAATTGAGGAACCTGTACTCGAGAGTAAGTTCCAGGTTCCAGTCGGAACTGCGAACCGTTCACCCCTATCTACAACTTGACACAAGGGATACTTAAGTGTCAAAATTTACGAAAGTGATACTTAAGTATCAAAATCGGAATAAAATGGATCAATTAAGTGCTAATGGCAAGAAAATCCGGCCAAAATGTTGATGTATCAATTTTTCGGCGAGTTTAGTGCAAAACGATGTTGTTTTGCACGTTGATGTGGCTAAAGTGCCAAAACAACATTGTTTTGGTGTTGACGTATTAAATAATTAATATAAAAATTAATAAAATTAAATTTAAAACATAATAATAATGATGATGATGAATATGATTTATAATTTTAAAAAAAAAGGTGGAGAAGAGGAGGAGGAAGAGGAGGAAAGCAGCCGGCGGCCGAGGGCTCGGCCCTCGCCGCCATCACCAAACGGTGGGGGAGGGTCGGCCTGGGGCCGCCGAGCCTTGGCCAAGGGTCAGCACCCCAGCCGATCGGCGACGGGGCTTGTGTGCCCTCGCCCAGATCTGGGGGGAGGGTCCCTAGATTCGGTGAGAGTTATCGACCCTCGCCTGGCCGGGCCAAGGGCCGCCGTCTGTTGGGGGGTCACCGGTCGCTGGATCTGGGGACCCTCCCCCTAGATTTGGGCGAGAGCACATAGGCCCTCGTCGCCGGTTGGTTGGGGTCGGCGGCCCCCGGCCAACCCTCCCCCACCTTCTGGCATGGCGGGGAGGTGGCGGCGGCGCGAGGGCCGAGCCCTCGTCGTTGACTACCTTCCTCTTCCTCCTTCTCCACCTTAAAAAAAAAATATATTATTATTATTATTATTATTATTATTATTATTATTATTATTATTATTATTATTATTATTATTATTATTATTATTATTATTATTATTATTATTATTATTATTATTTTAAAAAATTAATTTAATTAATTTTTATATTAAAATTCAAATTATACCAAAACGACGTTGTTTTTATGTGTGTTTTGCTGAGTCAATCTTCCGGTGAGCCACGTTAGTGAGAAAATTAATAAAAAAAATGTCATGTAGGATTTCCGGCGGGTTCGCAGGATGTGGCACTTAAGTGTCTCATTTTTCATAAAAAAGTGCCACTTTTGTAAGTTTTGGCACTTAAGTGTCCATTTGTGCCAAGTTTTGGCACTTGAAATGTTTTTTTTTGCCATGCTCTTCAACACCTTCTACGAACTAGAGAAAGAGGTATGTATGTACAATCCCTACTGCTACTTTCTCATCATAGACCAACGTGGTTAATAATTGTCGGAACTCATTCTTGATGAACATACTACTTTTTTCTTGTAGTTTATTTGTTGTCTAACAGCCGAACATGTACTGTTCATTAACATCATACCATGATTTCTTTTCTCCCTCATGAAAAATTCTGTTGAGTCATTGCATTTGTTCAGTTCAATCACAACTCAGGCTCTGTTTATTTCACAGAAAATAAATAATTTGAAAAACATATTCCTAAAAATGATCGTTTATATAATTTAAATGATTAGTTAAAGAACAATATGTTTTTTTATCAACAATAATTTATATGTAAAAATTTTCAGAGCTGAAGAAATATATTTTTTTTCTTTATAAGCGATATAAGTGATTATTTTTAAGAAAATATTTTTTAAATTATACATTTTTTTTCGAAATAAACAAAGCCTAAGTGAAGATTAGACTATGTCAAGATACATGAGCGCTTGGCTTGGATATTCGTCCGTGTCCTTCTACCTTAATCTTAGAGAGCATAAATATTCTTCCCTTCTTTGGCGTTTTTGCATTTGGAGTCTTATGGCCGAATCATATGCTAGGATGGCGTGCTCATTTTCTTCAATCGATAAAGCTAATTTAGACTTCCGGTGAAGGTGCATTTAAAAAAATGGTGACGCCAGAAAGTTTACGTGTCCAAATTTATGCCATAATATTTAACTTTATGATTGACGTAAAAGGCGATGTGATCGCACCATATTTTACAAGGAAATATGGTGAATTGCGAAGGTGTCGATTGTATATCATTAATTTGGTGGGTCACGGATGCGCATGCGAGTACGTCATCTTGCGCAAATTTTCTTTCACGCAAGGAAAAATGGTTCATTAAAAACCATAAAAAATTAACAATTTTTGCTTTCTACCGAATCCTTATCTTTATGAAGATAGTCAATTGTTCACTTTATTTTGAAAAAATCTATACACGTGTTTTATCCTGAATTTAATTAAGAAATTGGTTATTCATCTCGACATGAAAATCGTTCCCTCTCTCTCTCACCAATGAGATTAGGTTGTCGACTGGATGTCCACCAATCTGTGGCCGCTGAAGACCGTCGGCCCCACCCTTCCCTCCCTCTACCTGGACAAGCGCCTCCCCAACGACACCGCGTACGGCGTCAACTTCTTCACCCCGACCACCACCTCCACCGTCTCCGCCTGGCTCCGTCGCCACCCGCCCCGCTCCGTGGTCTACGTCTCCTTCAGCAGCATGGCGGACCTCGACCCCTCCCAGTTCGCCGAGCTCGCCCACGGCCTTGCCCTCGCTGCCCACCCCTTCATCTGGATCGTCCGATCTACCGAACAACACAAGCTCCCTCGGGATCTAATGGACTCGATCCACTCGGAGGAAGCTCTAATCCTCCCGTGGTGCAATCAACTGGAGGTCCTCGAGAGTGATGCAATCGGATGTTTTGTCACGCACTGCGGGCTCAACTCAGTGATTGAGGCGATCTGCCTGGGGATCCCGATTGTGGCAATGCCGCAGTGGACGGACCAGCCGACGAACGCCAAGTTCGTGGAGGATGTGTGGAGGGTCGGGGTCAGGGCTAGGGCCGACGAGGCGGGGGGCGTTGGGAGGGAGGAGGTGGAGAGGTGCGTGAGGGAGGTGGTAGGAGGAGGGGAGAGAGGGAGAGAGGTGACGGAGAGTGCGAGGAGGTGGATGGAGACAGCGAAGGCGGCGATGGCGGAAGGCGGGAGCTCGGATCAGGATATCGATGAGTTCATGGAGAAGCTTGTGAGTCGTGCATCAGTATAGTAGTAGAAGCGTGACATCCTAAGTTTTCCTTCTATATATTATGTGGGCAATTATTGGGTTATATGGAAA
Organism: Eucalyptus sideroxylon; assembly: GCA_014182405.2. Classification (NCBI taxonomy): domain Eukaryota; kingdom Viridiplantae; phylum Streptophyta; class Magnoliopsida; order Myrtales; family Myrtaceae; genus Eucalyptus; species Eucalyptus sideroxylon. Next base: position 26,995,716 of record CM024555.2, read on the forward strand.
TTAAATTCCAGACGAAAATTAAGGTAAAACACCATTATGGTGTCAAAGATGAGTCTTATCTCGTACAAAGTATAAAGTATGCTTAACATTTTATTTGGCATGAGATTGAGCATTCGTTGTATTACATAAATTTAATGGGAGTTTTGTTATAATTATAAAGGTGCCACTAAATTAATGAATATTAGGATAATGCCATGTCGTGGCATGATTATTATACATTGAAAAAGCCTAAAAATACCTTTAGATTACGCAAACATTAATTAATCTATACATAAGGCTCATTTGCTTTCACATAATTATTAGTATCTCTTTCTTCCCCTCTCTTATAGCCACTTATCACTCATATGAGTTGCCACATTTCCTAAATTGTTAACCATACGTTTTAATCAAGAGATGGCATCATCATGATATCACCTTAACCTTGGTTAGTTGATACATTGAATGTAAAAAAATTGTGAATTATTTCTCATTTCCTTACTAACCACTTGTTACTAAAATCTAACGCCTTATTCCGCACTTTGTCTATTGTTCTAAAAACTTAAGCTAATTGGGAGGCAAATAAGTCTTGGTAAGATTTGAACTTGAGACCTTCAGCTCTGAAGCAATGTGAGATTTAGATTAAGGCTAACCTTAACCTTGGTTAGTTGGGGATCAATGCTAACTGTTCTAAAAGTTTAAGCTGATGGATTAAGGCACGATTTATTATTTAAATATTCTAACAAAGATATCTCATGTATCCAAGAGCCATGGTTCAAAGATTCTCCATTTAGGATACATTGACAACACTAGCATAAGCAAGTTTAGCTATTCCATCTTATCAATCAAGGTTTCAACTTGATATTTGTTGCAAATAAAATAAAAGATTTTGCCTAATTCAGTGATAACGTTACCAAATTTGAACTCGATGGATGGCTTGCGAGGGCAGTGGCTGGCAGTGTGCTCACGGTGTTCGGCGAAGGACACTTGGTGTGGGGAGCCCAGCTCAGTGGGGCTTGCGAATTGGGACTTGGTAAGGCTGTGCAATGATAGGTTGGTGATGGCTGGTTGTGCCTTGGTTCAGGCCGTCTCTTGGTGGAGAGTGGGCTGCAGTGATTGCTTCATCAGGAAACTTGCAAAAATAGAGAACAACCCTGAGGTGGCTGAGAAATAGCGGCGTTGTGGGATGGGGTTGGATGGCGAGGCAGCGAGGTCGGCGAGACTGATGCAGCGCTGGTGGGGGTAGGGACCGCGACTGGGGGGAAAGGCAATGATGGGTGACAGCTCAGCAAGTGTGGCACCGCAGACCAGCAGAGGAACAACAGCGGGGCACAATGATTGTGGATCGGTGTCGCGGGTTTGAGCAGGCTATGGCGTTGGTGTGGTTTGGGGTGAAGCTCGGTCCGACGCCATTGGAGGAAGCAGTAGTGACAACAATGTCACCGAGGCAAAGGAAACAGCGAAGCCGGCCAGTGACTGCTTTGTTGAGGGGGTCACGGCGAAGAGGGTTCTGGCTTGGCCGTAGTCTGCGGTGACAAGGAAGCACAGCCGAGAAAGGGGGTATCGACCGGGGCTCCCTCACCCTTTCTCTCAATCTCTTACTTGTGTTTTTTGAATTCTCTATTGCGAATTGACGAGTTATGAGTCATAGATGGATATTTATAATGCTAACTTAGGTTTAATTCACTCTTGCGAGCTTAATTTCATCCTTACAACTTGATGAGCTCTAATAAACTAAGGCCATTCCCTAATCAGAATTTTAATGAGCTGGATTTAGCTTAAATCAGGCTAATTATGTTGGAGAGCCATTCCCTAATTTGCTCGGAAGGATCTACCAATTGGCGGTCCAAGAGGAGAGCCAAAGGATGGCAGCAGCTGGGCACGCATGAATCGGAGATGAAGTAGCCTTCACTGCCCTCGATTGATAGCCCCTCACCAGCGTTCGCTGTCCACGGATTTGCCTTCTCACCGACCAGCAGCTCCTCGCATGTCTTCTCTCCGGGCGAGCAGTCCTTCGGTTTCCATGTAGAGAGCCCCTTACGAGCGGCTGCAAGAAAGAAAGAAGAAGAAGGGAACCCTACTTTTTTTCGAATGGATGGCCCAGATCCAACAGCTATTATTCAGCTAATGTTTTAGCTGAATGTAATGGCTCCCATGGCATGATAGCATCCTCTTTTAAGGGATCCTATGGTCCTCATAATGCCACATCAACCCTTAAGGAAAATACTACAGGAAAATGGAAATTGTATTGCAACTATTGCAAACGTCCTCATCACACGATGGAAACTTGTTGGAAATTACACGATAAACTCGAGGAGAAGGGGAAGAAGGAATCTTTGGCTAATCAAGTCACTGGGCATAATATTAATTAGCCAATTACTGAAAAATAGTATCAGTAAATCATGAGGGCCTTGAAACAGCTGGAAATATTTGATAAAAGGGCAGGTTTCTCGGTACTTCATTTTGTCTCAACTCTATTTCTCATGATACATGGATAATTGATTCAGGTGTTAGTGGCCATATTATTTGCAATGAAAGTTTCTTTTCCCATACTCATAAATATATTTTCCCTGTAACTGTGAAACTTCCAAATGGAAATACCACAAATGTCACAAAAATAGGGTGTAAATCTTAGCCCTTCCATTAACCTTCAAAATGTGCTTTATATTCCTCAGTTTGAGTACAATCTTATCTCAATATCAAAGGCCTGTGAGGATAATTCATGCCGCATCATCTTCAATTTTGACACCTGTCTTTTTTAGGCTCCTTCGATTGGCAAACTGGTGAGCTTGGGTAGTCTCTCACAAGGATTGTATTTTTGGACAAATTTTCCAAAAAAAAATTGATTTATCATGTATTTCTATGAATCAAAAATCATTGTGTAACATTGCTACCAATGATAAAGTTATCGTTTCTCATCGATGTTTTGGTCACAGTACTTCCTTTCCACATCCTCAATGTAATGTTTGTCCTCTTGCAAAGCAATCACGTGCCCCCTTTTCCACGAGCAAATCTCGAACTACAGAAAATTTCTCCTTAATTCATGTAGACATTTGGGGGCCTTATCATACTCACATCGTAATGGGTCTCGTTTCTTTCTCACTATTGTAGACGATCATTCTCATGCTACATGGGTCTTTCTTATGCAGTCAAAGAGTCAAGCTCTTTCTCACTTAAAAAAGACTTCTTCACTTTAACGAAAAATCAGTTTGGAAAATCTGTTCAATGTATTCGAACAAATAATGGGAAATAATTCTTTAGTCATGACTGTCAATCCCTATTTTCCTCTCATGGAATTCCACATGAAAGTACATGCACTTATACACCTCAACAAAATGGGGTTGTTGAGCGTAAACATCGTCATCTTTTGGAAGTTGCGTGTGCCCTTAAATTTCAAGCTTTAATTCCTGAGACTTTCTGGGGAGATTGTGTAGGCCTGAGTGTGGTTCCCGGATTACCCAGGAATCGGAATGAACCGGAGGAGGGTCCAATTCGATTCCCAGTTCCAAGGGGACCGGTTCCGGTTCCTGGTTACTTTTTTCTAGGAACCAGAACCGAACCGGTTAGGGCTCCTAACCTAAAGAAGAAAACGAATTGCAAAATCAATTCAGTTCAGTCTTCAGAGTCTTTAGAGTTCACACACACACAATCACGACTCATGCCGCTTTGAGTCTCGCCGCTGGATGCCACTCGCCCTTGAGGCCGCCGCCGCTGGACGTCGCCGGACGCTAGTCGCCTATGCCGCTCGCCTGAACCCTTGCCGCTCGACGCCCGTCCCTGCCCAAATCTCTGAGTTTCTCCCCCCGAGTCCCAACGCCCTTGGTCGAGCCTCCCTCGAAGCTGCTCCCCCCGAGTCCCAAGTCTCTTGACTCCTGAGTCCTGACGCCCAAATCTCAGTTTCGATTCCCCCCCGCGACTGCATCCTCCACATCTTCAGGGCCGCGCTTCAGGGCCTCCGCCGCCAACGTTCCCGTCTTCCTCTTCCTAACCAATTGGTACTGTTTCTATTTCCACAGGAATCCTTCACCGAAGGGAAGGCTAGTTTATTTATTTTAAAGCTGTGGGGAGTATGGAAAAATGATCTCATTGGTTTATTTCACTTTGCAGACTTTATTCATCGAATTCGGGCGACTAATATTTATTGCCACCATTGCTGTTCGCTACCTTAAACTTTAAGCAGTTGCCTCTCTGTTTTGCTTCGTTTCCCTACCGAGAAAACTGAAGTGCTCGGATCTCGCTTGAGTTACTTCTACTGGATTTGATTTTGTCCTGTTAACCTGGTAACTTCATCATCCCCAGTTCTGCGTCGTTCGAAATACAAGACCGAGTTGCGTTCATAACTTCATACCACTCATGCATAAATAATTGAGAATCTAAAGCGTTTCTTGATGATATGTGATGACATTGTTGTGCTAGTGATATTGTTGCGTTCATAACTCTAAGACACTGTTACGAAATAGGTTATGTTTTTTGCGCAATCTAAGGGTGTTTTGGTGTAGATTAATCATTTTAGTAATGCAAAGCTTTGAATGCATTTACATTTCATTGCTATCACAATTGAATCTGCACACATTTCTGTTGCTTTTTTAATTTTGTGTTTACTGTTTAGTCATGTTCCCGCGACTGTCAATGGAGATCCCCAAAAGAAATGCTTACTTTAACAACCCAAGCCCTCCTCATTCGTTGTCGGACGTATAATTCTAGCAAAAGCTTGTTTTTTTTCCTTTTTAATTTTTCTTGGTCTCACATCATACTCATTTCGGTTGCTATTAAGTGTTTTTTGGTATCTTTTCTGAGTGGAAATGCTTGCTCTTGTGTTTCAATCTTGCATTTAGAGTATAACGTGCATCAAAACAATGTCTATGAATTAAGTATGCTATTGCCTTGTAGTTTGCAACATACTTGTGTCTTATAGACTTTTGCTCTCTCTAGGTTCAGTTTCTTAGTATCGTATCCATTAGTTCTTCATCATCAGTTTTGTGATGCCATCATTCCTTCTCATTAATTGACTTGGTTAAAATGATGATGCAAAATATGATTAATCTAGTTGTTTGATCTCAAGGGGAACTAAGTAATCTAAGTTTTTTCTATGATAATGGAGGCCAAATTCTTTCGCTTTTGTAAGATTGTAGATGTTGGGTTTAAAGCTAGAGTGGAGGCTGAAGGAGTTGATATTTGTTTTGAAATGTCTAATTATATTCTATTATTGTTGTGTAGTGCGAAGTTAATGTATCAAGATAACACGTCAATGGAAGTGGAGGGACATGAAGAGATGACTCCGATTATGGGATTTGAGTTTTTTGGCGATGAAATTAAAGAAGAGGCACCTCCTACCTTGAGTGCCACAAATAAGGTACTCGGTTCTCATCTTCCTCATGATAAGAAATATACATCCGAATGTTGGAATCATTATTTGAGAATTTGTAATAAAGATGAAAAAATATATCAAGTGAAGTGCATTCATTGTGGGTCCATGCTTAAATATCGTGTTGCTAATGATACTTCTGTAATGAGGAAGCACTTGACTACATGCAAGAGGTTTCCCTATAATGTAGATAAGAGGTAGAAATTCTTTGTACCACGTAATGTCAACATGACTGGTAAGGTAGGAGGAGATTCTAGTACTGGTAGCGCCTTACCGACATGAGCATTTAATCAAGAATGTTGTAGGCTAATGTTTGCTCGGTTCATCATCCTTGATGAGCAATCTTTTTCCTTGGTTGAACGTGTTGGATTTCGTGAATATGTTAGTGAGTTACAACATCTCTTCAAACATATATCACGTTTCACAGTGGCAAAAGATTGCATGAAATTGTTTTTATGTGAAAGAACTTCTTTGAAGAATTATTTTGTAAATATTAATTCTAGGATTGCACTCACGACTGATACATGGACTTTCAATCAAAATTTGAATTACTTGTGTCTCACTGTACATTTTATTGATGAAAATTGGAAGTTGCATAAAGAAATCATCAATTTTGTGGTGATGCATATTCACAGGAGTAAGGATATTGGAAAAATGGTGGAGGGATGCATTGAGGAGTGGGGAATAGAAAAAAATGGTGTCTACAATTACCGTGAATAATGCTAGCTCGAATGATGTTACAGTTAGCTATTTGAAGGATAAACTTTCAAAACAAAAGTCGTTGATATTAAATGGTAGTGTTTTGCACATGAGGTGTACAGCTCATATATTAAATTTGATTGTGAGAGATGGCTTGACTATGGTATGTGACTCCATTGTACGTATCCGAAATGTGGTTATATATGTAAGGAGCTCTCCCACAAGAGCCCAATTATTTCAATCTTGCATTGAGAAAGAAAAGATCACTTATAAGGGTTCGATAGTTCTTGATGTCACCACTAGATGGAACTCCACTTACCTCATGTTAGACACCGCCATAAAGTTCAGAAAAGCTTTTGAAAGGATGGAAGATCACGATCCATCTTTTGTAAGTGAGCTTAATTATGAAACTCCTAGTGAAGATGATTAGGAAAATGCTATTATTCTTTCGGATTTTCTCAAAGTATTCTATGATGCCACCAATCAGATGTCTAGGACTTCATATGTTACTTCAAATGATTATTTTGAAGGGATAGCTCTTTTGTATAGAAATTTGAAAGATGTGATCAATGCTTCGGATCCTAAGCTTCAAGATATATGTGTGAAAATGAAAGAAAAATTTGACAAATATTATGGAAGCTTAAATAAAGTGAATATGGTGGTGTTGATTGCGGTTGTGTTAGATCCTAGAGCCAAGTTAAATTATGTGAGTTTCTTGTATAGACAAATTTATGATGATGAATCGAAAATTAAAGAGATGCATTATAAGGTGAATGATACATTGGAGCATTTGTATGAATTTTATGAGCAATCTTCTCTTACTTGTGATCAAGATTTTGGTGGCCATAATTTGGGTGCAAGTAGTAGTTCAAATTCCAATACCGATACGGGAGGTAGAGAATGAATAAATAAGCATAATGCCCAAGCTTGGAAGAAAATGTTTTTCTACTCGAATGAACAAGGGCGCGATGACAACAAGTCCGAGCTTGATGAGTATCTTCAAGAAAAAAATGAAAAGGATTTTGGTATTGACATTTTGATTTGGTGGAAGACTAATGGCTCAAAATATAAGATCATTTCCTTAATGACTCAAGATATTTTGTCAATTCTTATAACTACCGTTGCTTCAAATAAACTTTTAGTACATCAGGTCGTGTGTTTGATGGCTTTCGAAGTTCTTTAATTCCAAAAGTAGCGGAAGCTTTGATTTACACTCAAGATTGGTTGATAGCTGTTTATGTACCGCTTGATGTTGAAGAGTGTATTGAGAACGCAGAACAATTTGAGTTGGGTAAGTAATGTTTATATCTTTATATATTGTAATTATTTTTGTATATTTTGATAAGTGAATATTTTATTTAATCTTTTCCTTTTTTTTTTTTCCAGATATGGTTGGTCTTAATGTGGATATTATCGTTGATAAATAAAGTTGGTGGTGTCGCATTTGCAATGGATCCAACATTTGAGAAGTCAAGCAAGGTTTTTTGTTGGCTTATTGATGAGTAACTTTATTTGTTGTAATTTTAATGCAAGCTCCTTTTTATGTACATTGAATTTTTGAACTATGTTGTCAAAAAATTTAGGAGCCTTTAAATGGGCAAAATGACATGTTTCATGGAGTATTATCGATATTGATTTTTTTTTTTTGTGTCTTTACTTAGGATTTTGATTGATTTACATTCATGTCTTTGCAAGGTTTTGCTGTGCCAAAGGAATCACATGGAAAAGTTGTAGAGTTCACACTATGGAGTAGATGAAAATTTGAGATCTTGTTGGCACTTTTGGTTTTTCATATCTTTAGAAACTTCTTTGGAAACTTCTTATTAATTTTGGTTATGTATGTCCAAATTCTTGACAGTTGGCATTGGTATGTTTGCTAAGATGTGGGAAGTTACCGTGTAGTATACGCATACGTTATAATTTTTTTTTTGGATAACGTGCGCATACGTTATATTTTTTTTTTTTTTGGTAACGTGCGTGCACGTTATAGTTTTTTTTTGGTAACGTGTGCGTACGTTATATATATATTTTTTTTTGGTAACGTGAGCGTACGTTATAGTTTTTTTTTTTTAATAACCTGTGCTTACGTTTTATATATATATATATTTTTTTTTTGTAACGTGCGCATATGTTATAGTTCAAATCTGAAAATAACAAAAGAAAAAAAAAATATGTTGGAACCTGGAACCGACCTTGGAACCTGTGACAGGGTAGGTTCCAGGTTCTCAGTTCCGACGGGTAGGTTCCAGGTTCCTCATTTTGAGGAACCTGTACTTGATGGTAGGTTCCAGGTTCCAAATGGAATCGAACCGGAACCTGGAACCTCTCACCCCTAAAATTATGTGGTCATAGCAGCCTACTTGATCAATCGTATGCCAACTAGGGTTCTCAATGGACGCACACCCTTTGAAATTTTATTTGGAAAGAAGCTTGAAGTTAATCACTTGAGAGTTTTTGGCTGCTTATGCTATGTTTCTGCCTTGGGTCCTCGTGACAATATGAGTCACCGAGCCAGTCGATGCATTTTTATGGGTTATCCAACTTTACAGGAAGGGTTATCGTGTCTTTAAGTCATCGATAGGTAATTTTTTCATAAGTAGAGACGTTGTTTTCCATGAAGATGATTTCCCTTTTCAGGATGAGGCATCTTCAAGTGAACCTCCAAGCTCAAATCAGCAGAATATAAATTTTCTATTTGAGAAAGATTCATCACTTAATACCCATTATATATATATATGTCTCGACTTATTCTCTAGTGATCGAAAACAATGCAGTTTCTCCACCTACCTCAGAGTACTCAGCTATAGAGTCCACAATGTCAATTGAAGAGAAATCTGATTCATAACGATTGTCTTCTCAGTCTATTTCTGAGATATCATCTCCTACATATGATCATATTCCTCCACGATGATCAAGACGAATAACTTGTCCCTCAACTTGGACAAAGGATTATGTTTGTGTGTCTCTCAACTCATCAGGTATCCCATATCCTATCTCCTCTTATATCTCGTTTGATTGCCTATCTGCGAAGCATATGTGCTGCATTAGTTGTATCTCATAAGAAATAGAGCCATCATCCTATGATATGGTCGTTCGTGATCCATGATGGCAAAAGGTTATGGAAGCTGAATTGTATGCCTTGATAGAGGATCATACATGGGATATAGTTCCATTACTCGTTGATCATAAACCAATTGGCTGCAAATGGGTATATAAGATCATGTACAAGGCTGATGGTTCTGTGGAATGCTATAAGGTTTGCTTAGTGGCAAAAGGCTTTACGCAACATGAAGGTTTTGACTATCACAAAACATTCTCTCTCGTTGCGGAGGATGTCACTGTTCGTTCCTTCCTTTCCATTGCTACTTTCCGGGACTGGGAACTACATCAAATGGATGTCCACAATGCTTTTCTTCATGGAAATCTTGATGAGGAAATATATATGAATCTTCCACCAGGATTACGACGATAAGGGGAGTTTGGAGTGTGTCGTCTCTGTAAGTCCCTTTATGGGCTCAAGCAACTTTTTTAGTGGTATGCAAAGTTTACTTCAACTCTTTACGGCCATTGGTTTCAAGCAATCCAAGCATGATTATGCCCTATTCTCTTGGACAAAATGTACGCCTTCAATCTATCTTATGATATATGTTGATGATTGTCGCGACCAATTTTTTGGGTGTGAATCACCTAGGGTTTGGCTAATGGATTATTAAGCCTAGACTTAACTCGGGCTCTCCCAAGTCCATACAAATTCGTGACTTTCAGTTCAAGTTTTTTTTTTTTTTTACATGTAATTGATTTTTAATTTAGGAGTCGCCACTAATTTATTTTTGGTGGGTCGATTAGAAACTCAAGTAAAGTAATGGGAGATTTATTTTACTCCTACGAACCATAGATTATGAGTTTGGGGACTTGATTACGCTATATTTCTCTAACGCCCTTTCGATACCTTTCTCTTTTATTTCGAAAAAAAAAATGTTTTGTAGGCAGCTTGGATTGATTTTAAATCTATTTTCCTAACATGTGAGGTGATCATGCGGGTGCGTAAATCATCAATTTAACATTCAAAAAAAGCAATGAATAAATTGTAGGAACTTACCTCAAAGCAACGAAAGCATTTGCAATGTTAAATCAGAATTCACATCGATAGTCCTAGATATGATTTCTAATTAACACGCAATTTTTGTTTTTGTTTTTCACTTATTTAATGAAGATCATGCAATATGCAATGCATGCTACTAATTTAACATGAAATGATACGACATGGCAACATGACCTAAACTATATGACATAAATAAGCATGCGGCCTATCATGAAGCATGAGATGAATTTATTCTAATTTTCTGTATTTTCCATGAAATTCGAAATTAAAGAAATGCAACAATTAAATATGCAATCTAAATTAACCAAATAACTTAATTCTAATGACAAACAATTTCTAATTAAATGAACCTAACAACAATCACTAGATGACGGGAATTTCATGAACCTAATCCTACATGACATGTGCATGATTTTTTTTTCCTTTTTGTATTTTTTTTTATGAAAATTCATAATTAAAAACCACTAAAATCTAAGTAAAGTGGAATGATATCTACTCTAATACCTTCTAAACAAGTATTCTAAAATAACTAACCTATCATGCAATCAATTCTAATCTACATGATGCAAATGCAATTTTTTGTATTTTGGGATAAGTAAAGCAATAAGCACTAAATCATTCATGGTCATCAATTATATTATCCATCGTTCGAATTTGGAAACGATATCTAATTAATTTGATTATTTCGCTAATAAAATCAATAGATTGATCTTAAGTCTTAAAGATCAAGATATCAATTTTATTCCCGTGTGATTAATTATTCCATCTAAAATCTTATAGATGGAATAAAAAATCAGCGTGCAGCTGCGAATTAGGCAATAAACCCTACTAGAAATATGCCTATCGTATCAAATGTGTATGTAAGATATTGAAAAGCATGTATTAGGCAATAAAACATCCAAATCAAATTTAGATAAGATAATTACCTAATTCCGCAAATAATATTACCAAATTTGAACTCAATGGGTTGACTCGATGGATGAGTGGTGTCGGCTCACGACGATATCGAGGGTCACGGCCCAAGGGTCGATGGTGAGGGTAGTGCTTGGCTCCTGATCTCGAGGCAAGGCAGCGACAGTGGGAGGCTCAGGAGTTGTAGCTCGCCCGAGGAATTTGTGAAATCAAACCTACAAAACAGAGAAACCGGCCCGGTGGCTCGACACCAGATCCACAGTGACAGCGACAACAGCAACTTGATTCGTCGGTGGAAGGAGCAACGAGCACGCTAAGATGTCTGTCTTGATGTAGAATAGATTAGAATAAAGCAGCAGTGGTGGCATGGGTGAGGCAGGTGGCGGTCGATGATGGATCGGCAGCCGCGGGCGTTGAGGTTGCACTTCACGCTTAAAGACCCCCACTCCTTTCTTCAGACGTGTGGATGTGTTCCTTCCCTTTTGATCAGCACACATCTTTGTAGTTTTTTAATGTACCCACCGCCACGTATTGCTTGGATGAGCGTCAAGGCGGAGCAAATCGTGGGATTGAGCTTGGGCGCAAGCTAGGACTCGTGGCTCGCGGATGCTTCGTAGAAGGGATCACGATGCAGCTGAGGATGCTAGTGCAGCAGCTCGTCCCGGTAGTGGTCTCGTAGTGTGGGGCAGCATTGCGAGCATGAGGGCGCAGTGATGTGGCTGGCGAACCTCACATGGCAAGGGACTCTCGACCAAGCTTGGCGGAGCACTCTATCTCTCTCCTATCTCACGTGTATACGTGCTCTGAAATTCTGATTTGCTGGCCTCCATGATTTCTTCTTTTGGCTTTTTCTCTCTAAAGCTCTCTCTGTGTGCCGTGTATTCGAAGTCGTCCTCTTTTTAGAATTGGGGCCATATGTATCGATTGTGTGGCCTCTTCCAAAACCCTATACGACTAATCTATTTATAAGCGTCACGGATTAGGGTTTTAATTTTTTCAAATCAATATCCACGAAGATTTCTTTTTTCAAATGTAATATTTGCTTTTCCAAACGCAATATTTTATTTTCATAACGCAATATTTGTTAGATAAATCCGTAAAATCTCGGATATGGGCTTGGGCCGATTTACTCCTTTCGTGGGCTTAGCCCAACTTATCAAATTAAAGTTTATGAAGTATCAATTCGAACCCATCCGTCACCGGCCCAATATAAATGCAAATTAAAAATAAATACACCTAAAACTATATGCTTATGCAATTAACTATATTTTTTTTTAGGGATAAAATTAACCCAAATTTTTTTAATGCAATAAATGATTAAACGGGTCACCAAAATTTGGGTGTCAACAATGACATACTTATTATAGGAAACAATGAATTAGGCATCAAGAAACTTAAGAAATATTTGCACTCTAGCTTCTGTATTAAAGACTTGGGACCTCCCAAGTATTTCCTTAGTATCGAGATTGCTCATTCAGAATTAGGAATCTCTCTTAGTCAACGGAAATTTGTGTTAGAGATCATATCAGAAGATGGATCATCCTCTAAGATCGACGACCTTTGCTTGAAGATCCATCCCACTATCAAAGGCTTGTAGGGAAACTTGTATATCTTACCATGACTAGGCTGAATATATGTTATGCAGTGCAAACACTTAGTCAATTCATGCATAACCCGAAGGAATCTCACATGAATGCAGCTTTGAAGGTTATAGGCAGAAGTACACCCAAAGTGCCAAAACTTGGCACGGAGAAATATTTGAGTGTAAAAAGTTTGGAAAGTAACACTTAAGTACCAAAATCGGAGCAAAATGGATCAAGTGTCACTTAAGCCAAAGTCCGGCCAAAATGCCAATGTAGCGATTTTCCAGCAAATGAAGTGCAAAATGACGTCGTTTTGCATGCTGATGTGATTAGACAATACAAAAATGACGTTGTTTTGGTGTTGATGCAGTAAAAAAATTAATATAAAAATTAATTATATTAAATTTAAACTAAATTTTTTAAAACATTTTAAAATAAACAAAATATTAAAAAAACTTAAAATTTAAAAAATTTAAAATGGGGCAGGTGGCTGAGGGTTGAGCCCTCATCGCCGCCTCCTTGCCACCGCCGGAAGGGCTCGCCCCCTTCTTTTTTTTTTTTTCTAATTTATTTTTTAAAATTTTTAGTTTTTAAAATTTTTATTTTATTTTTAAAATTTTTAAATAAGTTTAGTTTTTAAATGTTTTAAATTTTTAGTTTTTTTAATATTTTTATTTTATTATTAAATTTTTTAAATAAGTTTAGTTTTTTTAGTTTTTTAATTTTTAAATGTTTTAAATAATTTTAGTTTTTAATTTTTTTAGTTTTTAAAATTATTTTAAAATATTTATTTATTTTAAAATTAGTTTCTTTAATATTTTCATTTTATTTTTTTTTTTAATTTTTTAAAAAATGTTTTAAATAAGTTTAGTTTAAATTTAATTTAATTAATTTTTATATTAATTTTTTATGACGTCAATACTAAAATGACGTCGTTTTTTAAAAAAAATATTTTTTAACCATGTTAGTGTGCAAAAAAATGGTGTCGTTTTGTACTTTTTCACCGGAAAATCACCACGTTGACATTTTGGCCGGATTTGAGCGGAAGTGACACATAAGTGATCTATTTTGCTCCGATTTTGGCACTTAAGTATCACTTTCTAATCTTTTGATAGTCAATCTGTGCCAAGTTTTGGCACTTCAGGTGTCTGTATGTTATAAAATATTTGAAGAGATGTCTAGTCCTTAGAATACTTCTCTTGCGAGACTGCAATTTAGAAATGGCGACGTATTGTGACACATATTATGCCACATGTCTCATGAGTTGGAGATCAATCACTGGCTTTTGCATTAAGTTGGGAAAATCGTTGCTTTCATGGAAGACAAAAAAGCAATCCGGTGTATCTCTATCATCCGTTGAAGCTGAATATCGAGCTATGGCTAAAATCGTTTGTAAAATAGTTTGGATACATGGCTTGCTTTCAGATCTTGAGATATAAGTCAAAGGACCAACGGACTTATATTGTGACAATGATGTAGCACTCAAACTTGCAACAAATCCCATTTTTCATGAGAGAACGAAACACATTGAAGTAGACTGCCACTACACTCGAGACAAGATCCAAGAAGGAGTAATAAAGACAAATTGAATTGGAACCACTGAATAACCTGCTCATATTTTTACCAAACCATTATGTCAAAGATAACATATATATTTACTAAGCAAGTTGGACGTCTTGAATATATATCAGTCGTCGGCTTGAGGGGGAGTGTTGGAGATGTGTGAAGATCATGTTGGAGATATGCAAGGATTGAGCTGAAGATTATGATCAATCAATCCAAGATTAGAGAAGATTATATTTGATTAATTATGTCAATTTGTGATTGGATTTGATTTGTTTGATTTGATGTATCTTCTCATTCTTTTGTTAGATATTCAATGTATTATAAATAGGGACTCATTTAATGTAAATCATACATAGAGATATACAAAAGACAAATTACAAGTTCTCTCTTATACTTGGCCCATTTTTCCAATTCTGACAAATTAGGCCCCCCTGTCTATAGAATTTCAGCCACCACTCCTTGCCTGGAGCTTAGTTTATTCAATTAAACTTAGAAACATTCACTGCCAATCCAATTGAATGCAACTAATTTAAATACGCTCATAATGACTATATTCTATTTAATTATTATTTTTACTAGGGGCTGAGATCGATCCTTAATTTTCTATACAATAAATTACTAAATGGTATGCCAAAATTCAGATGTCTAACGGTTTTATTATTGTATAGATGGCTCATCCCTCGTTCCCATATAAAATTTAGGGCCGGCCTACCCTAAGTGACTATGTTTAAAGCCTTCTTGTTATACTTAGCGGATGCACGTTCACGAACTGTCATCTCACGAATTGTCATCGTTGATGCAATATCTGTCTGTCAATTCTATGCACGCCTTCTTTAACTGGCACTATGGCCCTGTTTGGTTCAGCATTTGGAATGCTCATTTGGGCTCTAAAGTCCCTTGGCCAAATGCAAAGGTGTTTGGTTCGTATTTTTGCGTGACTTTGGCGAGATATAATTGCATCTCCAAGTGGCTCTAAGGGTCTTTAGCCCAATGTAGCTCTTGAAGTCCTTTGGAAAGTTATATCTTCGGAATGCAACTTCCGGTATTATTCATCACTCCGGTGGAGAAGCCGATCGGCCGCCCGAATAAAAATAAATATAAAAATATAAACATATTTTTTTTATATTTTTTTTAATAAATATTTATAAAAATATAATATTTTATATATTTTAAAATATAAACATATTTTTTTTTCTCCAATTGTTTTTATTTTATATTTATATAAACATATCTATATATATATATATATATATATAATATTTATATAAAAATAATGTTTATATTTTTATATTGTTTATATAAAAATAGTTTATATAAAAATATAAACATATTTTTTATTCAGGCTATTATATATATTATATATTTTCTATATAGATATACACATCTATTTTTTATATAAATGTTTTATGTTTAATAAATATATTTTATGTTTATATTTTTATATTTTTTATTCAGGCAGTTCGGTTGCTGGATTCGGCAATCCGGTAGCTGGACTTAAAAAAAAATATAAACATATTTTTGCTTTTTTAATTTAATAAAAGTTAATTACAAATGCAAATTTTATCAAACGGTATTTTAGTCAAAGTTATTTTTCAATGTAAATTTTATCAAACGACATTTGCATTTCGGAAAATCCCATTCACCCAAAGGTATTTGCATTTCTACAAATGCATTCCCCAAAAGCCGAACCAAATGGGTCATATTTCTTTCAGTGGAATGAACGACACACCACACCACACGTTCCTTGGAAAAAAAGTCATTCGGCTAAGATCTTTGCTAAGATCCCCCGGCAAAGTTTTGGCCTTTAAAAATCAATCTGCTGGTGTATAATTTAATCTTTTGCCATGAAGTCTCTAATCTCGTGGTGTATAATTTAATCTTTTGCCACGAAGTCTCCATCGTCCAGAGAATTGGCTCAATTGGTGGCGGTATCGAGGATTTTCAATTCAAAAACTTGAGGTCACCTGTCCAGATTCGATCACTTGCGTGTAAACTGTCCTGAATCAAGGTCGCTTTTCAGGCGGACTGAATGGGTGGCTGTCCAGATTCGACTCTTTACGTGTAAACCGTCTTGAGGCAGGGTCGCCTTTACAGCCAGTTTGAATGGGTTCATGAGATTTATAGAGTATTTCATGGACGTCCGTACTCATGCCGCTGGACAGTAAAAACGAGTTATAAATAGCTGCTTAGGATAACCCCTCCTCAAGAGAAGAACTCTAGAGAAAGAGAACGAAGAGAGCCAATGGAGCCTTCAAGCAAACTCCACCGAGCGCACGTACTAGTCCTCCCCTTCCCCGGCCAAGGCCACATAAACCCTCCAATTCTCCAAGCGCCTCGTCTCCAAAGGCCTCAAAGCCACCCTCGCCCTCACCGTCCACATTGCCAAATCCATGCACGCCGACCCCTCCTCGTCCATCAACCTTGAGACCATCTCCGACGGCCACGACCTCGCTGGCCTCGCTGAGGCCGAGTCCATCCAGGCCTACCTGACGTGCTTCCAGACCGTCGGGTCAAGGGGCCTGGCCGAGCTGATCCATAAGCTCGACTGCTCGGGCCTACCGGTCGACGCGATCATCTATGACGGGTTCCTCCCGTGGGTGCTCGACGTGGGCCAAGCAGTGCGAAAAGCTCGGAGTGGTTTTCTTCACGCAGACATGCGCGGTCAACAACATATATTACCATGTGCAGCGTGGCTTGCTCCCGCTCCCGCTCTCGGGAGGCAGTGTCAAGGTCCGGGGTTTGCCGCCTCTGGAGCCGTCAGAGACGCCATCGTTCGTATGCAAGCTGGGGACGTACCCTGCCTTTTACGACATGGTGATCAACCAATTCATGAACGTGGATGAAGCTGATTTTGTGCTCTGCGACACCTTCTACGAGCTGGAGAAAGAGGTATACGTACATTCTTATGCTGCTGCCTTCTCATCATAGGCTAGTCCAGTTAGCAATCCTCGTCATTCATTCGTGTTCAAACTGCAACTTTTTCTTGCAGTTTCCTCACTGTCTAGCAGCAGAACAGGAACCAGTTTACTGTGTCGCGATTATTTAGGATAGTTCATGCCATAATATTTTACTAATGATTGGCGTGAAAGGCGATGTTGACATATCTAAATTGCATGATGAAATATGTCATGTAGAATCTTGGAGGTGTTTGAGTGTACATCATCGATCTGATTCGACACCCATGCGCATGCACATACGTCACCTTGTGCAAAGTTATTCTTCATGCCAAAGGAAGCATAGTTTAATAATTAATTATTTCAACACTCCATTTCACGTTTAATTTGATCTTTTTTTATCTAGTGCCAAACGTTGATATCTTTATTACGAACTATTCTAAAAGTTTAAGTTGTTAGATGAATTTCAACACTCTCTTTATGCTTATTCCAGTATTTTTTTGTCTAGTACCAAACGTGCATATATTTACTGTTAAATGTTTTAAAAACTGAAACCATGGTTTAATAATTAATTATTCCAACACTTCCCTTTATCTTTAGTCTGGTCTTTTTTTGCTTAGTATCATCTAGTACCCTACATGGGCATATTTAATTGAAGAGGCAAATGTGGTATAAAAATATTGGAACTTAGGACCTCCAATTTTGATGCATTGTGGGATTTGGTAGGATCAATGCTTATTGTTGTAAAAGCTTAAAATATTAAATGAATGTGTTGTTTAATATTTAATTATTCAAACAAAGCAAACCATAAACAACTCACACTCCTGACCAAATCCTCATATTGATAGGCATAGTTAAGGGGGTGTGCATTGGTCCAGAGGTCAAATTATGCAAGATTATATGCAAAAAATCCTTTTTTGGCTCTCTCTCTCTCTCTCTCTCTCTCTAGCCTTATTTCTCATATACTTGGGTTCAAATACCTGTAGATTTTCTTGGGAACTGGAATGGCCCACCATATCAAACTAGTTCTAGTCTGGTTCTCGGTTCTTGGTCATGACAAGTCAGTTTTATCCACCAAGATCGAATCAGGAAAATCCTGGAGTGCGAAGCGATGAGTGGATGTTAGTGGGTTGTTAACTTTATATAAAAGACAGACATTGGATGCCATTTTACGCTTTTTCCTAGCAAGCGAAGCCATTTTACTCTGCCAACCACTCCTCTTGGCTGTATTTGAGAATAGCGGATGGTGGGCGAAAGTTCAGGGCACTTGCCAACCACCTCTGCATCTTCTTCATGTTGCTGTTTTTGACCAGCTCTGCAACATTGGCTGCCGCAGGAACTGCTTCAGAATTCACTCTCTCTCTCTCTGCCCTGTTACACGTCTCTGCTCGAAAAATTTGCTATTCCTCGGTGCCTTGTGGAAAAATAACAGAGATAGCCACTGCACATGGTTGCACTTGCATTTGTGGACAATAGTATCTGTCACCTGGACTACCGTGCGTTGCTCATTACTGTGTCCTTTCTTTTAGAAGTTGTCATGTATTTAAGAATGCCAAATTTGAACATACATAGTACTCTTGAATGCCAAAACTGGCCGGCCCAATCCCAAGTTGAGCTTGGAACCGATTCAGTTAGAGTAAACAGGTCAGTTCCGTGTTTCACAAACTAGGAACCGATCCAGAGTGGATCGGTTCCAGGCTGGAACGGATCTCCTCTAAGTACAATCAATTGAACAAATGTTTTTTTTTTTTCATTGGAAAGAATACCGTACACCCATAGACAATTAATTTAATTTGGGAAATTAATTATTCATCTCAACGTGAAAAAATGTTGCCGTTCTCATCATCTTCTCTCACTTGTTTCTCTCTCCAATGGAATTAGGTGGTTGACTGGTTGTCCGCCAACTTATGGCCACTGAAGACCATCGGCCCCACCCTCCCCTCCCTCTACCTACCTGGACAAGCGCCTCCCCGATGACGCCGCCTACGGCATCAACCTCTTCACCCCGACCGGCGACCACCACCTCCACCGTCTTCACCTGGCTCCGCCACCACCCTCCCCGTTCCGTGGTCTACGTCTCCTTCGGCAGCATGGCCGAGCTTGACCCCTCCCAGTTCTCCGAGCTCGCCCACGGCCTTGCCCTTGCCGGCCACCCCTTCCTCTGGATCGTTCGATCATCCGAGCAGCACAAGCTTCCTCGCGATCTCACGGACTCGATCCCCACCAAGGAAGCCCTCATCCTCCCGTGGTGCAATCAATTGGAGATACTCACAAACGATTCCATCGGATGCTTTGTCACCCACTGTGGGCTCAACTCAGTTATGGAGGCGATCTGCCTGGGGGTCCCGATGGTGGCGATGCCGCAGTGGACGGACCAGGCGACGAATGCCAAGTTCGTGGAGGATGTGGGAGGGTCGGGGTTAGGGCTAGGGCCGATGAGGCAGGGCTTGTCAGGAGGGAGGAGGTGGAGAGGCGCGTGAGGGAGGTATTAGGAGGAGGGGAGAGAGGGAGGGAGATGGCGGACAGCGCGAGGAGGTGGATTGTGGCGGCAAAGGCGTCGATCAGCGAAGGTGGTAGCTCTGATCGGAACATCGATGACTTCGTGGAGAAGCTGGCAAGTCGTTCGTTGGTTGGTAGAGTAGAAGAAGAATCACTAGATAAAATTTGATTCAAGCATTTACGTTCAAAAGACTTCGACGTGGGTCAAAATTGAAGTACGAGTTCTATCCCTCTCTCATGTAGTAGATATTGCATTCCCGGTGCAGCGAATACATATCGAGGCTTTCATCAACCGATGACTGCCGGGTTTCATCAACCACCAGAGGCACTCTGAAAACAGTAGTCTACAATTGGAATTATCATCATCTCGGCCATTACTGGGGATGATATCTTGCCGGAGCATGAGTGTGCATCTTGGAATGCGAAAGCAGATAGCCATTAACAAGAACCACCGCTAACTGGAAACCAGTTTCTCCATCAAGAATGCAGACCATGATAATCTCACATAACATGTACTTAATCAAAATAGGAAGCTGACAGAGAACGGCTTATCCTGCAGATAGCAAAACAGACCTACACAAAACCGATCTCTGCAATGGATATGCGTGATTACTGCAAGTGAGGAAGGAGAAAGGATTAAGAAGACAAGGTTGTGCCTAACGAAATTATCAAGTACATTAACCCTGCATGAGCTAGTGCTTTCCAAAGATTTAAGCACCGAATGGTGTAAATGACGTCGCCAGGTGTCACCATGAGGATTGAAGAAACGCTTGCGTGAGCTAGTGATGAGTGCCTCCACCACCAGTGCATTAACCCTGTAATTGACCAGACTGCAGGTGCTTTCTGAGACCTCCTTTGAACACTTTCCTCGACAAAAAGCAATCCATAAACTAAAAGTGAACAGAAAAACATTGATATGACATTGCAAACACAGTTGAGTCATTTGTCGGTGGATAAAGACAATGACCAACATCATAAATTGCAAGGGTTGACATCAGATGGATCGACTGGTATGTTTGGAAAGAGTACAAATGCATGTAGTGTAAAGCTCACATAAGGGGTGGGATATGATCCACATGAACCTTGGGCCTTAGATTATAGACAAAAAGATTAGCAATCAAGACACATGGCAAAAAATAATCAGATGGATCAAGAGGGTAAACAAGCAACAACTGCCAACATCAGACTATGAAATTGATTGTACAGAACAAATTGAAGCAAATACGAGCCTTGCCCCACATCAGATCGCAGCACCATGCATGTGATATTAGAAAGTGCTGTGGCCTATGAACATAGTTCCATACTGGCATTACCCAGAAAAAACCATTTACAGATGTGAATATAAACTAATCCTATAGAGCAGTCACAGTTGAAGATACAAAACCTTAACCAACAGCCCTAAAACTATCAAAAACAGGTCAAACTTCCATTTAATGGAATCTGGATAGAATGAAGCTGAAAAAAAAGATAGAAAAAAAAAATGAAGTTCCTTTGCTTCAGTTAGGATTAAACCATGATGATCCTGATTATGACACTGATGTCATTGAGAAGAAGCTAAGACTCTAAATCTAGTAGATGTGAGTGGGGATAAAGAAAGAACAAAGGTAGAAGAGAGGCATCTAAAAGGAGAACTAAGTTATGAGGAAATAGTTTTTAGTCATCAAACAGATCACCCATCAATATAGCATGATTATGCTGATTAGCTCTAAGTATAAATCTAACTAAACAATGTAATAATTTCTCAGCAAAATACTAGGTGTTTAAGTATCTCACATCACTAGAATATGGAGTTTCAGCAAGCTTAATATATATTAGTCTCCCTTAGTAGTGACAGGTTCCAGGTTCCGTACATGTTCCGGTTCTAGGTTCCGTACATGTTCCACCTGGAATTTGGACCCTACTAGTTGAAACATGTTCCTCATTTTTTGGAACTTGGAACCTATCCTTCACACCGTGAAATGTGAAATCTGGAACTCACTGTATTATAGGTTCCAAGGTAAGTTCTAGGGTCTATCAAGGTTTTACCTATAATATTAATTGAATGATTGTGGATATTGTCACCTTTAATGACCACCACTAGCTACTATAATTCACTGATCATAACTTACATTAAGATATACGAAAAATATAAAATAATAAAAAAGTAAAAATCTCAATCACAAAATGAAAGCTCAGATTGGTAATTTCAGATTATACACTTATCATTGAACACTATGGACTATTGCAGGTTTGTTCGAAGACATAGAATAAGAAAAACACAAAAACCTGTTTCATGTTCTAGGTTACAAGTTCTAGGTTTTACCAACCTTTAACCTGAAACTTACTCATTGAAACAAATTATCCAATTTTTGGAACCTAGAATCTATCCTATATATCTCTAAACTAGGAACTGGATAGATTTCCAACGGTTTGGTTCTTAGGTTCCAAGTTCTACCCTGGAACCGTGCTCACTCCTATTCTCTCTTCGTCTAACAACTTCAACTTTTAGGTTAGACTTTCTAATAAGGAATGACAGCATGTTCCATTCTAAATTTATTTCTAGTGAGTGGCTCCCTAATCGTTACCAAGTGTTGTTCTCAATTAGGTTTGCATGTTACAGGAGGTGTTCAACATCACACATTGCTTAAATATGGGGATTCAATACTCCTTATATACGTAGTTTTTCCACTTAACAGCTTAAGACTTTTTTATTGAACTTTGTAATGCTAGGTATGAAGACACAATTTTAGCCATGCTTCCAATGTTAACTATAATGAATTGAGAATATGTGATCCTCATGAAGATTCACTAACATCACATCTCAACCAGTAAAAGTACAAACCTAGCACTTAGGACATAATTCACTATTTATGCTGTTAAACCTGAAGTACAGCAAATAATAACAAATACAATAGATAGGCCTGAAGTCGAGCAGAGTGAACAGCATCATGTATATCATTTAGAATGTGAAGACAATCCTACTTGACTCGGACTGTTGTAAATCCCAGGGCTTTACCAGAAATTTTTGAAGAAAAGACAGTCTCTTTCTTCTTCTTTTTTTTTTTTTTTTTTTTTGTTTGTTTGTTTCTTTTTTAAGCAATAGAGACCAGATGTTTGTATTAAGGAAGAACATAAAAGCTACTACGTTCAATCTTTGCAATGAGAAATCTGCAAAATCAACAAACTAGGGTCACCAAAACCACCAAGTGTCTTCACCATAATGAACATGGTGTTATAAGGGAAAATTCCCACAAGGACTAACAGACACATAGCTTCAGAAAAGTTCCTCCTGACTAACTCATAACTTCATCCACTATTAATAAGAAATGAGACCTTATACAAAGTGATCAACAAGAAAATTGCAACCTAATACTTATGTGCGCAACCTAACTTTAAGAAGAATAAGTTACCATATAACAATTAATGCTTAAAAAAAAAAAAAAAAAACCATGCACCCGTTTCAAAAGTGCCTTCTATTGGGTTCAAAGTCCTCAAGTATTGCTTAAAACATCTTCTCTGGCATCATGTTTATGTTGTCTCGTTTAAATTTATCAACTAAAATCGATTTTAATAACTATCCCTATGGCAACCAAAGCCAAGGGAAATTAAAAGACAATAGGTGCATTGTAGTGCATGTGATGAAGTAACAACACCAGATGGTTCTTCTGGCAAATCGCCTAAAAGTGATTTTTTTGATACCTTTACTCATAGCATTTAACCAGCCAGGTACTAAATTCATTAATTACAATGGTAGTATTAAGTTGGTAGGCCAATAATACATAAAATAGTTAGGGTTTTATGAGTGCCCCTATGCTCTATAAAAGAACTATATTCATTCTGAGTAAGAGTATATCCCTCTTCTGCTCTCTCTCTCTCTCTGTTGTGTTCCTAAAATCTCAACATGCTTCAAGCCACCTCTAATGACCAGTAGAAAGTCAACCCACCTAAAATGAAAAATACAACATATAGGCTATAAATCACGGTCAAGATGCCTTGGTGGTGAAATGTGAGACTAGAAACCTCAGGCCAAATGGGTAGGGCATCAACTTCCAACATCTTTGCATCAAATTATCCGAATTTTAGATGCCAGAGCAGGTCCTACCACATCCACAGGTTTTACTAATCAAGTGGCCGTAGCTTGGGTAGTAACTTCACATCAAGTTTAACAGACACCACTGAAACACACTTCTTAAAGGAGGTATAGACCTATGCTATTCACTTAAATCTAGTAATGGATGCCCTTTCAAATCCTTGGGAACTAATTCATGTCTCAGATCCACTACAAACAACAGGAATATGCAATTCAGAAGCTGAAGGTATACCAATTATTATAATATCACTTCAAATTAAGATTTGAGATAATTACTCAAATTTTCTCCCCTTATTTTAAAATGTGTAAAGCTTGGCATTTATCTAAATGCATTCAAAAAGCTTCTCCTAGATGTAAGCAAGAGAAACTAACATACCAGAGGGTCAAAAGAACTATAGAAAGTACTCAATTGCCAGTAAATGCTAATACCCTAGGCTGCATCAACCTTCTAAATGTACTAATACAGAACTTTGAACTAAAACCTTTGTAATTGCCATTATAGTATGAAAGGTCGTGAACTAGGTTTCTATAATGCTAGGAGGATTAATGGAGATTATCCAAACAGATTGGAAATGCACTTTCAAATTGCATGTTGAGACTGAAGAGCCCCCATAAACATCATCCGAATAACCCTTTTGCAGCAAATGCTCCAGAGAAGAGTTTGTTTTTGAGCATCCATCGCATGACAACGGTAGAGAGCACGCATGTACACAGTCATGGCACTACCATGAACGCAGACAAGCGTGCTCTCTCTCGTTGTCAAGTAATGGTTTCCCAGAGATTGAAGAAAATCTGCATCCTGCAACAAATAACAATATGTGTTGGTCCAGAGTTGAGTCTTCAAATAGCATTTGCATCTTATAGTACTACAGCTGAAACCTTCAGTAGTAGGAGACACTCTCACATCATTACTGAATCATTGACACTTATGGGGACGAAGCCATCTAAAAGCTCCATGGGACTTTGAAATGCAACGATTAGCAACTGAGAGGAAAGAAATATTGTTTATGTATACTTGAAATGACAATTATGTCCACAGCAATCAGTAGACCCAGCAAAACTTGTGCTATGCTTCATGTCTTTCCCACTCATTTATGTAGAGTGCAAAGACAGAGAATTCCTTGGTCTCACAAAGGATATGCAAGTCGAAACATGACCGCCAAAAACACTTGTGAGCAGAAATAATTTTAAGAAAGACATCTGATATCACACTCGGCCCACCCGTCAATGACTACATAAACCAAATCTTGTCCTCACTCTTATTTTGGTAATCATTGGCACAGTGGTCAGCTTTTATTTCCAAAAATTTATATATATGCAAGTACTTAAACAACTTCTACTGTAATCCTAGTTGCCACGGAAAGTAGATTAGTGGCCATTTTTTCGGTTAATGTCAAAGTCGTAAGAAAGACTGCAACTTGAAATAGACCCTCGGTATCCTTCAGAATTTTATGCAACATAGGAAAAAAAGCTCAAACACATCACATGACCTAATCTGAATTAGCAGGAAACAAAAAGAAAAACCAAAATAAAGAATGGATGCTCTGATCGGATCATGATTAGCGATCAAGTCGAAGCATTCCAGATATTCAAGTTCAGATAAGAATTGAATATTCATGTAAGGAATATCATTTCCACTTAGGATTTGTTTCTCTCTCTTTTTGGCCAAATCAACCCAGCCACGAAGTAAAAGGAATCATTCCGTCCATGGAGCACAAGAAATCATGGAAGAACTTGATGTAAAATTGATATGCTGCTGCATATTACATGGTATCAAAGCTAGAAAGTAAAGCCCAAGTGAAACCATAGTTGGGACCAAGATCCCGGGAAAGCTAGCAAATGAGGAAAGGAATTCCAAAAGACAGGTTACATTTCAACAAGCGATAATTCCTCACAAAATGCGAGCAACTTTTGCACCAGATCAAGAAGAAAAGGAAGAAATGAAGGTAACAGCACAAAGGGCTTAAAAGTGTTCGCGTCTTCTGCCTAACCTAACTTGACATTTACCAAAACTTGCAAAGGCCATCAATTTATTCAAGCATTAATTCCAAGAAACCGTAGAAGTTAAGTGAAAAAAACCAGAACCCAAGATTCCACACGTTAAAGCAAGCGAACACACAAAAAGAAAACACACACAGAGATAAAGAGAAAAAGAAACGAGCTTTAGCGATTTACAGCTACAAAGAGAGAGACCCGAGAAAGAACCAGACCTTCTAGAGAATACGCAGACCTTGAAAACCCAGAAAGGGTCGAATCCTTTTGCGAATCTCAGCAGTCCCTCGGTTCCACAGCTTGTTTCAAGCAAAACCCAAGACCCCTTCTCAGCAAAACTCCGAAAGATAAGATGATAACTGAGAATCCCTTTCGTCGCCAATTAGCGGGTATTAACGAAGAAAAATCAACAGTCCTTCGCTTGCCCGTACTTGATTACGACGTTGACGTCGATGTTGATGTTGATCCCACCATTCAAACGCGCCTTTAGAAATTCTGGGCACCCATTTTCATCCCCTCCCTCTCTGTCTGTATCCGACTGGTGGGTCCAGACAGGGGTACATGGTGGACGATCAAATGATGGCGATTTGTCCACGTACACAGTGATCTCACGCTTGATTGGTGCTTCCGGGGGGTGGATCTGAACTCCCCATTGGATGGTTTTGGACCGAAAGGTACAGACAAACTCGATCGGTTCATTGTACTGCGATGTACCCAATTCCTGATTTCGACCTTCGTCGTTGTTGGGCGATCGATCATGTCACAGGACTGTTCCAAGTCAAGGAGAGATCGCGTAGGCGGACAACTTTGGGGGGGGGTTCGGTCGCCTTAATAATCATGACCACCTTTGATGAGATCGCTCTGCAACCTTGCTATCTTCTTCTTGTGTAAAAATAGATGATTTATATTAGCCTGGAGTGCCCAGATTACCATCGTTCTTGTGATGAGTATTCTTCTTACCCTTGCCATTTATCTGGCTTCTAATTGGGATTTCTCATTCTTCTATACGCTTGCCTCATTCGATATTATTTTTAATTGGTTTCAATGGTGCAAATTAGCATAGCAATAATGAGAAATTCTTGCCTTACACTGTGTTAATCATCCTTTACAATGTAATAACCAACTTCATCCTTTTATTTTGATGAGGAAATTTACAATTCTTCTCTCGTTCTTTTTCTTTGTCTTATTAAAATTGGGGTCGCATTTTTTCCATTCATTATGTGGTTAATCCACTCCTCGTTACAATATTTTGACCATATTATCTTTTGTGATACCCATTTTTTAGTAGATTGTACCCAAATGATCATTCAAGTTAAATGTGCAGCCCATTTCGACCTTATTCTCTTTCTTGCTTGTTCGTCATCCTCTTCTTCCTCGCCACCTTCTCCACCTACGTCCTCCACTATGCACTCGACCCCAAACGTGCCATTGATTGCGTGATTCACTCGCTCTACCTTCCTCATGACCTGACCCACCGTCATCAAGACATCACTCTCTTGATGATGTCATTGCTTCTAGATTCTAAAGTTCTCATCTTCACTTGGTCTGGATCTTCTGTGTTAATTGTAGTCTTACATATTTTGAATCTTGAACGAAAAGTGCTAAGCTACTAGATCCATTGGGAGGTGTGGCACGATTAGGTGATCATCCTATGACCGTCATTGTCCTTCGTGACACTATCGGCACTAGCAAGTATAGCACACTGGAGCATGACTTTAATGACCCTTGTGATCACTTCTACTAGTGGAAGCGTGTGGAGCCCCATTGTGTCCTCAAGGAGGTGCTCACTGAGTGTGCCTAGTCATTGGCTCAATCCGATCGACTTAGTCGTCGTTGTCGTTGTCGTCATCAAATAGCTACAAGACGTTTGGCATATGGAAGATCTTTGTTGAGGAAGGCAAGATGAGAAATGGGATCCAAGCAAAGCTGAATAGTCTTAGGCCTGTGGCTATCTAATTAGAATGAGCAAAGAGCTTATTGATTGGGGAACACCCACATGATTCCAATATCATGGGACCCCACAAGCTTAGTGTTTTGCTCATCACAAGTTCATTCTTGAAGCAGTTCGAGAACCCTGTGGATGATCATTACTTATTAAAATCAATTAAGAATAGGATGCATTATTGTAGGTTGCATGATATTGGAGAATTTCACAACAGGGCACTCTTAGATGGGAAGATTGCTAGGTTTTGGGCTAGATTGCCTTCAGTTAGGAAACTATTGAGGTCACATCTAGAGATTGAGTTCTGTGGTGAATGGGCAGTATTACTATGTTCACTACTATGGCATTTGAGGTTCCATGGGAGAGGTGTAAGGACTTTAACATTGTGATGCATGGTTAGAATAAGGTGTATGATCAGAAGAACAAGATGAAGTTGAATACTTGTAGCTTCTTACTTAGAAATTATCAATGGTCACTGGACATTCTTGCTTCTCGTTGCGCTCCTTGATGAAGTTTTGAACCATCCCTACCGAGTAGACTGAGCTTAGCTCTAACTTAGCCACTTCACTCTGCATCTTCCATCCTTGCCATATTGAGGAGGAGGTTCACCGCCAGTTGCCTTGTCCAACAGCGAAATTTTCGGGACACTTAGAAACTGTTCATGGAGCAAGCAAAAGAGAGAATAAAGAGAAAGGAAGAAAAAAGAAAGAACCAAATAAGAAGTGGGACCAGAATGATTCCATATTTAAATGGAATCATCGCTCAAAAGTGGGACCCGACAAGACAATATGGTCAAAACACGTTTATAAGGAGTGTATTAGCTTGAGAGGGAGTGGAAAAAGGTGACCCTGACATCATGAATCTTATTACTAACTCATTATGTTATATTAGAAATGAAAACTACTTGCACGTGCATATCACGTGCATGAAAACTACTTGCGCGCGCATATCACGTGCACGAAAACTAGTTAATTATAATTTGCTAACAATTGCATTAATTACTAACAAAATGAAAAAAGAGATAGTCTTATTATCCCACTATTTAATAATGATATTTTCACATTAATTTAAACAACTCGTATTATGACATAATTCGATATAATTGTGTACTTAAATTAGGAAGTTTCCTTTTTTATTCCACTCTACTTTTACTATAATTTTTAAACTTTTGTCTTGAGTCCTTGCAGGGCATGGACGTTGAACATTGAAACCCACACCTAAAGTTAAATCGCCATCACCCCGACTCTAATGAGAATGTGGAGATTCAAACCTCCCACCTTCCTCTTTTGATATGGGAATAATGGTTACTGTGACAAATCCCAATGGTCAGATGTTTTCTTTTGATATATTATATAGTCGACATTTACGTTGGGTGCATAAAAATTCATCTGTTGATCTTTTGAGTAATTACATCTTTAGAATTTATCTTTTGTGTTGCATTATCTCAATTTTGCAGCCGGCGCATTTTTACATTTTACTTAATTTGAAAACACCAAAAAAAATTCATAATTAATAAAAATGTATGGATGAATGTATGATGATTACCTTTTTTTGGGGAATTTATTTTGTTAAGAGTTTAGTATTTCAATTGTTGATTCTCTTTACCTTTTAAGAGTGATTGAAGAAAAAGTGAAGAGCAGGTCCATATTATTAAAATATTAAATGGCTAAATGTTGGCTCGAGACCCATTGAACCATTTATGATCACCACATAGATAAATTTAATCATTTATTTATTGTTTATGATATCTAAAACCGCAAAAATTAGAACTAAAAGAATCAATTTTGAATCCACACCTAAAGTTAATTACCATTTATAATATTGGACCACTCCATTATGCATATGATGTTGTGGGTTGGAGCCAAATGATTTCGTCCATCACAATACTTGCATGAGACGATGGGCTAGACTTAACTATCATGATGAATGTGGGCTTTCAGAGAGGCCGAAGTTATGATTGGGACTCGCAAATGCGTTGAACAAGCTGGTTCACCACTAAGTTCTAGGACACCAATAACCGTTAGTGAGGTGGACTTTTGACTATGTAATCTTTACCTAACAAAGGAATATCTTAAGGAGTATGGGGATTCGAATATAAATTTAGTGGGAGGATCTATTTCATTTAAAGGCCAAAATGAAATAGTTACTTTGAAAGATACAACGGCTAACAATTTATTTTCTGCAACAGATATATTATTACTCCCAAAATGGTGACCACAAACCCACTCGATGACAAGAATTGTTTGACCTTTCACTGACCGAGGAATTTGAGAA
Organism: Eucalyptus sideroxylon; assembly: GCA_014182405.2. NCBI lineage: Eukaryota > Viridiplantae > Streptophyta > Magnoliopsida > Myrtales > Myrtaceae > Eucalyptus > Eucalyptus sideroxylon. Next base: position 27,025,589 of record CM024555.2, read on the forward strand.
TTGTTCTCAATTCAGAAAAATTGGGTATGTGCTTGATGAAAAGATGCCAACCTCCTTTCCCGAGGGTGGGACCCAAGAGGAGCGTGTCACTTATGATAAGTGGCGTGATGATGACTTAAAAGTTAGGTCATATATGCTTGCTTCTATGAATAATGAAATTACATCTATGGAAGATGCTGATCTCATTTTGCACTTAAAGGAATACTTTTGTGAGAATGGTACATGAGATATCTAAGGCATTGTACCGTATGAGGATGGCTGAAGGATCATCTCATTTTGAAAATGATCTGGCACATTGAAGAATTGGCTATCTCAATGAGTTAGTCATGGGATTTGATCCTCCAATCTTTACCCGATTCCTTCTTCCGGCCAAAACTTCCACATGCATAAATGGAGAAAACTCTTTGCCGAGTTACATAGCATGCTGGTAGTTTATGAGAAGGAAATGCATAACACGAGGCCAAATGTAGTGGCTATGGCTAAGGCTTCTTCTTCAAAGGGTAAGACCATTTTAAAGAAGAATAAATGGAAGAGGCCCGCCAAACCTTTGATTGATAAAGGAAATGTCATTATTGTGGTGTCAAAGGGCACTAGAGGAGGAACTGTAAGAGGTACCTCGCGAGCTGAAGGTCAAGCCCAAGAACCGACCTTTTATGAAGGTATGGTGTCTATGCTTATTGAAACTAATCTTATGACTGAATCCAGCTTCATGGGTTCTAGATTCTGCTGCAACTTCACATATTTGTATGTCTTTGCAGAACTGAAATAAGCAGATGCTAGGGAAATGAGATTGTCCTCGACGCTTTGCCAATGGAGCAAGAGTTGCTGCATTAGCTATAGGGACTTTTCGCTTATGTTTGCCTTTCCTCTGACATGTATTGGTTTTAAAGAACTGTTTGCATTATAAGAATGCTGTTAGGAACATCATCTCTATACCTCGTATGGGTAAAGAGAATTATGAATTTTCTTTTGGTTCTATTTATCATAATAGAATATGTTGGTTCAAGCTTTAACCAACAATCTTTATACCATTACAATGTCGTAATGCGATTACCAATGTCAATAAGCAAAATAGAATTGATATAAATGCCATAACTAATAAACGCCCTAGAGACGGTCCAAATAAAAAGTATGTTTGGCATCTCCGATTAGGGTCATATTGAGAAGACAGAATTAACAAGTTGAGTAATGATGGATACATTGATCCTTCAAATTTTGAGTCATATTCGACTTGTGAGGCATGTCTTCTAGAAAATGACCAAAGCGCCTTTTTGTGGGACAAAGTGCGAGCCGCCGATACATACAGATGTATGTGGACCAATTAATGAATCTGAGGTGGTTATAATTACTTCATTACCTTTCACCGATGATCAAATTAAATCTGAATCCTTGAAAAGTTCAAGGAATTCAAGGCTGAAGTTGAGAAACAAACAGAAAATGTATTAAGGCTCTTCGATCGATCGAGGAGGTGAATACCTTAGTACTGAATTCCTGGACTTTCTAAAGAGAATGGCATTTTATCACAATGGACACCTCCCTGAACCTTAACATAATGGTGTATGAAATCGTACTTTATTAGATATGGTACGATCTATGATGAGTTACATCGATTTGCCAATATCCCTTTGGGGATATGCCCTTGAGACAGCTGCATATATACTGAATAGAGTGCCGTCTTGTTTCCAACTACGCCATATGAGATATGGCATAGTAGGAAACCTAGTCTTAATCATATTAAGATTTGGGGTTGTCCAGCTTTTTGTGAAAATGTTGAAAGTGGAAAAATTGGAGGCAAGATCTCGAACAAGGTCGCTTCATTGGATATCCAAAGGAAACTCTTGATATTATTTCTATTTTCATTCGACCAAAGAATTTTGCCGCTTTCTTTTGGAGAATCAGCATCCAAGAAAGTGGTGTCAAGTGAAAATAGTCTTACAAGAAGAAAATAATGAAGTACCAAATAACCGAGTTCGTATACCAACCTTTGGGAGCCTCTAAACAACCTCTAGGAGAAGTGCGAGAACGTCTCGCCCACCTGTCGTTATAGACACTCGGTTGATCATATTGAACCATTATTCATTGTGAATGATAGTGATCAACCCGGGTGATCCTAAAACCTATGAGGAGGCTGTATGTTGGACATCGATTTGGCTAGAAGCCATGAAATCCGAAATGGATTCAATGTATTCCAATGAGGTATGGACCTTGACCGACCTGATGGTATTGTACCAATTGGCTGTAAAATGGATCTTCAAGAGGAAGATGAATGCTGAAGGTCAAATTGAACTTACAGCACGGCTGGTGGCGAAAGGATATCACAAAAGAAGGAATTGATTATGACGAAACTTTCTCACCTGTGGCTATGCTAAATCCATTCGGATTATGTTGGCTGTAGCCGCACACCTTGATTATGAGATATTCCAAATGGATGTCAAAACGGCTTTTCTAAATGGTTTTCGATGAGGACATCTATATGGAACAGCCACAGGTTTTGAATCCAATAGTGAAAACTAAGGCGTGTGCTTAAGAGATCCATTTATGGACTCAAACAAGCCTCCGTGTTGGAACATCCGCTTTGATGAAGTAGTCAAATCGCTTGGTTTCATCAAAAATCCGGATGAACCTTGTGTATATAAGAAGATCGGTGGGGAGTGCAATTGCATTTCTGGTTTTGTATGTCGATGATATACTTTTGATTGGAAATGATGTACCAATGATATAATCGATAAAAACTATTCTTGTCACTTGGCAAGATATAAACTTTCCATAATATCTGTAAATTCGGATGGTATGGTATATTGTGGTGGAAAAGCAAGTTGCTTTTTTCTTTTGAAAAGATATAAACAAAGACGCCCCGTTGATCCAAATTTTACTTGTTCCACAGCACTCCTTCACACAAATTAAATCCCTACATAAAATCTGATGGCATCAAGGTAGACAGTAATGTCACATTAATAATCAACGATTCGCTAGATACAACGGAAATAGATTGAAAATAAATTAAATCTGAATACCGTCATTGGTTTTTTTTTTTAATCAAAATATTCCTTACTTCTATTGTTTGGTCGATAAACATGTATTGCTTGTGTATTAGATAAAATTTTTATAAAATAAAAACTTTCAATAAGTCAATCTTTAAGTCCGTGCAAATACATGTCTTCAACTTGTATATAATCAGAAAACAAGTAGAATGGAGTTTTGTGATTGAACCATATCATTGGACCTAGGAGGATATGTTGAGATGTTTATTGTTGATTATGGAGGCTTTTTGGGATGAAAACTTACATTTGGTGGAGTTCTTTTTCTTTTTCTTTTTTTAAATAATTAGCAGTCAGAAAAAAAAAATTGCTCTTTTCAAAGCTTTGTATTATAAAAATTGCAAATCCTCTATTGGTTGGGATGGTACGGGTGAGAAGAAATTGTCTAGTCGTGAATTTATTCAACACTCGGAAGACTAAGTCAAACCAATTGGCAAGTGTGTCAAAATAGCACAAAGTTGCCAAAAAAATTATGCTGATGTTGGCAGGCCCACAATAGAATTTGATGGGGAAAGTTTCTCCTATGAAGATTGTCATGAAATTCAAAACACGCTTCGAGTTGGGTCCAATGCACGGCCCTTCGAATCTTGGAGAAGAACGGAGATGTGACTCATGAACTCGCCTTTTCCACAAATCTTATGGCGTGTCCATAACATATTTCATGTATCCTTGTTGCGAAAATATATTCCTAAAAATTTGGAAAATCTATTGGATTACACACCTTTAACGTTGAAGGGGAACCTTACTTATGAGGGGCAACCGATTCGCATTGCGGACATGGTGATCAAGTGCTTACCTATGAGGTGTCGAATTATCTGCTACTGGAAAAGATTCAATGGCAAGAACATACCGAAAGAAACCCACCTAAGGGATGGAAGAGCAGGCAAAGCGGTAAATGTCCTGCTCTTTGTTTTCGTGGTTGACCGAGTCAAATTTTCAAAGGGTACGGTATTTTCCATCTCGAGGTCTTTGGGTTGAATGTTATCCCTTGTGTGCATTATTCCTGTCTATGATGATGATAAGTCATAAGTATCGACTAGTATGTTCCCACGGAGAGATGACGAGAGATGATTTCCAAAGGCCACTAGTGTTTTCCCATGTTAGATTGGTCTCCTGCTATAAGATGCTAATCCATGGGCTCGTTAATACAATGGAAAACCGCAACACATACAGAGTTCTGGTGCAAGCAGGGGGATAGGTGCTGCGATTCCGAACAACGCTGAGTCATGGTTCTCTCTTCGCTTAAAGACGAGCCACATTGTCACAAAGCTGTCTTCCTAAAGCTCTTCAAAGTCAAGTCTGTTGTTGTGATCGTTGGAATAATGCTCACCTTGTTCCCTGGCTTTGCTTCAACTGCCACTCCTGGTTTCCCTCCTGAAGCCGAAGATGGGAATGCAGAGGAGGCGGCAGAAACTCTGCTGAAATGGAAATCCACTCTTGACAGTCAAAGCCAATCTCTCATGTCCTCATGGCGGGGGGAGAATGCTTGCTCTAGTAAGTGGACAGGAGTCACCTGTGACCGACCAGAAGTGGTCACTACTCTAAATCTTTCGAACATGGGCTTGACAGGTATGCTTGGTGCTCTAAATTTCACCGCTCTTCCTCATCTAATTAGCCTGCATCTGTCAAACAACTCATTTCGTGGCCCCATTCCATCATCCATCGGAAGCCTCTCTAAACTGTCAACCCTTAATCTCTCGGTCAACTCTCTCTCCCAGAGCATTCCTTCTGCTCTTGGTAGATTGACCAGTCTAAGGCTTTTGTACCTTCGTCAGAATCGGCTGAGGGGGCCTATCCCGGAGGATATATTTACGTTGAACTCCCTTTTGGAGCTTAGTTTCTCGGTCAACAATCTCACAGGTGCTCTTCCTACTTCTATTGGCTTACTGGGGAACCTAACGATTCTGGACTTGAGCTACAACGGCCTTCAGGGATCGATTCCTCATGAAATTTGTGCCATCAATTCTTTGTCTGTACTTCATCTTCGGGCGAACAAGTTAACTGGTTCAATTCCCACTTGCATAGTAAACATGACCCAGCTAACCGTACTTAAACTCCTGGAAAATTATCTTTCTGGTTCAATTCCACGGGAAATTGGGAAATTGAGATCCCTTATTCGCCTCACTCTGCATGGGAACAATCTCAATGGTTTCATCCCTGCATCTATTGGGAACTTGAGCAACCTACTTGAACTCTCTCTATCCTCTAATGATCTTTCGGGACCTATTCCCCAGGAAGTGGGTGACTTGAGAGCTTTAACCCTACTGGCTTTGTCCATCAATAGTCTCAATGGTTCGATCCCTACATCAGTTGGGAACTTGGTTAATCTAACCGTATTGCTTCTGCATTTCAACAACCTGTCTGGTTTTGTTCCTCGTGAATTGAATAATCTCACTCGTTTAGTTCAGTTTACTCTGGCTCAAAACGAGCTAACAGGGCAGCTTCCAGAAAATGTATGCCTCGGTGGGTCACTGGAAATCTTTACAGCATTTGACAATCACTTGAATGGTCCCATCCCAAAGAGCTTGAGGAACTGCAGCGGCTTAGCTAGGCTTTGGCTTCAAGGAAATCGACTTAGCGGAAATATAATGGAAGATTTTGGTGTATACCCTAAGTTAGAACTCATTGACTTGAGCCTTAACCAACTCTCTGGCAAGCTCTCTTGGACCTGGGGACTATGTAGTAGTTTGGAGAGCTTCTGTATCTCTGACAACAATATTTTTGGTCAGATTCCCCCCACGATTGGGAACATGACTCAATTGAGAGTGCTGGACTTATCTTTGAACTACATCACTGGAGAGATTCCTCATGAATTGGGAAGACTAGTTTCATTGATAGATCTTTCTCTGCATGGTAACAATATTTCAGGTGACATTCCCCATGAGATTGGGCTTTTCTTAAGTCTAGCAAAGCTCAATTTGGCAAGCAACAGTCTGAGTGGTCCAATTCCTGCACAATTAGGACAATGTAGAAAATTATGGTACTTGAACTTGAGCAGAAACATGATTCGAGGAAGTATTCCTCCAGAGGTTGGAAGTATTCAATTTCTGCAGATCCTTGATTTATCCAGTAACATCTTGGAGGGAAAACTACCCCAGGATCTTGGAAAGCTGACTGCATTAGCTGACTTAAATCTCTCCCATAATGGCTTGTTCGGTTCCATTCCGAATAGTTTCTATGATATGTTAGGTCTCGTGTCTGTTAACATATCATATAATGATTTGGAGGGGCCACTCCCAGACATTATGGCCTTTCGCACGGCTCCATACACAGCAATACAGAATAACAAAGACGTATGTGGTGTTGTGGCCGCTCTAAGAGCGTGCACTTCTTCCTCGAGCAAGAAAATCAACAAAGAGAGGGGGAACAAGTTTGTGGTTGTAATAGCTCTGTCGCTTACAAGCACCTTGTTCCTCATTTTTGTGATCACGGGGATCGTTCTTTTGGCTTGCAAGAGATGCAAGAATGGAAAATGTAATTTGGAAGAGGTGCATACTAGAGATCCCTTTGTGGTGTGGAGCTACGATGGCCAATTGGTTTATCGACTTATCATCGACGCCACTGAAGGGTTTGAACTGAAATACCGAATTGGAGAGGGAGGATTTGGAACTGTTTACAAAGCTGAGCTGTCCCCTGATCGAGTTTTTGCAGTGAAGAAGCTTAATCCAATAGAAGACGGTGAGGTGGTTGGGGTTACATCTTTGCAGAGAGAGGTAAATTGCCTAGCAAATATATGCCACCGCAACATTGTGAAGCTATATGGATACTGCCTACATTCAAAGCATTCATTTTTGGTTTATGAGTTCCTCGAAAGAGGAAGCTTAAGAAGAATCTTGAATGACGACGAAGCGGCGATGGAGCTCTACTGGTGCAGGAGGGTAAACGTTATTAAAGGAGTGGCGAACGCATTGTCCTATATGCACCATAATTGCTTCCCCTCATGGATTCACCGAGACATGACAAGCAACAACGTTCTGTTGGATGCTGATTACGAGGCTCACGTTTCTGACTTTGGCATTGCTAGGCTTCTCAAACCAGATTCATCAAATTGGACTTCTTTGGCTGGTACTCTTGGGTACATTGCTCCAGGTACAGATTCTTGGTCTTATCTTAACCTCTAATTGACATTCAAGTAACGGTAGTCAACGTTCTTAGACATAGCTTTTACTGCTAATTCTATAATCCCTGCATTTCGAAGCAGCTAGTGGGTCTCCTTTCCTTGTTATCTGAGATTATCATTTTTTTCAGTGTTCTAGACTAAAATATGAGCATTTCTCTTTTCCATGCTTAGAAATTGTTGCAGCCTTGCTCTATAATACGACAAATTCAACATGAACATGATAGTGTTTAAAAAGCCACGGATGTTGTAAAATATTGCGTTTCGAATATATAATAGAGAAGAGATTGAGAAAAGAAAGCAAGTGAACACTAGAGATAGTAGAGAAAGCCAGATATTTCACTGTATTGTGATTGTTGTTCTATTGTACATCAAAACTAAACTCCTATTTATAGGTGAACAAGAATGTACTTATCATTAATATCAATGTATCGAATGATACATGTACTAGATAAGAGAGATGAACAATCATTGTATAATGAGATGTACTTAGAATATATGATACAAATGTACCATAATAAGTACATTAGATAAAATTTATATAATGAATATTCATTCATGTATTCTATTCATTCATACATTTCATAACACCCTCCCTTGAATATTCATCATATTCATTATGAATGTGCATCGAATGATACTGCCTCATTAAAAACCTTAAGCTGGAAAAACCCAGTGGGATAAAAACCGGAGAAAAGGGAAAAAAAAATGTAGAGCACAAATGTTATGATCTTTCCCTTTTATGGATGCATTAATTGCCTTGTTAAAAACTTTAAGCCGGAAAAACCCTATGGGAAAAAATCGGACATAAAGAAAAAAGAGTGCAATGCATATATAGCCACTCCTAGAGCTAATCATTATTGCATCTTGTAAACTCGCCGCATATCAATGCTGCAATGCATAGTTCATAATATCTTCCCCTCAATTTAGCCATATAGCCACTTTTGGAGCTAATCAATCTTGTATCTTATGAACTCGCCGCATACCAATGTCATATACTAATTTCTTAAAACTTGATGTTGGCAATGATTTGGTAAAAAGATCTGCGAGATTATTTATGGATCGAATCTGTTTAACATCAATTTGTCGACTTTCTTGAAGTTCATGAGTATAGAAAAATTTCGGCAATATATGCTTGTCCTATCACCTTTGATATATTTTCCTCTAACTTGTGCAACACAAGCAGCATTATCTTCATAAATTATAGTGGGAGAATTTGTAACCGGTATTAAGCAACAAGAATTAAGAATATGTGTTATAACGGATCTTAACCAAACACACTCTCTTCCAGCTTCATATAAAGCAATAATCTCAGAGTGGTTAAAAGATGTAGCTATTAGCGATTGCTTTGTAGAATGCCAAGAAATAGCCGTAGCGTTATAACAAAATAATAATTTGGTTTGAGAGCAAGCCTTATGTGGATCGAATTTATATCCAGCATCAGCATATCCAACTAAACCAGAATTAGTGAAATCCTTGGAATAATATAATCCAAAATCTATGGTTTCTCTGAGATAATGGAAAATATATTTAGCTCCATTCTAATGTCTCCGAGTTGGCTCAGAACTAAAACGTGCCAATAAATTTACCGCAAAAGCGATATCTAGTCTCGTACATTGTGCCAAGTACATCAAAACCCCAATTGCATTGATAGATATGGTACTTCAGGACTAAGTATTTTTTCATTTGATTCTCTAGGACGAAATGGGTCCGTTTGGAGATTTATAGACCTTACAACTATAGGGGTGCTCAATGGGTGAGCTTTGTCCATGTTGAAACGTTTAAGCAATCTTTCAACGCATGCTGATTGATGGACGATTATTCCATTTGCTTTATGCTCAAGCTCTAGACCAAGACAAAGTTTGGTTTTACTCAAATCTTTAACTTCAAGCTCCCTTTGCAAATATTCAACAGTTTCAGCTAACTTTTCTGAAGTACCAATTAAATTTATATTATCGGCATAAACTGTTACAATAGCAAATCCGGTTTTTGATTTCTTAATAAACACGCATGGACATATAGGATCATTCTTGTATTTTTTCTTAATTAGGTACTCATTTAGGTGTTGATACCACATGCGATCGGATTACTTTAACCCATACAAGGATCTTTGTAATTTTATTGAGAATAAATTGCGGGGAGTGCATGCTTCATGCATTTTGAATCCCTCAAAAATTTTCATATAAATATCAGAGTCTAATGAGCCATATAAATATGCTGTCACAACGTCCATAAGATGCATTTCCAATCTTTCAAAGATTGCTAGGCTAATGAGAAAACGAAATGTAATCATATTTTTCACATGTGAATATGTCTCATTATAATCAATCTAGAGTCTTTGGGAGAATTTTTGGGCAACAAGTCGGGTTTTATACCTGACAACCTCGTTTTTCTCATTTTATTTTCGGATAAATACCCATTTATATCCAACGGGCTTTATATTATTGGGGATACGAGTTACAGGTCCAAAAACCTCTCGTTTAGTTAGGGAAGCTAATTCAACTTTAATTGCTTCCTTCCACTTAGGCCAATCTTGCCTTTGACGACATTCAATAATAGATTGCGGCTCACAATCATCATTCATAATTTTATGAGCAACCGAGAATGAAAAAAGCATCATTAATGATTATTTCATTTCGATCACAAATTTCATTACAATATGTAATGAAATTCTTGGTATTCTTGGGGTTAGTGTTCATTTTATGGGTTTGCACCTCTTCAGGGGCAATAAGCTCTTTGGGAGCAAGCACAACGCCAGGCTCTTCTAGAGCGGATTCCTGATTCTTTTACCTTCGTTTTCTAGGAGCAGTATCTTTTGATCCTATCGGTCTACCACGCTTCAAGTGCGGGGGATTTTGATCCATTTTAGCCTGTTCCTTAGGAATAGCTATCCTAGTTAGAGCATTTGCAGTTGGAATATGAGACTTCGTTACCTTAGTAGCATCATTAAATGCGTCAGGAAGTCTATTGGCCATAGCCTGTAAATGAATTATGCACTACACCTTATTTTCACATTCAGGGGTCATTGGGTTTAATTGAAATAAAATTTTCTCATTCCAGGAGAAAATCTTAACTGGTTTTTGTTTTGCAGTTATGGAAGTTGTAGGTATCCCAATTGATGGAAACCTAGTCTTATCGAAATGACAATTTGCAAATCTGGCAGTAAAAAGATCATCAGTAGTTGGTTCCAAGAACCTAATGATAGATAGTGAATTAAACCCAACATAAATGCTTAAACAGCGTTGGGGACCCACTTTCGTCCTTTTTGGCGGTGCTACAGGCACTTGTATTGCACAACCAAAAGTATGTAGATGTGAAATATTTGGTTCATACCCAAGAACCATTTGAAGGGGAGATTGTAAAAGATTAACAATGTGGCATAATCTTATTAAAACTGCCGCATGCAGAACTGCATGATCCCATGCTATATCGTTGAGATTCATTCTCAATAATAGAGTGCAGGCAATGATTTGGATATGTTTAATCAAGGATTCTGCCAATCCATTTTGAGTATGAATATATGCAACTGGGTGCTCAACCTCAATTTTGGGTGAAACACAATATGTATCAAAACTCTTTGATGTAAATTCACCAGCATTATCCATCATTATGCTCTTAATTGGATAATCGGGGGATTGTGCCCGGAGCTTTATAATCTGCGCAAGTAAACGTGCAAATGCGACATTGCACGTAGATAATAGGCAAACTTGGGACCATCTATAAGATGCGTCCACTAATACTATAAAATATCGAAATGGTCAACTTGGTTGTTGTATTGGTTTACAAATATCACCATGAATTCTTTGAAGATTAACTTTTGTTATAGAAGGTTTGATAATGAGCTTTCCTTGTGAGCAAACTTCACAATTATAATCTTTGGACAACATACCTTTATATCCTTTAAAAAGTGCCTTTTTGTATTTTGAATTATCATACGCATTATTGAAGCGCCGGGATGACCAAGGCGATCATACCATAGTCCAAACTGATCAAGGCTTACTAATCTCCAAGATGTAGTGGCGTAGGTTTCAACAGCCTTAATCATGACACAATACAAACCCATAGAAGAAGCTTCTAGCTTCTCATGGATGGTCTTCAGGCCCATCTTATAAATGCCAATATATTTCTTATCTTGTTCATAAATAGTCTCAATATGGTACCCATTACGTGTACATCTTTGAAACTGAGCAAATTCCTTTTTGATCTAATACTTAGAAACGCATTCTCAATATGTAGGATTGTGCCATTTGGCAAAATAATTGTGGCATTCCTAAAACCATCAATAATCGGAACATGGCCTGATATTGTATGGATTTGTGCCTTACGCAATGTCATACTTGAGAAAAAAGTGTCTATTACGAAATATAGTATGTGTTGTTACACTATTAAACAAACAAACATCTTTCTTTTTCTCGGTATTTTCCGTTTACATTTATATTGACAACTTCAGATGTCAAGTATCATAAAAGTTGCATATTAGTTATATAGTCGAATAAAATTTCAAAAGTAAATATTATATAAGATTCGTAAGCATTTCATAAAGAACAATAAAAAGTAATACATTTAAAGTGAAAACAACATAAAATTCGAAGTTCAAATTATCATCCACCAATCTGATGTATCATCAAAGTAATCAGAGGTCCTCAAAGAAATCAGAGACATCCAAAGATGCATTCGCTACTTCAAGAGCAAGATGAGTCCCACTAACGGAGATATTGTTGGCCTCAACAGTGATTATGGCAGTAGGATTGATTTCAATAGCATGAGATTCACCACGCATGCCTATATTCTTTAAAAATGCCTGATATAGATCAAAAAAAATATTTTGGCGTACGACAGATACGTGACCAGTGCCCAATCATGCCACATCGATGGCAAATACTTTCATTGATTACCTTCTTTGGCTTCTTTTCTTTGCCATGATTCAAGCCAAAGTTTGATTTCCTAAGACGGTTAAATTTCTTGCCATCCCTTCTAGGATTATATTATTGCCTGCGCTTATTGCCCTTAAAACGACTAGTATTTTTCTCAAAGTTAGCATGTGTTTCAGGTAATGCTTTTGAGCCAGCAAGTCTAAGATTATGATTTTTGAGCAGTAATTCATTGGTTTGCTCGGCAGTAAGAAGTACAGAAATTAATTTAGAATATGTGGCAAACTGACGTTGCTGGTATTGCTATTACAATACAATATTCAAAGTATGAAATGTGGAAAAAGTTTTCTCAAACAATTTTGTATCAGCGAGTTTGATATTGTATAACTCAAGCCGAGAAACAATATCAAATAAAGCGGAATTATAATCAAACACTGATTTAAAATATCGCAGTCTGAGATTTTGCCAGTCATATTGTGCTTGAGGGAGGATAATAGTTTTGGTATGATCATACCTATCCTTCAACCTCCTTCACAAGATATGAGAGTCTCAAACGGATAATTATTGAGTCTACAGGCTCTCATGCAAATGACGGCGAATAAAAATCAGCGCATTTGCTTTATCTTTTTCATTTGAGGTTCCATCCTTTGTAATTGTATTAGCGAGACCTTGTCCTTGGAGGTGCATTTCCATGTCAAGGCACCAGGATAGATAATTCTTTCCACTCACTTCCAGGATGTGAAATTTGGGCTTTTCAATATTTGCCATAACCCTTCCAAATATCCACCGCCACTTTAGGAGTAGAAGGATACTTTTAGATTTGAAATTTGGCTTCAGGCCAACAAAATTAAAAATGAAGAATTGATAGAAGAAGATAAAGTATAAGTTGATTAATAAAAAGAATATCCACTTTGCAAAAATTACTTACTCAATCGGTAGATTTTTGTATTGATAATGTGTTGTAAAATATTGCGTTTCGAATATATAATAGAGAAGAGATTGAGAAGAGAAAGCAAGTGAACATTAGAGATAGTAGAGAAAGCCAGATATTTCACTGTATTATAATTGTTGTTCTATTGTAAATCAAAACTAAACTTCTATTTATATAAGAACAAGAATGTACTTATTATTAATATCAATGTATCAAATGATACATGTACTGGATAAGGGAGATGAACATTCATTGTATAAGGATATGTACTTAGAATATATGATACAAATATACCATAATAAGTACATTGGATAAGATGAATATAATGAATATTCATTTATATATTCTATTCATTCATGTATTTCATAACAGTGGACATATTTTATATTCAACATGAATTTTAGATCATGCTACATTACCCATGAAATTATTTTACTAACAACTAATAACAGCTTGATGATCTGTCATCATTTCAATAATATTTTGAAATATTTACAATAATAGTTTCGATAAAAGTTATGACTACATTGAAGATCATTATTATTTTTAACGGTCACATAACGGTTTCTTAATGGTCATATAATAACTTTTCAATCGTTTTGTAATGTTTAATTTATTTCTCAAATAAAGCCTTCATTATTTTACAATGGCTCTTTTAACGGCTCTATTTTGTTTAAATATAAAAATAAAATCTCATAAGACAATCCAAAAAAAATATACACTTAATGAAACAGAGAATATTCTTTTCTCTAAGAAATCTTTTCTTTCCTTGCTGGAATATACACAAGGTTGTTTAGTGTAAAATATAGAAGAAGGTCTGTTGTATCTTAGTAGGATAGCCGTTAGAAGCCTATCGCACCAAGTTTCGCACTATGAGGAGCGGAATTATCTTTAAGGACAGTGCTTACGCCCTTGCACGTCTCAAACAAACTTATTATTATTTTTTTTCTAACAATCTTAAGGATAATTCCCTTAGGGATTCCAAGGGCTTGTTTAATGGAGTTCGAGGTGGCCAATTTGATTCTCCTATCGAGGATATAGGAATGTGCTCATCTTGTTTAGAGGATTTTGAAGGTGTTGGTTGTTGAGACCAGCAAGAAGCATCATACATTGTCCTCGTATTTGGTCTTGTTGATGGTCTTCCACAGGGAAAGTCAAGAGTGTGATATTGCTAGATAAATTTTCTTGACTGATGGATCAATTTACTTAGACTATGTTTTGGCACATGGCGGTATTTGGTTGTGTTGTGGTGGGCAACGTAGCGTGCCTAATAATCTTGTCGAGCAAAAGTTTGATGGCTAATCTTGTGGTCCTTTAGACTTCATGCAGAAAATTTTATTGCTATTTTGAATCACCAAGGGCAATAGTTGTCATTGGCTATCACACACCACATCAATAGGTGAGTTCTAACATGACAAGCTCTGAATATCTTCCCGGTGGTTTGTTATCGGGTGTGATGTATCTGCTTTAATTGAGCTGATTTTGACCATTACACCTTATTGTTAAACATGTACCCAATGTGAATTTTAGTTAGTGTTGTCTAGTTGATGTTTAGGAATAGTGACCCATTGCTTACTAGTGTTTGTGCATTTGAGTTTGATACTCTTGACTTTGATCAATACATATTCTCGTGCTGAAAAGTGCTGGAATTAGAATTACACATGCTGGTTGTAATTTCTCTTCTCCATTTTGGCCATGATATAGGTGGAATTTGATATACTTTTGGTCATAAATGTTACATGCCTTTGTGATATGATAGATTCTGAAATCACATTAATTCTTTGCTAAGTAATTGGGGAATTGTGCTTTTAACATGCTTGAATTTGCTGAATGGAGCTTAGACCTGCTGGTTGCTTTGGTTCATCCGTAGATTAGAGATATTGTATCTTGCTATATTTTACTTGAGACTTGTAAGGGTATTTTGTGAACATTTATGTTGTGCTAGTTTGAGATGAATTCATGCTTTAATTCTGTATATAAAAACCTCAATTGAAATGTATGCTGTGTGCTTGATGGAATTCTTGAACAATATCAATATGTGTATATGTTTAAACTAGATCAGGATTTTCTCCGTTGCTCAATTCGTTCGTTTGTTTTAGTCATTTGAGCTTCAATCAGGCTTTGTTTTATTTTTTATTCATGAATATGTGTGGATCTTAGTCTTGCTAGTGTGTTCTTTGTGAGGCCTCAGATGATTTGCTTTAGTGAGGAAATGCATATATTTATTTCTTTGGAGCAAGATATGAACATGAGAGAAAAAATTCATATAGTTTCTAGAATCGATTGTGAAAATGGTGGTGACTAAATGAGGTATGAGCAAATGGCAATATTGCATCGCCATTTAGGTGTGGTTTTTTCGTGATGTTCTAAGCCATTGACATCAAATTTTTGTAAATCATACATGTTCATTGTTAAGATGGTGTTATTATTGGTTGCTACTCGCTACATGCTAAAAGCCTAACATTCATGTTGCAAATGAAGAGGTCTTCTCTTACCCCATTTGAGCTGCGAGGAGATGTTTAGGGTTTTTCCCAATAGCATGTGTGTTATTAATTTCTTATTTTCTACTAAGAAAATAATACATGAATATGGAAATGACATATGCGATTCGCATTGTTTTGCTTTATACATAAAGATGAACATGCACATTTATATGTTTGATGTGATGTTAATTATATTACTTGTTATGACATGGTGAATGTTTTTTTTTTTTTTTTTTATATGATATGGGCTCTAGCCATTGGTTGTTCTGCCCTTCGTATTGATATTCTCATTGTTAGGGATGTCTCCGAGATTGATTTATAGTTTGACAATCTGATATGAAGACATGGCTAAAGGCTACATGTTCCCTACTATATGGGATGCCTCATGGTGACATAATTAAGGCATTTTACATGGTGGATTTCCCATTGTATTAGAAGTATACAATAATGTTAATAGAATCTTGGTTTCGGATGAGACAAAATCCGTTATAGATTATGTGTTCAACTTCAAAGAGATATTGTAGTTTGGAAATCAACCAAATGAAATTGTGGGGAAAATGACAATCCTGTTAAACCAAAATTCGACTTGGTTGAAGCAGATGATTTGATGACACAAATTTGTGGTCATTTTTCAAGCCAATATTATGGCCAATATGAAAGAATGTGTAGTAGACTAAGGTGCTACTAGGCACGTATGTGCAAATATCCTTCTACACTTTAGTAGGAAGGAGAAGATAAGAAAATATTTATTTTGGTATTTTGAGAACTACTATAGTTCTTGAAGAAAGGGAATATTCTTCTCAAACTTATATAAAAAAATGAGGCTAAATAGTTGAGAAACTCTTAGAAGATATTCCTTTGGGAATAAATCGGCACGTTATGTGTCTAAGTATTGTGATTGCCAAGTGGCAATAACCATTGTAATGAAAAATTTTCAATTGTAAAATAGACACATTTGATTGAGGGATGATGTGGTAAAGCAGCTGCTTAATGATGGAATTATATCCATTGATTTTGTAAAGTCACCGATCCTTTGACTAAACCTGTGGGAAGAAAATTAATTTATGACACATCGAGAGGAATGAGACTTAAGCCAATTGAGGAAAAACAATAGTGATGGTAACTCAACCTATGTAATTGGCAATCCCATGAATTAGGTTCATATGGGTAATAACAAGCCATTTTTTGTTTTAGTGATGCACTATGAAAAATTATTGTCCACCCTAAGATGAGAATGGTGCAAAATTACAAGGAAAAAGAGGTCGAGCTAAGCTCTTAATGAAATTCTATAGCCATTATTAGTGGTGTGTTAAGCTACATAATACACTTGATGGAATCACCTATATAAGTGTGGAGTGGGGCCGCTCCTATGAGAATTTTTGGCGAAAATCTCTAAAGCACTTATGAATAAACCAAGCACGTGCATGGTCTATTAGTGCAAAACTGCATTGAACAACAAAGTTTGTGGGAGTGCAATATGATTGATGAAAATTATAATTCACAGAAGAAATTTTTTGGTTCATAGAAGTTTCAAACTTCACTAATAACTTCGTGAATTATATTTCATTTTGTCTAGGGCTAGTTCATAGCCTAACAAGTACCAGTTCTGATGTATTACACTATAATAACCCATCATTATTATTATTATTTTTATTTTCAAAATCTTTTGAAATATGTGGGGGATTGTTGGATATTTCAATACTATTTAAAAATATTTACAATAATAGCTTCGATAAAAGTTATGACCGCATTGAAGACCATCATTATTTTTAACGGTCACATAACGGTTTCTTAATGGTCATATAGTGGTTTTTCAATCGTTTTGTAATGTTTAATTTATTTCTATAAATAATTTATTATTTTACAATGGCTCTTTTAATGGCTCTATTTTGTCTAAATATAAAAATAAAATCTATAAGACAATTAAAAAAAAATATACACTGAATAAAACAAAGAATATTCTTTTTTAAAAGAATCTTTCCTTTCCTTGTTGGGTTATGCACGACGTTGTTTCTATTCTTTCTAATATTCAGTGCTGAATATAGAAAAATGTATTTTGTATTTTGGGAGGATAACCGTCGAAGCCTATCGCACCGAGTTTCGCATTCCGAGGGGCGGAATTAGACAGTGCTTACGCTTGCATGCCTCAAACAAACTTATTTATTCTCATTAGCTTTTTCCTACAATATTTCCTTCTGGTCTAGCACTTTTTTATATGTTCCAAGCTAGTAAAAGCCAGTAAAAGCCAGCCTTTTGGAAATCAGCTACTCCATATATTGAACTGAGATATGCCACTTATGAATTCTAGAGCTAGCATACTCACCAGCAGTCACAAAAAAAATGCAATGTTTTTGGCTTTGGAGTGGTAGCAATGGAAGTGATCATGGAAAAACACCCGGGAGATCTCATCTCCATTTTGGATCCATCATCTTCATCGCTGGCAAAGATTGGTTCAGACTTTTTACTCCAGGATGTGTTGGATCGACGCCTCTCCCCTCCTGTGGGTAGAGATGCAGAGGACGTAGTGTCAATCACAAAACTGGCGTTTGCTTGTTTGCAAGTGGATCCCCAGCGCCGGCCAAGCATGAAAGGAGTCTCGCTCCTAATACCAGTTCAGGTGCCTCTAGCGAAGCCATTTTCTGAGATCACAATGGGCGAACTAAATAGCTTCGGCTGTTGATCTGTGTACATGAAAGAGAAGTAGTGTTAAGCAGTCCCAAAGGGAAAGTGCCATAAAACTAGTTAGTATTCCAACATAAAATGAGTATGTGTGGTTGAGCTGCATCCTCACAAAACTCCATTTCTGTCCCACTGCCCTTTATTTCTGACATTTATATCTGCATATCTAAGCCAAAACTTTCGAATAACTCACTTTTGTATTTGCTATTTTTCCCTTATGTAGTTAGTATTTTTATTAGATTCATTGCTGGCGGGAGAAATAAAATACACTTCTACTATCGGATAACTGATATGGGGATGAATTTGCTTACATAATTCTCTAAATACACGTCATCCTTTCACGGATGTAAAATTTTCTTTACTCTGGTAATGGACTTAATAATAATCCACATTATTATCTCTAAATAATTATCTCTAAATACACACGTCATCCTTTCACTTTGAAGCAAACTAACTTGTTTGATTTGTAGACCTCTAGGTATGGTCTGGTCTCTGGGACCTTTCTTTTATGTATCGAAATGTTTGACCGGGGTGATTGCTCCCTTGTCCAACTTCGGTTTCACCCGGTTTTTGTTGCATTGAAATGCTAGCGACCCCTTGTTTTGGGAAATGCAAGTTTCTCGACAATGTGAAAAATGCGACCGGTCCCGGGAGCTCAATAATTGATTGTCGATTTCGGGTGGCAAAGTCTCAAAAAGACTCGTTTTGACGAGCATAACTCATTTTTGAGATTTATAGATGAGTTTTGACCTTCGTAGCTCGTTTGTCGACCTTTGAACTCCCGGTCGACTCTAAACCAAGCTCAATTATTTTTCGAAAATGGGTGGCAAAATTTGAGATGGCAACAACCATTATCGGCCATAATGACATCCTCATCTACGTATAGATCCATATAGAAGTATCTAAACATTCAATTTTTCATCCAAATGGGGACGGAATATGCTGAACCAATACCGGCAAATTGACATGTGGTGCCTATTTTGCAAGTTTACAAAAAAATTACTCGTTTGGTTCCTGTACAAGTTCAATTTCAGTTCCACTAAAATGGGGGATGGAAATTCGAACTTCTGTCAAGATAATAAACTTGTTTTGACATCAGACGATAACTTTTGCTCTCAAGAAGATTATGACACTGGAACTGTGAATGCTCTTGCCTCGTTAGAGGCTCTAGGTCAATGTCATGCACTAAATTGGAGGACCCCTCAAGTTTCGAATGGATACTGCTATTCCCAATCCAAGTCCAAGTTGCAAATGGAGTGGAGCTTCAACTTGATGCTAGGGTCGCTTGACTTGGGTCGACTTGCCTTGACTTGGCAGAGTCTAGGAATTGTGCCTTTTTTTCTGACTAATGGAACTGTTAAATTTTTTTGGATGTGTGCGTGCGGAAGCATGGTTTTGATATTAGTTATAGTTTTTGGTTAGTGACATGTGTGCAAGTGTATGGTATAAATTGTAGAGGATGGACATGGGACAAGATAGGATAATCGAAGGATAAAGAACATGGGATATGGGAAATAGTTTCATTAGTTGGATAAAATAATTTTACAATAGTTGAAGGAAGTGTTGGTAGAGGAGCTTCAAGATATTGAGTATTATCTCATGCTCCTCTCACTCTCTTACATTTGTTGTTCTACTATGCTCTCCTCTCTTTCCTATTTATAGGGTGCTCTACCAACATTCTAAATTTGTGTAGAATGTTGTCCACTTTGGCTTAATCTAGAGAGTTCTAGATTGTAGTTTATCCTCTCTTCTTCTAGAGAGTTCTGCTTGCTTGCATTCCCACATGAACCTTCTAGATTCATTTAGTAACCTCCATTCTCAACAATTCTAGACAATATCAATCTTGAAGTTTCTAGAAAGTTTTAGAGAAAATGGATCACAATTTCCAACACTCTCTCTTGATCCATTTTCGAGATAATTCAGACTTGTGTTGTAAAGTCTCGGACATACCCTGAAATTTTTCTTGTAATTTGTCTCATGTCTTTTATTCCGTGTTCGTTCCATGATCCCTTGCATTCTCTTTTCGGAACACTTGCACCCGCCTTCGAATGTGCATGTCTTTTCTTCAATGATGTCCCATACGTCTTGGGCCATCAATGTGACAGCCTGAATTTTCAGATTTGTTTTCGATTAAATAAATCGAGCTTTTCGTCGACGCGTTATAGTGCTATTCTCTGAGTTGGCCACTCACGAGATAACTGATCTATCTGGGAAAGCAATTAAGGAATCTAAATGCAATGGACTTGAGAATTCGACTAGGAATCGACTATTCGACCGTGTTCATCTGCTGAGATCATTACGACACCGTCGAAATCGATCAGAGATCGGAGATAAGTCAATTCGACTGAGATATGTGATCAAAGTGTGGGTGATTCCACCAGATTGCAAAATACTCGTCGATCGGCACTACACCGATTTTTCTATCGTTTTGGTACCCGGTACTCGTAATTGAAATCTCGAGATTTTCACGACAATCGAGAGTTGCCAATGTGTCGAAAATGTACATTATGACTCGAGATAAATCAATCACGGGTCAATTGCGCCAAATATTCCTAAAAGTGACCCGGTAGACTAGGTTACGCTAAAAGCGCGCTGAATTGAAACTAACCGCGAATTTGAACCCGATTTCATAAATCGAAAGTTCTGTCATGTCATGAGTTATTTTAGGAATATCGACTCATTCTTCGAAGATTTTTCAGAGATTCAGAGATCTTTTCGGAAAATTGGTCCAGATGTTGCGGAAATTAGTGGAAATTTGGATTGGCCAAATTGATTGGATTTTTGGCTTCTCTACCGAGCCTTTGGGTGTCAAGGACTTGCATAAATGGTATGGCCTTTTTCTTTTACAACAATGGACATCAAATTTGAGAAATTTGATAAAGAAATTAAAGACCAAAAATGAGTGAAATTCGGAACTAGAAGAGGGCAGTAATTTAGGCTTCAAAATTGGATTATTGGTGGAATTAACTTATGAGAAAGTAACGGGGGACAATGCATTTAAGTGGGTGGATAACCCTTGTGGACTTTCTTTCCCTTGTCTTCTCTTGCAAGCTGGCCGACTGCCCCTATCCATTCCCTTTCACCTTTCTTCGTTGCTTCTCATTCCCTTTTTCATTCGACGAAGCTCAGCTTTCATTTTCATTTTCTTCTGCAATTTCGCTTCTTCACCGAGCCAATCGCTGCCCCACATCAGCGGTCAACCTCACCGTTTTGATCCTTCGCAGCAGACCGCACCATCTCCCTCCACGAAGTTGAGTCCATCATTATCCCGTCATTCCCGTGTTCTCTTCATCAACGCCAACGAAGACCCACTCCCCTGCTCCATCGCCTCTGCCAGCATCGCTCGAAGCTACTTCTTCTCTTTGCCGCTTCTCCACCCTCACGACCACGTGGTCTTTCTCTCCAGCGGCTTTCGTCTTTAGCTCCGTGGCACGCGTCTTCACGGTCACCAACCTACGTTGAAGATCACCGAAGCTGACCGCCCTCAAATCCACATGGCCAGCGCCCATTTCTTTCGTTCGTGGATGAAGACACTTGCGAAGCAGCTTGTCCCAGTCAACTCGGCGATTTCCTCGGCGGTTTGTTGACCAAGAATTCCCTCGGCCAACCGTCCGCGTGAGTACCTCACCGAAGCTGCCAGCTCGCGTTTCCTCTGCTCCATCATTCTCTTGCGGGGCCAGCATCTCCGTAAATTCCAGCTCACGAACGAAGAAGCTCGTGCCTTTCACGCCGTGTCTTCATCCAACAACAGCTGCCAGGCGTCCACCACCGAGCTCCTCCCCTTCGCGTCTCCTTGGTGTGCGACTCCACGCTCAAGCAAAACCAGCGTCGTCACCCTCAGTCAGCCCATGATCAGTCAGCAAGCCCATGAAGCCCAGCAGTCTTCAGTTCCTTTGAGCCCATCTGCAGCTCGGGCCATAAGAAATCAGCCCATTTCAGCAGCTCCATTAAAGTCCAGCAAGCCCAATGTTTAAGGCCCAATTCAGCAAGGCCCTAGTCCAGCAAGTTAGTTGAAGCCCAGCCCAAGTTCAAAAGCAAATCTCAAATTTGGGCCAAGTTTGGGCCCAGTCCAAGTTCGTTGACGCCATCGGAAGTTCGATTTTCGGCCGCCGTTGCGTTGCTGTCGCGGTGAACTGGTTTCCGCAATTAACCGGTGAGTTTATACTCTAAACTCTGCTTAGTAGGTTAATGACGTTTAAGAAGTGTTTAGATTTATTTTATTAGGAATTAGGTGATTAGTTAGATTGAATTAGAAATGTAATTATTTAATTGAGCATTTTAGGTGGTTAACATGGTTTAGCTAAGGCCTAAATAAATTGTACTATTTATCTAGAAGGGTTCGGGAATTTCTCCGAATCCGTATTGGTTATTAATTTAATGATTCTGGCCTAGGTTAGTATTTTTACAATTTAAATTGATTTATTTAATTAATTTCAATAATTATTTAATTATTAATTATTTTTCTAGAAATTAGGTCGGGATAGCCAGTGATCGGAATTTCATGCTGATTGCAATAGTGTGGTTAATTTCTGCAATTGAGTGTTAAATTATGCAAATTGAGTGTTTATTGGATTTTTTATATTTAATTCCAAAAATTGTGAATTTCCAGTATTTATTCAGAAAATTTTGGGTGTTGGGTTTTGACACCGAAAATAGTTTTTAGTACTATATGAAATAGTGGGATTTCAAAAAGGATGAATATCAATTTTTTTGGATCAATTTGATCGTGTACCCACACACGAGTAATTTCATGTGAATTTCTAATATGAAGAAAAAGGCCAGGCTCACAATTTTAATTGTAGCATTTGAGTGCAATGCACGGTGCCCTGAGCCATATTTTAGTGATCATGTGATGATCAAGAGAAATCGTCATAGGCTGTTGAGCTGGACGTTATCCTTATTTGGGATACCCCTGGACAACGGGAAGCCGGTCTCAGTTGATTCTGGACCCTATGCTCCTTCGGAAAAGCCGTCTGATAAAGAGACGTGTGACATCCTGAAATTCGACCTCGTTTCGATAAAGTGAAATGGGTATTTCATCGACGTGTTTACGGTCTTTTTCTCTAAGCTGATCACTCACGAGTTAACTAACCTATTGGGTGAAGCCGTTAAGGGACGTATCTGCAGTAAAATCCCTAAAAGCTACTCAATTTGTTGGATTGGACTAAAATCACGTCTGATCAATTTTTAACCACGAAATTGAACTCGATTTCGGGAATCGAATTTTAAGCGCGTCATAATTCTTATTTTTAGGACATTGTCTCATCGTTCGTCAATTTATTGACAAGCCTGAAATTTCAAGAAAGAAATTATCAGAGAAAAAATTGAAGACCAAAAAGAAAATAGAAAAGGAAAGGAAAAGAGAAAGAAAGAAAAAGAATAAGATCATTATTTAAATTCTTTTCTCTCTCTCTTATCTCTTCTTCTCTCCCCATTTGACCAGTTAAACTTTCATCTTCTCTCTCTCTCATCTCTCTCTTTCGCACCTTCTCTCCCTCGGCTCTCTTTGCTGTGCGAACAGAACTGAACCAGTAGCGGACAGAAGTGGAGGAGCTCGCCGAAGCCGTCGCCGCCTGCATCACCGCTCGGACGCCCAGCGATCGCCGCCGTTCCGCCGTCCGCGCGCCCCCGCGTCCGCCGTGCGCCGCCAACCCATTTCCTTGCGCCGGGCATTTCCCCTGCGTGAATCCGCCTCTGCCAGCCCCCGTTCTGCCCCCGTTCGGCCGCCTCAAGCCGTCGCTCGCCGCCGTCCCGACTCTCCGGCATCCCTCTCGCCCTTCGCCGGCCTCCCCTCGCCGTTTTGGCTGCCGGATCTGCTCCGACCAGCCAAGGGCAAAAACCCACTAAATGGGTTTCTAGCTGGTTTGGGCCCGTTTTGGGCCGTTTCCGGGCCTCGAACCCGAGGCCCGCTTTGGAGTTTGTTGTTCCTCGCGTCGCCGTCGTCGGATTGATCCGATTTACGCGCGATTTGGTGAGTAATCTCACTAATCCCGGATTAGTTGACTAATTATGCTTTAAGGTTGGTTTAATTTTAATTAATTATGTTTAGGTTGCTATATTAGAATAAATTAGCAATTATTAGTCAATTGTGATGCGATTTAGATAAATTGATTGTGCAATTAACAAGTAGACGTGGTCTACTATTTATTGGAAGCATCTCGGGAATTTTCCGACCCCTAATTGGGCTTCAATTTGGCGATTCGGGCCTAAGTGAGATTTTTGGGCATTTAAATATTAATTTTCGGAATTAAATTAAATAATTATTTATTTTCCGAAAATTCAAGGGAGATGGCCCGTGACCGGAAAATTATGCTGATGACTGTGGTGAAATCCGTTTATTTAATCGGGCTTTATTTTGAGTTAAATTGAATTTTTAACATTTATTTTTTTTATTTTCGAAATTAATTATTTATTTCCTGAAAATTAAATTGGGATGGCCCGTGACCGGAAAATTATGCTGATGACCATGGTGAAGTCCATTTATTTAATTGGACCTTATTTTGAGCTAAACGGAATTTTTAATATTTAATAATTAATTTTCGAAATTAATTAATTATTTATTTATTTTCGGAAATTAAGGCTGAGATAGTCAGCGACCGAAATTTCGTGCTGATTGTCATGGCGCAGTTTGTTTATTTAATTGAGCTTTATTTTGTGCTGAATTGAATTATTTGTGAAATTGAGAATTGTCCTTTAATGGAATAATCTTTGATTATTAATTGGAAAATAACCGGTTGTCGGTTGAAAGGCACCAAAAGTGTTTTGGTGGGCTATAGAGAATGGTGGGAATTATGAAAAAGGAAATTATAATATTTTGGCTAAGGCCGATCGTGTATCCACACGACTATTTTATCGTGTATGATAAAAATAATGGGACTATTGGACTGTGGAGATGGTATACTATATCAGCTTTCGGGCGATATGTCAGCTTTGGGTGAGCAGTATACCGGTATACTATATCGATCTACGGGCGATATGCCAGTTTTGGGTGAGCAGTATACCTTATTATCATCTTTGGGCGAGCAATATATATTATTAGCTTTGGGTGAGCATATGGTATACTATATCAGCCTTCGGGTGATATGTCAGCTTTGGGTGAGCAGTATACCGGTATACTATATCGGCCTTCGGGCGATATGCTAGCTTTGGGTGAGCAGTATACCTTATTATTAGCTTTGGGTGAGCTATGCTATCTATTTATCAGCTTTGGGTAAGTAGTCCTGATTTGATAGGACTTTATAGATAGTATTGATTATGCAGACCAAGCATGGGTCGTGATGTCATGTAATCGACTAGGTTGATTGATCATTGATTTGATTTGATGTCGTGGATTGATTGATTGATTAGAAATGACCGTGAGTGATCTCGTTGGCATTTAATCGACTAAGTCGATTTGATCGATGCTTCGATAAGTGATATGATTGCTTGGGTGCCTATTATGAATTATACTGACTTGCAGGTAGGATATGAGACCAAGGTATGTCTTCTGCCCTGTGCGTGTATAGGCAGCCTATAGTATAATGGTTTACTAATTAGGCTTAGTGGGGTAGAACTCGTTGAGACGTAGTCTCATCCCAGTTTGGGGAAAAACATTTCAGGATCCTGATAAGGAGTTGATGAGGAGGAGTCTGAGAAGGAGAACTCGGAGGTGAAACTTGAGGAGAAGGATTTTTGGAAGAAGAAGATAATCCTAAGATGGGCCTTGAGTACGGCCTAGATGGATTGAGATCCTATTTTCTTTTGAGATCTCCTTTTTTATGTGAATAGTTATGAAGTGATTTGTGGTTTGTATAAAAGTTTGGTTATAAATTTTAATATGAAAAATATGGCTCTGCTTTCTATCCCATCGTTTTATTGTCTGGGGATTTTAACTGCTTCCGCGTGTGCTTAAAAATGAAAGGGTTGGCGATACATTGTCCTGGGATATCGCATTATAAAATCGACCAAGTCAGACGGATGTGTGCGTGCCTGAGGATCGAGGCGTGACAAGACATGCCGTGCTCAATGGGGTGAGATGAAGCCTGGCAATACCAGAAGACCACCGAACTGAGAGTAGGCCGTGCTATATGTCGAGATCCAAACTAGGAATGCATGACTAATTGAGTGTGGCGTTTCAGTTATTGAAGCTTATTGTTGCTCATGCTCTCATGTTGTCTATGATATAAATTGTACTGACCTGCAGGTGGATTTGAGACAAGGTAAGTCTCATTGATTGTGTGATTGTGTGATTATGACACTTTTGAGCGCATTTCCCTCCTAATTGAGGTTTAGAGTTTAGACTCACTGAGATGATATCTCACCCCGTTGTGGGACAACATTTTTAGGGTCGTCAAGTGGAGGACCTGGAGTAGAGAGGAGGTGATCGGAAGCGTGAGTCAGAGTCAATTAGGACTGCTTCTTTTTGGAAGGCTAGTCTTTTGTAGTCTTTTGGCCATAGACTTTAGTACATGACTCAGTGTACATATAAAAGCATGTTTGTTTGTGAATTTACTGTCCTGCTTTTCTATCCCGAGATGATTATTGTCAGGGGATTTATAATCTGCTTCCGCATGTGCAATAAAACAAAAAGGGTCAGCAACTAGTCCTGGAAAGTCGCAAAATTTTATCGATCAGAGAGGGATGGGCACGTGCTCGAGGTTCGGGGCGTGACAATCAAAATGCTCTTAGTTATAGTTGTTAGCTCGGGCTCCGGCTCTGACTTTGGTTTTGGTTTTGGCTCTGGCTCCGGCTCTAGCTCTCTTGGCTCTTGCTCGGGCTCTGGTCTTTGATTCTGGCTCTGGCTCTGGCTCCGGCTCTAGCTCTATTGGCTCTTGCTCGGGCTCTGGCCTTTTTAGTTGAGGATGGTGAGGACAAATGCCTATAACCATCCGATATGCCTTACTATGATACCATGTTAGAAAATTTTGGATATGTGCGTGCGGAAGCATGGTTTTGATATTAGTTATAGTTTTTGGTTAGTGACATGTGTGCAAGTGTATGTTATATTTTGTAGAGAATGGACAGGGGACAAGATAGGATAATCGAAGGATAAAGAACATGGGATATGGGAAATAGTTTCATTAGTTGGATAAAATAATTTTACAATAGTTGAAGGAAGTGTTGGTGGAGGAGTTTCAAGATATGGAGTATTATCTCATGCTTCTCTCACTCTCTTTCATTTGTTGTTCTACTATGCTCTCTCCTCTTTTCTATTTATAGGGTGCTCTACCAACATTCTAGATTTGTGTAGAATGTTGTCCACTTTGGCTTAATCTAGAGAGCTCTAGATTGTAGTTTATCCTCTCTTCTTCTAGAGAGTTCTGCTTGCTTGCATTCCCACGTGAACCTTCTAAATTCATTTAGCAACCTCCATTCTCAACAATTCTAAACAATATCAATCTTGAAGTTTTTAGAAAGTTTTAGAGAAAATGGATTACAATTTCCAATAGAAACAAATGCACATTTCTGGTGGTTGGACTTGATGCTGATGGGTCATGAGTCAGCTTTTGATCAAGGCCCCATCTACTGTTGAGTGGATCATGATGTGCTACCCCCTAAAATGGGGGATGGAAACTCAAACTTCTGTCTAGATAATAAACCTGTCCTTTTTCATCAGACAATAACCTCTGTTCTCCGGAAATTCATGACACTCAAGCAATGAATGCTTTTGCCTCTTTACAGGCTCTACGTCAATGTCATGCACTAAATCGGGGGACCCATCAAGTTTTGAACCAATAATGCTATTCCCAGTCCAAGTTCAAGTTGCAAATTGACCGGAGCTTAAACTTGACGCTAGTGTCGCTTGACTTGGGTTTGCTTGCCTTGTCTTGACACGAGTGAGCTTCTGATCAATACGCCATCTACATATTCAAATAATATACATGACCAAGCTCGAGTGATGTCCCACACATCCGATTGTAGTCTGGATCTATCATCGATGACTTCAGCCATTCTGATTCATAGAGGAGTTCTGTGATCGAAACACATCGTCGGACCTTAGATATGTTGAGATGTTTTATTATTGATTTTGGCAGCTCTTGGAATGAGCACTTACAGTTGACCGATTTCTCTTATAAGACTAGTTATCATTCCAGCATAAAAGATGGCTCTTTTCGAAGCTTTGTAAGGTTTGAAATACAGATCTTTTATCAGTTGGGACCATGTGGGTGAAAAGAGATCGTTCGGTCGCGAGATTATTCAGCAATTGGACCATGTGTCTCAAGATAGCATCCAAAAACAATTATGCTGGCCTAAGTGTTGAGAAAACATCCTAATAGCTTTTGAAGCTAACAAAACTACTCTTGATTCTATTTAATCCACTAGTGATTGTATATCACGACGGAAGCTTGAGACAGTTACCTCATGGATCATCATATTGTTGCGTGGATATCATGAGAGTAACAGTGTGGATATCACAAAGTTTACACGTGGATATCATCAAAGTAATTGATTTCTTCAGATTCGGTGCTAAAGCTGAATGTCATCAATATTATCGCATGAATATCATCAGATCACAATATCAACAAAGTCTATATTTAGATATTGTCATTCGTTCAGACTCTACGATAAAGTTGAATATCATCAAATTTCGAGATTTACCTATATTTATATTCAACACAAACTCCATTGATCATATCATCATCACTCACCTTTGGCTTGGATTTCCTATGGATAAATGATTGATAGACCTTAAATCTTAAATATTATTTCACAACAAAAATCCACACAAGACATCTCAATTGATTAACAATCACTCTAAAAGACATGCTACCTTCCTTAATTGAAGAACTCTATTTATAGAACCAAGATCTGTTTGTATGCGCGATTAGATTTAGATCTTATCTTCAATGACTACTCAATCTTCTATGTGGATTTGTATCCAACGGGTTGTTTGGAGAATGATATCCTAAAGATTATCCAATAGGTAGATTAAAAGTGGAGGAGCATAAAAGGAAGACTAAGGTACTGAAGAGTAATATAGATCCAGAGTTGAAAATTCTGAAGTTCAAGAGAGCTTCAATCTCACATACTTGCCTTTCGTGAGCTACTAACTACAATCCTTGAGAGGCATTAAAAGAGTGATTGAGGGATATTGTGAAACCTATCACAAACTTGAGTATCATCATCCATCTTTATAACTCTTATTGATTGACAAGTGAAATCCAACCAGCATGCTGTTAGTGCGGGAGAGTGACATAAACTTGTTCAGGAGAGCTTCAATCCCAGGGATTGATAGGCAGGCGAAGTGGCTTATATCCTCCTCCTTTTGAGAATTCAGGTACGCAGCAAGATTTTTCTTTTTTAAGGGGATGGAATGTAACACAAGGGCAAGAATATGTACATTTTCTTGGCTGACCGAGTCATGGTTAGCCAAGTTGAGGAAAGACTACTGTTCTGTGTCAGATTTTTCAAGGAGTACGTTATTTTTTATAATGAGGTCCTTGGATTGAATGTCATCCCTTGGATGCATTATTAGTGTCTAAGACGACAATAAGTCATACGCATCCACTCATATTGACTACTTCAAGAGAGAGGGAGAGATGATTTCCGCCGCAAATATTTTCGCATCTTAGATTGGTTTCCTGCTATGAAATGCTATTCATAGGGTCGTTAACACAAACGAAAACCACCGCGCGTACACAGTTCTAGTTCATCCAGAGAGATTGGCGCTAGGATTCCGACTGACCCCAAGTCATGGTTCTCTCTGCGCCTAAACGCAAACCACGATCTCACAAAGCTGTCTTCTTAAAGCTCTTCAACTTCAGCATCGGCGTTGCCATCATTGTAATAGTGCTCATCTTGTTCCCTGGCTTTGCTTCAACTGCCACTCCTGGTTTCCCTCCTGAAGCCGAAGATGGAAATGCAGAGGAGGCAGCAGAGACTCTGCTGAAGTGGAAATCCACTCTCGACAATCAAAGCCGATCTCTCCTGTGGTCATGGCAGGGTGAGAATGCTTGCTTCAGTAATTGGACAGGAATCACCTGTGACGGTCCAGGAATCATCACTAGTCTAAATATTTCGAACATGGGCTTGAGAGGTATGCTTGGTGCTCTTAATTTCACCGCTCTTCCTCATCTATTTAGCTTGGACCTGTCGAACAACTCCTTTCGTGGCCCCATTCCTTTATCCATAGGAAACCTCTCTAAGCTATCAACCCTTAATCTCTCGGTCAACTCTATCTCCCAGAGCATTCCTTCTACTCTTGGTAGATTGACCGGTCTAAGGCTTTTGTACCTTCGTCAGAATCAATTGAGGGGGCCTATCCCGGAGGATATATTTACGTTGAACTCCCTTTCGGAGCTTAGTTTCTCAGTCAACAATCTCACGGGTGCTCTTCCTACTTCTATTGGCTTACTGGGGAACCTAACAGTTCTCGACTTGAGCTACAACGACCTTAAGGGATCGATTCCTCATGAAATTTGTGCCATCAATTCTTTGTCTGCGCTTCGTCTTCGGGCGAACAAGTTAACAGGTTCAATTCCCACTTGCATAGTAAACATGACCCAGCTGACTGCATTTAAACTCCAGGAAAATTATCTTTCTGGTTCAATTCCTCGAGAAGTTGGGAAATTGAGATCCCTTATTTGCCTCGCTTTGTACAGGAACAATCACAATGGTTCAATCCCTACATCCATTGGGAACTTGAGCAACCTACAAGTACTTTCTCTCGCCTCTAATGATCTTTCGGGACCTATTCCCCAGGAAGTGGGTGACTTGAGATCTTTAACCCTACTAGCTTTGTCCTTCAATAGTCTCAATGGTTCGATCCCTACTTCAGTTGGGAACTTGGTTAATCTAACCGTATTGCTTCTGCATTTCAACAACCTTTCTGGTTTCGTTCCTCATGAATTGAATAATCTCACTCGTTTAGTTGAGTTTACTCTGGCTCAAAACGAGCTAACGGGGCAGCTTCCAGAAAATGTATGCCTCGGTGGATCACTGGTAATCTTTACAGCATTTGAAAATCACTTGAATGGTCCCATCCCAAAGAGCTTGAGGAACTGCAGCAGCTTAGCTAGGCTTTGGCTTCAAGGAAATCGACTTAGTGGAAATATGACGGAAGATTTTGGTGTATACCCCAAGTTAGAACGCATGGACTTGAGCCTTAACCAACTCTCTGGCAAGCTCTCTTGGAACTGGGGACTATGTAGTAGTTTGGAGAGCTTCCGTATCTCTGACAACAATATTTTTGGTGAGATTCCCCCCACGATTGGGAATATGACTCAATTGGGAGTGTTGGACTTATCTTTGAATTACATCACTGGAGGGATTCCTCATCAATTGGGAAGACTAGTTTCATTGATAGATCTGTCTCTGCATGGTAACAATATTTCAGGTAACATTCCTCATGAGATTGGGCTTTTCTCAAGCCTAGCAAAGCTCAATTTGGCAAGCAACAGTCTGAGCGGTCCAATTCCTGCACAATTAGGACAATGTAGAAAATTATGGTACTTGAACTTGAGCAGTAACGTGATTCAAGGAAGTATTCCTCCAGAGGTTGGAAGTATTCAATTTCTGCAGATTCTCGATTTATCCAGTAACTTATTGGCAGGAGAACTACCCCAGGATCTTGGGAAGCTGACTGTATTAGCTGACTTAAATCTCTCCCATAATGGCTTGTTCGGTTCCATTCCGAATAGTTTCTATGATATGTTAGGTCTCGTGTCTGTTAACATATCATATAATGATTTGGAGGGGCCACTCCCAGACATTATGGCCTTTCGCATGGCTCCATACACAGCAATACAGAATAACAAAGATGTATGTGGTGTTGTGGCTGGTCTAAGAGCGTGCACTTCTTCCTCGATCAAGAAAATCAACAAAGAGAGCGGGAACAAGCTTGTGGTTGTAATAGCTCTGTCAGTTACAAGCACCTTGTTCCTCATTTTTGTCATCGCGGGCATCGTTCTTTTGGCTGGCAAGAGATGCAAGAGTGGAAAATATAATTTGAAAGAGGTGCATACTGGAGATCCCTTCATGGTGTGGAGCTACGATGGCAAATTGGTTTATCGACTTATCATTGATGCCACTGAAGGGTTCAAACCGAAATATCGAATTGGAGAGGGAGGATTTGGAACTGTTTACAAAGCAGAGCTGTCCCCTGATCGAGTTTTCGCAGTGAAGAAGCTTAATCCAATAGAAGACGGTGAGGTGATTGGGGTTACATCTTTGCAGAGAGAGGTAAATTGCCTAGCAAATATATGTCACCGCAACATTGTGAAGCTATATGGATACTGCCTACATTCAAAGCATTCATTTTTGGTTTACGAGTTCCTCGAAAGAGGAAGCTTAAGAAGAATCTTGAATGACGATGAAGCGGCGATGGAGCTCTACTGGTGCAGGAGGGTAAACGTTATTAAAGGAGTGGCGAACGCATTGTCCTATATGCACCATAATTGCTTCCCCTCATGGATTCACCGAGACATGACAAGCAACAACGTTCTGTTGGATGCTGATTACGAGGCTTACGTTTCTGACTTCGGCATTGCTAGGCTTCTCAAACCAGATTCATCAAATTGGACTTCTTTGGCTGGTACTCTTGGGTACATCGCTCCAGGTACAGATTCTTGGTCTTATCTTAACCTCTAATTGACATTTAAGTAACGGTAGTCAACGTACTTAGGCATAGCTTTTACTGCTAATTCTATAATCTCTGCATTTCGAAGCAGCCAGTGGGTCTCCTTTCCTTGTTATCTGAGATTATCATTTTTTCAGTGTTCTAGACTAAAATATGAGCATATCTCTTTTCCATGCTTAGAAATTGTTGCAGCCTTTGCTCTATCATAACGACAAATTCAACATGAACATGTTAGTGTTTAAAAAATCCGTGGACATATCTTATATTCAACATGAATTTTAGATCATGCTACATTAACCATGAAATTGTTTTACTAACAACTAATAACAGCTTGATGATCTGTCACCGCATATTTCCTATTGGTCTAGCACTTTTTTATATGTTCCAAGCTAGTAAAAGCCAGCCTTTTGGAAATCAACTACTTTAAATATTGAACTGACATATGCCACTCGTGAATTCTAGAGCTAGCATACTCACCAGCAGTCACAGAAAAATGCGATGTTTTTGGCTTTGGAGTGGTAGCAATAGAAGTGATCATGGGAAAACACCCTGGAGATCTCATCTCCATTTCGGATCCATCATCTTCATCGCTGGCAAAGATTGGTTCGGACTTTTTACTCCAGGATGTGTTGGATCGACGCCTCTCGCTTCCTGTGGGAAGAGATGCAGAGGACGTGGTGTCACTTGCAAAACTGGCGTTTGCATGTTTGCAAGTGGATCCCGGGCGCCGGCCAAGCATGAAAGTAGTCTCGCTACTACTACCAGTTCGAGTGCCTCTAGCAAAGCCATTTTCTGAGATCACATTGGGCGAACTAAACAGCTTCGGCTGTTGATCTGTGTACATGATAGAGATGCATCGTTAAGCAGTTATAAAGTGAAAGCACCATAAAACAAGTCGTCATTCCAACGTAAAATGAGGATGTGTGGTTGAGCCGCATCCTCACAAAACTCCGTTCTGTCCCACTACCATTTATATCAAACATTTATATATGCATATCTAAGCCAAAACCTCCTATTGTCTCACTTTTGTATTTGCTATTTGTCCCTTATGTAATTAGTATTTTTACTAGATTCATTGCGGGTGGAAGAAATAAAATACACTCCTACTATTGGATAACTGATATGTGGATGAATTTGTTTTCATAATTATTTCTAAATACACATGTCATCCTTTCTCTGATGCAAAAATTTCTTTACTCTAGTAACGAACTTAATTATGATCCATATACTTAGTAGTCCAACTTTCGAGCGAATTAACTTGTTTGATTAGACCTCTAGGTACGGTTTGGTCTCTGGGACCTTTCTTTTATGTATCGAAAAATTTCTTCCGGTGATTACTCCTTTATCCAACATCGGTTCCACCTGATCTTTGTTGCGTTGAAATGCTTGCGATCCCTAATTTCAAGAAATGCAATCAAAATCGGGAAAATGCAAGTTTCTCGACACTGAAAAGCGCGGCCGATCCTGAGAGCTCAATAATTGGTTGTTGGATTTGGGTGGCAAATGAGTCTCAAAAGAATTATTTTGACGAGCAGAACTCATTTTTGACATTTAAAAATGATTTTTGACCTTTGTAGCTCGATGGTCAACCTTTGAACTCCCGGTCAACTCTAGGTCAAACTCAATTATTTTTGGCAAATGGGTGGCAAAAATTTGAGGTGACAACATCCATTATCTGCGATAATATCATAATAACATTCACATTTAAGTATAATCCATACAGAAGTATCTAAAAATTCAATTTTTCATCCAAATGTGGATATAATATGCTGAATCAGTACCAACAAATCGACACGTGGTGCCCAGTTTGCAAGTTTATAAAAAATTACACATTTGTTTTTTATACTTTTTGGAATGTTCAATTTCAGTTCTCGCATTTATGTTATTGCAATTAAAGGCAGCCCTTCTAGCGTATAAATATGCTTCATTTTAGCCTGGGGGAAGGGAGAGAGAGAGAAAGAAGACGAGAGCTCTCGGTCTCGACAGCACCAGCACCCTGTGGAAATTCTCACGGTTGTGAAATTTTCGCGCTTTGAAAATAAGTCCCGACGCTGTTGAATCGAAATGCATGCTAGGGCGTCATAATGTCCGTTTAGCATCGTATAATTAATAGTCGCCATTGTGCATGAAGGTATCGTCGGTTTCTTTGCTCAGCGACCCAACAATAGCAGCAGGAGGAAAGATAGTGATGTGACTGGGGATGCAAGAAGATTAGTCCAAAGGTAGAGCTGAAATCTCAACGTAGACTCTTAAGCCGAGCGGATCACAATGTTCTACCCCCTAAAATGGGGGATGGAAATTCAAACTTCTGTCTAGATGATAAACCTGTCCGGACATCAGACAATAACCTTTGCTTTCCGGAAGATTATGACCCTGGAACTGCGAGTACTCTTGCCTCGTTAGAGGCTGTAGGTCAATGTCATGCACAAAATTGG
This sequence comes from Eucalyptus sideroxylon, assembly GCA_014182405.2. Classification (NCBI taxonomy): domain Eukaryota; kingdom Viridiplantae; phylum Streptophyta; class Magnoliopsida; order Myrtales; family Myrtaceae; genus Eucalyptus; species Eucalyptus sideroxylon. The sequence continues at coordinate 27,060,700 of CM024555.2, forward strand.
AGGACCCCTCAAGTTTCGAACTGATACTGCTATTCCCATTCCAAGTTCAAGTTGCAAATGGACCGGAGCTTAAACTTTACGCTAGGGTCGCTTGACTTAGGTAGCTTGACTTGGTTCGACCTGCCTCGACTTGATAGTGCCTAGGAATTGTGCCTTTTTCTGACTACTGAAATTTCTGGTGGTTGAACTTGATGCTGATGGGTCATGAGTCAGCCTTTGATCAAGACACCCATCTACTGTTGAGTGGATCATAATGTTCTACCCCTTAAATGTAAAATGGGGGATGGAAATTGAAACTTCTGTCTAGATAATAAACTTATCCTTTTCATCGGACAATAACTTTTACTCTTTGGAAATTCACGACGCTCGAGCTCCGAATGCTTTTGCCTCTTTAAAGGCTCTGGGTCAATGCCATGCATTAAATTGAAGGACCCTTCAAGTTTCGAACCGATACTGCTATTCCCAATCCGAGTTTAAGTTGCAAATTGACCGGAGCTTAAACTTGACGCTAGTGTCGCTTGACTTGGGTCTACTTGCCTTGTCTTGACATGAGTCAGCTTCTGATCAAGACCCCATTAACATATTCAGACAATATACATGACCAAGCTCGAGTGACATCCCACACATTCGATTGTATTCTGGATCTATCATCGATAACTTCAGCCATTCTAATTCATAGACGAGTTCTGTGATTGAACCATATCATCGGACCTCAAATATGTTGAGATGTTCTATTTTTGATTTTGGCAGCTCTTGGAATGAGCACTTACAGTTGACTGAGTTTTCTTCTAAGACTATTTATCATTCCAAAATAGGCTTTTTTTCAAAGCTTTGGATGGTGAGAAGTACATATTTTTGATCGGTTGGGACAATGTGGGTGAAAAGAGATCCTTTGGTCGTGAGTTTATTCAGAGAAAGTCAAATCAGTGGCAGAAGTCCAGCACAAGTGCCATAACTTGGCACGCCGGGACACTTAAGTGCCATAACTTCAAAACGGTACACTTAAGTGCCACTTTTTTTTATTTTTTTTTTTTTTTTCGAGTGGGACACTTAAGTGCCACCTCCGGCGACCCTTGCCGGAAATCCTACGTGGCAATATTTTATTACTATTTTTTGCCTACATGGCTCGCCGGAGAGCTGAGTTGGCTCTCACTCACCAGAAACGACGTCGTCTGCATAATAAAAGCCCCAAATCTTCCAAAAACGACGTCGTCTCCCCAAATGCCCCAAATCTAAAACCCTAAATTGGCCAAAATCCCTATTGAAGTGCTCGAATTGAAGTCTCGAACCCTAATTTTCATTTGCCCAAAATTCCTTCATCGAATCTTGGAAATGGAGAGCAGGACTCGCAGCAGCGCCTCAATTTCCTCTCACCGAAGCGAAGGAGAAGGCCAACATTTATGTTTTTGTGGGTTACCGAGTCCAAGAAGAACATCGTGGACTCAAATCAATCATGGGAGAAGATTTTATGGATGCGCCCGATATAAAGAAGCGTCGAAGTGCAAATACTTCAAATGGATCGATGAGAAGTTCTTTGACCGAGCCACAGAGGTGATATTGGATCTACTTCATAAAAGACAACAATCTCCATCTGTGTTCGTGGACGACTTGGACGATGTTGACTCAATGCAAGCTCAAGTGTCTTCAGTTAAACTTTTGAAGAATGAAGTCTCAATGCACGCTCAAGCATCTTCAACTAAACCTTTCAAGAATGAAGTTCCAATGATGAAAATTGAATGAAAGTGTTACCAAGCGTGTATTATGGTGTTGTTTTGCTGTCTATTGTACTTTATGATGAAATGTAAAGCACTTGAAAATGAGAAAAAGTTTCTCCGACTGCCATAGTTAAAAATAATGTTGTTCTGGATTAAACGTTGGGTTTTTTTCTTTTTGAAAGATGCAAAGAAGTTTGTGTTGTGGAACAAGATCATTGTTGCTTTGTTGTTGTTTGTGCTGTCGTATGGACTTGCCATAAGTTTACCATCATCTTCTCTGTTTTGATGCAGAATCATCTTCTCTGTTTTGATGCAGACCAACATATACACAAGACAAACATGAGTGATTACCCGAGTGCCATAAGTTGTATTTAGTAATCACGTAAGTGCTAGTCGCGATGAAAAAAGGATCACTTAAGTGTCAAGTTATTGTTAAAGTGATCGGTTAAGTATCACTTGTAGTTAAAAGTGAATAGTTAAGTGCCAAGTTTTTTTAGAATATGATCAGTTAAGTGCCAATTTTTTTGTGGGTTTTCTGTAAAAATTGCGCCAGCCACCAAAGACCGGCGACACCACCAACCATCACCACTAGCCACACTACACACTTGGCGCTCCAGCCACCACCATGCTGGTGGTGTTGCTGCACAAGATACTAGTGCAAGCTGAGCCTTGCACTAGTTTGCACCAGTACACATGGTGTAAGATGTGCAAACTGCACACTTGTACCAGGTGTAGGTGCAGCTGCTTAAGCCTATAACCCCCACCACAAACCAATAATCACTAGGCATCACCACCAGCCACACCAGCACTCTAGCCACCACATTAGCACCCCAAGAACAAACTGACTACCACCAAACATCACCATCCACCATCACCAGATACACCAGCACTCCAGCTATCACCACAGAACACCAACAGCAAAGAAGAACAAGTAAAAGTAGAATCCATGATAAACAACAACATAAATTGACAAGCAGCACAAGATCATTTCATTGATATTTCATCAAGTCTCGAGTCGTCATTTCATTGATATTTCATCAAGTCATCAATGAATGACAAACTAAAGAAAAGTTTCAAAACAAAAGATAACCATCTAGAGACTTTCTATATGCACGACAACATCATCGTTTACATAACTGTTTTTACTCCTAAGCTCCACAAATATCACATCTCATCTCATCAATCAATATGCATGACACCTCCTGTTCGTCCTCCTTTCGATGGGCCTTTCACTTGATTCATAATTCTGGCACTCTTTCTAATTGGACGTGCAACTTCTTCTTCAACCTTCTCAATATCCACTGACTCAGATGGAGCTGCAAATGTCCTAGGCCGAATTGAATCAAAATGAGCTGGAGCTGGAGCTGGAGCTGGGTTCTTTCTCTTATTTTTTGTTGGCATAGTTGATGTTGATGTTTTCTTTTTTGTTGGTGCAGCCGTCGATTCTTGAGTTGGGCCTGAGATAAGAACTTCTGAACTTCTCCCAGGCTACAAAAAAACAATAAATTGTTAGCAAAAATCTACAGCATAAATTAAATTAAATGCAGCCAATAAAACTTACATTGAGAATGACTGTTCCAGTACGCTCATCTGTATAAAGGCCATAGCCATATTGTCTTAACCTCTTCCCAAGTGCCCCTCTTGTTTGAATAGGGGCGTCACTTTCAGGAACTTGTGATTTGTTGCCCCTTTTTCCTGCTTTCTTGGGCCCTTTAACTACAGCCGGGGCTTCTTCGACCAATTGTGCTGGGCGTCTTCTAGATGGCCTTTGTGTACCTGCTCCTTCACCTGGTCTTGTTCTAGTTATCCTTCTGTGTAGCCCTTCAACTTCAGTGACACCTCCTTCTGGTGGTACTGGTGGTGGTACTTGTGGTGCCCCTTGCAGTGATTCTTTTGGTGGCTCCTGTGATGATCCTTGAGGTGGCTCTGTGATGGCCCTTCGCTTGGCGTTGAGTTCCAACTTGCTTTCTTCGAACCTGAGAAAGAGGCCAAAAGATACCATAAATATAATATCGAGACATATAATAATAAAAACTGAATACAAATTGGTTGAATTTAGCACTGGGTATTTCTTTCGCTGCTGAAGAACAGTCGACTGTACTGGCCGTGATGCTGCTTGGGCTAATCCTTCAGCTGGCCTTGATGCTGCTTGGGTGAATCCTTCAGCTGGCCGTGATGCTGCTTGGGCCAATCCTTCACCTGGCTGTGTTCTACCTTGCCTTCTTTGAATAGGCTTTCGGTTTCATGACTTACGAGGTTCTTCTTGTGACCTAACAAACACATTACATACAAGGCCAAATAGGATATTATGTACATTTTTATGATAAACGACAATAAAGCAACATAAACATAAAATAAATTTCATGACTTACCGGGGTTCTA